>OY829545.1:15977793-16656936 GCA_963691705.1 Viola odorata
TTTAATGAATTTTTGGAAACCCAAAAATACCCTCATCTCTTATGCCCACGATTGCAAGATTTCATTTGAGCCCTAATTCATCTTCTCTTCGCCTCACGCAGCCGTTCGAGTCATCCCGTGCCCGATCTTCTTCGTCTTCGCCGTAGCAGCCTCACGACAAGATTCGGTCGTCTTTGGTATCAGGGAACACAAGGAATCCTTTGGTTCGTCGAGAATGCGCAGGTTCAGATTCGGTCGTCTCTGAAGCTCAAGAAAATGCTATTGACAGTAAGTTCTATTTTACGAGATTTTATTATCCGGGTTTTGCTTTGTTTTGATTTAGGAATGCTTGGATTGTATGGTTTTCTTAGTACAAGATCAAATGTTTAGTGATTCTGGCAAATGGGTTCTTCGGATATATTCGATCGGAAGAGATGGGATGGAGGGGTGAACAAATACAGTAGGAGTGAATTTTCGTACTAACCCAAAAATCTAAATTCAGAAAGAATCTTGTTTCTTTGTTTAGGAGAAATCATGTGAAATCTAAAATGTAATGTGGACGTGTGATTTTTTACCACATTGAACCGAATACTTTATAAGTACCTCTTTTAAATTATCTATTGACTCACTTCAGTACCAGCTCCAAAGGACATCGCTAGCTGCATTATGAAATACTTGATCTATTCAGGTTATAACTGGGGTCTGCTAGAGTAAGAGTATTGCATATTTGACATCTCGGAAGCCCCTTTTTCTCTGGTTTCTGCTGTGCTTGCCGCAACTGCCTAATTAGGTTTTGAGCAATGAGTGGGCTTTCCCTCTTTTCTATGACAGTTTCGTCCAATCATCTGTAATGTCCTTAACCTCTCTTGATTCAGTGAACAAGCAGTGCTTAAGCATTTCCAATATTTGGCAATAGCTATAAATGAAGAAATTAGTTTTGCAATTAGCTTCTCTCACTTGTATGAGTGACTAAGCTTTTTCAGCTGCCAAAGATGGGTACTTCGTCAGCGGGATAATATTTTTTTGATCATCAAATATATCTGAGATATATCTGTGAATTGTTTGGAGGGAAATGTAGGTATGTTTTAGAATGTGTGTGAGTCTTCCAACTCTAGGTTCATATTCTTCTCTCTAGTTTCTAGGTCTAGTCACTTCTTCTTGGCTATTTAACTGTTTAGATGGAGAAAAAGTCTCCACGCAGTGGCTAGTTTTGTGATAGTAATAGAAAATAAGTGAATCTAGTCAACACCTTTCTAGAATGTTGCCTGATTAGGGTAGGAGGGGGACTAGACCTTCATATGCCTTTATATTTGGTTTGGGTTGCAACTGGAGGAAAAGAAGAGAGCTGGGATCTTCATATAAAATATGTATTTTGTAGTCTCTCTCTGGTGCAGTTAATCCTTTTCCTAGTTGTAGTGGTAGTCTTAGCCATGAACTAAGAACTAAGAACTAATGAAGCTTGTTCCTATTTGTTTTCCTTTTTCCAAAAGCTTGGTGATTTATTGGGCCATTCCGTTTTAGCACTCCTATGATTTGATGATTAGCCGTGTAGCAGCCTGACGAAACCGTCCGCCGCGTCGCTTCTTCTACAGCCAAAACGCTCCCACACTATCATCTTACGACAACCACCCTGAGTCTCCCCCTAATTCAGGTAGTAATTGCATTTAATTTTCGAGTTGGGTTTTGTAGGTTTGCGTTATTGCAATGTTCTTGATGGGTTTTTGATAGATGTATCTTTTCTTGATTCCTTAACTGGTTAATTAGTTATATTTCATTTTTATTCATGTCTGGTTGTTTGTTTCTGACAAGATGTAAAAGGGATAGCCTTTACTTTATTGTATAAATAGGGTTCTGCATTTGAGGAAAGAAAGAGTAACAGCAATAAAATGGTATTGAATTGTGGTACGATTGGATGGTTCATGATTTTGTTCTTGCAACTAGGCAGTATCACATTACCAAGTTTACCATACTTCTATGTGATTTTGTACTTGAAAAGGGCATTTAGTGTTTGTCTAGTCGCCAAGTAAATGTTTGATTTTGTTTCAAGCCTTCAAGCATTAGTTGGTTAACTTCATTAATGACAGAGAGTAACGTGTCGCTGTTTGTTCAAATAGTAGCCAGGTCTTTGTTTAGACTCAAATTGCATTGCTGTCTTTCCATCAGCAGCTGAATGTGTTTTCCTTTCATTTACAAGTTACTATCTTTATAGCTATGGTCGATGGATCAATTCAAGAAAACTGCAATCATACACTGGATGGACTCGTATTAGATGTGGGATATGGGGGCAATAACTTGTCCTGATAGGAAATCACACATAGATTACAAAAAGTATATCCTTTATTATGAATGGGAAAAGAATTGCCAACCATCCTTTGTATCCCCATGATAATTGTGATTTGGAGATCCATAGCTAATTTATTTATTTATTTTCTTAAATAACATTTCATAGGAATTGTTGAAGCTGATGGTGTGCCAGAATGGGAAAAGAAGTTCTGTTATTCGATAGGTTCGGTGCCACAGCGGAAGATTGTAGATTCTAAGAAGTTTATGTATTGCCATAATAATATAGCCAACTGGGATGATTCTGCTAGTGAAGAAGCATTTCATAGTGCTAAAAAGCGTTTTTGGTCAGAGATCAATGGGCTACCTTGTGACATCTCTGCCTGATCCTGATATATATATTGATGAAATAAATTGGAATCCCGATATCGATCCTGATGGGTATTACAGGAATGTTGCTGTTCATTCAGGTGGGTATTACAGGAATGCTGGTGATGCTAGAGATGCTCGGGAATGTGACAATAATATTAGAACTGGTGCAGCTTTGGAAGATAGAATTTTGAAATGGGGCAGAGGTAGATTTGAAATGGGGAAAGACTTTGTGATTTGTGTTTCATATTCTGCTAGTTTTATTTTTAAATGGATTATAGCATGTTGATAGAATTTTCACCATGTCCAAAATCTATTGCTTCATGAGTTTAGTGAAAAAAGTTTTCCAACAACTTGATGAACATATTGATTTTGTACCATCATTTGTAGTCTATGTAAAAGATTATATTGCAACATCAATGAAAAAGCAGCAATTGTTTTGGTTGATTTCAGATTTATTTTTATTTTTATTTTTTAAGTATTCCATGAAATAGGTCTCGGTTATACATCATTGCACACTATGAATTAATTAGTCTTTATTGGTTATAGAATGACATTAATAATAATAATAATAACAAAAAATAAGACAAAAAATAAAAACTAAGTACTAATAATATTTCATAAGTTGTATTTATGATAGAAATCAATTCCTTGAATTATGGAACGATACTTATTGCCATAATTTAGAAGTAGTATTTAAATAAGAGAATAAAAACATAATTTAGAAGTAGTATTTAAATAAGAGCATAAAAAATCATGTATCGATAGGAGTGTAGTTATTTGTTTATTTATTTATTTCCTTAGAATTTAAACCAATACTTCGATATAAAAATAAACCACATATTGTCATGTCTTTTTTCAAATGCCTAACATGTCATAATTTATATTTTTTATGGTATTAATAAGTTTAATTTATTTATGATATTAGATAGATATTAGGAGTAGATGTTAGATTATAAATAAATTAATTAAAAACATATATAAAGAGACTAAAAAAATTAATTCTAACACTTGAAATAAATTATGCCCTTTATGGTCATTTTACATTCCAACCATAGTTTTAAAACAGTTTTTACCAAACACCAAAAACAACTTCTGGTTTCCCCACAGAACTTTTAACAAACATTTACCAAACAACATACTCCGTTTTATAAAAGTTTGAAACTGACTTTTGCAGACTGAACTTTTTCCTACTGAACTTTTCCAGCTAGAACCGGAACGCCAAACAGGCCCATAAAAGCATTATTATGCTTGAATGATACTTAATTTTTTTTTCCGAAAAGGTGGAAAGGACACACGGGAAGGGGAAAAAAAGCTTAGACAATAAAAAAAAGTAACCTCAATCTTGCTTATTTATTCATCTGATTAAATGTTGTCCTCTTCAGCATGTAAGGCATCTTCTGATCAGGCACCGAATATTTATAGAGAAATATGATGTGTTAATTTCAGCATTTTTGGAGAATAATAAATATAATAAATATTTTGCTTGATAAGACTTTAAAGTTTTTTTTCTTCCCTTTTCCTTGCATGAAGACCCTACGCATACACATTTTGATCAATTTATTTAATGGATAAAATTTAGTTGACTCTCCAACGGTAGAGTGTATGATTTTTTTTAAGTACTTTAAAATGATTATTATGCTTATTTCTTATAAAAAAACTAACAACTTACACATATTGTAAGTTCTTTTTGTTGTGTGTTATTAATCACAAACGTTGAAGTTATCTGAACAATGTATTTATTTAACTACTTTTAAAAACCGTAGACTTTACTTGTTTAATTTTAAGACATATGAGTAAGCATACACTAAAATGCACTTATAGTCATTCTCTACGTAATAGAGGAATTGATAGTTAGGAGCTTGAACTTAAACTAGAGGTTAGGTATCACTAATTACATGATTTGCTTAGGTGTCATTGTTATCATATCGCATCACATTGGTTTCTAAGTTGTAACTGTAACATTACGTTTGATCTTATTATCTCGCAAGTGCATACTTAATTGGTTGATAGTCCACTGAAATGGATTTGGCTTCATTAATTTAAGTCTATGTTAAAAAAATATAAGTCATTCAATAAAATTAGACGAATAGGATTAAGAGTTTAAATAATTAATAAAATTTTGTAAACGTGGCTAACGGTGGACTTACAAACTACCGTTAATTTCTATTTTTGGTGAATATAAGAAGTTAGGAAACGATTTGTAGAAAATAGAAGAAGAAGATTAATTTCGAACGAAGAACGATTTACAAAGAATGAGGGAAGCCAGGAAATGATTTGGAGAAAACAGAAGGAGAAGAAAAGAACGCGGCTCTGACACGGCGTGGATACGGCTTGATCTCTTCCTTCCGTTCCCAATTCATAATTCTCATTCCCATCACAAAATCCATAAAAAAATCGCAACGAATTTCATTCCTCTTTTCCTAATTGGACACAATCCCTTTTCAATTTGATTTTTGTGTGTGGATAAATTCACTTACTGGATTGTGCTGAATGAAGTCCTCATTGGTTTCCTGGATGAAGGAGTACGATGACGCAATGAAATTTGCTTATGACATCAATTGCTTGATCTCTTAGCAGAAGTCGATTCCAGTGTGCCTAAAACAAGTGAGTAGCAGAGAAATTGTGGCAATGGAAGAAAATTGAAACTGGTATTTGTCTAGAGGTTAAGGGAAGAGGAGCAGGCAGTGGAGTGGAAGAGATGGGGCTGAAGTTGACCGTTAGTGATGATAACAAAATCTCATTAATTATTTTGACTCTTAATCTCATCCGTTCAATTTTATTGGACAACTCAAATTCTTTTAATATAACTGGTGTTACAGGAAAAATTAGATGAGCTAAATCCTAGTGAAATATTTACTCTTTTCTTTTTCTATTTTTTAAGTATTTTTCTTCCTTATATTTAAGTATAGTTGGATTCTAAAAGAGGTGATTCTTTCAATATAATTTTCTTAATTCCTCCCAGTTTTGTTGTATAATCATCATAAGATTTTTATGTACTCCTTCCAAATTCTTTTAAATAATATTTTAGGCTAAACAAATTGATCTCAAATAAATGACGTTTTGCAGTTTTTTAAATACTTTATGATTAATTTATTCAATATGAAGAAGAGAGAAGAGTGCTTAATGGTCAATTTATTTAATATAAAATAAAGAGATAATTGTTTAATATTAAAACTATTTTCATCAATTATTATCTTAATTCTCGTGCCCGGTTTTTCATTACCTTAATTTTCGTGCCTCGTTTCAAAACGTTATTTATTAGAGTCCGGAGGGAGTATATTCTATTAAAGGACGGGACTCACTGTGGTTATGTTGTTGCAAATTGCAATGTAATTTCACTTATTTGAAAAATTCTTCCTCTTGTTTAGTTCTTAAACGCTCTCAGTTCAAAATCAAACTGGACAACATATTGTTTGACCCTGAGCAGTACTCTTTGACATACTAATAAAGTTAAAATCTAGATATTTTTGGCTTTTTGATTAATAGCAAAAGAATCCTCTCATACAAAGATAAGATGACAGGACAAACAGGTACGTTTTAAAAGAAGATGCAAATTGTACTCGCTAAAAACAAGAGAGGGAGCTTGTATCATGCAGTTGCTGCTCCATCTTCACCATCTTTTGCAGCGGTGGTCGGCTTCTCTGGGTTTAAGACGCGCCCAGACATTGGATCAACTGGACGTGTGTCACGAGGTCCACCTTTTCGACCCATCGCCACCATTGGTGGTGGAGGTAGTACTCCAGCTCTGAAAAGAATGCGTTGGACAGGCTCTGAGGGCTGAGCACCGACCGATAACCAATACCTGTGGAAATATAATGGAAATGGATAACTAAATATTTATGCAACAGTGTGATATTGTGCCTCAAATAGCTGGTGAGCTCAAATAACAATTACTATATGCCAACTGAAAATGGTGCATCAGTTTTCTACTGTAATTTCACGCAAATAAAAAAAGCAATTCAAATTTACTACCTTCTCATGAAATGACCAAAACTACAGTTTAAAAAAAATGACATCACCAAACTGCAACAAATCAAGATTCTAAGTTAAGATCCCAAGATTAATGATAATGCCAACCTGCATAACCTAGTTACATTGAATCGCATCCACCATAAACCCATAATACCAAGTTAGAAACATATTGGTAAATAGTTGGATTAGAGCTACCAAAATCATGTCGCAAGCTTAAGTCCAAACCATAATGAGAGAATATATTAAAGAAAAAGAATGACAAATTCCTCTAATTCTAAAAACCATTCTTACCCTAATTACAACCAAAGATTGTGCACCCCTTTAGTCAAGGTGGCCAAATATAGGCAACAGGATTGCAACATAACTCATGGAGGTGAACTCCAAAACTATCATAAGAATGAACATTGTGAGCGGAAAATTCATGAACACAAACTGATGAGGTGACATGGCTAAAGGCTTATGGAGGCTTTGCCTCAAATCCAACCTACAGTATGGTGTCCGTAGTCCTTGTTATCATATTATCCCTTGCATCCATTCATCAACGCATCTAATTTCCACCTATGGTTGTAGCTTTACCAACACTCCCCCGAGTCCCAGCCTCGTTTCACAAGTCTAATTCCGGCTTCTTACTTCTTTCCCACTACTGTCAATCTCACTCAAAACTCAAATCCAAAGAGATTTTATTTTCCCTTTAATTTTCAGCAAAGAGACTAACAGTGGTGAACTACATGCTACACATAATGCAATGGAATGACCGTCCTAGACCTTCAAAGTCAATCCGTCAATCATAAATTCCTCAGTCTATCACAAAGTTCAAATATCTAGCTGAAAAAACTATGCAACATATTCATTTCACTACCCTAAACCCATTTACAGGTCATCTCTCATGCATTGCAACCAGAAAAATCAATAAATATCTCAAAACAAGCAATAAAAGCAGCATTTGCGATATAAAAACAAGAAATAAATAGATGTCTTACTTCACTCGCTCAAAATTGAGACCCATCCGTTTCCCCCCATCTTGACCTGCAAAAGAACAAACATTCCCGACACCAAATTAGTGACTTGCAAGTTAATATGCTATGGTCCTCAAATTATATCGAGTACAAAATAGAAATGGTGTGCGCGCATGGAAGAGAAAGATAACCTGGTAAGGGATTGAAGTAGCCCAGAACTTCAAGGTGCTTCCCATCTCTTGGGGATCTGCTATTAGCAGCCATCACCCTGTAAAATGGCTTGTTCTTGCATCCGAATCTCGACAATCGGATCCTCACCACCATGATTCTTCTGCTCTAATTTGAACAAAGTAACTGAAGAAGGAAGGAAAAAGGATAACCACCAACCACTAGGGTTCTGGGTTTTTCGCCCGAGTCTTATTTTCCCGGTTTTAACTTCCTTCACCAAGTTACAAAACTACCCCTAAATCATACTATAATTACAAAACTACCCCTACGCTTACTGTTTTCCCTTCTCGTGTGCTTTTTCTCCTGCTCAGCGAGCGGGCAGAGTTGTGGCGTTCACCGCCTTCCACCGCCATGACTGACTAGTTCTACTACTTATATATTATTTTTATGAAGCTGAGGTAGTAGTAATTCGACGCCGTTTGTCTCCAATGGGGAAGGTGCTAGTTGAGGATCCAAAATCCTGTGTAGAAGAAGCTCCTTTCGTCTTTCCTCCTCATCGGAGAAGGCTTCTCCAGAGCGAAACTTATCGGACCTTACTTCGTATCATATCGCACTGCTATAACCAGCCGCAGCAGCTAACCCCAGGTATAACTGTTTTTTTTTGGGTTTTGTTTGTTAGGTGCTGTTTGCTGAACTAGTTTGCAATCGCTTTTGTTTCCAGAATGACGTCTTACTCTGTGTTCTGTGTAGTTATTAAGCTAATTTGATGGTTTGTGTTTTCATGTGTTTATTATAGATGATAATGGCGGCAATGAACTGAGACATGATTCCGAGAAAAGTGGTGAGGAGAAGGATGTTGGTGTGGAGGCCGGAGAGGATAGTAAGACTCGAGAGAAAATTGATGCGATTGAGAACTTGTTGAATTTAGAGGAAGATGAGGATGTGGGGAAAGAAATGGAGCTGATGGGTGATGATGGTGGGGACGGAAGTGGGAGGATAGAGAAGGGTGTTGGCTGGATGCAGCAGTTGTTGGTTGAGGAGCTGGAGGATGTGATGAAAGGGAATGAGGAGAGTGGTCGTAATGGAAATTGTAAAGTTGGCAGCAAAACATTGGAGGTGAGTGAGAGTGTAAGAGGTGGTGCTGTTGAGATTTTGAATAACCAAAGAGAAAGTCGTGATGGTCAACAAATGGATACGGAGAAGTCCAGGGAGGTGATTCATGGACAAGTAGATGAGAAAATCTGTCAGGAAAATGTGTTTGGAAGCTTTGATGCATCGGTAGATAAAAGAATGGAGAGTGAAGTTTCAAAGTTGAATGATGACGGTGCAAATGAAGGTTTTTCCTTGACTGTTGATGAAGTGGGGGAGAATCTTGACATGATGCAGAAAGAGAAAGAGTTGGAGAAATCAGTTCGTGTTGATGGCGTAATGGATTCTCCTAGTTGTATGGTTGAAGAGGGAGAAATTTGTGGCGGGTTAGAGATGGATGAATTGTTAGCTGATATGGTTTCTGAGAATGCTGAAGTGCCTGAGGAGAAGAAGGATAATGCTTCTGAGGCTGTTGCCGTTAAAGACAAGCTCCCTGTTAATCGAAAAAATGATGTAAATATAAGGGTAAATGCAGTTGATGTTGCTAGCGATGTCAAAGCTGTTGTAGCCAGTGAAATTGCTAGAAGTGAGGTTTTGTGCAAACGCAAAGTTGTTACTTATGAAGATCCTTTTTTAACAGAAGGGCCCATCTACCATAAGAAACAAAAGGTTGGCCATGGAGCCAAGGAACAAAGGGAAGGTAGTGGAGCCGAGCGAAAAAAGAAGGCTATTGTTGCCAAGGACAGTGTTGTTTGTTCAGCCGGAAACCAAGGAACTGCATCTGAACAAAAGGTATATTTTCCCTAGACTTTCTTTTGCACTCAATTGTCACTCATTTTGTTTATTTTAATTTTATCATGAGCATGAGTTTAGTAGTGGTTCCAAGTCTTGCACTGTCAGCACCTAATCTCGCCAAATTGAGGTGTGCCCCAGGAATATCCAATCTTCATTCAGATACATATTGTTCTTATTTCAGTTTTAATTAACTGTGCACATTTCCCTTATTTTTTATCTTGAACTTGATTGATTGATAACCCACTGGAAGCTGAGTCTGGTGCTGAGCTGCTCTGTAGTCTTTTATCTCTCCCTGTATGTGCAATTTCGCACGTGCATACCTTCTTCACTTGCCACTATTATATAGGATGTTATGAGTTCTTTTCTTTTTTTCCTTCTCTCCATATTTTAACTCATGGTCGGATATTTGTGATCTGCAACAGGATCATGGTCCATGCAATAAGAAAAAACGTGGAGGGAAAGCACAGAAAAAGGTTTTACATTTGTCCTTTATGTTTTTATCTGGTGTTTGAATGGGTTCTTCGTCTGAGTACCAAATAAACTTTCTTTATTAATAAAGTCTGAATTCTTCCTCCCAAAAAGTAACAACTTAGCTTAGTTTGTGCAATTCTTTTCAAAGTGTTACTTGGTAATATTTTGAAGCGGATACAATATAAACAATTTATTCATTTGATCTGTTGCTGCAGCAAAAAGAACGAAAGAAAAGAGCAGAAAAGAACCGAGAGCTGGGTGTCAAAAGGCTCAAGTTACGTCCTGTGGTGCAAACAAAACCAGTATCTTATTGCCGTCATTACCTTAATGGAAGATGCCATGAGGTAATTATGTTCTCCCTTTGCTTAAAATACGTATTTCTTGCTGGCATTGATCTCTGAAAGGCTTCTGAGTCACATGGTTGAAGGCATTAACATTAATAAAAAAAATTGAACTGCAACTTGTTTCTGTGGGTTATTCTTTCATCTGTTTTAAAATGTCTATCTTGTGAGATGTTCTCTGAATTGTAAATGTTATGCCTGTTACCCGATCCCCTCTCCCTCTTTGGAAGTGGTTTGAGTATTCTCAGGGACACTCCTTCCTCATTCTCCCAGGGATATCATCTCTGGGTTGAGGCCTCATTTTAAGCTGGAATGATCACGTGTTTCACAAAATTCTGAATTATTTGAGGAAAGAATCTAAACCATTCCTCTTGCAGTTTTTTTTTACTTCTCCTGTTCTACAGAGGAATCATATTATGGACACAGCAGGAAAATGAAGTCTTTACTTTCCCCTTCTTTCTTGTGCTCTACTCAAGCATGTGAAATGTCTTTTGCCATCCTGATTTCCTTACCCTGTCCTACCAAACAGAGCTTTAGGTTGAGCCTCTGATGAGGGACTGGAAGTATTATACTTTAGACTGGCATTCTGTTTTGGTGATTTATAATGGACTTTCTTCAGTTGTATATTGGTTATTTAAGTACTTGCTGCTAACATCCCTTTTTCTTTCCTCAGGGTGAAAATTGCAAATTTTCACATGATACTGTACCTTTGACAAAATCTAAGGTACGCTTATTTGGTATTATTTTCTTATTTTGTAATCCCAGTGGCTGCATATTACCCATGACTATTAGTATCTAACTTTCTTTGGTCATGCTTTCTTGTCTGCAGCCATGTGTCCACTTTGCTCGTCATTCATGTATGAAAGGGGATGACTGCCCATTTGATCATCAGCTCTCCAAATATCCCTGCACTAATTTTAAAAACGGTTCTTGCGGCAGAGGTGCAGCTTGTATGTTTTCACATAAGGTACCTTCTTGTCCTTAAAAATGCTTGTTCTTTTTTTGTATTGCACCATGGTTCATAATCACACTAAATATTTTGCAATATGGTTTCCAGTAAATTTTTTGAAGTTTCCATTAAATTTTTGGTGTTAGTATGAATTTCGACTCTCTCTCTAGGTGCCACTCAAGGAAGATTCTTCATCTACTTCAAATGTATCCACTCCTGACCCAAAGCCTCCATCCTTGCAAGGGACCTCAAATTCTAAGAATCAATTTACCAGAACTTTCCACCAGGCTGCTAAACCTTTATCTCAACCTACTGGCATTAGGCCTTGTAAAATTACAGAACCAAAAATGCCTGCAAGTGAACTAACTCCACCTGTACAGGTGCCCAAAGGTATTAGGTTTCTCTCTGGTGGAAAATCACCAGCAATGGTTGGATCCAGCCATTTTAAACCAGACACCTCATCTTCTCAGAGTGATGGGAGTGGCAAAAATGGGAATCCAATACATCAAAGTGCATCTGGTACAGTTCAAACATCGAATGAAAATGCAAAGAAATCATCCCCAGCTGTGCCACCAAAGGGAATGAATTTCCTCTCCTTTGGCAGATCTCCGCTGCAATATTCCTCGTCTTTAAATGGAGGTGATGGTGCTAAATTGTCTTTATCAAGCAATCTTAGTATTAAACAAGCTAGTTCATTTCCAAATACAAATGATCATACCCATCTTGGCAAAGACACTACCCAAACTGTGTCGGTCAAGACTCCTGGATCGAATGAGGTGGTGCAGAAAAATCAACTTACAGTGGCAGCCCTGAAAGCAAATCCTTTCTCGTTTGGAGACGGTTCAGCAGGTAGTGCTAGAGGAAATACACAGGCTACCTTGCCTTTCAGTTTGAGCAGAGGCATCAATGGAGCTGTTGAAGCAATTAAATCTGCATCCAATGGGCTCCAGAACGATAGTGCCGTCCAGAGGGTTCGATCAACTTTTCTACTTGGTTCAGGTCAATCTTTAGGTTCCTCAGCACGCGGGTGGTTAAAAAGCACCCCAAGCTCAGCTCAGAAGGCTCTAGAGTCAACACTAGCATTTGCTGCAAAGATTGAACCTGAAATTAAGATGAATAGGTCAACCATTGATTCTTAGTATGTAAAGCGAAGGGAAATGAGGCTAGTATGTAAAGCGAAGCAGTAAGTAGACATTGTTACTAACTGCAATGGTGATGGTGAGAACCTAACTCGGTTGGAGTTAGAAAGTGTACCACAAACCACACTCCGATGCATCTGACAGCCAAAATCTAGAAAGAGTGAAGGTTATTCAGAGACCATTGATTGGCAATTCATGCCATTCTTCATTTTCAGGGACTACTCAACCAGGTACGGATAGCACATCAACTTAATATAAGCGCGTAAATGCATTTCACGATTATTCAGCAGCATGGATTGACAAAGAGGCTGATTCTTGGAACAATTCATATGTTGCAGGTGGATGTTTCTTGGACTTGCTAATTAAGTACAAACGTACTGGTAGATATTCATCAGGTTCCTTCGGCGTGGTGCATTTCTGGAAACAGTTTGTATGGTATGGTATGTACAGTGGTAAATACAAAATGCAGCATCTTTTCGGCAAAAGAGAAGTACATCAGCTGCTCAACATGATAAGTTTTGAATAACCAATAAAATTGCTTATTGCATGTTCTTATCAACTCAACCGCCTGTAGTCAATAGGTAATGCTGTATTTGTGTGCAAGAAACTCATAACTCATTTGTCTCCATTCCTGGAACCAAACTTACACCGGCTCATGCCATATCGCTAAAGTATTGGGCTGAATTGAATCACATATCCAGGCTTCCTAAGGTGTTATCTTCCTTTCGAGCGAGAGCATTAATGTTGGATACAATTCTGACCGAGGTGTGGCTGATTACTGTACGTAAGATTCACACTTCACACGTATACTCACTTCATTATTGCGGAGACCCATTTTGTCAGATTTTAGTGGTGGACTATATCGTGAGTTTGAATAGCCACGGTTGATTTAGATTAAGCTATGTTTGAATTTTCAGCAAGAGCGTGAATTCAAATTTATTCCAAACCGATGATTAAGCTGTGCTTGAATGTTCTTTTTTTGGTGCGATTTTGAATTTTCTTTCTTTACCACCTTTGCATCTTTCTTTTTGCTTTTCCATTTTGTTTTTTATTTTTTATTTTTTATAATAATAACTGAATATTTTATTAATAATATAAAGATTAATGTCAATAAGCTTCTAGATCATTGGTTGTTTGAGAGTAAGACCTAAGTTCACCCGTCAAAATATATTATATATAAAGATTAACTCGCAGGCGTGTAGTAGATGAAGTTTAGGTCATCATGCCACCTTCTGTTAATCATGTCTAATGCCCAAGCCCTATAATTGCTCTCCATTCTGATTTTTTTGCCTCAGTTGCACCATACATGAATTAAAAAGTGAAAGCAGAAATTTCAAATATCCACTTGTCTCAATCATTAAAAAAAGAAAAAAAATGCAGATTTTGAACAGTACCTTCACATTGCTTGACCCAACTGCACTCGAGTAGCTCACTTTCAATTTGAAAAATAGCCTCCTCCATATTTAAAAGCTTGGTATAAACTCCTTTTTCTGTGACCCAGCATAGTAGTTTCTGTATTTTTTTTAAAAAAAATTAATCTCGTTCAAATATCGTCGATTAAGAAATAGATAGTTGTTCCATTTTCTATGTTATTGAACTTTCTAGTATTTGTTTGTTTTGAAATTGTTTAATAAGTAATAAGCCTAACATAGTACATAGCAAACATTAGCTCTACCCATGACATACAGATAGCGAGTTAACATCTCAAAAGGAAAGCAAGTCACCATCTCCCCATAGTTGTCGTCACAAATTTATGTTTTCTCCCACCACCTAAATCACATAGCATTTCGAGATCCCCCACACCAAACAAAAACTTGAACCATTTTTGTCCATAACCCAAGAATGACAACTTCAGTGAAGAACAGCTTCTTGCCTCCTTCTCTCATCTCCAATCTGCAGCAAGTCCTCATCACCAGAAAAGACACTTTACCAGAAACCAACTCCAACCATGATCATCATATTCTTGATACCAAAATACATCTTTCTTGTCCTGCAAGCAACCTTGAGAGAAATGGGGAACAAGATTCTGAAAAACCAATCATTCTGGTCACAAATGGAGAAGGAATAGAATCCCCTGGTATCACTTTCCTTGTCCAAGCTCTTGTTTCAGATGGTGGATTCAGTGTCCATGTTTGCGCTCCGCAATGGTAGGCTTTCCTTCCTCCCTAGTCTCTACCTCTCTTTTTCACTCATCAATTAACAGTTCTGTTTGGTATAATTACTTTATTGGTGAAGGGACAGATCCGTTTCCAGTCATTCGGTGACAATTAAGGAGACAGTTTCTGCCTGTTCTGTTGAGATTAATGGTGCTACTGCCTTTGAGATTTCTGGTATTGCCACTGTTTTTCTTTTTTCTTGATATAGGAATTCATATTCTTCTGGTTTTTGCTCATTCTTTTTCATCTTTTGGTGGTCAGGTACTCCTGCAGATTGTGTTTCTTTAGGTTTATCTGGGGCATTGTTTTCTTGGTCTAAGCCTGTTTTGGTATTACACTTTATAAAGTTTGTTCCTTTTTAAGCTCATTAGCTTATAAATTGCTCATTTCTTTCCTCTCTTTTTTGGCTTCCTCTGCTCTTCTAATGCAGGTGATTAGTGGAATAAGCAAGGGATCAAAATGTGGTCACAACATGTAAGTAATCTGTTGTCACCAACAAGAAGTGTTGTTTGTTTTGTCTGAACCAGAAAATTTTGATGTGACAAGTGATTCAACTGCTCCTGCTTTGATGTTAGCTATTCTACTTGATTGCGAAACTTAACTAATGCGGCCACATGGTTCGATAGGTTCTACTCAGGTTCTTTTGCTGCAGCTAGAGAGGCATTAATTTGCGGTGTACCTTTTCTCTGCATATCCTTAAACTGGTACTTGCTACTTCTTCATTTTCATTCAAAAATAATATCTTCTTCTTTCTTTCTCCAATTAGCCTTTTCCCTTCTCTCTATTTCTTCTCCAGGAGGAATGGTGTTAGTTCTGAAAATGATCTGAAAGATGCAGCCACTGTTTGCTTGCCATTAGTGTATGCTGCTGTAAGAGATATCCAGAAGGGAGCTTTTCCTACAAATTGCTTACTCAATGTCCAAATTCCCTCTAGTCCCATAGCAAACAAGGTTTGGTTTCCTCAAATCATTCCATTTAAACAAAAAATGAACAAAAGAAACCAATCCATTTTTTACTGATTTAACTGAAAGTACTTTCTTATCGCTACGGACTGTGCTTAATAGGGATTTAAAGTGACAAAACAAAGCTTGTGGAGATCCTGTTTGAGCTGGAAAGCAGTGTCAACAAGTAAACATTCTTCTGCTCCCAATTTCCTGTCTAACCACCAAAGCCTTGGCATTAACCTTGCACAACTCGGCCGGGATGCCTCTGCTGCTGTAATAATTCTTATGATTCTTGCAATGCTTAAGAAAAATCAAGTATTTTGGTTCAATTTTCATGGTGCAATAGCTGAATAGCTGGTCCTTTTTGCCTTTTCTCAGGGAGCAGCGCGCCGCATGAACTTGCATAGGAAGAGTATAGAGATTGAATCTGTTGGGATTGCTGGAAAAGTTAGTGTCCCACAAACTGGGAAGAAACATTTTCGATTAGAGGTACATAATTAAACAAGTAGAATGGAGCTCTAGTGCGTTCAGTACAGTACTTAAGAAGAGTTGAATTATGCAGTTCATGGCGAAGGAGCAGGGAAATGCAGAAGAAGATGTAGATTTTAGAGCACTTGAAGATGGATTTGTGAGTTGGATATCTTTCTGGAAATTTTCTTGCACAACATTTCTTTTTCAGGCATCAAGAATTTTCCTCATTGGTTATTTAGTTTGGTTATTTTTTGGAATTGCAGGTTGCAATTACCGCATTTTGCTTAACTGATGAACCTGAGATACAAGTGTTGGTGTCAAACTGGATTTCTAGTTCCCTTGTAAGCAAACCTTAATTAAATCAATCAATTAACATTTTTTAGTGTTTTGAACTAAAAATGCCCAGACCACCAAAAATGTATGGAGTGAATGTTTTACTGTGCTTGTTAATGTACATTTTGTAGGTTTTCTTTTCCCTATTTTTATGAAAGGTGGTTGGTTGGATTTTACAAAATAATTATTTAGTGAGAGCTCTTTACTTTTTAAAGAGCCAACTTATTATTCGGAGTTAGCAATTATCATTGATCTACAAGCCAAGAGAATTTGAAAGCCCAACCCAAAAAAGTCTGCCAGACAGTTGGGCCTGAGACCTATTTTGGGCTTTTGGAGCCCATCCCTAGTAGCCCTTCTTTTTGGCGGTCAAGTGTACTTTTCCAATTTTCCTTGATTTACTCAGGTGACACCTCACCGGTTACCGTACACTTATATGGTTCAGGTAGTTGACACGTGCGGTGCATGCGTCTGTATTGGCCGATTGACCGAGTGACCTCCTAACCTCATCCCTTCAAATTACCCACGTGCTGACCAAATATAAACCCACGTGCGAATCCAACGGCTCAGAATGGAAAAAGCCAGATGAGTCAGAACCTTTCACTTACCGCAAAGGTATAGCTTATCCCTTTTCCTTGTTTACCTGACAAAACGACATGCATGTCGGTAGTTTAAGGCAAACACTGTTCTAAATGCGCGACCGCGCATTCGACAGTGATTCTCACACCTGCCAAGGCGCGTGGGGAAGATGGACAATCTATGGTATTCACAGGGAGATCCAATGGTGATGATTTAGGCGCGTCGATCATTGGAAAAAGGGAAAACATGAAAAAATATAAAATACCACCTCTTACAAAAAGATATTTATAAAATAGCAAATGGGTCCTACAAGAAAAAAAGTTAGCAATCCTCCCTTGACATCTGGCTGGTTAATACAGCTGCTACGTACATTGCTAATTGCACCAAAATTTTAATTACTTGCTTACTAGGTCGAAGGTGCTAATTTGATTTTATTAGCTTAATATTCGGGTTTATCCGTAACATGAAACTCACAACTCATTCAAAAATACTGTATATGATAGAAGCAGAAAAGTATATGTTTCCACTGAAAACAATTTTAACCAAAAAAGAAGTACAACCAACCGAACAACCTTTACCTCAATAAGGGTGTGGAGTGAAAAATTAGAAAGTGTGGGGACTAACAACGAAGTTAAGCAAATACTATTAAAATGGATTTTGCAAAGATGAGACATAAATGGAAAAGGAAAGGTTTCAAACTAAAACACAACAACGTGGCAGCATTCCTATTTTGGCTCCTGTCGTGTCACGCACATTACACAGTCATACACCGCTTCATCTCCCCTTTTTCTCATTTCTCTCTCTTATAAAACGCACAAACCAGAGAAGCTTAGTCTCTTCACTGCAACATTAACACAAACACCAAAGATGGTAATTCCTGAAATTGGTGTTACCGGTGGTTTTTCTGGAAGCGGTTTCACCACTTGCGGCGGAGGTGGTGGTGGTGGCTGTCCTAGCGACAGCCCTTCTCCATCTTCTCCCCTAAATATTCTCCCACCAAACTACCTGGAAAATGAACAAGCAGAACCAAGATATGTGATCAAAGAAGAGAACGATACAGCGGCAGAGTGTGTCGGCGAGCCGGCGTCATCTTCATCCTCAATGATTGAACCGATGACGGTTAAAGTAGAAGCAGAGGAAGGATTTGAGGATAAAGTGGAAGAGCAGGATACAGCTGGGGAAATCGATGGCGGCGGCAGCGGCGGCGGTCTTGATGATGGTAATGATAAAGGGAATAGTGGGTCGCCGTCTTCTTGCTCATCAGTGGTGTTGCCGAAGCCGATGGAGGGGTTACACGATGCCGGTCCCCCGCCGTTTCTTAAAAAGACATTTGAGATGGTGGAGGATCCGGAGAGTGATTGGGTTGTGTCTTGGAGCAAGAATCGTGATAGCTTTGTGGTTTGGGATTCTCATGAATTCTCCAAGAATTTGCTCCCTAGGTACTTCAAGCATAGTAATTTCTCCAGCTTCATTCGCCAGCTTAATACTTATGTAAGTTAGCTTAAATTTATTGATTGATTATTTTATTTCAATCCAAGTCACTTTTTTAATTTATTATTATTGTTTGCTTACATAGAGATCTTTTTCCTTTGCACTTCCTATAAACTAAAGCTTATTTGTTTGTTTTTCTTATAGATTGTGGCTTAGGATCATGTTTTAATTTAATTTATTCACCATGTTGACCCATCTGCTTATGGATAATGCTAGAGAACCCATTTGAATTCTTATAGGATTCTTGATTAATACTTGTTTATATATGCGAACATGGGTTTCATAGATAAGCTCTTTTTTAATTATGGTGTGTTGGGCATCTGCATTTTGGTTATTCTTTGTGGGTGTTCTCATGAGAGTGCAAAATGGTGGCAGGGTTTTAGGAAGATCGATCCTGATAGGTGGGAATTTGCAAACGAAGGGTTTCAAGGAGGGAAGAAGCATTTGCTTAAGAACATCAAGAGAAGAAGTAGATACAATCACAAGCAACAACAGGGGGCAGGGAGTGGTTCTGATCATTCAACAAGACTTGAGGCAGAGGTTGAAGTTGAGAGTTTGAAGAATGATCAAGATGTCCTGAGGGTAGAAATCTCAAAACTTAGGCAACAGCAGGAGGACTCACAGAATCAGTTGAGTGCTGTTGAGAAACGGATTCGAGCTGCAGAATGCAAGCAAATGCAGATGCTCGTTTTCTTTACTAAGGCTGCCAGAAATCCTAGCTTTATTAGACAATTAACGCTGAAGAGGAGGCAACAAGGGAAGCTGGATGCGGCTGAATTCCGTAAGAAAAGGAGGCTACTAGCAAACCAAGTTACCGAAACGTTGCCTGATGCTGTGGATACCTGCCAAAGTGTCAATTGTAGAAGCCAGGCGCAGGAACAATTGGCCACGATGCAAACAGAACTTACCGCGATACTAAGTGAGCAAGCTGAGACCTGTCAAATGCCGAAATTGCTCAGTGCACCATTAAGCGATGAGTTTTGCCATCCTGTTCAGTATCAGAAGGCAAGTATGATGTGCGGAACGGGTTCTGAAGAGACTACTTCTGTTTATAATCTGATGTCAGAGAAACTATTGGATGACTCCTTGGTGGTTGGCAATTCTAGTGAAGAATTGGATGTCAATGATTCAAAATTTTACCTTGAATTGGAGGATTTGATTGCAAGGCCAAGAGGTTGGGTGGATGTGTGTCCGAGCTAATGTAGCATATCGGTCGTGTTGGGATCCATCTGCTAAATTTGACAGTACATCTCTTCTCTTACTGTTGTTCATGCAGAATCTGCCAAACTGTTATGTCTGCATTTGATATTGACTTGCATTGTGCACATGATTGCAGGCAAACCAAGGGATTCAGGAATGGTGTTACGCCCTTCTAAAAGCACCAAGAATGAGAGATGAAGTGACCATGCCATTCGAACTGTTAAAGAATGCAGAACCCAGATTGGAGATGCCAGTGTTTCATCCTCTCATTTTTGTTTGTCAACAATGTCTGATCTATTAGGCCTGTAGAATGTGAATATTACTGCATAACAACGTTAACACTTACCATACACATTTAGGCATATGGTTGCTTGGGTAAAAAGTTCTTACACTAGTAAGAGTAGAGTACCTCTGATAGTCTAGCTGTTAACTTTGTTTGCATTATGCATTTATAATGTAAGATGTCTTCTAATTCCATTGTCTCTTCCTTTTGTCTACATTTTACTTCTCTATTCTCTATTTCGGTGATAAAAGTATGAGCAGTGAATTCGAATTCGTATTTGAATTCGTCTCGTAATAGCGGAAGCTGCTATTGCAACACATGACATGCCCTACAGACTTGGAACAGTCACGTGTTCATCATAACGCTTGTTAACAATAAAATATTTGGATGGGCTTTATATTTTGTTAATTGTTTATTATCATCGCCAGAACGTTCAAGAAAAAGAGGATGTGTTGTCACTTGTTCAGACATGACATTTGGCTAACAGCAGAGATAATAGTGGTCGTGTTTAATATTGATGGCGGGTCTTAAAGGGATGTTCAAGAGATTACGGAAGTAGGATCATATCAGATATGGTCGTTGCTGCTAGTTGTTAACTAATGAAGAAAAGGAAAGCTTGTCTGTTTCTTGTAGCATTGAAATAAGTCGATTTGATGTTTTGACCGAAAATATTGTCATTTCGTCACTAAAAGTTTGAATACAACAGCCAGATCCACCATCAAGCGTAGGTGGCAAAGTCTTTACTGGTATATTGCACCACCGAGCAACGGTGGCTCTGAGGCTTGTGTACTGCGGGGGCAAGTAATAAGCTACATGTCAAACTGGCCGGGTTTTATTACTTGACTGTAGTCTGTTGGACCGTCTGACTTGGGACTTGTATCGATTTGTGAAGATACTTGGGCCAGACAACCGATACTTGTCTCGTCGTATTCCATGGCCCATGGGTCAGACTGCTACTTTAAAGCCCAAAATTACTAGAATTAGTGTTACAAGTTGAAATCAGAGCTATACGATACAAGCTTTCTAACATGGGAAGGAAGGAAACAAGAAAAGTCCCAATATCAATCAAAGGTACAAAAAAGTAAGAAAAAGACTATTTTTTTTTTAAAAAATCCAAATCAAAGCAAACTAGTGTCTTGACTCATTTGTATGATTCAGGCTTACCCACAATGCCACCTCTTCCTACCATTGGACCCGATTCCCCCTCTTGATTTGGATGATGATGATGATGAAATGACAGACTTAGATCTGTTAAACTCTTGCTTGTCCTCATTAAAAGCGCTACTCATACCTTCCTGCAGTTCAGTGCATCTTCTCTTCTTCAGCAGTCTTTCTTCTGGTGTACCATGTGTGAGACATGCTAGCTGCACACGGTCATCAGTATCCATGATCTTGTTCAGCACATCCGAGCAATGCGGGAAGAAGTGCTTCCCGAGTTCAACTGCTCACATCATTAACGAATAGTGTTAAACACAACCAGGAAATGATGCACTTGCGTTACATTGTTCTGCAAAACATGGTGCTTAGGCAACTTTATAGCAAATACCTGTTCTAGAGAGTGCTATCATGCTATTCAGATGTTCACCTTGAGTTCTGAAAGGTGCCTCATTCAAGTCTACATCCCACCTCCGTGCACCGTTCACCATGCTGGCTAATCGGAACTGAGAAGTGACATCCACTTGAGAAATGTGCATTGCTACTTTTGCTTCCATTGGGAACATAAGTTTTGCAAGTCCAACTGAAAAGAATAATCAAGACCATATGCAGCATAATCATTAAACCAGCCGATGCAGGATTGATCAATGTTGTAAAAGATCATCCTATGATTCTCAAAGGTCATAAAGCAACAATCTGCTGTGAAACAACAGGAGAATGTGCACACACACGGCAAAGAAAAGGAAAAAGAAGAAGCTCATTCCTCTATTAGCTACTCCCTCTGGTGCAAATTAAATGACTTTCTCGCATCCCAATATTCAGTAGGTTTAATACTAAAAATACAAGTAAAAGCTACAATAAAAGCAAATCCTAAAATGGACGTTTAATTCATTTACAGAGGAATATGGCATAACTCTCCTGTTGGTATTTTTTGCAGTTAGCATCTCATTTTCTTGACTTCAATGAAGAGTTAGAACTACAAACCTTACCTCTATTTTCAAGATACAACAGTTTCATCCGATGTCATCACCAGCCATACCAAGAGACATTGAAGCCTCTTCGAGCAATGGATCCCTTCTTTCACCTTGCTCTAGTATCTCTATACACAAACGTTCCTTTGGAGAAGCTTTCCTTTCTCTGGAGCCTTATGGTAATCATCATCCCTAGTAAGCCGCTTCGAGATTTGAAGTGCTTTTCTACCATCCAAAGTAAGACCCGAGGCTGAGCTCCCTTTGTTAAGAGAGAGACTATAATCCTAGGCTCTTCCTCATTGCAGCAACATGAAGCACAGTGTAGCCTCTCGAGTTTCGACTGTTAACGTCAGCAAGTCCAAGATCAAGAATCTCTGTGGTGCTCTTTGCAGCACAGTATGCAACAGCATAGTGGAGCGCACAGGTATCATCTAGTTGGAAAGTTTGTGCTTTCAGGGTTGTGCAAACCAAATGCTAAACTGGTGTCTATAATTTGCTTCACAATATCTTGGGGCAAGGCTTTGTCAAGAGTAACAAAATCAACATCAGATTTCACAATAATCCCAATGCATCTTGCTAGTAACCCTGCACAAGCTTCACCACAGATATTCGCAACAGACAGAACCACCAAGGTATCATCAATTGCAACCTTGTCAAGAATCTCTAGTATGTCTCTTCAGTCAAACAAATGAGATTTGAACGAAAATTAATAGCTAGGACATTCGAATCGTACGGAATGCACTTACAACTATGCTAATCATAATGAACCACAGAAAAATCAAGAACCATTTCCTTCTATACGTGCCCTATAAATTTAAACGAGCGTAGCAGACAAGCACCAGACACTGAAAATGATAAGACTCATTACCAGCACATATCTCAAAGAGTTGTCTCATAGTATTAGAGTTCTGGTGATTATAGACCAGAACATTTCTTATGCTAGAATCACTCGCAACACTTCAAAGTTCAATTCAAGAAAAACTTTCCAAATTATTCAACGACCCTTTTAGCAGTAATATTTTTTTCATCATTCACATGAAAAGGCAAAAGCAAAAGCAAAAGTAAAAGTAAATATTTAACAGTAACAAAGTTTAGTCAACACAGCAACAAATTAGGACTCTTACCTGATAAAGAGTAACCAATTCAGAAACCTGAAACACAAAAGATGCATACAGCACCTCAACCATGAAGTCCAAAACAGGCCTACAAGCAATGAAGGCAATCATTATCCGCGCAAGTACGAACACCTTTAGGCAATGGGCTCACTTTTCCACTGTACAAATAACCCAAAACTGCCACAATTGAATCAAATCCAAGCTCATATTCCATAACCAACTCTTTCAAGTCAAACTCCACCATACTCTGCTCTTTAGTGCCCGAAAACTCATGCTTGAAAAAGGCACTCCTTGCTGAGAGAATGCACCGGTGAACCGGGATTTCACGGTTACAAGAAGAGATGGTGATTTTGGCATCTGCAAAAAAGTTGAAATCTTGGGATCCAAAGAAGGATTCGAGATTTCTGGAGAGTTGTAGCAGAGAGAAGACTTCTGGGTTTGGAAGAGGCTTGGAAATTGAGGGAGTAGTAGTTTCTTCTACGCAGCATGTGTTGCTTCCAATGCTGATCTCGTACGAATCAGAAAAAGCAATCCTAACAAATCCCTGTATTTTAGGTTTTTTTTTAAAAAATTTAAAAAATTTGCTTGATTTGGGAGGTTTTTTTTTTTTTTTTTCAGTTGCGAGATTAGGGTTTAGCTTGATTGACGCCACGATCCTTTCCTTATTGTATTGATAATGAATAGTATAAAAAAATAATAATAATAATAATACTCTTTTCCTGTATAACCACCAAGATATTTGCAGTATGTAGATCCGCAGAATCAAGATGAAACACAAGCAAGCAGCAATGACTTGATTTAGAGGCAAATGTCTCAAAAATCTTCCATCACCCTAGCAACCATTGTCTTGACTCACTTGTACGATTCAGGTTTTCGCCATCCATGTCACTTGATCTTACCATTACACCTGATTCCCCCTCTTGATTTGGATGGTGATGATGATGAAATGACAGAGTTAGACTTGTTAAACTCTTGCTTGTCCTCATTAAACGCCCTACTCAGAACTTCCTGCAGTTCTGTGTATCTTCTCTTCTTCAGGAGTATTTCTTCTGCTGTATCATGTGTTAGATATGCTAGCTGTGAATAGTCATCAGCATCCATGATCTTGTTCAGCACATCCGAACAACGGGGGAAGAAGCGTTTCCCGAGTTCAACTGCGAACAACACAACGATAAATGCAATTACATTACATTGTCCTGCAAAACTTGTGCTTAGGCAACTTTAGTTTAAGCAAATCTTTGAGGAGAAATACCTGTTCTAGAGAGTGCTCTCATTCTGTTGAGATGTTCCTCTTGAATCCTGAAAGGTACCTCATTCAAGTCGACGGCTGTTCTCCGTGCTAACGGGAACTCAGAAGTTCCGTCCACGTGAGCAATATCCATAGCAACTTTGGCCTCCACTGGGAATAGAAGTTTTGCAAGTCCAACTGAAAAGAACAATTCAAGACCATATTCAGCGTATTTCAATCGACCGATAAAGGATTGATCAACTTAGTAAACGATCATCGTATATATGACCTCCAAGTTTATAAAGCAACAATCTAGTGTGAAACAAGAGGAGAATGTGCATAGCAGCATTAAAAAGAACATTCCAAGGATAATGGCATAACTCTCCTATTGGTTTACAGTATTTTTAGCAGTTAGCATCACTTTCTCTCGACTTCAATGAAGAGTTAGCTCTAAAAAACTTACCTCTATTTTCAAGGTACAGCAGTTTCATCCGTAGGTCATCACCGGCCATAGCAAGCGACATTGAAGCCTCTCCGAGCAATGGATCCCTTCTTTCAGCTTGCTCTAGTATCTCTATACACAAACGCTCCTTCAGGGAACCTTTTCCTTCCTCTGGAGTCCTATGATAATCATCAGCCCTAGTAAGCCGTTTCGCTATTTGGAGTGCTTTTCTACCATCCAAAGTAAGATCTGAGGGCTGAGCTCCCTTTGTCAAGAGAGAAACTATGATCTTAGGCTCTTTCCTCATTGCAGCAACATGAAGCACAGTGTATCCCCTCGAGTTTCGAAGGTTAACATCAGCGATTCCAAGATCAAGAATCTCCGTGGTGCTCTTCGCATCACAGTATGCAACAGCATAGTGGAGCGCACACGCATCATCCAGATTGGTACGCCCTTCTTTCAGGAACATTCTCACCAGTTCAACATCATCCGAGTCGAGTGCTCCGTGTATTCTCTTCACATGTTTATCTAGAAGATTTGTGCTTTCAGGCTCATCTAAACCAAGTTCTATACGAGTGTCGATAATTTGCTTCACAATATCCTGGGGCAAGGCTTTATCAAGAGTGACTATATCAACATCAGATTTCACAATAATATCAATGCATCTTGCTACTAACACTGCACAAGCTTCAGCGCAGATATTCACGACGGACAGAACCACCAACGTATCATCAATTGCAATCTTATCAAGAATCTCAAGTAAATGCCTCTGCAATCGAACAAATGAGATGCAAAAGAAAATTAATATCTAGAACTGTAGAATCAATTACCATTTCCTCTGCAAAGAAATGCATTCCCAATTATACTAATTATAATGAACCACAGCAAAATCAGAATCTCTCATATATGAGAATGAATATGTGCACTTCAAAGTTCAATTCAAGAACAACTTTCCAAATTATTCATATCAGAAAGGCAAAAGAAGAAATCTTTTTTCACTTCATATCAAAGACAAAAGCAAAAGTAACTATTCAACAGTAACTAAGTTTAGTCAATAACATCAACATATTAGTACTATTGTAAACTTATAAACTCTTACCTGATAAAGAGTGACCAATTCAGACACCTGAAAGGTAAAAGACGCATACAGCACCTCAACCATGAAATCGACTACAGGCCTACAAGCAATATGAGGGCAATCATCATCAGCACAAGTACAAACCCCTTTAGGCAATGGTCTAACTTTTCCACTGTATAAATAACCCAAAACTGCCGAAACTGAATCAAATCCAAGATCACATTCCTTAGCCAATTCTTTCAACTCAAACTTGATCCCACTTTGCTCTTTACTCCCTGAAAACACATGCTTGAAGAAGGCACTCCTCGCTGAGAGAATACACCGGTGGACCGGGATTTCGCGAGTACAGGAAGAGATGGTGATTGTGGCATCTGCATAAACTTTGAAATCTTGGGATTCAAAGATGGTTTCTAGGTTTGTAGAGAGTTGTTGAAGAGTGAAGACTTCTGGTTTTGGAAAGGAGCTGGGAGTAGTCGTTTCTTCTATGCAGCATGTGCTGCTTCCATTACTGATCTCGTTTGAATCAGAGAAACCAATCTTGTTATTATCCATTTACAACCGAAAGAAGAACCCAAAAGCGGAGAACTAAGAAGATGAAAAATTCAAGCAAAAGAGATGATTTTTGGATCAAAAGTAACCAACTTTCAATATAGGTTTGTTGTAAAAATGAAGAAAATATGAATCAATCAGCTGAACAAAATGTTAAGACATGGGTGAGTGAAGAGTGAAAACAAGTGAGGCCAGGGGAAGAGACAGACAAGAAAGAGTGGACCTTTTATGGGTTGGGTTGGATTTCTTCTCATGATTGAGATAATGATTCTGGATTCTGATCCGTACATGAGGAGCACCACACTGACCCCTGTTCTTGCAGTTTCCTTATAAATTCTGCCTTTTTAAGGTAGGATCTTTCTATTAATAGTGGTCCGACAAAACCTGTCTTCTTTGCTGTTTGATTGTTGATTTTAGGCATATGATCAATTGATCCAACGGCTGGCCTGTGTTGCAGAATGAACGGTGGGTCATTTGACACCAACACTAGAGTGCTTCCTATTAAAGGAAAAAAAAATGCTTTGTCCTAACATGCTACTATTCCCTAGTTGACGGGGTTTTGCTGCAATTGGAGTTGTGTTTTGTGAATTCTATTTGAGCTGTTTTCTGCTGCTGTCATGGACTTTTGCAATTTGCTATTTTACCGTTTCTTTTATTTTTTAATATATATTTCTTTTATTGTCATCCAAAGATAGAAGGATAGAAAGAAAAGAACTGCTCTTCTAGAATTGGATATTTATTTCTATCGTGATACTAGTCCATCACCACATCAATATTCTAATGTAATGAATGTTTATTTCTATCGTAATACTAGTCCGTCACCATTGAATATCTGGTAGTACAGATAATTGGTCGAATTTTGGACAATAAAAAACCAGGATGTGTTAATGCTGACAAATAAAATACAGATTGTCGGCTTGAAGTCAGCTGAGGATTTATGGCAATCCAACCAAATAAAAACAAGAATACAGCGGACCAGTGTCACTGTCAAGCCACACGTGTTGAAAACTTGAAGAATTTGAAATGTGCCCACCACTCCATTATCAGCAAATTATATCAGATAAAGAAATGGTAAACCAAGAGCACAGAAAGAAAATCCAAGAAACACAACTGTTCACCTCAGCAATGTCCAATTGGTGGGTCTAAGTAACAGACTTACACAGCATGACAATCTGAGATTTGTCCTAGATAAGGTGTTCCTGCGATGCGATAGAATGTACCCGACAGAGGAGATCATGAATCTAGAAGGATAAGTTCCAAACAGAAATAACAGTTAAAGGATGCAATGCTAGCCGGATGTTGCGATTGTAGAACCCCTTAAGAACATACAACAAGCTCCATTTAGACCAGAACTCACGATGAAATGTAACTATAAAGCAAAGTTCCATTCAATATCTTTGTTATACTAATAAAATTGACCCTCTTGAAGAACTTCAACTCATCTCCGAAAAAATCAACAATGACATTCACAAATTAACAGCTGAAAGACAGTATTTTGGATGGAAGATATGGTGACAAAAACATGCACAAGGACAGAAATGCAAAACGTAAAATAATGAATTCACACCATTCAACCAAGATATACACAACTGTATTCTATTATTCATATCCTCTGTAGTTCATTCTCAAGAACAAGCAAGCAACAAAAACAATGGGTACAGATTTCCAGAATTAAGCTTTCTTGTTACCCCAAGGAGAGCAAACTTTCTCCAACCCTCTTCCAACAGAAGATCGAAATCCACCTTCCTTTGCTGGTGAGCACACTTTTTCCAATCCTCTAGCAATTGAAGCTCCAAACCCACCTTCTTCCTTTGGTGAGGGAACGAAAGTGGAGGATTCTTTCTTAGATTGTTTCTTCGGATGAATCGCATCAACAATGGCTTCGATTTCTTCCTTAGCTCGCTCAAAAATATTTGGTCCTTTCACTTCATCAATTGGGGTGTTATCATCAATGTCATAACTCATCCCATGAGTTTCATGATGATGGTGTGGCGACTTCCCCTTGTGGATAATTGATCCAATCTCTTCCTTGGCCTTTTCAATTAGGTTAGGTGCCTTAACACCATCCTCTGCCAACATAGAAATAACACATTATTTACACATACTAAATGGACCATTTGCAGCATGAGTGTTCAAAGAAAAACCTAAACAAGAGCATGCCAAGACATTGTAAATTACTAAACAAGAATCCTCCATAGAACAAAAAATTGATTCGGAAAGCATTGTGATCATGCAACATGAAACCTCTAAACTTTTATAATGCACAAATAAGACTTGTTAGTTCTAGTAGCTAAATTGTAAAGTAGAACACTTCCCATTACAAAAACTAAATTTGGTAGATTACCTGTTTTCTCCAACTTTGTTTCCTCCTTAGCAGAATCAGACCTGAAAGAAAAAAACCCAGAAAGACCAATTCAACCTCATTAAAAATCCAATCTTTCACTCACCAATTCCAATCCGAAATCAACAAAATCAATATGCAATCCATTAATCAAACCTTTTTTCATGACTCCCATTTTCTTTCTTGGTATGAATAGTTTGTGCAAGTGCCTCAATCTCCTCCTTGGCTCTCTCAAACACATTAGGTGCTTTCACATCATCCAAAGGGGTGTTTTCGTCAATATCTTCCCGCAATCCATGAGACTCCTTGTGGCGGCGGTGATGCAGCACGGTCTCAATCTCCTCCTTCGCGCGCTCAAAAATGTTTGGTGTTTTCACATTCTTGTCTGCCAAAAATTGTTACAGAGCAGCATTAATTAAATATGAAATCAACATAAATAAAAAAATTCGGCGAAAAAATGTCGTCTTTTCGATCCTACCTATGTTATCTTTTCTGGGTTCAGCCGCCATCGAAGGTTGCAGCAGGGTAGAGGGGCCGGTCAGATGAGAGAATGGTGCTATTTAGTCTCGACGTGTACGGTCCCGATTCGATATGAACTGAGGATGTCGATTTACAGGTCATAGCTGTTGGCGCACGCAGAAAATATAGGATGCGAATCATCCGACGGCATCTAATTTGTTTCCAATTTTTTTAATATTTGTTGTCTGCGTGCCAGGTCGGACTTCTGACGAGGTGGGCCCAAGTGGACCTTTTCCTTTCAGTTCGGTCCGCGTTCAAAATCGGTGTGCATGGGCTTGAAACTTGGGCTTTTGCGCCCATTAAATGAAACAATGGGCCTAAAGTAAAAGACCTACCTGGACGTCTGGAGATACGGATGAATGGGCCAGGATTGAATTTGACATTTTTTTAAATAATTATAATTCCCTCTCCTCAATTTTTGTTTTATTGTTTTGATAAGCACCTCAATTTTTGTTAGATCCATAATTTAGTGTTTATTGTAAAATTCGGTTCAACCTTTAACCCGGTCAAGTGAATGAATTAAGTAATTTTTAACTAACTCCTGCGCTAGCATGACATTTTCAACAATACTCCTTCCAAAAACAAAACCTGACTGATTACTGCTAATGAGAGAAGGCAAGCATTCTCTAATTCTATTAGCCAAAATCTTGGCAATGGATTTGTGGAGGACATTGCAACAAGAGATTGGTCTGAAATTACTCATTTAATATCACAAACATAGTATCGATTTAGCAGTTAAGGTTTTGTTAATAGGTTTGAATCTTATGTTTAATATTTTTCTGAAATTATTTTTTTAACAGCCAGCCCGATTTAATCTAAAAATTTCAGTTTAATATCTACAATGATCAAGACACTCGTGCGAAGAATCATATAGAAATGAGGTACTCTTTCCTTCCCCTACTTACATAAAAAAAATGGAAAAACAAATTAATAAGCAAATAGGTTAGGTCATTTCTATGTTTCAAATGATTTATTAACTGAAAAACACATGGCTCTAAATTAGGGATGAACAGTGCACACAGAGCTGTAGATTCCAACAACAATTTGGGCTCCATCGGTTTTAGTGGCTATAAATCATTGATTCATTTCTGAATCCTTGGCCATAAAGAGGCGTGCTTTTATGAGCCTTCTGTCATCATTCATAGTGATGCCTGAGGGAATAATTGAAGCCTTCTTTTGCTTTTTCCTCGGCTGACCTTTCAAGTACTATATTCTTACATCATGTTGATGCCAGTCCATTATGGGGCTACAAAAAGTACATCAAGAACTATATTAGTGACTCCAATACTATTAGCTGAAATTCACCACCTATTATATTCAGTTGTCGTTACAGAAATCTGGCACCCTAAAACAAACGTCGTTGGTGGACCTGAGAGGATTCTTTGGGGGAACGCTCCGACGTTAAATTTAGACCATAATTAAGGGGTGTTTTCTATAATCTTAGAATTGCAAGTCATTAATTTCAATTCCAATCCAGCATTCGTCACTGATGCATTGCAGAAAATGAGTTAATCACACCAATCAACACCGAAAACTTGCAAATCTTTTCAAATAAGCAAAAACAGTATTATTATCATTATTTAGCAATGTCAATATTGTAGTCTGTAGACTCTGTACAACAGAAATGGAGTTAACTACAGGTTTTACAATTACAACTTACAAAGCACAAATCTCCTCATAATAGTATATGTTTTAGAAACAAACAAACATGCCCGGACAGTGGTCAATTTAACCAACTATATATATGCCGAACAATTAATTCACCGGCGACCACCGTCGTTTCATGTTGCCTAGCGCTAACTAAGCACTAAGCAGCATTAGCAGCCACCGGCGTCTCCGGTTGCCGGTGACCATTTAACAGCATTGGTTTCATCTTGTTCAGCCACATCTCCCTGTAACACTTAGCATCTCCTCCCCTTCTCCTGGCCTCCACCACCGCCAAACCGTCAGTCAACTGGAAAATATCAACGGCGATCCATAAATTACCATTCTGCCCTTCCATCTCAAATCCCCACTCCTTCTTCTTCCTCGCCCTCAGCTTCTCTCCGGCGCAAAAGTCCTGAATTCTCTCAACCAACTTCTCCGGCATCTCCCCCAATACAATCCTCTGGCCATCCTCTGTCGGGTTGAAGGTCTCGTCCAACAAACCAGACAGATCCAAACCGGACGAGAAAGAGATTAAATCGAACGCATTCAACTCTTTCACCTCAGGTTCCTCCTTATTTACACCGCTAACCCTCTCCTCCTCGTTAAAATTGAGCTGCTTGATTAACCCTCCCTTCCTGAACCAGGGATCCTTCAAGATCCCATCAATGGTGATCCTCGTCTCGGGATTTGTGTCGAGAAGCCGTGATAGTAACCGTTTCAGATCTAAAGACATCCATTTAGGACACCTGTACTCGCCTTTGTAGATCTTCTTATACATGGCCATGAGGTTCGGATCGTTAAACGGCAAGTAACCCGCCGTCAACACGAAGAGGATGACACCGCAGGACCAAACGTCGACCTTGGCCCCGTCGTATCCTTTCCTCCTCAACACCTCCGGCGCCACGTAAGCAGGGGTTCCGCAAAGCGTGTGCAACATCCCATCGCTCCGGATCTGATCCGTCACAGCGCTGAGCCCAAAATCCGATACCTTCATATCGCCATTCTCGTCGAGGAGGAGGTTCTCTGGTTTCAGATCTCGGTGGAAGACGCCGCGCGCGTGGCAATAACCGACGGCTGAGATCAGCTGCTGGAAGTATTTTCTGCTCAGATCTTCAGTGAATCGGCCTCTGGAGACCTTAGCGAACAGCTCCCCGCCCTTGACGTACTCCATGACGAAGTAGATCTTGGTTTTTGATGCGGATACCTCATGGAGCTTTACGATATGGCGGTGATAGAGCTTACGCATGATGGAGATCTCGCGCTTGATGTTGGACATCAAGCTCGTGTTAGAGATGCGTTTCTTGCTGATGACCTTGATAGCGACGCTCTGGCCGGTGCTGATGTTGCGCGCGTGGTATACTTTAGCGAACGCGCCGCAACCCAGAAGCTTCCCCATCTCGTATTTCCCCAATAGGGTTTTATCGTCGGGGATGGCGGAGATGGAGACATTAGAATGTCTCTGCTGCTCTACTGTCTCAGGCATGGCGGCCATGCGGATTGCGATCGAGCCAATCAGAGGGCTCGATCGGAAAGGAAAGGAAAAGAGGAAGTAAGGAATATGACTTTCCAAGCTTTTTGTGGTAGTTGGTGCAGGTGAGTTTTCTTGTGGAAATTTGTGGAAGGGAAGAGGAGAACGAATTTAGGTGGTTTTTCGTTGGCGAATCGGACGGAGAACACTTTTTTGGGTTTCTTTTTCTGTTTTTGGTTCCAATGGGTGGTAATGTTTTCTTTTGTTTGAATTTTAAACGCGTTTTATTGAAAAAATAATGAGATGTTCACGTGTACGGTGATGAAGGGATGTTCGTTAAAGAAGTGAAACGAGTTATGATTGGATGGATCGCGAGTTAACCCATCTGGGTGAGAAATGCCACATCATGGCAACCAGAATATTCTGGGAGTTGGGACACGGTCCTGGTGATCTGGAGCTTCGGACCGTCTTTTTTTTAAAATATACTACTCCCTCTGGCTCGTTACAAAGAGCGTTTTAGCACAGGAAGGCTGTCTCGAAATAAACGTCGTTCGCGGTTGTCGAGGCTGGAGAAGACGAGGGTGCCCCTGGCTGTCTGCGCTGGTGACGACGACGGCTTCGGCTTCGGCTTCGGCTTCGACTGCCTTCCTCGATTCCCTCTTTCTGTGTTTGAAATGAAATTTGCCGGGGAACGAAATTTTCCCCCTTTTTTTTTCAATTTTGGTTTAGGTGTCTGTTTGGTTTGGGTGGATCTGGTGCAGCTGGGGTGTTTTTTATGGTGGTTTGGATGAATTTAATTGATTGCAGGGGGTGGAATTGGAATTGGAATTGGAATTAATTTGGGAGGGGACTTGGAATTGGATTTAATTGAGGTAGAGGATTGGTGGTAGGATGATTTGGTTGAGTTTGTGTGAAGGAGAGGAGGAAGAAGGTGAACGGAGGCAGAGGTGGAAGAAGGTGAACAGTAACTTGTACCAAATTAATTAATAATGGCACAATGGTAAATTAGAGTTTTCTATTTATTTATTCGGTTCGAGCTAATCGGGACGAGAAATTTTACTCAAAATTAATAAAAATTCAAACAGAAAATACCAAAATGTGAAATAAAATAGAATAAAAAAATGATACGAAATAAAAATAGAAAAAATACTATATTATCAATAAATAAAAACTTAAAAAGAACATGAGAAATAAATAAATTATTTCGGGTTTGATCCGAATTTTTTATAAAATAAATAAAGTAAAATTTTATAAAGTAAATAAAGTCAAATTTTAAGTGCATAATCTATACTTAATGGCCTATTATGATTATTCACGCGTGTTGATTATTTATCAAATAAAAACTCGTTTGGAAATGTAAAAGTAGAAGCAACTATATATGGAATTGCATTGATGCTCAAATCTGATAGGCCAAGCCCGTGACCTAGCCAAGCTGAGTCTCCGTCTTCCATCTCCCCAAGCCATCAACTTGCATCAACCCAGCCGGTTTCAAGCCATCAATATGCATCAACCCAGCCGGTTTCAAGCCAGCAACTCTCAGAATTGAGCCAACCATTAGTTGTAAATAGCAAGGGAGGCTGGGGGTAGTATGGTCAAAAAATGCCTTGTTTTCTTCCCACCAATCATTGCCTAAATCCGCGTGCTCAGTAGGAAAACGACGTTTATTTCGGACCGGAGGGAGTATTTTTTTGGGAGAAAAAACCGACTTTTAAATATACTTTTTTTAACAAACCGACTTTTTAATAAATATATTCATCATAACCGAATTTAAATATTTATTTGTAAATATTATATAAATTATATTTTAAGGTTCTAACCTGTACCAAGTAGTCTTTATAATGTTCACAGGAAAAAAAAAAGTATTCTAATTATGTTGTTACAACGATTTAATTTCTTTTTACTCACTACTCACTACTCACTACTCACTAGTACTCTAACTGTTAATTATTGATGATTCAAAATAACAACTTCAAGATGATTGATATTAGTGGTATTACCGTTCTATGATCCTCAATTGAAAACAAATTATGTATCTAGCGGTCTTGTTTGTTATTTTTGGTCTCGTGTGTTATTTGCCACCCGGGGGTCCCTCCTCTTATTATTTTCATTATTGTTAATCCCTAACGTTACGAAATATTCATTTCGCTCCCGCACGTTAGTGGCGTTAGGCACCCGAGGTCCCTCCTTCGGTAACGGAGCCCAACGGACGTTAACTTCCATTATTTTAATATTTTTTCTGATAAAGTTCTCTGACGCGAGACCCACCTGTCGGAAATTCAAAATTTTTTCCTTTTCTTCTCCGATTTTCTCCCTTTTCTTTTTCCTTTCTTATCTAATTAATTAAAATTACCCAAATTGAAATTTAAAACCAAATAAACGCGTCTTATTCAAAAACAACCAAATAAATGAGACCCCAAGCAAAACACAAGTTATCGCCTTCTTCAAAAACAAATCTGAGGCAAAACCCTAAATCCCCAAATCATCATCTTCTTCATTTTCTTTTCTATCAGTAGCCACCCACCATTTCTAAGGCAGCCGCCACCCATCATTCCTTCTTCCATCTTTAATTTTAAATTTGTAACGCGATGCCATCGTCTTCTTCAACTTCTGTTAGTTCGGTGCGCACATGGAGAAGGCATACGCAAGTTGGAATTGAAAATTATGAAGGTCCAGCGAGGTATTGCGACTGCAAGTTGAAAGCTGTCATGTGGGTTTGTTGGAAAGAGGAGAACGTGGGTAGAAGGTTTTACGGTTGTCGAAGACACATATGTAAGTATTTTTTTTGGCATGATTCTAAACGATTGTCACAAAGGGCGAGGGATGTTGTCCATATGCTATTGGACAGTGAAGAGTATTTGAAAGCAGAATTTAGGTCATTGAATGAAAAGATAGTGCGTGTGCAGAATGCACACACGGAAGCTATAGATTTGGTTTCATGTTTGCAATATGAATTAGATAGGGAAAGGTTGGTGAAGTCAGATGGTTTTATGAAGTGTGTAAAGGTTGTAATTATCGTGTGTGTTTTGATAGGTATGGCTGGTGTGATTGTAAGTTTTTAATTGGAATGATAAAACTCTTGACTGTTTTAGTACATTAAGAACTCTGCACATTGTAGATTGTAGATTGGTAGTTGAATTCTCATTTACTGATGCACCTTTTAGATTCCCAACGTGATACAACGTCTTAGCCTTCCATATTTCCAAAGTGATAGAACGTCTTAGCCTTCCATATTCCCAACGTTTGCAACGTTTGCCTGCATTGACTCTCTACAGGTTTGCTTTATTTCGTATCTCTATATATTCACAGACTATCTAACTCATCCTCACTTTGCATCTTTCCTCTTATCACTCTGCATCTTTCCTTGTTCATCTCCTTCCAAAATGAATGCTGGTGACAGGCAAATAATTCTCAATGTTGTTGGGGGAATCAGTAGGAATTTAACTTATGACATTGTGATGCTGGAACACAAGATTATGCAGACTGCTGAGGATATCCATGGGGTGGAGGCAAGGGTTGACGAGTTGAGGGCTAGGAAGGAAGCTGTGTTTGAAGATGATGATGATGCTCTTGCAATTGTCATCAGCCTTGGCGAGAGCCTTATGGATCCAGTTATGTATTTCCCTTTCTAATAAATGATAATAAAATGATGAAGTTTATTTGGATGTGTTGTTTGTTGTTCTGTTTATCATGTTCTTGACTTTTTAAAGACAGTTTTGTCATGTTTGTTGTTGTTTATGATGTTATTGAAGCACAGTTCTGTAATGTACATTTCTGTATGTTGTTCTTGAAGATGGTGTTGTTGATTATACATGCATTCAAGATGAAACAGATTTTAATGTACATTGTTATGTTGATTCTCAAAAAACTAAACAAAATGCTGCTAAAAAATTTGCAGAATTGTTTCTCTCCAAAACTAAACCGTATGCTGCACAAAATCTGCAGAATTGAAGCTCAAAAACTTAGACAAAATGCTGCACAAAATTTGCACAATTGATTCTCAAAAAACTAGAATTGATTCTCTCCAAAATGCTACAGAATGCTGCACAAAATCTACAGAATTGAATCTCAATAACGTAGACAAATGCTGCACAAAATTGGCGTAATTGATTTTCAAAAAACTCTACTAAATGCTGCTCAAAAATTTGCACAATTGAATTTCAAAAACTTGAACAAAAATGCTGCACAAAAATTTGCAGAATTGATTCTTCAAAAAACTAAACAAAATGCTGCAAAATTTTGTGATTTCATTATCCAAGAACTAAACAAAATCCCAACCAAATTTGCAGAATTGATTATCCAAGAACAACAACAAATCCCATCCAAATTTGCAGAATTGATTATCCAAGAACAACACAAAATCCCATCCAAATTTGCAGAATTGATTATCCTAGAACTAAACAAAATCCCATCCAAATTTCACCTTTTTCATTATCCAAAAACTAAACAAAATCCCAACCAAATTTCACCTTTCTGAATATCCAAAAACTAAACAAAATGCCAACCAAATTTCACCATTTGATTGGGTCTGATATCAAGTACCATAAAACAAAAGCAACAACAACACAATTTCCATACATTATCAGGTTCCAACACATTTGCCTGATATCATATCAAGTACCATAAACAACAACTTCATGATGGAAGTCCTTTATGCTTCTTATTTGTAGAACCCTTAGGCCTTCCCCTACCCCTTTTCACTGGTTGAATAATAGATTCTGGAGCTGCTGGAGTAGTGGCTGGAATTGTTGGATTAGGTATTGTTTGAGAAGCTAGTGGAGCTGCTGGAGTAGTGGCTAGAATTGTTGGAATAGGTATTGTTTGAGAAGCTAGTGGAGCTGCTGGAGTAGTGGCTGGAATTGTTGGAATAGGTATTGTTTGAGAAGCTAGTGGAGCTGCTGGAGTAGTGGCTGGAATTATTGGAATAGGTATTGTTGGAGAAGCTACTGGAGCTGCTGGAGTAGTGGCTGGAATTGTTGAAGAAGGTGCTGGGTTTGGTGGAATATAATCTCCAAACCATCTGGTAGCAATTGTGTTTTGTGACCCCTTAGGCCTACCCCTACCCCTTCCTACATTTTGACTGGGTCTGCATGTCTCTGATGTTGCCCTGCTACTTGCTTGGTGTGCAATTCCAGTTGGCCTGTTGGGCTAACAATTCACAGGAAAATAAATTTAAATTAAACACAACTTCTGAAAATGTTTCAAGCATAAACAACGTAAATTGAAGACTAACACACCATGGTCATGCCAGTCATTGGATCAATGAGTGATGCAATCCCAGAAAAGGGCCTAGGTAATATGTTGTCATGCTGGTTTCTTCTCCTTGCCAATGGTTCAGTGTTAGTAGTAGAGTTCTGAGTGCTTAATACGGGTTCATTAACAACAATTGAAGGAGTGGATCCTGAACTTTCTCCAGTAACTCCAACCTATGATAATAACATTAGTCATATTTTCATAGACACATATATGAAATAAGTAGAGTAGGTGCACCCTTAGAGAAGGACTTACATTGACGTTCATGCTTGTTGAACAAGTTTTTGAGTTGTGTCCTACTCTGAAGCATTTAGTGCACCTCTGTCTGTCACACCTTTTAATGACTTTCTTCTTGTTCTTCGGCTCCCATTTTTCTGGTATCCTATTGACTCTACATCTACCCTGAACCAACTTTCTTGGAGGAGCAGTGATGTTTGGGAAACTAGTCCTCCTCATAAATCTCTCATCGTTGACTGGCTGGATAGAGTAGGCATAAGCCTTCATGAACATATCCTTTTTATACCAGTGAGCCACAAAATCATCAACATTTTCTTTCCTATGTGTGATCACTGCCACTGCATGTTGACATGGAATACCTGTCAAATCCCATCCCCTGCAGCTGCATTTTTTTTCCTCAAATTTGACAATGAACTTCATACTCCCTTCAAATACCTCCCATCCACCATCACCATTAGTGAATACATGGCAGTACACACTCTTATCTTTGTTGTCCTCAATTTTCCCCCTAATTTTAGGCCCTATATCCCCAACAAACTGAAAATTTCCATAATTCCTCCTTTCAATATGATTGCATTGCATTTCATCATGTTTTATTGTCCATTTACTTGTAGTTTTGGACAGTAAATCTACTGATGTATCCCTTAATTTTCCACATTTAATCAGATCTGGTTTGGAGGCAGCAATAGAGGAATTCGTGAAGAAGAGAGCTGAAGCTGATTACTCGAGTCTAGGCCTGGGTCTTGGCCTAGACATATTCGCATCTGACGCAGTGCGCTTACCAGAATCGTCTTGGCCTAGACTCCGGCCAAGACTCCTTTGCGATCAGACTGCAGCTTGGAGCGATTGAAGTATTTTTGGAGTTGGACTCTCACAGCTGGCACGTAGCAGCTGTCCAGCAATTTTAGAGGGATAGGAAGACAATCTTATGTAGAATCCCGCATGAGATCTCCCTCTTTAATTAATTGCGATTTAGTTTCCATATTTAGAACAATTAATTGTAATAATCTTTTAGGAGATTATTTAGGAGATTATTTAGGAGATTGAGTTGGAGAAGGACAGAGGAGTTTTAGCTTTCTTATAGCTGATCTCGTCCTCCCCTTTTCCTCTCTCTCTCTCTACGCTCTCTTCTTCTTCCCCAATTCGACACTTTTATACTATTGCTCCGGATTCAATTCTTTGAATCTCGGATTTATTTTATTTATGCAAGTTAAATTCTTTATCTTTTATCCATGAGCATGAGTAACTAAAACCCCATTCTTGGTAAGGGTGATGAGCTTAAGTTCTTAATGCAATCGTGAGACACAATCCGTTCTTCACAATCTCTTTCTTTGTATTTATTTATTCTTGAACTTAATCCATCGCTTACTCACTAGAGCCAAGGTTTGATCATCCTTGTTCTCTAGGAGAGAAGAGTTGTAACCAGTCTAGAAGGAGAGGGAGTACCCGCCGGCTAGACGGAGTAGGTGACTAGTCTCGAGCAGACTAGAAGAATAGGTAAAATAGGTAGAGACCAGATTGACAACCTAGGAACTTAGCCTAGGTACTGTCTTCCCCTGCACCATTGAAGAGGTGAGCAACCATTCAAGACAGCAGTCAAACGGATAAACCCTTTAACCAGCAAGGTGTCCCTTGGCTAGGATTATCAGGAGAGGGAGTACCCGCCAGGTAGTTTGAAGAGGAGGGAAGATAGGAGGGAAAAGGAGTTCCTCCCCTCTATAGCAGTACTATGAAGAAGAGATGAAAATACTTCGGTCAATGATCGATGCATAAGAACGCAAGCTCACCCATCGCCCTTACCTGGAATTCCGTATCACTAGACTTATTCCCAATCTAGCCCGCAGTCTTGGCCTAGACTTCGGCCAATACTATTTTATATTTTAAACTGTTTTCATTATTTTCTGTTTTGTCTTTAGTTTCAGATAACACCCAACCAAAACTCAGTGACGAGGAAGTCAAACTCAAGAACTACATTTCCTAGAGGTCTCTGTGGACGATCCTCTTACCATCATCTACAAGCTATTGTAGACAGTGATAAGTTGTATTTCTACCCCCAATTCCATAACTATTTCACTACTATATTTGACGTGTTCGACGCGCGGTCACAATAAATCTCTACACTACATACATTCTAATCTCCTCAAGCATTGAGATAATAGACATATGCCTAGCCACCATGATTTTGGAATTGAATGTCTCACACATGTTATTGTCAACTACATCAGACTTAGAAAGACATTGAAAGTAAGATTTACACCAAAACTTAGGTGGTACCTGCAAAATCGCATCCACTGCTGCTGGGTCATGGTTGTACATCCTCTCTAAATTTTCCTCCAACTCAGGTGTATTGGTGGACTTCACAATACTCCAGTATAACTCTGCATATAGGTCCCCATCACGCCCCTTCCTCCACTTAGAGAATATGTGTCTGGCACACCTTCTAGCCTCTGCTTGCGGCATCAGTTCCCTAAATGCATGAATAATGGACTGCCAGCAACGGACAAACAAATCCAATTACACATCAAGAAATTGATACAAGTTTTAATAAACATAAATAATTGTTGTTTTCACTTACTGGATGTTGATCTGATTGAAGCGACCAGCCCAGTCCATCTTCCATGATATGAAGGTCCTTCTTTACAAGCTGAAGAAACCACATCCAGTTGGAGTGGTTTTCAACATCCACCACTGCCCAAGCAACTGGAAACATTTGGTCATTGGCATCTCTACCCACAACAGACAACAATTGTTATTTAAAAGGCCCCTTCAAAAAACAACCATCTACCCCTAACACCCTTCTGCATCCTTCAGTGAACCCTCTTCTTAATGCATCAAAGCATACATAAATCCTCTTAAAAATATTTTCTGGAGCTTCAAGGACAACAGTTGACCCAGGGTTGCTATCCCTCAACTCTTGAACAAAATCCCATATCCTTATAAAATCTTTCTCATAATCTCCAACAAAATGTTTAAAAATTTGCATCCTAGCTCTCCTTGCCTGACCTTCAGTGATCTGAATACCAAGTTCTTCCTTGCTGTATTTCTTGATATCCTTTTGCTTCATTGCAGTTGCTGTTGTTTTCCTCTCCTTAATGAAGTGAGCAGCAATCATCTTGTAGTTTATTCTGCTGTTTGTGAACACCCTAGGGCAAGAATGATCAGGACCTAAACTCCTTAACTGCCAATGATCTGCATGTTTTGGTTTCATGCTATAAACAAACCACTTGCAACTTTTATCCAAACACTTGAACCTTACTCTCTTCTTGTCATTATTCACAAAATCCACCTCTCTATGCACCTTTAAACTGTGTTCTATCACCGTGATTGCATTGCATTTCATCATGTTTTATTGTCCATTTTCTAGTTAATTTGGACAGTAATTCTACTGATGTTACCTTTTATTTCCCACATTTGATCAGGTCTGGTTTGGAGGCAGAATGAGAAGAATTCATGAAGTTTAGAGCTGAAGCTGTTTATTCGAGTCTAGGCCTGGATCTTGGCCTAGACAAGGTCGTATCTGACGCAGTGCGCTTACCAGAATCGTCTTCGCCTAGACTTCGGCCAAGACTCATTTGCGATCAGACTACAGCTTGGAGCGATTGAAGTATTTTTGGAGATGAACTCTCACAGCTGGCGCGTAGCAGCTGTCCAGCAATTGTAGAGGGATAGGAAGACTACCTGATGTAGAATCCCGCAAGGGATCTCCCTCTTTTATTATTGCGATTTAGTTCCATCCATAAACAATTAATTGTAATTATCTTTTAGGATATTTTAGGAGTTTGATTTTGATTGGGACAGAGGTTCTTATGGCTATTTTAGCTAAAACATCATTGGCCTCTGTCCGCATCATCTCTAATCGGATTTTTCTAGTTAGCTACGCAATTCTTCTTTCTTAGTAGGCCACTGTTAAAATACTTTGCTCCGAATCTATTTCGGATATATAATATTTATGCAAGTTAATTTCTTTATCTTTTATCCATGAGTATGAGTAACTAAAAACCCATTCTTGGTAAGGGTGATGAGCGGAAGTTCTTAATGCAATCGTGAGACACAATCCGTTCTTCACAATCTCTTTCTTTGTATTTATTTATTCTTGAACTTAATCCATCGCTTACTCACTAGAGCCAAGGTTTGATCATCCTTGTTCTCTAGGAGAGAAGAGTTGTAACCAGTCTAGAAGGAGAGGGAGTACCCGCCGGCTAGACGGAGTAGGTGACTAGTCTCGAGCAGACTAGAAGAATAGGTAAAATAGGTAGAGACCAGATTGACAACCTAGGAACTTAGCCTAGGTACTGTCTTCCCCTGTGCCATTGAAGAGGTGAGCAACCATTCAAGACAGCAGTCAAACGGATAAACCCTTTAACCAGCAAGGTGTCCCTTGACTAGGATTATCAGGAGAGGGAGTACCCGCCAGGTAGTTTGAAGAGGAGGGAAGATAGGAGGGAAAAGGAGTTCCTCCCCTCTATAGCAGTACTATGAAGAAGAGACGAAAATACTTCGGTCAATGATCGATGCATAAGAACGCAAGCTCACCCATCGCCCTTACCTGGAATTCCGTATCACAAGACTTATTCCCAATCTAGCCCGCAGTCTTGGCCTAGACTTCGGCCAATACTATTTTATATTTTGAACTGTTTTCATTGCTTTCTGTTTTGTCTTTAGTTTCAGATAACAACCAACCAAAACTCAGTGACGAGGAAGTCAACTCAAGAATTACATCTCCTAGAGGTCTCTATGGACGATCCTCTTACCATCATCTACAAATCCTTGTAGACAGTGATAAGTTGTATTTCTACCCCCATTTCCATACTTATTTCACTCTTATATTTGACGTGTTCGACGCGCGGTCAAATTTTGGCGCCGTTGCCGGGGACCTCTAACGGTATTTGTAGTTTTTATTTTATTATTATTTTATGACAGTTGATGACCAGGTCCTCAAGTAGAGAACAAGATTTGTTACCCATCAATCCCAATCTCACTAGGACCGAAGCACAGCTAAGGAGGCAAGCTCGACTAAGGGCAGCCCAAGAAGAAAGCGGATCGGAAGGTTCTAATTCCGGATCAGAATATAGTCTAGACCACGGTCTTGGCCTAGATTCAGACCAAGACATGGCGGACCAGCAACCAGAACCGACAATGAGGGAGCTGAATAAAACAGCTGAGCAGGAGACCTTTTCCTGCATCAATCTCCCTCCATTGGCCAATGATTGGTCCATAAAGACTAACATGGTGGCCAACCTCCCCAAGTTTTACGACCATTCCAACGAGAATCCATTCAAGCACTTAAGAAATTTACATGTTCAGTGTGACATCATAAAACCCACTACGGTAACCATGGAGAGGGCGAAGCTGAAGGCCTTTCCAAGCTCTCTAGAAGGGGGAGCTCAGAACTGGTTTTACAGTCTGCCTCATAATACCATCAACACATGGGCTGAGATGTCCACCATGTTCCTCAACAAGTACTGGAATGCCACGAAGGCTGGCATAGCTAGGAAAGATATGGCCGCTATACAACAAAGAAGCGGAGAAAGCTTCTCTGAGTATCATCAAAGGTTCAGAGATTTGCAAGAAGTCTGCCCCACTCATGGCGTAGCAGACAACACTATGATACAATATTTCTATGATGGGATGCTCCCAAGTTGCAAGGAAAAAGTGGATTCAGCCGCAAGTGGAGCATTGCAAGATTTAACAGTCACAAGAGCAAAGATGTTGCTCCAAACGTTGGCAGACAACTGCCAAAATAATACCATTTCGGATAGAAATGCTTCTCCTTCTTCTCTAAATTCACTCAATGTTGAACAAAAATTAAATGAATTAACCGATATGATTAAAACCATTTCTGTTAACATTTCAGGTCCAATGACTTCGGGAAATCAAGAGCAAACAGCCACGGTATGTGGGATATGCCAGCAACAAGACCATCAGACCAACAACTGTTATATGGTCCAGCACCCAGAAGAGATAATTCAGGTCAACGCTGCATATCCACAGAACCAAGGTAGCATGCAAAACTATCCCCAAGGAAGCAACCAATACGCATAGAGATCACACCCAAACTTCAGATGGAGAGAGCCAGTCGCTCCAAATCAGAATCAGAATCAAGGTGTACCCCAGCAGCAACAACAACCTCCTATCAACTTCCAGCATTTCGTTCCACGACCTCAGAATCAGAATCTTGGCCCGAATCTAGGCCAAGAGCCAGGCCAACCTCCTTTACCTCAACTACCGCCTGCCCCTAGACCTTTGCAGCTTACTGGCCCTTCAGTGGAAGACACGCTCAAGCAGCTGATGGAGCTGCAGAAAAATCACATGCAGTCCACACAGACTAGCTTGGCGGAGCTACAGAAGCAAATCACTCAAATAGCAAATCAAGGAAAATTACCTCCTACTACGGTAAATAATCCAGCCCATAATGTGAGTGCTATAAGTTTAAGGAGTGGAGTGGTGTTGCCAGAAAGGAAAGGAGCGAGGACAGATGAGGAAATGAAGAAAATCGCTTCAGAAGATGTGGAAGAGGATGAGGAAGAAGAAGCTGAACCAGAAGTAGTCTTGACCAAGACTCCGGCCAAGACTACCGTTACAGCAGAACCAGAAAAAGAAGAGACTGCTTCGGGCAAGCCAAAACAGAAGGAGGAGATCATAGAAATTCCTCCACCATTTCCCCCGAGATCTTCAAAAGAAAAAAGACAAGATGAAATGAGGGATTTCATGACTGTTTTCGGAAAAATAGCCGTGAATATTCCAATGTTGGATTTAATTGCAAAAGTCCCTTCTTATGCTAAATTCCTTAAAGAATTGTGCACTAATAAAAAGAAAATTGTAGGTGTAGAAAGGATAAATTTATCCAACAACGTTTCAGCAGTACAACAACTCCCGGAGAAGTGCAAGGATCAAGGAACCTTCACAATTCCATGCCAAATAGGGAACAAAATCATTGAGAAAGCCCTTTGTGATTTAGGGGCTGGTATCAATGTAATGTCTCTAAGTGAATTTGAAACCTTGAAAATCGGAACCATGAAGGAGACTGATTTGGTGATACAATTAGCTGATCGAACAATCATCCGACCTAAAGGTGTGGTGACTGATGTCCTGGTAATGGTAAATGATTTTATCTATCCAGTTGATTTTTATATAGTAGAGATGAATGTTCAATTACCATCTTGTACCACTGACATTTTATTAGGAAGACCTTTCCTAAGGACCTCAAAACCAAAGATAGATTGCTTCGAAGGAAGCATAATTCTGGAATTTTGCGGGAGAACAATTAAGTTCAGCATTTCAGATGCTTTAAAACACCCAAACGACTTGCAATGTGTTAGTTTCTTGGATGTTTTGGATCCAATTACAGAAGAAATAGCTGACATTAATCATAACGATCCCCTTGAGTATGTTTTGACCAGGGGAATTTCCACTCAAACACTGCCAGAGCTAGAAGACCGCACTGGGAATCAAGAGGAACTCCAAACAATGGTGGACAGTTTGGCCGAACAAGAAGAAGAAGACTTAGTCTTGGCCCCGATCTTGGCCAAGACGCCGGCCAAGACTGCCAACAAAAGAAGAGGAGTAGTTAATTGTCAATATGTGCAATCAACGAGTCCTAAATTTCTACCTTCTGTTGTGCAGGCACCACAGTTAGAATTGAAAACACTACCAGGTCACTTGAAGTACGCCTATCTAGGCCTAGATGACACACTACCAGTCATAATTTCAGCCAAGCTATCAAGAGAGGAAGAAGATAAATTGATAGCTGTCTTGAAGGAAAACAAAGAGGCGATTGGCTGGACGATGGCAGACATCAAGGGGATATCATCTAACATCTGTACCCACAAAATAAATGTGGAAGAGGATAAGAAACCCATTCGGCAACCCCAGAGGAGATTAAACCCTCCTATGATGGAAGTTGTTAAGAAAGAAATAATTAAGTTGTTAGATTCAGGTGTTATTTACCCTATCTCAGATAGTAATTGGGTATCTCCTGTGCAGGTAGTCCCTAAGAAGACTGGAACAATAGTAATCGAAGGAGAAGATGGCGCTCAAAGAACAGCCAGAATTCAAAACGGATGGAGGGTATGTATTGACTACCGAAGGCTGAATCAAGTCACACGGAAGGACCACTTCCCGCTGCCTTTCATCGATCAAATGGTAGAGAGACTTACTGGAAAGTCTCACTACTGTTTCCTAGATGGATACTCGGGGTTTCACCAAATCCCCGTTGCTCCCGAAGATCAACAAAAGACAACGTTCACTTGTCCATTTGGAACGTTTGCCTATAGGCGCATGCTGTTTGGGCTTTGCAATGCGCCAGCCACCTTTCAAAGGTGCATGGTAAGCATATTTTCTGAGTATGTCGAGAGAAGTATCGAAGTGTTTATGGACGACTTTACCGTGTATGGTAATGACTTCGATCAATGTTTACACAACTTAGAAAATATTTTAAAAAGATGTGTTGATACATGTTTAGTCTTAAACTTTGAAAAGTGCCATTTTATGGTAGACCAAGGGATTGTCCTTGGACATGTAGTCTCTAAGAAAGGCATTGAGGTTGATCAAGCCAAAATTGACACTATCAAGAACTTGCCTCACCCCTCATGCTTGCGTGAGGTTCGTAGTTTTCTTGGTCATGCAGGGTTCTACCGTAGGTTCATTAAAGACTTCTCAAAGGTGGCTGAACCAATGTGCAAGTTACTACAAAAAGAGGTGGAGTTCGACTTCAATGAAGCGTGCAAGAAGTCCTTCGAAGAGCTGAAGGAACGACTGACCACAGCACCAATCATCCAACCACCAGACTGGAGCTTGCCGTTCGAACTAATGTGCGACGCAAGCGATGCTGCTGTTGGCGCGGTTCTTGGCCAAAAGAAAGGGAAAGACCCCCACGTCATCTACTATGCATCGAAGATGCTAGACGATGCCCAACGGAATTATACCACAACTGAAAAAGAACTCTTTGCAATAGTTTTTGCCCTGGAAAAATTTAGATCTTATTTATTGGGCACTAAAATTATTGTATTTTCAGACCATTCCGCCTTGAAATATCTTTTGGTTAAGCATGATGCTAAACCAAGATTAATCCGTTGGATTCTTCTTATGCAGGAGCACAATCTGGAAATTAAGGACAAAAGTGGAAGGGAAAATCTTGTAGCAGATCATCTAAGTCGTTGCCTAGCAAAGGGAGACACGAGCCAGATCAAAGCAGAATTTCCAGATGAGAAGCTGTTTTCTATCGTACTGTCTAGCCCGGAGTCTAGGCCTAGACTCCAGCCAAACCCGCGACCATGGTACGCTGAAATAGCGAATTACCTAGCAACAGGTAAACACTATGGTGACATGACTACCTATGAGAAGGTAAAGGTCAAGCATGACAGTAAGTATTATGTTTGGGATGATCCATATTTATGGAAGATAGGAACCAATCAATTGCTGAGGAGGTGTGTACCTCAAGATGAAACAAAATCCATACTCGAATTCTGTCATTCCCAAGCATGTGGAGGCCACTTTGGCGCGAGAAGAACAACCCTAAAAATCTTAGAGGCTGGCTTTTATTGGCCAACAATTTTTCAGGATAGTGCTCTATTTTGTAAAACTTGTTCGGCATGTCAAAAAGTGGGAAACATTAGTTCTCGAAATGAAATGCCTATGAATTTTATTCTTTCTTGTGAAATATTTGATATATGGGGCATAGATTTTATGGGACCTTTCCCTACTTCTTTTGGCAACAGATATATTATTCTAGCTGTGGATTATGTATCAAAATGGATAGAGGCGAAAGCCACTAAAAATGATGATGCTAGGACTGTTATTTCCTTTATTAAAACTAATATCTTAAACAGATTTGGGATTCCTCGAGGGATCATTAGTGATCGAGGAACCCACTTCTGCAACAAGATTTTAACTTCTCTTTTCAGGAAATATGACATCACACATAGGGTATCCACAACCTATCACCCTCAAACAAACGGCCAAGCCGAGGTGTCAAATAGAGAGGTGAAGTCAGTCTTGGCCAAGACAGTAGGCCTAGACAGACGCGATTGGAGCCAGCGTTTAGATGACGCGTTGTGGGCCTGTAGAACGGCTTACAAAGGACCAATCGGGATGACACCGTACAAGCTAGTTTACGGGAAGACATGTCACTTGCCAGTAGGATTGCAACACAAAGCGTATTGGGCAATACGAAAATGCAACCTAAGTTATGATGAGGCTGGCCAAGACAGAAAATTACAACTCCACGAGCTAGAGGAGTTGAGGGACCTAGCCTACGACAATCAGTTGATTGTCAAGGTCAGAATGAAAGCTTACCACGACAAGAGAATTATTGGAAAACCCCTCCAAACAGGGGAGAAAGTTCTTCTTTACAATTCCCGTTTTAAATTATTTCCTGGAAAATTACAAACTCGTTGGGAAGGCCCTTTTGTTATTACTAACGTTTACCCACATGGTGCAGTAGATATTAGGAATGAGAAAACAGGTGCCGAGCTCAAGGTGAACGGGCAGAGATTAAAGTCGTTCTTTGAGAATTTTCAGGAAGAAAAAGTTTCTGAAAAGGTGGACGAGCCACCTCAAAACAACTGAAGAAAATTGAGAGTCAAGCCTAGGACTTAAAATAAGGGCGCTGCAAGGGAGGCAACCCTTGTGTCTTTTAGAATTTTAGGATGTAAATATTTTTTTTATCACATTTAATTTCTGGGTGTTTTTCATTTTTGTGCAGGAAATTAAGTGTGGGGAAATTGAAGTAGTCTCGGCCGAGATCTTGGCCAAGACTGAGAGCTAGACTACCTAGCGTGTGAAGAGCCTCTTTTAAATAGTGGGACACGTGTCAGCTCTGCCAAATTAAGTCATTTAATTGCTTTTGGAACGGACAGCTCCAAAATTCAATTAAATTGAATTAATTAGGCAGCGTGGGAATTAAAACCACCACCTCTGCATATTCTCTCCCACTCTGACACGATCTTCTCACATCCAGTACAAATTAAACCGCTCCCACCTGAGCTAAAAGCATAAAACCTTTCTCCTTCTTCTTCCCCAATCAAAATCGCACAGTACGCGAAGAACCCAAACATCCGAAAATCCTTTCATCTTCTTCTCCATCTCCAACAATGACTGCACCCAGCCGTCCTTCGCCTTCAACCGTCCCTGAGGAGAGTGACGACCTCCGCGGAGCTGCACCGACTGGAATGCCGACAAACTCCACCGCCGCTGCGCGTCGTCTGCTTAAGGCGCTGGAAGATGAGGACTCCATGTCCTCCGAAGATGACTTACCCGAGGAGTCAGAGGAGAGTGTCCAAGGAGGCGACCGGGCTGTTGTCGTGTCCGATGAGGATTCTGATGAGGTTCCTCTTGCAAAGAGGATAAAGACCTCTGCTCCGGCGACGACGGGAGACAGAGCTAGCGGCCGCCAGACCAGGCTACTGAAGAAAATGGCAGGTACCGGAGCATCTAACCCGACTCCGACAACCGCTAGAAAGAAATCCACCCCTGCCACTGCCGCCGCCGCTGCTTTTACCACACCACCACCACCACCTCCGGCGAAGAAAAATCCAGCCACTGCGCGGACCAAAAATTCCGGGCGAGTCAAGCAGGCGGCTCACAAAAAGACACCGACCAAAAAGCCGGCGAAAACCCCAATTGCAGCTCAGTCTCCACCTCCGCCGAAGACCACTGCCGCTCCTTCCACTGCCAAGAGCAAAGGGAAACAGAAGGCGGTCGTGGAGGATTCTGATGAGGACGATGAAAACGATTTAGTCTTGGCCAAAACTGCGGCCAAGACTCCTAAGGTACGATCTCTTCCTCCTCTGCACACACTCAAAGGCTGGTTAACATTTGATACCCCTGACCATAAATCTAAGTTGCGTGATATGCATGCCTGTGATATTCCTGCTTATGCTCATTTGGAGTTTGATTTCTTGAATGAGATGGCTTTAGGGAATAAGATTAGGGAATATGTGTATGCTCTTGGTTGGGTACCTTTTATGTCTCTTGAGTGTGATGCTTATGTTGAGTTGTGTCTTGAGTTTCACACAACCTTTTGGTTTGATGAACCTGCCTTGTATGTTAGGGGTAGAGACAAACCTGATTTTGCAGCCCCCGAAATAGTTAATTTTAGGTTGTGTGACAAATGGAGTCACTTGTCTGTGTATGAATTTAATGCTTTGCTTGGATTTGCTCACAGTGATGAGGCTATATTTGATTATCCCACTGATTGGGATAATAATGTAGCTTTTAGGGAAATTACGGGTGATCAAAATGCAAAATTTGATAGGAATTCTAAGGCACATGCCATACTAAACCCTGCGCTTAGAATGCTCCATAGGGTCTTGTCTATCAACCTCTCGGGGAAGACAAAGGTCTCTGGAAATTTAGCCAAGTCTGAATTGTTTCTGTTATGGTGCATTTTGCACAAGAAAAAGGTCAACTTAGGCTTGTATTTGGTTGAAGTGTTGCGTGCCCGTGAGTCCAAAACAAAACTAATCTTTGGTTCTTTGATAACTTGGCTTGCTATGCAAACTGCTAATTTAGATCCTGCTGCTTCTGATTTACATTTATGGTGTTCCCCGAAAATCCTTGGTTTTAGATCCTTCGACCAAATGGGACATTTCCATTTGGAAGGAGAGTTTGTTGCATGTAATACAGGATTCACACCGGTCCAGGACCACATTTTCTCGAAGAATAATGGAGGGCAGTACAAACTACGGCCCATTATCATTCCAGGAGAAGGAGCAGAGGGCAATCTTGCCCAGGATCTAGGCCAAGACGCTGGCCAAGACACCACCACTCCTGATGCTGCACATGATCTAGGCCAAGAAGCCCGTCAAGATCCTCCTCCCAGTAGCACCAGTGAGCCCCCAGCATGGGCCAGGGAATTCCAAGCCGACAGCTGCTTATTCTTGAGCAGCAGAAAATGATCCTAGAGCGTCTAGGCCAAGACAAGAGTCAAGACCAGCCCGCAACCAGCAGTGCAGAAGTGGCGCCTCAATGGGCCCAATGCCTTAACGATAGGCAGGACGTTCTCCTTGAGCAACTCAAGCTCACAAGGACAAATGTCCTCCACGTGTACCAGCACCTCCAAGCCCACTTCAAACTCCTCAAAGACCTTCACGACGATCTGAGCTCAGACTCCGAGTCATCCGATGAGGAGGATGCACCAGAACCATCATTGCAGCCAGCAAAGTCACCACACCATTCAATGCCTCCTCCAGCTCTAGAGAGATCCAAAGCCGAAGGACTCTCCTGCCCCTGATCTAGGCCAAGCCTCTGGCCAAGATCCCCAGACCCCAGCAACATGAGTTGCTTCTGCCCCCAGGTCGTATTTTTCTGTTCTGTTATTTTTATGTTTAGTATGTTATTTTTGTCTCTCCACACAATGAGGACATTGTGTCTTTTAAGTGTGGGGAGGGTGTTAAATATGTCTTGTGTTTTTGTGAATATTGTTTGTTTGCTTGTGTGTTTTTTTTTACTGTTTTTGTGAGTCAAATTAGTGTGTTTTAATTTTTAGGTCAGTATGACCAGTAAAGAGTCAGTCATTTGCATGATTTTTATTTGTATTTTTATGCATGTTTCGAGTCTGTTTTGAGTATGACATCCGAATCCCTGTTTTCTTGCTTAGATTGTTTACTCTTTTGGTGGATTTGCATGTAGACACTTGCTAGGGAATACAATGTTTTAGTAACAGGGATGCACATGAGCGTAAATGATCAATGCTTAAGGGACATTTAATCTGATGTTTCCCAGAACGTTAGTCATCCATATGGTCGTAAGGACACCTAGCTAGGACCTTTATTTCTATTAGGGTGATGAGGGTTGCTGCCAGATTTGAGTGTGTCGATCTATTTGTTTGTAGTGTGAGACAAATAAGGTGTTGGAATGTCATAGGACAGACATAGCAAAGGTGGAAGTCCCCGCTGAAAAGGACAAGCTCTGTCTATGTATTGCCGTGTCTATAAAACAGAAAATATATCACAGAAAAGACACATGCTTTTTCAGAAAAAAAAAAATTTGCTAAGACACAAAAGAAAATAAAAGAAGAAATATTTCTGTCAAAGTGATTTAAATGGCACCGGTCTTTAGACACTTTTGAATAGACGACACTCGGGGGGGACTTAAATCCTTGGTGAACCTTGTTGCCCTATACTTTATCCATCTAAGTCTAGTAGGGTGTCTTGATACCATGTAGAAGGTGTACGTTTGGGGTATTGATCATTCCTTGTTAGTCTAGCATTGGGTACTCTAGTATAGTGTCTTGGCAGTTCCAGTAGAGGGGTAAGCAACCTGAAAATGAGGAAGTCCAGGGGGTTTAGGATGTTTGTTCTGTTTTGATGTGTTTTTAATTTTTGTTGAGTCTTTGAGTCTGTATGCTTGGGGGCAAGCATTGTTTAAGTGTGGGGAGTTTGATTGCATTGCATTTCATCATGTTTTATTGTCCATTTTCTAGTTAATTTGGACAGTAATTCTACTAATGTTACCTTTTATTTCCCACATTTGATCAGGTCTGGTTTGGAGGCAGAATGAGAAGAATTCATGAAGTTTAGAGCTGAAGCTGTTTATTCGAGTCTAGGCCTGGATCTTGGCCTAGACAAGGTCGTATCTGACGCAGTGCGCTTACCAGAATCGTCTTCGCCTAGACTTCGGCCAAGACTCATTTGCGATCAGACTACAGCTTGGAGCGATTGAAGTATTTTTGGAGATGAACTCTCACAGCTGGCGCGTAGCAGCTGTCCAGCAATTGTAGAGGGATAGGAAGACTACCTGATGTAGAATCCCGCAAGGGATCTCCCTCTTTTATTATTGCGATTTAGTTCCATCCATAAACAATTAATTGTAATTATCTTTTAGGATATTTTAGGAGTTTGAGTTTGATTGGGACAGAGGTTCTTATGGCTATTTTAGCTAAAACATCATTGGCCTCTGTCCGCATCATCTCTAATCGGATTTTCCTAGTTAGCTACGCAATTCTTCTTTCTTAGTAGGCCACTGTTAAAATACTTTGCTCCGAATCTATTTCGGATATATAATATTTATGCAAGTTAATTTCTTTATCTTTTATCCATGAGTATGAGTAACTAAAAACCCATTCTTGGTAAGGGTGATGAGCGGAAGTTCTTAATGCAATCGTGAGACACAATCCGTTCTTCACAATCTCTTTCTTTGTATTTATTTATTCTTGAACTTAATCCATCGCTTACTCACTAGAGCCAAGGTTTGATCATCCTTGTTCTCTAGGAGAGAAGAGTTGTAACCAGTCTAGAAGGAGAGGGAGTACCCGCCGGCTAGACGGAGTAGGTGACTAGTCTCGAGCAGACTAGAAGAATAGGTAAAATAGGTAGAGACCAGATTGACAACCTAGGAACTTAGCCTAGGTACTGTCTTCCCCTGTGCCATTGAAGAGGTGAGCAACCATTCAAGACAGCAGTCAAACGGATAAACCCTTTAACCAGCGAGGTGTCCCTTGACTAGGATTATCAGGAGAGGGAGTACCCGCCAGGTAGTTTGAAGAGGAGGGAAGATAGGAGGGAAAAGGAGTTCCTCCCCTCTATAGCAGTACTATGAAGAAGAGACGAAAATACTTCGGTCAATGATCGATGCATAAGAACGCAAGCTCACCCATCGCCCTTACCTGGAATTCCGTATCACAAGACTTATTCCCAATCTAGCCCGCAGTCTTGGCCTAGACTTCGGCCAATACTATTTTATATTTTGAACTGTTTTCATTGCTTTCTGTTTTGTCTTTAGTTTCAGATAACAACCAACCAAAACTCAGTGACGAGGAAGTCAACTCAAGAATTACATCTCCTAGAGGTCTCTGTGGACGATCCTCTTACCATCATCTACAAATCCTTGTAGACAGTGATAAGTTGTATTTCTACCCCCATTTCCATACTTATTTCACTCTTATATTTGACGTGTTCGACGCGCGGTCACACCGCATCCTTGAACTCCTTTGATGTATTAAATATCATCCCAATCTCCAAGTTAGGAACAGATCTGAAGTTGGTGGTGGGCTTGTAAGAAATTTTAGTCTTTCTTCTCCTCCTCCCATGTTCAGCTTCACTGCCTGCAGTTGCTGTTGTTTTCCTCTCCTTAATGAAGTGAGCAGCAATCATCTTGTAGTTTATTCTGCTGTTTGTGAACACCCTAGGGCAAGAATGATCAGGACCTAAACTCCTTAACTGCCAATGATCTGCATGTTTTGGTTTCATGCTATAAACAAACCACTTGCAACTTTTATCCAAACACTTGAACCTTACTCTCTTCTTGTCATTCTTCACAAAATCCACCTCTCTATGCACCTTTAAACTGTGTTCTATCACCGCATCCTTGAACTCCTTTGATGTATTAAATATCATCCCAATCTCCAAGTTAGGAACAGATCTGAAGTTGGTGGTGGGCTTGTAAGAAATTTTAGTCTTTCTTCTCCTCCTCCCATGTTCAGCTTCACTGCCATCACTACTAGTTTCTGCACTAACATCGGAATCATCCTCAATCTCATCAGCTAGTGGTGACTGTCTCTCTTCTGGTCCAGCAGTACCACTATCTTCATTTCTTATCCCGCCTTGATCTCTATTTACATCACTGCTCTGACCGTCTACAATCTTCTTCTTTCCCTTTCTCTTACTTACAATATATTCTTCATCATCTGATAACTGTGAAACAGACACCCAATGACCAAGCCCTCCTTTTATCCCAAGATCTTCTTGATCAGAATTATCCTCTTCACTATCATTCCATTCTTCACTGTCATCTCCATCTTCTGAACCATCTTCTTCACAAAACCTTCCTCCACTACCTAACACATTCTCCTCATTGTCTCTAGCTTCAAAGAAAGGGGAAAATGGGGCAGCCTCAATAACGATGTCTCTAGGAAACCTATCTGACTTAACTCCCTCCTCAACATTAAAGGTACTGCCACCCACCAACTCTACTATATCATTACTGAAGTAATTACCATGTATTGAGTCAGGAAACAATAGTAGGTCACATGGTAAAATCCTAGATTTACCTTCAATAAACAGAGGCTGACTTTCATCATGGTTTACAAATATATCCACTACACCTTTATCCTTAGCTAGTTGTACAAACAATTCAAATGATATTTCACATTGTAGCAAGATCAAATCCATATCTAAATCAACAACATTTTTTTCCCATTGTCTGTAAAATAAAATTTTACCCACATTATTTACTTTCATCTTATGCTCCAAAATTCACACTATTAACTCATACGATAAGTCTTTAACCTCACACTTCCACTGAACCACAGTAGCAGATTCGTATCTATACGGGTTAAACCTGAAAAACCCAGCCACATTGAACCGCAAAACAACACCCATGGCCTACCAGCAAGAACCAAACAATAATGCAGTCAATAAATCAAACAAGAAAAGTACAGGACCACTACATTGAATATAAATAGTTTATGTACATATTAAAAAGCAACCGACACACAAGAACAGACAAAGCCAAGAGCCTGATTCTAGGGTTTTAAAATACAAACTTTTTCGTTATCTCAATGTACCTGTACCTGTCAGCCTCTGATTCCTTATGCAGACAACAATGACTTGTGCTTTTCTGACCAAAAAGAATTTGACGAAGACGATGGGGAGTTGGGGATTTATGCTTCTTCAAAAAGACGATGACTTTTGTTTCTCATTTTTTTGGTTGTTTTTGGAAAAAGGCGATGACTTCTGTTTTGGGGTTTCATTTATTTGGTTGTTTTTGAAAAAGACTCGTTGATTTGGTTTTAAATTTCAATTTGGGTAATTTTAATTAATTAGATAAGAAAGGAAAAAGAAAAGGGAGAAAATCGGAGAAGAAAAGGAAAAAAATTTGAATTTCCGACAGGTGGGTCCCGCGTCAGAGAACTTTATCAGAAAAAATATTAAAATAATGGAAGTTAACGTACGTTGGGCTCCGTTACCGAAGGAGGGACCTCGGGTGCCTAATGCCACTAACGTGCGGGAGCGAAATGAATATTTCATAACATTAGGGATTAACAATAATGAAAATAATAAGAGGAGGGACCCCCGGGTGCCATTTGCCTATTTTTTTTATTCATTTTGGTTCAAGACGTTACATGTTCAATTGAGTCTCATCCATAAAAAATGATTGACTGACGGCGACTAACTTGGGTTAACTATTATTATTTTGTTGTTTTCTCTAGACCCACGTGGTGAGAGAAAAGATTTTGGCTGTGAAAGTTTCGTTGTTGGCGTCGAGGAAGGAGCAGAAGCGTCGGATGGAGAAGAGGGCTCTGATGAAGGAGAGGATAAATTTTGGAAGAGTTGATGGCTTAGATCTTGCTGGATCTAGGGTTCATTGAAGTAGATCTTAGAGATAGTTCCGGAGATAAAGCTTGAGGATTCACTGGACATAAAGTTGTACAAGGCTTGACTAAATTCTGGCATTTTCTTATGGATGCCTTGAAAGAGAAAGGAGCAAAGAGCAAAGCCTTTAATTTCTTTGTAGTTGCTTCGTCACAAAAAGCCAATCGAGATGTTGACCATTGGATCTACAGAAAGCCTCGGCTTGCTTCCGTTCAAGGAAATGCATTTGGCTGGGCGGAGTTTTATCCCTTTTGTTTTTTGCAAGCTTGGGTAAAAAAATGATGATGGTCATGATGCTGTGATGTGAGGAAGGAGATGGAAATGACGACGATGGAGGGGAAAATTAATGGGTTTAGTTTTCCTGTCAACCGAAAAAAGAGATGAGATTTTGATTTCCGGGAAAATAATTTAGTTTTTTTTTTAATGTTTTACTAGTGTGTCAACATTTTATCCAAAAAATAATAATAAAATAATAGTAATTAACGTTAGGAATACTAGTACGTTCGAAAAAAAATAAATGACAAAATTGTCTCAAATAGTGAGTCATCTGACTTTTTTAATATGTGTGCTCAAAGTTAAAACGACAGTTAATAAAATTAGGAGGGAGTATTGTCAGATTCTCACAACTCGACCCAACTAAGTACAACTTCCAACTTAGAATCTTTAAAAAAAAAAAAAAAAAACAAGTAGATTTCCTTACTGGTCTAGTTCAGACTTGCTTCCATTGGGTTTGTAACACGGGCTTGAAAATATTGTTAATAAGCTAACCGAGCCCAATATGTCCAACATATGGGCTTGGACAAGCTGGTATACCTAAGATTTCTGAGATGTTGACTAATGGACCGGTCTCGACTTTATAACGATACATCTGTTACTGGACCAACTACTAGTCGTTTAATTTGGAACCAAGGGAAAAATAATAATATTCTCACACCTTAAATTGTTAATCACACACTTTTCATTTAGAATTTTCCTATACTATCCATCTGGAAAATGCATTTATTGGCACCTGTCAAACAATTGTTTGACTCTTTTGGCACCTCCTCTTATTTTTGCTTTTAAAAGGTACCTCTAAACAACCAATTCGTCACATTTGATACCTCCGTCCAACTTTCACCGTTAAGTGTCCTACGTCAGACCCGACCCGTTTCTTTTCCCGCGGGTCGGGTCGGATAAGTGGGTTTTCCAACCCGGTATGAAACGACGCCTTTTTGGCCAGGTATGAACGACGCGTCTTTCAGAATTAAAACGAACGACGCGTCATTCATCATAAGCTTAATCATAAGCCCATCAAGGGAATTCCGAGATTTAAACTTGGGACCCCTTGCAACCCATACAAGAATCATACCACTGGACCAAATGCTCTTGATGTGTTATCTTTGATTACTACCAATATATATTGTGATTTTTGATTTTTGCTGAAAAAATATATTACTCCAAAAGCCTACTCCAAAATAATATAATTAAATTAAAAAATAAAAAAAATATGTAAAAAATCACAAAAATATTTGTAAAAATTCCAAAAATAATTTAATTAATCTACAAATAAAAAAATAAAAAAATAATAAAAAAAATGTAAAAATTCACAAAAATAATTGTAAAAAATCCAAAAATAATTGGAAAAATATATTACTCCAAAATCCTTCCCAGTACCGCACCATTTCCTCAGTTCTCAACCCTAGACTGCCCCACCTTTCTCTCACTTCTCTTCGATTTGGTGAGTTACTTTTCATGTTCATCTCTTAAAAATTTCAAAAAATGTTAAATATTTTTAAAAATTGTAAAAATTCCAAAAATAATTTAATTAATCTAAAAATCCAAAAAAATATAAAAATTCCAAAAAAATATATAAAATCCCAAAAAATATTAAATATCTACAATTAATTTTTTTTTGCAATTTTTTGGATTTTTAGATTAATTTCTAAATTTTATAATTTTTTATAGATTTTTAACATTTTTTTTGAGTTATTACATTTTTTCGAGTTTTTTGTTTTTTTGTAATTAATTATTTTTTAGACTTTTAACAGTTTTTTTTGGGAGTTATTACATTTTTTTGGAAATTTTCATTTTTTTCTGGATTTCTAGATTAATTAAATTATTTTTGGAATTTTTACAATTATTTTTGTGAATTTTTACATTTTATTTTTTATCTTTTAATTTAATTATATTATTTTGGAGTATAATATTTTTTAAGCAAAAATCTGAAATCATACAATATATGTTGGTAGTAATCAAAGATAACACATCAAGAGCATTTGGTCCAGTTGTATGATTCTTGTATGGGTTGCAAGGGGTTCCAAGTTCGAATCTCGGAATTCCCTTGATGGGCTTAAGATGAATGAAGCGTCATTCGTTTTAATTCTGAAAGACCCGTCGTTCATGCCTGGCCAAAAACGACGTTGTTTCATACCGGGTTGGAAAACCCACTTATCCGACCCGACCCGCGGGAAAAGAAACGGGTCGGGTCTGTCCTACGTGGCACGCCACGTCAGCCGTATCTGACGTGACATCCGACGTGGCATGCCACGTAGGACACTTAACGGTGAAAGTTGGACGGAGGTACCAAATGTGACGTTTTGTTTGTTTAGAGGTACCTTTTAAAAGTAAAAATAAGAGGAGGTGTCAAAAGAGTCAAACAATTGTTTGACAGCTGCCAATAAATGCATTTTCCCCTATCCATCCCCATCTTTTAATATTTTTATAACAAATATAAATTTTAATAAGAAACACTAGACTTACTTTGAGAAGAAAAAAAATTGTAATCTCTCAATTAACAACACAATTAGTGAGTTATAAAAATTTGAACCGAGAGTTTACAATAAATTAGGGCTTTTAAAATGAGCCAATCCGACCCGTTTGACAACGACCCAATTAACAAACGGGTTGGTTCGACCCGATCTGTTTGATTCGTTCAATAAAACGACGTCGTTTTTATTTGATTAAGAAAAATGACATCGTTTTATCTTCCATAATTTTTTTTTAGAGTTATACGGGTTGACACGACCCGTCTGGTGCTTGGCCACTCCAGACCCGACCTTTTTTAACTCGGGTCGGGCAGGTTCGACTCCGTTTGGTGACCATTTTTTTTAACGAAAATGCCTATTTTTTTAATGTCGTTATAATGCCGATTTTTTTACGAAAATTCTTAAAAAAAATATTCAGCTAATTTATGGGTTTATTCGGCTAATAAGTTTCATGATATATATTGTACACATTTAAATCTCTAAATAAATACTACATTGAAATAAAAGGATTTAAAAATAAAATTCTTACATGAAGCTATAAATTTTACTAAACATTTATGTAACAGAACTTGAACTTTCAATGTCACTGATGTTGAGAGATATAATATTTTCGGTGAGCTCCTCCAAAGCTGACTTTCCAACCTCTACAATAAAAATAAATTAAGTAATAAATATTAAACAAATTACATATGTAAGAAATATTAAACAAATTACCTTATGTCTCATACAACCAATCTCTTGTATAAATCAAAGGCTCTGTTGTTTCCGGTTTGAGTGCGCTCCTATATTGATCAAGCACTCTACCTTCGACACTAAAAGTACTTTCGGAAGCAACCGTAGAAATCGGTATACTTAGTACATCACGAGTCATTGCAGCAACTTCAGGAAATCGATATTCATTTGCTTTCCAATATGTCATGATGTTTAAATCTTATTGTCTGTCTAACCTTGCCTCCTCCAAATATTGTTCAAACTGTGTCTTTTGAGGAGAAGCTTCTTGCATTTCAAAACAATCAAATTCCTATAAAGAAATAAACAATAATATTTTCTGTAAATGAGCTTATGATTGAAAATGGAGGAATAACTGAAAAATGCATAAATGAATAAGAGAATCAAGATACACTTACCTCCAACACTTCACGAGCTTCCCTCGAAAAAAAACATTTCTACTTCATTTTTATTGCTTTCTTGAGATGATGGATGATGACTAACTTTGTTTGAGGAAGATGATGCACAATAATTATTATAAAAGGAAACCAATTTCTCTTTCACAGCTAGTGATTCTAGAGCTCACCATAAAATTTCTTGTGGCACTGATAACGCGCTTGTCGAGGGCACGATCAAACAAATTATTACAACTTATCACATGCAACAAAATAGATTGAAGATAGTGGCAAGAGGATCGATCCACAGAGATTGGTGAAGACTTACACTAGACAAGGCCAGATTTATAAAATAAAACAATAAAAGAAACAAAACAGAATTCAAGGGCTGGATGGAGAGAAACTGATTCAAGACCAGGTCTTGAATGTATTCGGGGGACACAAGTACAAAAAGTAACAATCAGGGGGGGTTTTACTTGGCTGAACGAGCCAGCCAAGGCAGATTTCGGGAGCTAACAAATTCTATCCTAAGAAAGCAAAATTCGGGGTCCCGAATGTCACGTTCGAGGTCCCGAATGGTAAAACAAGCAAATCAGCAAATAATTCCAGAAATAATAAAATAGAAGGAAAATAAACGCAAATAATCAATTAGAGAAGGATTCTTAGCAAAGGCACTCTGGATTGCATTCGGGACCAGATCGTCATCGGCTCAAGCATATTCTATTCAAGACATCATAGAAATGACATGGGGACCAGATTCCTCGGATATCCCCTACTTTTCTCTTAAGAGAAACTACCCCCCGTTTCCACATATGAGGTAGTCTTGACAGTTTGCCATCCCTCCAGGCACGAATGCGGGAGGGCCATACTCAAACTGCCCTTGAAGCTAAGAAAAGACAGATCTAGAGCTAAAAGTCCCTCAGTTTGTCAGGCTCGTGACCTAGCTCTAATCAACTACCCAGCCTATCTATTCGAGACCACTTTGACACAGTCAAGACTAAACAGATGCCTACTTGCTCATGCAATTTTCCTTCCGTATTCATCACATAAATGACAGCATTTACACAAGATAATTATCAGTTGATCAAGCCTCAAATTAAATCATGCAAAGATATAATTAAACCGATGAATAGTTGAATATAGCATCAAGAATATTTTAAGCACATTAAGGCCTCGAATCTGCCCCTGCAACCCTTGAATCAGCCTTGCCAAGAACTAGGAATTTAGCTACTCATGCTTAAAGATAAATAAATAACAATTAAAGAAAGCATAACAAGTAAATTAATAGATGAAGGGAAGAAAACTTGTTACTAAAATCCGTTTGAAGCCCGGCGGCAAGGTTGAAGATGAGCTAACAAGAACTAGAGAGATAAACTAGAGAGAAGTCTAAGAAAACTAAAACTACATGATCATGGATAAGCCAAGATACCCTAAACTCTTCCTATCATCCTCTATTTAAACTAGAAAATACAATTATAAAATATCTTCTGCCCAACTAAGGGACAAAATGCATTTAAAGAAAGCCTATTAATATGGATCTATGCTCCCAAAAGCAAAAAGCTGAAAAAACTGAAAAAGCTGAAAGCTGATTTTCTTGGTCTTGACCAGCTTTGGCAGATCTGGAATGGGCTCGAGGCCTGCAATGGTCAGAGGGGTAGGTATTTTGTGATCAGTGCAGATTGTCGGAACAGTGTCAGAGGAGGCACATGGAAGGTCTGGGAAGAGGACACGTGGAAATGCCATTCTTCGCCCTTCGGGGTCCCAAATCCATTCGAGACCTTGAACGCGATTCTGGACTCGGGACCTCGACTGTGGTCTTGAAGCTCGAAAACGCCCAAAATGCTCCAAAAATGCATGTTTTTGCATAAACTCCCTTTTTAGGCCTAGATCTGCAATAGTAATGAAAACAAGGGTAAATTAACAGAATCATGCCTTAAATTGATGAAATAATGGAGAGAAAATCATGCATAAATACACTCTATCAGGCACCACTGAATAAAAGAGAACTTGTATCGAGGATCTAGAACAACTGTTATAGCCATTATCTCTCAAAAATCAGCTCAATATTTATCTAATTTAACATACATGGTTAATGTCATATTTCTCATGTACTCATCATCACTTTCTATTTCTCGTTTCAAAGTCAAACAAATTGAAAACACAGCAGGCTAATATAGATTAGCAGTTGGGTAATTGGTGCCTAAAAACAAACAGGTTGTCTCATAAAAAGTTCCAAAAAACTTGCATATCTTTTCTACATCGTCCCATTCACCATCAGATGGACAATGAGTGTAATTTGAGTCGCTTAACTTCATGCGCATAGAAGCAATGCGATAATATAATGCATTCTGAAGCATGATAAAAGTGGCATTCCATCTAGTAGGTACATCTTGCCTTAAACCTCTTTTAGCATCAAGTGAGCAATGAGCAACACACTCCAAAAGATTTTTTTTCCAACCTTGAGACCCCTTGACATACTTAATACTTTCTCGGATTTTTTGGACAATCGAGTCTATTTCTGTCAAACTCTTGCACCATCAAATTAAGAATGTGAGCACAACAACACATGAAGATATTCTCCATCAAGCAAAAACTCCATTTATTTGAGTCAAGTTAGTCTTTAATAAATCAACACAAGTGTAATTTGGAGAAGCATTGTCTAATGTGATTGACATTACTCTTTTATCTATCTTCCAATTTCTTAAAAATGTCATTATTTTGAAACACAAAAAGACATCATTGTGAGGAGGAGGCATGAAGCAAAAATTCAAAAAAAAAACCATCAACGGGTACTATAATCTTTTGTAGTTTAAAAATTAAAATTTATATTTGTTAAAAAAAAGTTAAAGGATGAGGATATATAGTATAGTAAAATCTTAAACTAAAAGTATGAGAGTAACAATTTAGATTGTGCGAATAACACCAGTAAATTTAAAATTTCCCCGTAAACTAAGTCCAAATTTCATAATTAAAAATTGATCAAAATCTTCAATTTGGTTAAATTACTCTAATTGGATAAATACATTGGGCAAATTATTAATTTTGCTTTTAAATTCGAAGTTTGTCAAAGTCTCAAATTGTGTCGGCAAAGAAGGATTGAGAGGGGAGGAAGGAAAAAAATAGAGGAAGGTAATTAGAGGGTGAGGGAAGGAATTTTTTAGTAAGGTAAAAGGCTGGGAATTACTAAAAAGAAAAATTATTTGTAACTTAATTTTTATTTTATTTCTTGTTATATAAAGATTTAAAACCTTGAAAATCTCATTTTTCATTCCACTATGGGTAAAATTCATAACCTACGTACGTTAAAAAAGAACGTTGAGTGACTAGTTGTGCTACAACTTAACGTGCTAGTTGTAACTTATCATCAAAACAATTAAATTTTTTTTTATCAATGAAATATTAATTTAGTAGTATTTTCTATAAAATAAGTATCGTCTCGGCTAAATTTTTTAGAAGAAAAAGAAAACCCTTTTTAATGTGTATATAATACCACCCATCTTTCCCTTCCAACATACCTGAAAAATATTTACCTCCTTATTTTAAACGTGAGGGTCCAATGTTGACAAAGACGACTGACCACAAGATTGGGCAGACTTCCGCCATCTTTCCTCTTCTCTTCCTTATTTTCTTTCCACATATGGAACACACAAACATCCTATGCTAGTACTCATCTTTAGATTCTGAATTTTTGATCAGCTATCGATATTGATCGTGGTAAAGTGATAAAATTCTCATAGTTAAAGTCTATTTTTAAAATTTTAAATAATAATAAAAAAGAATAAATCATTTTTTTTGGGTTTGTAACGAATCATTAATTATTTGTTAATAATAAAACATTAAAATAATTTTAAATTCCGGCCTTATTTCTACATATAAAAAAAAAACTCTATTGATGGACAAGTGTGGAATGGATACTTGTACTTTTAGATTTTATGCTCTTTTAAGTAGTGAAACACTTGACTTTCAAGTCTGTTTTATAAATTGTACCGTAGACTCGTAGAGTAGACTTCTAATATGTGTGGGACTAAAAGTGTGCTTCTCGCCAAAAAGGCGGTCATTTCGACTACTATCCATTCCTCCGCAAAAATGACCGTCATTATCTTTTTCGGGCGATGAATGAGTTTACTTTTTTTAATTTTGGTCGGTTCAAAAACTGGCACTAACTACAATTAGAACATTTTCTTACAAAGAACAGCCTCTTTCCCTTGCTTTTCTACTATTGTACCTCGCAGGTACATGTGTGTAGTAGCATAAGTATTGAGTAGAGTTCTCTGGTCGGTGATTTGGTACACCGCGTCCATTCGGGTGGAATTTGGAAAGCCACACCCACACCATTATAATTTTCCCCACTATCCATATTTTCCCTCCCTCCATATCATTGACTTGTGTAATTAATTGAAATAGTTCGTCAAAAGATCTCACTTATATTGAATTATATAGTAAATTAAAGGGTTTTTATATGTTTGAAACTTGCATACAAATGATCCAAATTATAGTTTGGATCATGTGCTTATTTTTGCCTTCATTGGAATCCTATACTAGTGAAATCGGTCAATTTGAACCTCGAGTAGGAACCAAATTCCCGCCCCGACAAGTCAGCATGCCACGTTAGATTTTGATGACGTGGTGTGCATATGTCACGTGACCCGTCATGTGCCCGACCCGTAAAAAACGGAAGGACTTTACCTAGGTTTCTCTGGTTTGAATTGGGCCTTTGTATTGACAAATCTCCACTACAAATAATTTTTTTGGAGCAATCTGAGTGAGTGAATGTCATGTTGATGATGGATGTTAACCTGTCGGGGGCAGCTTGATTCCTGCCCGAGGTCTAAATTGACACGATTTCACTATTATAGGGTTCCAATGAAGGCAAAAATAAGTATATCGTCAATGCAAAGGACCAGTCTTCTATTCAAGCTCCGACCAAAGAAACCCAAGTAAAGTCCCTCCGTTTTATACAAGTCGGGCACACGACGGTCACGTGACACATGTATAGGGTTCAAAATTTGACGTGACATGCTGACTTGTTGGGGCGGGTAGCTCGATTCTTACCCGAGGTCTAAAATGATACAATTTCACTAGTATAGGGTTCCAATGACGACAAAAATGAGTACAAGGTCCAAGTCAATTGTATTATTTGTGTACAGGGTTCAAACAAACACATATAAATTAAAATAATGTATTTATGATGATCAATACAAACTAATGAATCATCTGTATTTTTAATATTAATAAATATGTAATTTATTAATTATTTTGTTGGTATCAAAAGTACCAATACGAATTCGAATTTAAGTTTAAATCTAACCTTCTTTCGATGAGTAGGATAAATAATCAAGTGCATTTATTACAAATAAATAAATAATACATACATACATATATACAAATAAATAAATAATACATGCGTGGGTGGAGGTTAGTCATGGTCATGCCCGGTAGGTCCATCCGGCACCCAAACCATAAGGCGAGTGGGTCAATGCGGTCAATAGTTGAACCCAAAGGAACTGGGATTGGGCCCAACTGTCTCATTCATGAAGCCAATTTAGTGGTCCATCACTACTTAACTCGTGTGAGAAGAAATTGCGAAGTAAAAACTAGTGTCCTTCTGGCTGAGTTGATGAAATTGCGAATTTTTAGATTTTATTTTTATATATAAATTTTATATATTATCCTTACTCAGACCTTAAAAAGGATAATTTATTTCTTTATTATAAATTTTTACATTTTCCAAACTCAAATTATTCAATACCTAAATTAAATTAAGATAGGAAATGTTCCTATTAACATTGGTTGTAGTCAAGTAGTAAGAAACGCATTTATCCTTAATTAAAGTTTCAAGTCCGAATTTTGAGAATACAACAAAATTATGCTGAGATTAGTCTTAGTTAAAAGGACATCATTCACATTTATTTCTTTATTATAATCTTTTACTATTTTTTTATTATTTTTCTATCAATGTTTTTTTAGACCTCTTAGATTTCAAGTCTTTTCTCAATTAATACTAATCTCGTAAAATTTGCGGTTTGCAATGGGAATGGATGGGCTATCGTAAGAACCTCATGACTCCCTCTCTATATTATTTATTCTATATAGTATGAAAAAATATAGACTATTTCGAAAATATCATGTCAATTTTATTTTTTTATTTACATATAAAGTGAAATTCACTCTTTATGACTGCGTAACTATATTGATGGAAGTTATTATTAGTATGGAGTAGAGGTGTCAAAACGGGTCCGAGACCAATATCTGGTTCCATTTTGAGTTTGGCTAGATCTGGTCCCGACCCGGAAAATCCCGGGTCCATCCGGGCCAAACCCGGATTTTGCTAACCTAACTTTTTTCTTTCACTTCTTTTTTTGGGTTCGATGCAGAGGTTATTGCAACATTCAATGAGAAGAAGATAGCATCAATCAGTGCTGAGTATGGCATAAACATGAGCCAAGTTAGAGGAGTTGTTGACAACTCTATCCGGATTCTTGCGGTAATGCATCATTTTTTACTAATAACCTCATTAATTTAACGTAAACACAAGCTCTCCTTTTTAGTTTTAGTAATAAAGGTATCTCCTTTCTTATTAATCTATAATTAAATTGTGCCTAAAAATCACTTAAGAAGTTAAAAATGAACATGGGAACCCAATTTAACACATAATTAGTTTTTGTGTCGGACAATACTCGAACGAGATTAATTTTTTGCTCGACATATAAAGGAAAACTCAGAAAAACCGAAAATATTAGATATAAATCACATAATCAAGTGATGACAATTACTATTCAAAATTAAGTTAGTATTAATAGCTTATTGATTGAATTGAATTTTTGCAGTGCAGAAGGAATTTGGGTCATTTGACAAGTACTTATGGGGATATGTTAACAACAAGCCAATCTGCACACGGTACAAATCATGCCAAAAGATACCAGTGAAGACCTCAAAATCAGAAAGCTAAAAAAAAGGGAAAAGAAATGCATTTAACAAAAATAAAAAATAAAAAAATGGGTCTGGGACCGGACGATTTAGCCGGGTCAGAACCGGAACCGGGATTAAAAATTGGTCCCATTTTTATACGGGGCCGGTTAGGTCCAGATCCGAATTTTTCGAGTCTGTCTGGGTCCGGGCCGGGGCCGGGTCCGCGGACCCGGATTGACACCTCTAGTATGGAGCCTACTAAATTATGTGAGATAGTGTAAACATTTAAGTTGGTGTAACCGGCACGGTGTATAAACAAACACTCCGTGAGACATAGACCATGCAAACCGGAAAGGATAAATTAGTGTTGTACACGTACGCATAGGCAAATGTCAACTACTCTGACAGCTGTTTTAAGAAGTCTACGACGTGAGTCGTCAATTCAACGCCTTGCTGTGGCTCCATTTACCCTTCGGTAATTAGTCACTTTAATTAATTTAATGCTTCGTTAAGAAAATAAATAATCAAAGGAAGATTAGGTGGTCTAATCATTAAGAAATTTTATCATAGTAACCTGACACGTGAATGACTTGCTTGGAGTACTACATAAGAAATAGTAATGATTTGTCAACCACGTGACTCACTTCCTTGGAATGTTAAGGAGTAGTAATTATTTGTCAACCACGTGAATGACTTGCTTGGTTCTCTCCCAATGTTCTAGTAGTAATTTAACTGTTTAGTATAATAATAGTATACGTCGAGTTCGATTTATAATATTACAATAATAATTAATAATATTAAAATATTTAAAAAAATTAATATAAAAATAGGTGGTGTCCAACAAATTAAACCAACTCCTAATGTCTAATTAAGACGGTCTTCATTTTTGACCAACCTTGATCGGTTGGTTTTTGACCACGCAGTTCCCGCTATACCTGGAACGTTTCTATATTTAGATCCCGCAGTGCAGGGCAAGGCAACAAATGAAATAAAATAAATAATGATCTTGAATCGTCATCGATATGCTGGCCAAAACAGAAAATTCTTAATAAACTAATTAAGGAATCACTAACTTGAGATAACCACTTGAAATGGCACTAATATGTATATTGTTTCATTGGTGATAAAAATACTAATAGAGATTCGAAATTCAAGTTCGAATTCGCCGTACATTTATAAAAAAAAGTAATTAAAGTTGACCATCTTATCTAAAAATATTAGGTTGATTCATTATTGTTTAAACTTTAAACAACATATAACTTTAACAACAAGACATGAGAATTAGTAAATATATAGTTTCTTCTAAAAATCAAAATAATTTGATACACGAAACCATGAGTCTCACCAAATTATAATGTTTATAATTCGTCTCAAGTCTCGGCACGTTAAAAGGTAAAACTCTCAAGAATGACTCTTCTTTTAAAATTCACACCATAACTCGCATATTATTAATATTAACTGTAAAGTAAATTACGTTCACATATGTATTTAACTCGTGAGTACTTTATTACTTATCTATCATTTTTATTTTTTAAATAAAAAATCACATGTATTTATCCTGAATATTAGAAGTATTGTACTCTCCGGTCCTAATTAAATGATTTTTTTTATTTGGTCACGTATATTGAGAAGGTCGGATGACTCACTATTTGAGCCCAAAAAGTTTTGTACTTTTTTTCGAACGTACGTTAATCTTTAACGTACGTCTAAGAAAAAATTCGGGGCAAAATTGTCTCAAATAGTGAGACATCCAGTCTCCTTAATATACGTGCCCAAATAGTAAAAATCGTTTAATAAAAACGAAAGGGAGTAAATTTTAGTAATAGACTATTGATAGACGATTCACCTTAATAACAGAAAGAGCTAAAATGTAGGCATAACATAACATACGAGGATTAATATGGAAATTCCCTAATTCCACCCGTGGAGACATGAGATACGGTTGTTGTCTTGTTGAACTTCAAGCAGCAACAGTAGTTGAGCATTTATTATGGAAATTCCCTAATTCCACCCCGATTTCCTGGTTAGCGCGTGCACGAGTATACGACCCGAAGAAAAGCCAATATTTTGACTGTACGGAAACAAAACCCTACTATTACTAAATTCTACAAAAATCCTAGTGGAAAATTTTACGATTTCGAGTTTTTCTTTTCATTTCCATGGGGTTTCCTTTCTTTGACCGCCCCCATCTTCGATATCTATAACAATCATCATACACACCCAATTCCCCAACATACTTTAAAGAGGGGTTTTCTAAATTCCAAATTTCAAATCCTTTGAATTCATCAAACAACCCTCCCTTGGCTGTGAACCTGGAAAAAAAAAGGAGGAAACTTTCGAGTGGAACTAATTTCCATTCAAACCCACTACTACTTATTATTATCCACCATTTTTTTTCTAGTTGGTGTACCTTTGAGTATTCAATTCTTTCCTCTACTTCTTCTTCTTCTTCTCTTTCTTTCGTGGTATTTAGATTACTGCTTGCAGCCACGTATTTGACGGGTCTAGGCTACCACCTACTGGGCCCGCTTCTTTAGCGAGCAATATATAGAGGCAAAGACTCAGAACCAAACACTTATTCTGCAGAGAGTTATTTATCTTTTCTATTCAGATAAGCCAAGAACTACTGATCATATAATACAAGGTAATAATTAAGAACCTTTGCATTCTTTTTTTGGGGAAATGATTGGAATTGGTTGTCTTTCCTTTCCTTTCCTTAAAAAAATGAAAAGAAACATTTGTGATTTGTGATGTGAGTGCACATTTGGGTTCATTCATGAACTGGGTCCTGTAATTTTTTACAAAAGTAAGAAAAGAGGGGACTTTTGGTCCGGGGGAAGTGGATTTTGATCTCCAAAGTTTTCAACCTTTTCTTTTGTTTAATGTAATTTGTGCAATTTGCTTCAAACTTTTCCAACCCAGAAAGGGGAATTCAATATTTTGACTTCCCTCATTTCGTATTATGCATAGTTCTTTCGTTGAATTGAATTAAATTGAATTGAAAAAAGTTTAAGTCTTCTAGGATTTTTCTTCATTCAAAGATTGAACAGTTCCTCATATTGTTTCCTTTATATTTTGTGGTTGATGGGTTTATTGTTTTCTTTATTCTGTTCAGCCTGGAAAACAAGTTTTGGATATTGCTCGTCTGATTTTGCCAACAACATCAGTTCAGTCCTGAAAGGTGACAGCTTTAAGGAAACAGATACAGAACCCATGACCAATTCAATTAGTTCAAATACCCGGGTTCGTAATACGATCAACTTGAGAAATTGCAAGCCAGTGAAAGTGATCCTTGAGAAGAATCTGTCTTTCAAGGATTTTCTTCAAGACCAACAGAAGTTAGGGTCAGAGTCAGATACCTTGGCAGATAAACAAAGGCCACCGCTGTCACTTCCTGAGCCATCAATTTTCTTTTCACCGAGACCCATTTGCGAGCTTGATGCAGCTGCAACTAAAGTTCAAAAGGTCTACAAGAGTTACCGGACGAGAAGAAACCTTGCAGACTGTGCAGTTGTAGCTGAGGAGTTATGGTAAGGACTTTGTATGTCTGCAAGATTTGTGCATTTTTAAGAATTGAGTTGAAAGATGCTGGAGCTTTTGTTTGGTGAAGTGGTCTGATTGCTTTGAATATGAATTTCAGGTGGAAGGCATTGGATTTTGCTGCGTTGAAACGAAGTTCTGTATCATTCTTCAATGTTGAGAAACCTGAGACTGCTGTGTCAAGGTGGGCAAGGGCTAGGACAAGGGCAGCTAAGGTATTATTATTCTTCAAACCTCATGTCATTTCTAGCTTCAATGTGTAAAGTTATTGTTTGCTTCAATTCATTTTAGCTGATCTTTTATAAGACTAATTAGTGTTGCATCTTCTCGCCGCAGGTTGGAAAAGGTTTATCCAATGATCAGAAAGCTCAGAAACTTGCTCTACAACATTGGCTCGAAGCTGTAAGCCCTTCAACATAACTGCAAAATGTTGGCAAAAAAAAGTTGTTTAGGAAATTTATATCAGCAGGAGGGAAAGGACTAATATTCACATTATCTGACTTTGTTGATCGTTAACAGATTGATCCACGCCATCGATACGGTCACAACTTACACTTCTACTACGATATCTGGTTCAAAAGCGAGAGCTGTCAACCATTCTTCTACTGGTGAGTGCTTTCACAACATTTTGTTCGCTGCAACTACATATAGCTTAATTATCTCTTGCCTTTGCTTCTTCTTTCTAACTCATTGTTCTGCTGCAAAATGATGTAAAGGTTGGATGTTGGAGATGGGAAAGAAGTAAATGTAGAAAGATGTTCGAGACCCATTCTGCAGCGCGAATGCATCAAATATCTTGGACCGGTGAGTTCAAAAACCCTTCAATATTTTCATGCACAATCGCATTATTGATGCAGAGGACATGAAATTAATGTTGTTGCATTCTTTTGTTTTGGTTACAGAAAGAAAGGGAAGCATATGAAGTAATAGTTGAGGATGGGAAGCTTGTTTTTAGTCAAAGTGGTCTACTTGTGAACACAGTTGGGGATTCCAAGTGGATTTTTGTGCTTAGCACAACCAGAGCTTTGTATGTGGGGCAAAAGAAGAAGGGGTTGTTTCAGCACTCAAGTTTTCTTGCCGGTGGCGCCACGACAGCCGCTGGAAGATTGGTTGCTTACAATGGAATCCTTGAGGTATATGGATTTGCTTGTTTTACTCCACCTACACTACTCTTCATTCAATTGTTATTTACGCCATTTTCTATAATTTTTCAGGCAATATGGCCATACAGTGGTCATTATCACCCAACAGAGGAAAATTTCAGGGAGTTCATTACCTTCCTTGAGGGAAAACATGTTGATCTCACCAATGTTAAGGTATTAATGTCAGGAAATATTAGCACTAATCAATTTCTAAACCTATCTCATTAGTAACAATCAACTAATGTTACCTTTTTTTTCTCTTATCCAGAGGTGTGCAATTGATGATGAGTACCCTTCATGTGTGGTCCGCGTAAATGAACAAAAGCTCGAGTCTGAGTCCAAGTCCTCGACTGCTACCTATGTTTCACAGACATCGGACACGGAAGATGCTCCAAAGGAAGCTACAATCACAACTGCTCACCAAGAACAGAAAACTAATGTCAACGTAAAACCAACACCATTGTTTGACTTGACCGATAATAGGTTGCCACGTAACTGGACTACAGGGACCGGGCCTCGGATTGGGTGTGTCCGTGACTATCCTAAAGGGCTGCAGTTCCGAGCATTGGAAACAGTCAACCTTTCTCCTCGACTCGCTCCTGGGTCTTTCGGTAACTTTGGCCCAATTCCTTCTCCAAGGCCCAGCCCAAAGTTAAGGGTTTCGCCAAGGCTTGCGTACATGGGCCATCCTAGCCCAAGAACCCCAATTCCTGTAGCTAACTAAGCTCTACAATTTTTTCGTTCATCATTTTTTGTAGTAATTTTTTTGTTTTTAGGTTTTAGATTAATTGACCCAACTTTTTTGACCCTAGTTCTTTTTAATGTTGGGTTTTGTATATCTTACTTGTCTAGGGAAGAAGGGAAAGAAACACAATATTGTTACTTTTTTTTTCCATCTTTACTAAGACTGACAATAAATAGCTAAAAAATTTGCCAGCTGGTTTTTAGTACTCTTTTATTTGGATTTTACTAATCTATGTAAAGTTTTTAACACAATGATAAAATCAAACAATTTTTGGTACGGGTTGTTTTATTAATTGACGTTTAGGATGAATGAATGAATGAATCTGCGAGAGCTCGGGGGGCCGGCCGGCGGGGCAAAGAGCAATTTGCATCGTGACTATTCAAAACCTTCTCGGTATGGATGAATCAGAAATCAGAACGGGAAGCGACATTGAATCGTCAAATCACAATGGGAAGAAAATTTAAAGATGGTCAAATCACTGATAAATTAGAGTCTCCCTAGATTTAATAGTATTAGAGAAATCTTTTTTTTCAAAAAAAGAAAAGAGAAAAACAATGCAGCACCAAGTCAGTTTTTAATTATTTCTTAAACCGTTATCAAATCAAATCAAATCAAATCATGTTAGCTTAACTCCGTCATACAACAATATCAAAAACATTCTCAGCATCAAATCACAGTCTTCATAATCATAAATAGGAAGAAAAAAACCTTCTTTTCTGTTATTTTTTATAGAAAAAAGTTCATTAAAAATGTTTTGCAATGATTTCTTCTTTTTTCGTTCTTTTTCAATTTAGGAGAGCCATAATAAATGTGAAAAATGAGGATAACTGATCAAAACCAGTAAGACAACCCTATTTTTCCTAGCTGCGCAGCTAAGTCTATGTCTTTACTGCATTATTTTCTTCTAGCTTAATAACAGAACAGAACAGAGCATGCAAGACCCAGAAACAAAAAAACTCAGAAAATAATCCAAGAGAAGAGGGCCCCTGTACTTGATCAGTTGATCTTTAATTTTGGCATCAAGAAGACTGGTGGAGGAGATTTATCACGTCACATGCATTGACACACATATCTGCCCAATCAGAATTTACAATTTGAAAGATTGATAAATGTTCTTGATTAATTAAATAATAGTATAAACTCTTTCTTTTTGGACTTTTTGATTATAATCCAAAAGGGTGCACAGTGCACATGCAAATTAAGTTTCTTTATTTTGTGTTGTAAGAGAACTCTTGCTGTTCAGTGTTTAGGGTTTTGCCATTTTTTGGGTTGGAATTTGTATCCTTTTTCTTCTCATTGCTGAAAACGTTATTTAAAGTTGCAAACATGAAGGAAGGATGGGCCATTAATTGGGTTTTGAGCACTGACCAGGAGCCCTAATTAGCTGACAATCTACTCATATTATAAACATCCTTCTGTCCCTACCTATCGTCTAATACATAGTTTTCCTGTAATAAATCACTAAACTGGCTAACAATATTAATGGACGGTTGTTTTGATCAGAGTTTTCGTCAATCTGCATCCTCAGTTAAGATTATAAAACCACCTAGCTAGAGTAGATTATGTCAATTTCTGATAATGTTGTAACTGGGGTAAGGGTAAGTGGGGCAATGTCTATGGTCCACGTGTGTGAAGTGCTGTCTTGGCTGGTTTCTAGTCACCTGCAAATGCGCCAAAAAATGTCTCCAGTAAACGGTACGGCGGAGCTTAGTCCAGAAGTGTAGTAATTGCTCTGGTTTGGTATTTGGTGTGTGTTTAATGTCTATCCTCTGGAATAAATGAGGAGAGGTATTTATAATCTTAAGGTAAGTTTAGTAGGCTAACATTTGAGTATTATCCGATTGATGTAACAGTTCCGTAGACTTTTCGTAATTCGAGGTGTAGACATCGCATACAATTAATGCTAGTTAGAGTCCATCTAGAGAAAAGTTAGCTACCTTATCGTAATCCGTTACTTTCCCGATATATATGAATTATAAAGAAAAAAGTACACTACCTGGATTGCCGATAGTTATTTTTCAAGTGCTTGATCGTCATACTACCTTCAATAACCTACCGATTAGAAGCTGGGCCCCACACAGGGAAGGCCCACTAGACTAGTAGATTACCAAAAATTGGATTATCAATTTCAACGTGGATTGGACTCCTCTGTTGTTTGATTACAGCAGCAAAATCATGTTTATTGTTTAGTGAATTTTTATACTGAAACAAACAAGCAGTATTTGCACAGTAGATATATCAATGTTCCTCTAGTTCAAAGAAACAGAGAAGAAAACCCAAAATTTATATGGAATTGGATCTTTTGACTTGGTGGTCAAAAGTTAATTTGTCCAAAACAGAGGATCATTAACTTCTAAGTACTCTTCTAAGAACTCCATTGACAATATTTGTGACTCTGATCCACAGTCATCATCAATCACCACTAAATTCATGTACTGATCATCAAAGATGGACGGTAGAGATTGAAAGGGGTCCATGTTATGTGGGAGATGGATTGTGTGTGTGCTCCCATCAACCAAATTGCTTGAATTGACCCAACAAAATGGCACTATTTCTTTTTGCACCTAATCAATTGCTTAACCAGAACTTTTTCTTTTTCCCAACTTTTTGTTTAAGCCAAAAGAATTCTAGTTATTTAGGGTAAAATAAAAGGGCAACATCCCAAAAAGAATTGTGTATCCTACTACTGCCCTGCAATCTAAGGGTACTTGTTTACTTCTTTTGGAATCAAAGATTTATCAAAGCAGAGAGAGGGTACCCTGCCCTGCAATCTAAGGGTACCCTGCCCTGCAGCAGTCTAGGCCTGGCAGGCTAAGGGTTTTTACTAAATTTCTAGGGTACGTAGGGAGCTGTTGTTAACATCTAAAAAGAAAGTGGAAAACTGTTCTTCTGGGCATCTTCTTCAGAAATGCAGACTTTAGATGAATATGCTAATTAGGGTCTTCTCCTCTATCCATTTTCCATTTTCCAAGATAATTTAATTAAACATCACATATATTTAAAAAAGAAAAGAAATAAAAGATTCAATCTTTTTCTTGACAAGAAGGCAGGAAGGATCACTTGTATGAGAAGCAAGACAGGAAAGAAACAGAGAAGTTAGCAGCAGAGGCAGGGAGCTCTATTTCTAAGGTTTTTGCAGGGTTTAAGCTTTTAGTTGTGTTTTTTGTCCTTTTCTCACAAAATTCTTGGTATTTCAGCAGACTCTGTGTTTGTCCAACTTCTCTTGTCTTTTTCTCAATTTTCATCATCATCATTTAGTGCTAGCAAGAAACATGAAGAGAAGAATGTGCTGTTTTCTAATGGCAACTTTGCAAATAACAATCATCACTACTTGGCATATTTCTGCAACAACAAGCAGACCTTTTGCATCATATCACCAACAAGGTAATTAAAAAAGATCCTACCTTTACATTAATTTCTTGCATTCTCATCTAAGAGAGAAAACGTTTTCTTGATCATACAGGGCAAATTCCGGAGCACCCAGAAGCTGATCTTGACTTAAAGCAGGTAACTTCATCTTTTCCTCTGCATTTCTCCACCTGGGTCTTGCTTGAATCTGGAAAAAATTGACATCAATCACTTCTGTTTCTTGATTTTTTCTAAACTTTGTTGGAAAAAAAGGGAGTTAATAATGAAGAAGGTGGAGGAACAGGATACAGAGGAGAGAGCAGACTAGGGTCAAGACCACCAAGCTGTGAGCACAAGTGTAGAGGGTGCAGCCCTTGTGTAGCCATCCAGATACCTGCAACTGCGGACCACATAGGGGTGCAGTATGCCAACTATGAGCCTGAAGGTTGGAAATGCAAATGTGGGACTGTTTTCTTTAACCCTTAATTAAGTTTTATTAGTTTAATTAAATTAATTACTGTGCTCTGGTCCTGTCATTTTCTTAATCACCAACAGTTATAGCTTATCCCCACCTCTCCTCTCTTCCTTCTGTTCTTTTCGTAATGATCCAGGTTCCAGAGAAGGAAATTAGAACGAGAATTATCTTTCAGTGTAGTTTATTTTATATATATACATATGTTTTATAGAAATGCAACTAGCTAGTAATTCGAACTCTACTAATTAACTCGAGACATTGATTTTTCAAACTTTACTGACAGTAATGGCTAACTACAACTGCATCTATTAAAAAATAATACTAGAGATATCAATGCATGAGTATATATCTTTTATTTTATAGTTAATGTTATTAACTTATGAGATACATAATTATCTGAATAAATTTGACGTAGCAATCAATCTCTCGTCTAATTATATTTTTTTAAAATTATATTCACGCCACTTGAATTATTTACCTTCACATATTCTTTTCGAAGACTATAACAATATCATAACGAATAAATCTCACGTTCGGAAATACTAACATTCATCAATGTTTAAAGAAACTAAACAAAATAATTATAGTTTTGAGTGAATCACATGCATCAATCTACATTGGTTTATGATGGGATGTATGGGATGGTCAGAGTGAATCACATGCACGACAGGTAGGACATGCAGGAAAAAGAGAAGAAAAGAATACTGAATTCTTCTTCACCAAAAGGACCACAGTAAAAAAAGTCATCAGTATTCAGTAGTAGAGTAGTAGTAGTACTAGATAAAATAAAAGTTTATTTGATGAGTTGATGCTGGTCGGTTGGTGGACCATTGCTTGCATGGGCTTTTGTGCTTTCTGATAAGAAGCAAGGCCCGCCGGCCAACACTCATCAGGTCCACTACGCAAATCATATGTGACAAGTCGTCTGATAAACTTTGTGCCCTTTTTGTTAGAAAAAGGCCCAAGGACGTGGGAGTTACTTAGGAGTTAGGACAGTAATCGTAAGATTTTTTTATGGTATTTTTTTTCTTTTTCTTACGTGGTTGTAGTATTTGTTTAATTTACTCACTGCGCTAATTTTGTAATTAATATCATTATTTTTCTAGCAATATACTCTTTTTAATAACAACCTTCAACTTAGCGTATGAAACTGCAACACAACTAATTATAGTGGCGGAATAGGGATAAGCTATGAAAATAGAATATAACTTTAAGGTTTATTATGAGAAAAAATCAAATTTTAGGGGGCAAATATAAAGAATTATAGAAAGAAGGATAGAATGAAGAAGTTTATAAGGGGTAAATATGAAAGATTAGTATAAAAGAAATAGAAATTTAAGAATTATTACGAAAGAATACAAAGTTTTGAGGGGCGAATATGAATGATCAATATAAAAAAAAATTAGAAACTATTACGAGATAACTACCAAATTTAGAGGCACCCTTCATCCTTTTAAGCTACGTCTTCATTAATACATGTCTTATTTATAAGAAAAGAAAATTGAAATACATGCTGATGCTTTAAAATATTATGTTCGAGTTTTAAAATAATAATTATTTTAGAACTTTAATATAATAAAATTAGTCTAACCTGAAGTCACGTGGAGGAATCCTGGAGCCAGACACAGTGGCGTTGTAATCTTTTCTGTCCCTCTATCTACCTCTTTGAACTTTCGGCCACGCGTGGCAGGACACGAGCAAAAGATAAGAAAAAAAGGAATAATAAATTGATTAAAAATTAAAAATAGGAAGAAAAAAAAGCTTCGTTTGGGGCAGGTAGAGTTCTCCCTCCGTTTGGAATTAAACGTCGTTTATTATTTGGGCACGTATATTAAAAAGGTCGGATGACTCACTATTGGACCCAAAAAAATTCCTTACTTTTAACGTACGTCCGAGAAAAAAAGAGAGGTAAAACTATCTCAAATAGTGAATCATTCGGCTTTTTTAATATGCGTATCCAAATAATAAACGACGTTTATCAACTAAAAGATAAATATTATAAAAACATTGCCAATACAATTGCATTATTTGATTATGATTAAATAAAAAAATAAACAGTTTTTATCACACAACTATATTTCAAAAATAAATAATGAGTATATATATATATATATAATATTCTTATAAACAAAAATGAATTAAATTCTCGTAGTAAAAAAGCATAATAAAAGTTGACGAGAGGTCATCCAATTTAAACTAAATAATTAATTCAAAATTAAAATTGATCAACTTCTATGAGGAGCAATTTAGAAAGAAAAATAAACTTCAACACATTAAAAGAGTAATGATAATTATAAGATTATATTAAGGGGTAACTATTTTTGGTAATTATGAGATTGATAATGACGATAACACTAAGTCACTAACAATTTTTTTTAATTTATTTATTATCCTGATTACTTACCAAGAAGAACACAACGGAGGAAGAGAAAAAAGGAGGTGAGCGAAACATGACAATAACGGGAACAACATAGCAGAGCAAACTAGAGAGAGAGAGAGATAACACACGCTACTCTATCTTGATCTTCTAACTTCTATCCTCTTTTCATTTTTCTTTTTTCTTTTTTTTTTTCATTTTTGAAAAAAAATTTAATTTCCATCTTTCATGTAATCACCTAACCCTAGAATTCGAAGTTTTTTTTTTGAAATTTTAATCTCTAGATCTCCAGGTTTCCTTTCCATTTCCGTACGAGTTTCTTCTTCTCCCTTTTTAATGGCGTGTCGGTGCGGTTGATTTCGGTTTACAGTATCGGTGTGTTTCTTGTCGGCATTTATTAGCTCTGTAGTTAGGTTTTCCAATTTTTGAGGTGGATGGAGCCGCGCGTTGGTAACAAGTTTCGGCTAGGTCGTAAGATCGGGAGCGGGTCCTTCGGAGAGATCTATCTCGGTTTGTTGATTTTGTTTCAGCTGTATTTCTTTTTCTCACTTTTGTTTATTGTGGTTGTTAATTTGCGGTGTCTTCTTGGTAGGTACTAATATCCAGACAAATGAGGAGGTTGCGATTAAGCTCGTAAGTGTGCTGATCGTTGCTTTGAGTTTCATTTCTTTGCTATTTGGGACTGTATGTGTGTGGCATTATTGCGCTTATATGGGGAAGTAGGAATGAAAATGATCAGAATATTAGCTCTGTTAAGTGATTGGAATCAGCACAGTTTGGAGTGTAGGTTTGGACAGCCATGAAGTGGTAATTTTTTTTAGTTGATTTTGTCTTGCTGAGGTGTCTGGGATTGCTTCATGAACCTTTAACTGCATCTGCTGTTAAGTCTTGATTAAATGTGTTAGTGGGGATTTGGGCGCTTGTTTCAATTTATCGTGTTTGGATTTTTGAACTCATTGGCGTAGCTAGACCTGAATTTGATCCTGTGTAATGCTAGAAGGGTAGTATTGCATCACCTGGGGACACTCTTATAGTTTACCAGTGTCATTTAATTAATTTCCCTGGCATGCTTGAGTTGGTAATTTTGTCTTTTTCAAGTGTAGATTAGTAAATTTGACTGTAATATTGCATTCATTGTGCTGTTGATGTTTCATGTTAGGAAAATGTCAAGACAAAGCATCCTCAGTTGCTATACGAATCAAAGTTATACAGGATCCTACAGGGAGGAAGTAATGTGGCTTCTCTGTGATATACTGTTTTCTTTTCACCCTTTCTTGTTTGGAGTTTTTTTTGGGTATTAGTTCCATTATGGAGTCTCCTGTTCACCCACCGTTCTCTTTTTGGTTAATCTTTGCAGCTGGTGTTCCAAATGTGAGGTGGTTTGGAGTTGAAGGAGACTACAATGTTTTAGTCATGGATTTGCTCGGACCTAGTCTTGAAGATTTATTCAACTTTTGCAGTAGGAAACTCTCTTTAAAGTCAGTTCTTATGCTCGCTGATCAAATGGTATGTTTATTAAGATCGTGCATTTTGTTGTTTGGTTTGTATACTTCCTGAAAATTTATTTTTAATCCTAAATTTCCTTTTAGATAAACCGTGTTGAGTTTGTTCACTCGAAATCATTTCTACATCGAGATATCAAGCCGGACAATTTTCTTATGGGCTTAGGGAGGCGCGCAAATCAGGTATTTGTTTGAAGTATTGTGGTTGTTTATATTTTTCTTCCTCTTCATGCCTCAATATATTCTTTTGTTTGGATGTAGGTTTATGTTATTGACTTTGGCCTTGCAAAGAAATACCGGGATAGTTCAACCCACCAACACATCCCGTATAGGTAAGAAGCTGTTGGATAGTGCTCACTATAGTATGCCACAGTAAAAGTTAGGTTTTGATTGGTTTGATCGGGGATTGGGTATGGAATGAGTCCCTTGTTTGACCTTTATGTTTGCCAGTAATAAGGGTTATAACTCCATGCAAAGTTATAGTGTAACTCTGGTTTTAGAATGAAGTTGCGGGTAATAGCTAATCGTTCTGTGTATTTGGTAAAAAAATATGCAGGGAGAATAAAAATTTAACTGGAACAGCTAGATATGCCAGCATGAACACTCACCTTGGCATTGGTATGTGCCTTCTACTTTTGTATATTCGTTTCTTTCATTTTTATGGCCTTATAGTTAGACATCCTCTCTTCATTCATTGCTGGAATCTTGGACTTCACAGAGCAAAGCCGGAGGGATGATCTAGAATCTCTTGGTTATGTCCTTATGTATTTCTTAAGAGGAAGGTGAATGTTACTCCCACCTTATCCTGTCGTCTTGCACGTTTTTTTTTGACAATTCATTTGCCGAGATTGCTTTTCTGTGTAGTCTTCCATGGCAGGGTCTGAAAGCAGGAACTAAGAAACAGAAGTATGAGAAAATTAGTGAAAAGAAGGTCTCCACTTCAATTGAGGTATGATGGACCACATTACAAAGGTTTGGTTCAAATTCTATTCTCAAGTTTACGAAGCTGAAGAGAGATTTTATTCTTTTCCAGGCTCTATGCCGGGGTTATCCAACTGAATTTGCTTCCTACTTTCATTACTGTCGATCACTAAGATTTGACGATAAGCCAGATTATGCATATCTGAAAAGAATATTCCGTGACCTCTTTATCCGTGAAGGTACTTATTAATCAGATCACCACTTCCAACTTACAATGTGCATTGGTGTTTGTTCATGAATTTGTTGGCTTTTATTTTGACTTGCATTATTTGATGTAATAATGGTATCAGCCTTTTGATTCCCTCTTCTGCTCGTCTGTTCTTCAGGATTCCAGTTTGATTATGTCTTTGACTGGACAATATTGAAGTATCAACAATCACAACTGGCTAATCCGCCAACTAGGGGTCTTGTAAGCATTTTTCTAGTGCTTCACTTCTGTTGATCTTTGGCATGGCCATCATTTGAATAGTCATGGTTTCTATTAGGGCCCTGGTGCTGGAACTAGTTCTGGGATGCCGCCTGTTATTGCCAATGCAGATAGACAGACAGGTAGCCCCCCCACCCCTGTATTTCTTAAATTTGTTTGATATTCCCTTTTTAAATTGGCTTATGATTTAAAGAAACTTGTTTACCTTCAAGTGACCACCCAATTTTTTTGGTTCATATTAGCAATCACTTCTACTATTTTTCCTGATATGGATTTGAAACTAGATTCTAGTTTTAGCTGAACTGAGGGCTGGTAATTGATGAAGATCAGCTGGTCTTTAATGTATATGAGCTTGAAAGACGTTTTCCTGTGGATGTGTGCATTTATTTTACTTTATCTTTCTTGTAGGTGGAGATGAAGGGCGACTAGTTGGTCAGTCACTTGATTCTTCTCGGCGGAGATTATCAGGACCTATTTTAAATGCTGGAAGTTATTCAAAGCAGAAAAGTCCTGTTCCAAATGATTCTTCAGCGGCTAAAGATCCTATGGTAAGATGCTCAGATGTATTATGCAACCTGTCTTTCAAAGCTTTGCTGCAAATATAATACATGACCAGAATATAGTTACGACATACGTTGAATAGGTTTTTTTTGTTGTTTATTTACGGCCTGCTAAATTGCCAATTTTATGTGTGTCAACTTGACTTTCTTTAGTTTCTGTCCACTTGCTATTGTGATTATTATCCTGTGTATCATCAAGCTGTCAATGAATGCAATGTGGATTTGTCACAATCACAGTTTTCACAAACTCTCTGCTCCTGTAATTCCATCGAATCTCTTTGTGCTTAATTGCGCTGATAGTTTTGGTACGGCCATATTCCTGCAAACACCAATACTTTGCAGGTTTGTTATGGACTGGGATAATTGCAATATTAGTGCTTGGAACGTTATTATGTTTCCCATTTCAGTCTTTGAGCTTTTCTAGTTAAGTACTTGAACGCTGTAAAAGTTTGTAGTCAAGGATTTACCCTTAAAAGCTTTACATACCCTAAAAGTAGACAGTTTATTGTCTAACATAAGTGGCAAAAACTGAATGGTTTTACTTTTAAGTGTTAGGGTCACAAACTTTAAGTGCAATACCCAAACTTTGCTACATCAGTTGGTATGATATTGATAATCTTATCCTCCACATGTTGATGTATAAGAAATAATTAATACCATGTGAAGTTCAAGGGCATTTTAAAATAGTAGCGGTAGAAAAACTTAAAATGTGATACTGGATTAGAAACTTTAACTCCGTATACCTAAGTAGGGAAAAACTTAAAAATGTTTAACATGTTACACAGAACCACAATGTAAAGCTCGACTATAACTTTGTAGCTATCATGTTTTTGGCATTCTGTTTTAAATCTAATTTGCATTATGCCTGGAGAATGTAGGTGACAAGCTCCACATTTTTTGGGCGGCCAAGTGGATCATCCAGGCGAGCTGCTGCTGTTTCCAGTAGTCGTGATGTGTTTGCTGGGAGCGAGACCGATCCCCAACGCTCACGCACAACTGAAGCAAGTCCAGGAACTGGTCATAAGATTTCGAGTGGACAAAGAAGTCCTCCTCTTGGAACTTCAGACCCCAGGCGTACTTCATCTGCTAGAAATACTACACATATAAAGGCATATGAATCTGCGCTGAAGGGAATTGAAGGTTTGAATTTTGATGGTGATGAGAAGGTCCATTATTAGGTGCCTACTGCTCTCTGCTGTGCGTTGTTGTATATCATGAATGTGTTGATGTTGGTGTTGCTGTTACACTCTAGTGAAATGAAACATTTTGAAAGTTGTGGCTTCTGGCCCAGATAACTCTGGATTTCCAATTTGGACGCTCACGGCTCCTCGACCGATCACATGGAAAACTTCCCGAAACAGGTCTGGAGAGTTGAATTCCTTTCCTGAAATTTATATATGGCTACGTACAAATGCTGGTGTGTTCATGTCTGTCTAACACTCGGTCACATGTTTCAAATAGATTAACTGTTGTTTACATTTGTATGATTTTAATTCTTATGTTACTACTCTGAGTTAAAAGTTACATCATTTGACGGCAATGCAGGCCGGCCTGCCATTGTATAAGTTTCCAGTGTATGGCTTATACTTTCAATAATTTTTCCTGGTGTTCTAAGATTGGCCGCAGCATGTTTCCTTTTTTTTCTGAACTATTTGACTTTGTACTTTAGAGGCACAGAACGATCGATAGTGTGTTTTTCGGGTGCTAGAGTGCTCGTGCTGATGAATGAGTTTGTTCATTGAGCATTTTAGTAGTTCGCCTTTGTTTATGTCAACTTCTATATGGAGAAGTGTCGGTAAAAAGAGAGTAGCTGCGATGTTAACGCAAATAGGTTGACTCCAGCCAGAGTTATTTTTTCAACCGTCCAACATCTCCCCTACCAAATAATGTGGCTAAGATAGAAGACCAGCGACCAGTAAACAGAATTATTTAGTATTCTTTTTAATCGTAATCACGTATGTACTCTTAATTTTTTATAACCATACCTTATTTTTTAATTAATGTTACTATTTATAATTAAATATATAAATTAACTATAATTGAGAGTTAATCATTATGTGATTAGTTTCTAACTATTAAAAAAAAATACGATAACTATTTGAGAAAACAATTTTTGGTAAATCCGACACTAAAAGAGAATGAAGAGTAGTTAAAAAAAAAATAAAAAAAAATAAGTGCAACAAATAGAACTCACAAATCAACTTATTAGTTACCTTTGAGTCATATTTTCATGGTAATAGGTTTGTTACTTTCTTGTACTAACACCAAAACACCCCATAGTTTTTCAATTCCTTAATTCCATCTCTTGAACTATTTTTTTTATAGTCTACCTCTTATATTAGTTTTTCTGTGAAGTTTATTACGAATGCACATATAACATCTTATGAACGATCTCTCCTTTTCTTTTCTTTTCTTCTCTTCTCTTCTTAACACTCAAAATGTCATTTTTAACCCTTATTTTCTTTTATTATCTAGTTTTTTTTTCTCACCTTTTAATTTTATATTTTTTGTTATTTCAACGGGAAAATTAATAATATGAATGATATATATTTATATTGTTGTATTTGTTATTTATGAACGAGAGGATGTACTAAACTGCTTGTGATTTTGACCCAAAAAAGAAGGGATATCAAGAAATTAAAAGTTCATGGTTGCTTCACTTTTTCACCTGTTCTCAATGTCTTTAAGAATTTATAAACCTATAACCCATAATTGAGTCTTGATCTGTTTTCGATCCTCCTGTTAAATAACTAAAGCACCGATTAACATCTCAAGTCCCAAAGATGACTGATCAATAGAATGGACCTAAGAATAGCTGTACAGAGCCGGAGGCCCATTAAGAAGGGCCCGTTAAGGATGGATGGGATGGGACCACACTACAAAGTTATTACAATTATGACAAGGTATCCATTTGCCAGTGGTGTCCTTTCTGTTCATCTGCAGAATCAGAATGTTCTTAGCTGTTAAAATCACACCTCCATGATCACACGAAAACGAAGCGAGAGTTTCGGAACAAATACAGAAACAAACTGTCTGCTCCTATTATGAAGCAATGCATGAAACAAACTACAACATGGACTTGCCATTCAGATTCAAGAACAGACTTCAAAAACATGCACCAGACCAGAAACAACAAAGAACAGAGGACCCAAATAATTGTGGCATCATCAAACCAAATTATCAGCCTAATGGTCCGGTAACTATTTGACATCCCTGCAGAAACTTCACCCTTAACAATCAGAAGAAGAAAGAAAGTTCCAGTCTTGAAAAGTATGAGAGTACACCACTACACCTCTTCAGTCACCGGAACAAATCCGAGTTTGCTCAGAGAACAAAAATTGCTAATAAGTTTATTTCCAGAATCTTCATAGGACATGCATATTACTAAGTCTATGAATGTATAAAGTAACAATTTACGAAAGGGGGGATGAAGCCGCATTACGAATGTATATGTTAACAGTTTACCAAAGGGGGATCAAGCTACATTCTCAGAATCTATTGTAATCATAGAATCCCCCACCCACACAGCTCTTCGAACCCTGAAGAAACATTTTGAAGAAGAAACGAGAATGCCGAATCCTTTGCTTTTTCAAGACCGATAGCTAGGAATTGAAAGGCACATGAAATCCCTAAGTGCAACGTATAGTGACACAACCAGCACCAACAAACATCAAACCTATCAACTGCTCATAGGCAAATGAGCACCAACATAACATGAGAAACACAGCCCCCCCTGTCTGGACCAGCCAAAGCATAAATCAGGATGATGATAATGATACTAACTGCCTAAACCTAACTCTAATAAAAGGTTTTATGGACATGAAGCACCTTAAATGACATACACTACAAAGTCAGAACAGCATGATCACACTTTGTAACCAAAGAATTACCATAGTGGCACAGCATGATCTCAAAGAATGTTGACAGTATAAGCCTTCCGAACAAAAAAATGCAAATTTCCAACAATTATGTCATCAGGAAACTTACTAAATCAACAAGACCCAATAAATTCCTAAAATTGACACACACAAAAAGCAGAGCAATTTAAGAACTTTCGTGATTCATACTATAAATTTATCATTCTTATACATTTAATAACATTAGAACAGTGAACGATCACAAAATCAAAAAACATACAAAAACACAAACAACAAGAAGAAGAATATAGCAAGTATCACAACTGATTCACACTCTCCACCAGCCAATGCCATTCACCGCCATCCATAAACAGCACTAGAGTACTTTTCCTTTATCCATCTAAAGCTCTTCCTAAAAGACCCTTTAACTTTACCTTCCACCGTGTAAACTTTGTAGCTAGCAACCCTTTTCTTCCTCTGCAATTCTGGATCAGCAAAACTCCAGCTTTTTGACACAGCCCCATTTGTTGACTTGCCTTTTTTGAACTTGACATCAGTATAATTACCATTACCATTACTATTGTTATTATTCGAAATGCTGAAATGGGTCTGTGTTGGGTACACTGAGGATGCATAGGAAGCACTATAGCACCTGAGATCTTGCATGCCGTTGACAGCTCCTGATGATGAAGGGGGCACCACCGATGCTCCTCCTCCTCCTCCGCCGGCGAATCCATGGTTGTAGCTTTGAATTTGCATCCTCCCATCACCACATGACTTGGATCTGAAATCTTCCATTTTCCAAACTCTCTAGAAAGAAAGGTGTGTGCAGCGGTTTGGGTAATGCAAAAATTGGAATTAAGTTGCTGATAATTATGCTTTTCTTTCAGTTACTAATTTTCCTTTTATTTCTTTTTTCAAAGGAACTGGTGAACGGTGAAAAGGAGCTGACTTTAGGATAGCGTGCAGTTGGAGGGTTCATATCCGATGGGGTGCAGACTACAGAAGCTTACCATGGACTTTTAATTGATAGATTGCTTACATGGTCTTTGGAGAAGAAATCATGAAACTCCAAGTAACATAAATACGAGCAATTGACATTTTTGACCCCTGATTCTTACAAATTATTTATTGAGTTTTCTAGCTACATATTTTATCCGTTTATTTCTCATTTTTAAGTTAAATCTAATTTCTTAAAACTACATAATCAACATTTTTTTTAGAGTTAATGAGCCAAGAATATAGAAGAGCATGGAGATTGAATAAGTATTTCATGCAAAATAATTACGCTACTTAGAAAACTCGAATTCGAGCTTGTTTAATTTTTTATAAGTGTTATTTGAGATGGTTTTTTTCAAGGGAAAAATAAAGAAATTGTTATAATTTATACTTATACTAACAAATAAATTATGAAATAAAAAGTCACCAATTGTTTGCTATACATTTGGTATAGAAGTGTTTTTCTGAGTTTTGACAAATTAAAATTCTTTTTTTAAAGAAAAATGAGAAAGTCGCCGACTTTGTTGGTTGTTCAAAAATGTACGCTGTCATATCGATCGTGTTCACATTAATGATTTATCGTTCAGTAAAAAGAACATGTTAATACGAATATCATAAGCTTATTCGGGTTTAGTAGCAATTTACCAGTTACCGGAAACATGCGCACACGTGTCAATTGCCAAAGCTATTTATTGGCTAGTCAAAAGAAACGAAGCGGAGGAGTCGGGCAAGCCCATGTGGATTACTAAGTATTAATGTAATTCAGCATAATTACACTTCTTCAATCATTGTGTTGTTTGACACTTCTCTTGATCGTAGTACTTAAAATATAAACAAATGAGTTAATCAGAAATATAAGATCCTAATATAAACGAGTTTACCAGGAAACCAGCTAGTGGACTCCCGAGCATGAGTGTTTTAATTCCTACAATACTTCTGGTTAGTTTTTTTTTCTTCCATGTAAATTATGATTTTACAAACAAACAAATAAACCGACAAGTTTAAAGAAACTCACCTGTCTTCCAAAATGAGTGGTTCTATAACCCTTTTTGTGAAGTAAACACAAATTTCCAGATTATCTCTGCCCAAATCTCGTGTGTGGTGATCATATATATCGCAAATGCATTTTAACTGCGCAATCTAAGGATGCAAATGAAAAAGAAAAAAAAACTCAGAAATACTAGAATCAGGCACGTTTCTTACCGCAGAGAGGCACCAGAGTAAATGTCAAATTTCATACAGACTATTAACAGAAGAAAATCTAAACGTAAACGCACAATATGGAACGTGGCCCATTTACAATTCTAATCTAATTATCAATCAAAAATCGGACACAGCATACATCATTGGATGTGTTTTTATCATCAAAATTGCATTAACAAGTGAATTCCGCCATCAAGTTACTTGAGATTGAGACAAGGTCACCGATGCCCCCTCCGAAACGCTGCCTGAGCTGGATTCTAGTTCTCTAACTTCCAGAGGAATTTCAATGCCAAACAGTGATTATCATCTTGATCCAACATCCACTTCCCTATTCATCAAGTCATGGTAATACAGAAGCACACACATGGGCTGACCAAGAATGCAGAAAATGAACCAGAATATCATATTTCCGACCTGTAAAATAAATGCGACCATGTGCAGTCAAGAAAATTATTTCCATTGAGTAAGAGTGGAGAAGCAAAAACTATACCATTGAGTTCTGGAACTTGTTTTGCAGAAAATTTGTGAGCACCCCCAAGGGAACCTAAGAAGAAAGAGAAAAGAAAACATTATTTTGTTAAACAGCATGCACAGGCGCAGAGTGGTGTTGCTTGTGGTTAACAAATATGAACTTCTTATTCTCGTACCTGGAACATGATTCCAACAAAAGCCCAGAGTTTGAACATGTGGCAAGGAACAGCGATGCACAACTGCAGATAGATCAACATTGCACACCAGGTTAGATAAGAACAAACAGGAATTTAAGGATTCATCATGCTTGAATTGGAGAAACAGTGCTCTAGTAGAACAAAACTCCAACTAATTCAATATAGACATCAAATATACTCTCGTCATGAGGAAAATAAATTAATGAAAAATTCAACTCAATAATACCTCATGAAATACAGCAGAAACTAAGAAGGTGATGAGTACGGCTACACCCTACATTGTTCATTAGAAAAAAAAGTGAGCGTCACAATGCACTGTGACAGAACATTCATCTTCGCAAACACATGAGGTCTTTGAACAGGCTGCAAATAAATTCTTGGTTGAAAGAAGAAAGTTACCTTGGGTATGTTATACCGCAAGCATGGAAAATAGATATGACGAACCATCCACTTATGAACAGGCTGCAATCAGGTAGGACCCTATCAGTAATAAAGCACACCAAATTATATGTGTGGGCTGAGTGCGAATCTAGTAATAACCCATCTAGTTCCATTACAGAAACAACACAGACGCATAAAATAACCATGCAAGTTGGCAGAGAAAAAAAAAAGACTAAAAATTCAAGACCCACTCGATATCTTAATTTTAATAACATTTATACTCATACTTAACAGTTTGATCAGCAAATAGAAATGCCTTATCTAGTTTTAATATAACCTACAATTTGATCAAATTTTAGGTAGAATAAATCCCTTACATACTAGCAATGTGAACATTTTTGCATGATCAGAAGCATGGCAACAATGGTTCAAATATTGACAGATATATATCAGGTTTGCCTTCCCTCTTGAACAAACAAACTGGCAGGCAATGTACACAATATACTAGAAAAGACATTGACTGCAGAGATCTTTTTCTTTCCCCCTCTTTACCTAAACTATGCTCCAAAGGAAGGGTACAACTGCAACCTTTAAGACTCCAAAATAACTAAAACCCCCAAAATGGCCTAAATATAACTTCTAAAAGTATAACCAGCATAACAGTTATTTAAACACAAAAGCATAAACAAGAATCCCCAAACTCAGAATGCTAGTCTGAAATACGAATGCCAATAAACATACAAATCGTAAGATATTAGAGGGTACATCGCAACACCAAACAATGAAGCAAACCAATAACTTCAATGATTTCTTGAACTACTATTCAAAGAGTTGCTGAACTTCAGGCAAAGAGACATACCATATTCCACATCCTCCAGTACTGATGGAAGCCACAATCCAGATCGCCATTTGCAAATTTTCAAATTTTCAGATGGATGTGACTGTTGAAATATATAAGCAGAGGAAAAAGTTGTCAAATCAACAAAGCCTTACCTCTTCCACAGTTTTTGCATTCCACCAATCTTTATAGAACTCCCGATCACCGAAACGAAGGAGCTCAGCAAGTATATTTAACCTATATTTAAAAACTTGGCGTAAGTATTCTTTTCCCCTTATATTTGAACCAACATTTGGCATAATATAAATGCTCCCCAAAGCCACAGCCACCGAGGTTGGGCTTGCAGTGAGGGGCTACAAAAACCTCCTAGAGGTCAGGGGTTCAAAATCATGCTCAAAAAAATAAATTCACCCCAAACATTGTAGATTTGATGGGAGATGGAAAAAGGTAAAAGCTTGCACAAGTGAATTAACCACATTATGGTTTTCATTTCCCTCTTTGGCAATAGGTGAGCCTACTATCAATTTCACCAATGATCCCTAACATAGGAAGTGCACACTGGGAGTGAGAACTAAGCACATCTATCTTGATAGGCTATCAAGGGTAAGAAAAGGGCTTCCTTAGTCAAGTATAAAAGCCACCTGTGAGGGTGATATGATTAGGATTGGGGAGTAATAGAACTCCCCTGGAGGGTAATGCTAGGATCAACTTAGGAAGCTCAATTGCAAGAGTCTCATCTATATACACTGGGTCAAGGGTCAAGTCATCATGAATTATACAAAAAAAATCAAGAGGATAACAAAAATAATTACAAAATTGAAGGTAAAATGTAACTCACCACAGGTGAAAGAGGCAGTAGAACATGCAAAGCCACACATACAAATTTGGAACTGAGAGCTTCAAAACCCTCTCAATAGCATACAGCCAATCACCCTTCAATGGATGCTGTGAGTTCTGGACAATAGGATTTATATACTGCAGAATAATGCCAATCAACCAAGGATATAGAACAAATTTCACATCGCAGAATTAGTACGAGAAAGGGAAGTAGTGTTAAAGCATGAATACTCTAGTTACCTGTTCTATAATAAATCCCATGAAACCTGTAAATATTATTAACTTGACAAATTGGCGAACCACCCAACCCTTTCGGACAGAAGCTGATCTTGGATAGCTTGGCTACAACAACAATGCAAAAAGGTGAGGTCACACAGTTACCAATGCATAAAACTATGAATGAGACCACATACCAAACCCATTACACAGACTACAACGATAAACATGTCTACAACAAGAAAGCAATTGATTCCAAACAACTTTATGCATGAAAGGATACTATTCACTCTATAAATAGATGTGTTGCTTGACTATTTCAGCAAGATGTTTGAAGTGCTGAACATAGAGGCCTTTCGGTTTTTTGCAGGAGGAAAATCACCAATACCTGATAGCATAATGTGGGAGCGACCATAAAGTATGCCAAACTCCTCAAGCTAACTGTGCAATCCACACCTGAAGGTATAGCATCTCCCTGGCATCATACAAGACAGATTTAAATAGCGAAATCCAAGATGACATCCAACAAAGTGCATTGGTTGGTAATCATTGAAGGCCAACCAAAAATAAACTACTGATGAGAAATACACGAGCTTCCGCCCCATATTCCTCAATTTTAGGACGCACATGCACTGAATAGTAGGGAGTCCAATACCCTTCACATTCAGAGTCTTGTCAAGAAACCTGCAACTTTTCAAGGCATATAAATTAACAATTTTCTTCAAAAAAACTTGTTTACCTTATCAGCAGCGTTGGCTATTGTCCTCATATCAGAGCTTGTATGCGCATAGGACACCAATTTCATCCACACAATACAGGCAAAGAGCATTAATGTGACACCAGATAGAAAAGCGGAATCACAACTGCATAGTCAAACAAAATTAGGCATAAAGCTTCCCTGTTAGCAACTTAGCAAAACAATGCAGCACAAAAATATAAAGGAAGTTTTCACCAAAGGAAGTTTTCTGCAAAGAACCTTCCTAGACTTCTGTCAATGGTATGGAAGTCTTCACCAAAACCGTTTTAGTGTCCTTAACCTCCATATAGATCGATTCAATCAACAATGGAAGAGTACAATAAAATTTCCAAATGGGTAAACACTCAGCACTTTTTATAAGGTTCTAATTCCAATTATTTAGTTACCCAGGTGTCGTTAAACCTTGGAAAAACACAATTCCACTACAATATTGCCAAAGGCTGTAAATAGAAAGTTGTTGAACACTTACTTTTTACCTGAAAACAAAAAGAAACATACACACCTGAGAATCACGAAGACTGGGTACAAAAGCGCTGTCATCGTGATGACTATATGAAGAGAAACAACAATCTGCAGCATTAAGCTTAAAGTTAGCTATAAAAAGTTCAGTCACCTGATGAACCATATGATAATATTTCCAAATGGATTTTCTTAAACAAGCCTGTTACTGCCTATATAGAAAAATATTAGACTTGAAACACTTACAGGATCAGATACATACTTTTGATACGCCAACTTTTCAACAAAATAAGCAGCAAGAGGGAATATTGCCAGACTAAGACTGCAACAAAGGCACAATTCACAAAAAAAATTATTGGCAACTCATAACATTGCCACAAACATTATTCCCAGATAGAACAAAATGGCAAGGGTTCGGGGAGTATTACCAGCACATAAGAAGTGGCCAGTCTCTCAACGAACTAGAACTAAACCAAAACCCTGTTCTAATTAGCCAACCATACTGCAATAGAACAAAAAGAAAGCCGAGCTTAGGCAAAGACATAGTACTAGAGAACATTTATTTAAACAATAATCTAAACGGAGAGAACAAACCTTCATTAAATTCTCAATGATTAGACGGCTGTTTACGGCAACAAGCACCACAATACATAGATTGAAGAGACCTGCATGGCTCTGCCATCAAATAACTAACCATTACACGTTCAACTCTTAATCCAGTTGACACATCCTCAAAATCCAATTAAATGCTCCCAAAGTTCTTAATTCACCAAGAAAAGACCATGTTGCACTCCTATGCAAATTACTTTCCTTAAAAGCAAACAACACTAAAACTAATCTCGCAATGCCTTTTGAACTTTTTCCCCCCAAAAACGAAAAAACAAAATATGGGTTATTGTGATCAATTTTGGTCAAAACATGCAGACAGACATCCGTTTGCTAGGAACAGTCTGCAACAACACCGGTTACAATAATTATACTGCAAATGACGAGCTCTCCTTAAAATTCAAAATAAATGACACTTGTACTCGCATGAAGTAGCCAAAAGAAATACTCAAAGAGAGAGCAATTCGTATCCTTACTTGTTTAAATATAGCATCTGAGCTGAGGGGGCTCTCCCTGACGCCGCGATGGGCTGGTACAGACGGCCGATGCGTAAATTTAATATCCGATCCTCCTGCTCCTCCCCGCTTCTCAACTTTTTCCTTCTCGTGATCACTGTTACTTTTCACATTCTCGGATTCCATCTTCGCCTCGGCACTTGAACTGCCAGTTTCCGACTCAATCACGCCACTCTGAAAATCAACCGCCGGGGTCGTCGCCGTCCTCCGTCGGAGAGATAAGTTAAGATCTGACGTTGAAGATGTGGTGTCTGTAGAAATAATATTATGCTCCGGCGCCGTTGCCAGTGACGCCATTTGTAGCCGCTAACACTAACAACAAATTGCTTAGACCTCGAAAAGTTAGAGTGAATTTAGAATTACAGTACTAATTAAATGAAATCAATCTTTGTATAAACGGAAAGATATTGTGTGAAGTGTGCATGCAGGAAAGAAAAAGCAAGGAGGAGATGGAGAAAAAGGAAAATGAGCAAGGAAGGAAGGAAGGAAGGGGTAGATATTTGTAAATTTTGTTAAGATACGAGGTTAAAAGCGGAAGGATGAATTAGAAAGGAGAGGTGGCGAGATTTCGCGGAGAGGTGCGAAGAAGTATAAGGACTGATGAGTTGGCGTATTCAGAACGGTAAAAGCATTCACACGATTTGCTTATTTTATAATCATAATCATAGAAAAAGGTGGTGGCGTAAAGCGGTTCTCGCTCCAGAGATGGAAAAGGAAAAGACTGGACCGGACTCTTTTTTTTTTTGAAAAAAATATATTTACTTAACTAAAAGTTTCTCTAAATATTAAAATGTTTTAAATAACCCATTAAATGTTTGTTCATCCCAACTAGATAATGACTTATTTTATAAAGTTAGAAATAAAAAACGTTAAAAAGTAAAATCCTCAAAATAACTTTCAAAAATTATTTTTAAAAAAAAAAACAAAATTTAACTGATTATAACCTTACAAACTTATCTAATCATTATTATCACCTAATCTAAATATAAATTTACATAGTTTCCTTTAGAATACATTTAGACTTGTTGGAAGAAATTTAAAAAATCATTAAAATAAATTTCATATGATCTTATAAAAATCATCTAAATTTATATAATAATGAAGGCTCAAATTAATGACAATGTAGCTCATTAGTTGATTTGCTAGAACTCATAATTAAATCTCATTTGTCTATAAAAAAATAAATATAAAATAATTTATTATTATAAATAATTAAATTAAAAGAAAATAAATAAATAATTGATTTCTTTTTCATAACATCTTTTTTAGAAAAAGAAAAAAGTAGGGAGAAATTTATTAATTTTATAAAATAAATTATTTTTTATTAAAATAAACATGATGTCACATGCGATTAGTTCTGCTAATTAGACAGGTCGGAATAAATTCGGGTCTAATTTCACTAAACTTTCTAAAAAATTAAAACGGACTGGGTTAGGTCAGACTGAATTTTAAGAGGGTCAAAAATCTAAGTTCGATACTTTTACTAAACGGGTCACCCACGGACCTGACCATCCTTAACAAGAAATTCACGGACTCTCAATGAGATTTCCTCAGACATGGATGCCACTGTGGAACTAAAAAATAATAGTAAGTAAATAAGAGGAAAAATTCATGAGGGTCTAATATGTTAATTTTTATGAGTATAAAATCTAAAATGACAAAAATTAACAGAGGATAATTAATTAAATTTACTTATATAAGAGGTCTAAGATATTATTAACCCTTAAATTTAACTTTAATGACTGCATCAATGAATATTCCGCCATACGATACGAGCCCGTCCGTGCCTTTGTCGTGGGGTAACAGTTTGGCCACATTCAGGTTCATCTATCGACTCCCGATCGGGTTTTGTTTGGGTGTGTGAACTTAATAAACATTTGCATGTGTGTTGTTAAACGAGGAATACAGACGAAAAAGAAGTGTAATACTCCACGAGCTTACTACTCCTACTAAGCTAGGCTCGTCGTCCACTAGCCTAACAGTAGCATCTAGCCACGCTAGAGCCGCTCCTGATAGGATTAGGAATAACCTGGCAATGATCACCCAACTTTTTCTTTTGTTGCTAGAAGAAAAAAAAAATACAAGTTAAGAAAGGAAACACTAATTTCTGTCTTTCTAGAATCTAAACTAAACTTGGACATTAAACTTCAGCAGAATTGAGAATGTTAGAAGGGAAATGGAAAAAGCAAATTGTGATCTTGCACGTCCCACCGTCACGGGGTGAAGGTACCCTGGGATCCCTATGGTTATTATTTTTATTTTAGTTGATCCCATTTTTCGATTTCTGTTCGATTTGGTCCCATGCGTTATTGCCGTTATCCTTTCGGAGTCTCTATCGTATAAATTGACATTAACGGTCACTTTTACCGTTAAGCGTCATTATTTTATTATTATATATGACGCAGGCTCCACATGATATGTTTTTCTTTTCTTTCTTTTTTCACTTTCCTCCGACCTCCCTCTCTCTCTTCTTTCTTTTTTCCCTTCCTTCCTTTCTTTCTTTTTCTCTCTTTCTTTTCATTTTCTTTTCTTTTCTCTGCACCTCACTCTCTTCTCCTCACGACCTCACCCTCTTCTCCTTTTTAAATAATTATCATTATCATTATGGTTCAAGTTTAAAATTGGATGGTGATTTGGTTGAGATTTGATGGTGATCTGGTTTGAATTTGATGGTGGTCTGATTCGGTGGTAATTTGGTAGGGATTTAATGGTGGTCTGGTTGGGATTTGATGGTGGTCTGGTTCAGTGGTAATTTGGTAGGGATTTAATGGTGGTCTGGTTGGGATTTGATGGTGGTGCTTGATTTTTGGGTTGATTTTTGGTTATGGCGATTGCGGGTTGATTTTGATTGGGTTTGGGTGTGATGCGGAGAGGAGAAAATCGGAGGTGAGGAGCGGCAGTGATGGTGTCGTGGGAGGGATGAGATTGTGGTGATGTTGAAGTTGAAGACGAGAGAAATTGAGGGTGAATTGGTGTTTAGCGGCATGGGATTGTGGTTTCAAATTAATTCGGCAGAGATGATTTGATTTTCAATTTAGACGAAGAGAGGGGAAGGAGATGAAGTAAAATTTGAACATAAGTGGGTCCCACTTTATTTTTTTTGGAATTTTGATAATTTATCCTTTTCATTTTTTAACTTTTTATTAATTTATTTTTTGAAAATAAATTAACTAATTAATAGAACTAATATTTTAGATAATAAGAAGATAATAAAAATCTAAAAAAAATTCGAATTTTAATAATCTATTTTTTTATAATTTTGTTAACATAATCTTAATTAAGTTATTTTTTAAAATAATTAATAAAACTATTTTTGAGATATTTTTGAAAAGAGGAGGAGAAGTGAAAATAAAGGAAATAAAAGATAATAAAAGAAAAAAAAATTAATTATATTATTTTTCTGAATTTTAAAATTAATTACATTGTTTTTCTGAATTTTTTAATTAATTATATATTTTTTTGAATTTTTAACTAATTATATTTTGTTTTCTGAATTGAATAATTAATTTGTGTTTTTTTAGAAAAAAATCTGGAAATTAAAAATTAGAGAATAATAGATTTTTAAATAAAAAATCTGACCGGTGGGACCCACAAAACGGTCAACTTTTAAAAAATAATAAAATAATGACACTTAACGGCAAAAAGAGACCGTTACCGTCAATTTAGACGATAGGGACTTCGGAAGGATAACGGCAATAACGCATGAGACAAAATCGAACAGAAATCAAAAAGTGGGATCAACTAAAATAAAAATAATAACCATAGAGACCCCAGGGTGCCTTCTCCCCACCGTCACGAAATGCTAAATTTTATTAAAAAAAATGCGAAGATAATAGACAACAACATTGGAAGATTAAGGAACTCTCTACTACGCACATCTGCACCGAAATGTACAATAATGGCTCCCGAACTGGGAGATAATATCGACAAGACCTCCATAACCGAATCGAGAGCGTGAGAATAAGAAATACCGATAAAAGAAGAAATAAGAGGAAACATAACTGTCAGAAAAAAAACAGGAAAATGCATTTATAACCGATAAAAGAAGCGGATGCAAAGTATGCAGGAGCTTACTCCAGAAGGATGTAAAGACACAGAATGCTGACAGAGGAGCACAAGGTATTTGAGAAAGAATGGTGCCATTCATGTCAAAACGACTGAGTACTGATTCTGCTCCAACAGCTAGAATCTAAGATGGTGAAACACCGATTATGAGGGGTTCAGAAAAACTTTTCAGTTTTCAAGGAAACATCTGTTCAACTGCACACATCTGTTTCATGCATTGTCGAGATAATTAAGGAACTTACTTGATTGTCGGTGAACATTACATCCTGTATAGGAGCACGAGTAGAAATCCTTGAAACGCGCTCAGAAGCAGCAAGACTCCATATTGACAAACTCCGGCCATTAGTGAAAGCCTACCAACATCAAGTTTGTTTATGTAAGGCAACATCATCAGCCACGCAATCCGTAAATAGGTACTTCTTGTACTTGAAATTTACCAGCCAGCTCTCACTTGCATCAAGAGCAATGCTGCTAACAAAAGAGGATGATCCTTTTGAATTCTTATCCTTCTCTGAACCAATTGTGCTAATACACTTACCACTTCGGCAATCTGGGAAGAACCATAAACACGTCACTTAAGTTACAAGATGCTGTAGACATCAGTTTTCTTATATCAGAACTCTATTAAAGGCTGAACATTACCTTGATGATAAGAAGTAAGCAAAGCAAGATTATAAGTTAAGGGATATACTTTAATGACTTCTAAAAATATCTTTACTTTTCCCTATTGTCATCGTTTAGTCCCTTCCACACCACTACTGCCTAAAATTATGAACTAAAAGAGCACGGGAACTTCTACTAAAACAACCCAAGTATTTGGACAAACAACAGCAGCACTAAAGAGAGGAGCTACCACACAAGATATCCATGACAGTACCATGTTCTTACAGCAGTACAACTTCAGTGAATTTAGATATATGTAAGGCGACAAACTAGTTGAAGTCAGAAAATATATGTATCACACCAAATTGCAAGCTCTGGGCATCCCATTGTCTCAATTTCAAGGCTTAAATTTGAAGTTTAATGACAGGACTTTTACCCCAAATCCGTGCAGTCCCATCCTCCGAGCCAGTTATAATCTGAAACTCAAAGACGAGAAAGCAATCAAGTTAGATGCCATGCACCTCCCAAATGTAGACCACAGAGCTATGCATCTGCCCTATGAATTTTTTTAAAAGAAAAAAACTGAAAATATCCCTAGTTTTATCCAAGTCCTCTGCTTCCAAAAGGATAGCAACAGTTGATCCCCATGAAGCACAGAAATTCAGATTAAGCTCTCAACATCTTGCTACGAATAGCTGTGAAAGGTTTAGATACATATGGAAATTGTTTTTAAGGAATTTTATATGAATTTTTGCTTTATTCAGTTCCATTTCTAGCACGTTTCCCTTTGAAGTCCATTTCAATCTCCTTAGAGAAAAGTGGTTTTATTTCAGTTTCCGCCATAAAATGTGGCTTACTTATGGCAATAGAATCCAGCAGAAGATACCAATTGAGTCATTTTTAGAACAAATTAACCAATAAATTGTTCATAGAAAGAGAAAAACTGAAAAGAGAAAAAGGAGGAGGCAAAACCTGGTTAGCAGAGTTACTCGCAACTATACAATGCAAGTAGTCCAAATGTCCCTTGAAAACCATTTTGATCTTAGAGGTCTCCTGAAATTTCATACACAATTGTGGAAGCATTGCAGTTTCAGAATGATAGAAAGCACGCGAAGCAGCCTGAAGGGCGGAAATTCATAATTATATGACCATTTAGAAAAACAATGACAATGACATACCACATCCCAGCAATGCGCACAAGAATCACCAGCAGCTGAGAAGATCGATCCTCCCTAGGTAGAAGAAGATGTAATAATATTAACTTTTTTTGGTGTGCATTGGGGGTGGAAGGAAGTGGGTGGAGGATCTCAAACCTGACTGTCCACAGCAATAGCATTGTTTTCGGGAATTGGGGACAGAGCGCCCCAAGGACCCCTGAGAAACAGATAATATAAAAATTGCAATATAAGTATTTGTTGGCAAAAGATCCAAACCCTTTCCCTTGAAGTAGTAAACTATAAACAAGCAGATGATGATGATGATCTTTCCCATGGTCAAGGAGGGTCTCCTCAATAACATTGTTCATAGGACATCAAATTTTCATGGGTGCTTAACTTACAAATTGTCAGTAAGAGAAATTGTTCGGGCAATAGTGACATCCCAAATCGGTGCAAAGGTAAAGGAACAAAATGCAATATCTCTGCATTGTCATCTGTGAGCGAGTTCGATTATCAAACATAATTTTGCTGGGCGATTTAGAATGTAATTTTTGCAGAGTTGTGAAAATCCTATAACTTTCCAAGAACAACTCCTAACATTCTGCAACGCACAGTTCAGCTCAAAGTGTTAACTTAGAATGTACCGTGTTGTGCTTTCTCACAACAACTTGTGTCACTTGGGAAGGATGTGAGCATGCACATGCAAATCTAAACCAAGAGCTAAGCAGAGGAAAATGTGATGCAATAGCCATGCTAACATACTTCTCTTCTACGTTCTAGAAGGAGTAAAACAAGCATACTCTTGTTGGTAAGAGCTTAATTGTATAATTTGTAAGAACAGTACACATAATATCACACACCGAAATGAGTACGTATGCTATAAAGTCTGGACAAAAAATGAAGACAAGGTAGCAAGTTGGTTGATTTCTGTCTTTAAAAAGATGTCAAACAAATGCAAAGCTGCATAAAAATGTATTTGTACAATTTTAAGCACTTACTTATGCTGGGGATTCTTCAAGTCAAGCACTGGTTTTATGTGATTTCTTGAAAACAGATATGTATAGTCGAGGTTAAAACAATGAATTTGAACACAATGAGAAATGACCAGCTTAAGTAAGTCACAGCAGTACTTTAAAGAACTGAACCACAAATTTGAAACTAAGAACAATGAAATACACAGTCAAACAGTTGTTTGTCATGCTCATAATGAAATCAATTAATAATCAATGCAAAGTGGTCTCTCACACACAAAAAGAGAATACCAACTGAATAGTTTTAAAACATCATCTTCCTAAGAATGATTAATAAATACCTTGCCGTGAAGTTGGTACCTCTGATTCAGCAAACTCGTTCCATCTCCATCCTCGAATCTGACCATCATCACCACAACTAGAACAAATAAAATTCAACTTATACTAGAATTTAAGCTAACTAGATAGTAACAAGTAAACAATTATACCCTAATTCACTGTCCAAGGAATAACCATATAATTAACCAACAGAATCATTACTAAAAACGAACCTCAATAATAAAGCATTCTCTTCACCATTACCGTGGAATTTAACATCATAAGCAGGTCCGTCATGTTCCCAAAGAAAACCATTAGGTTCAGCCCTATGAAACATCACGTCAGCAAATCAGTTACAAGCCATAACTAAGCAAAAACAAGAGAGATAATAACAGTAAAAGAAACAACTACTTACTGTGGTGGCTTCGCACTGCCAAAACCTAACGGCTGTGAAAAAATCAAATAAAAGTAACTCATCATTACAATTTGTAATGTCACTACTCTTTGCGCTGTATGATAAAAGTAAGGGTAGCGAGTGATGATACGAACGAGTTTGGAGATTCAAGAAGAGACGGAGTAAGAGGCGACTGAGCCGTCACTGGAGGCGGCGACGATGACGTCGGGGTTGACGGTGGCGGTTGGAGAAGGAGGCCAAGCGGTTCGGAAGACGGTTAAGGTTTCGATCTCCCGCTCTTTTAATATGCTTTCTCTGTAAGAATCTTCCTCCCAATTCGTTGCGTCTCCGCACATTTCGTGAGGGAAGTTCCGGCGAGAAGTTTTTGTGTGTGTGTGATCGGCGAGCTCCGTCCGTTTTGCTTAGCTCTGGTGCGACTGTTCTGAGGAGCGGGGGTGATAGAAGCAGGAAAGTATGAAGCCTGACCAAACGGCGCCGGTCGACATGCTTCGTTTATATGAAATGCAAAGGACGCGTCGTTTTCATTACGACGTGGAAACAAAACTACAAAGAGATACGTCTTTTTGAACACACATTCCTTTTATATTATTAAAGACGGTCTTTTCTAATAGGACGTGAGAATAAAGTTACTGCGCGATGCGTATTATGGAAAAGGACGTCCTTAATAATAAAGCGTGGAACAAAATTTCAATGAGACGTGTAAACAAAATTACATTAACGCGTCTTTTTCAAAAGGACGGAAGACCAGTAACCGAAAGGTCAGGACTCAGGTCCAACCGTCCAAGCTAGCAGGCCTTTTTATTTAAAAATAAATAAAAAATCCAATGAAACTTTGCATTGGTTAATCCTCCCTTCCTCCCCACAGCAAAAAAGCCCACGCACCCGCAGCGCAAGCATCTCTTCTTTGTCGCCCCAACCAACAAGCCGCCCTCATCAAAAGTTCCCATTTTTCGTCAAAGTTATTCCAATGTCAGGCTTGAAGAAGATCTGATCATTTCATTCTTTCCCTCCTTTCAATACCACCATCAACGACTCGAACGCAAACCGTGAGTTTTCTTCTATACTTTGTTCGTTTAACCTTGACTGTTATTCTGTAGATCTATTAGCTTAACAGGTTGTTTTGGGCGTTTTTACTTTTGGTATATTTTCTGCATTTAATTAGTTTCTTTAATTTGATAGGGGTTATCTGAGATTTGAGTATTTGATACCTGATCTTGTTTGAGATGGGTGATAACGAGAATAACAACAATTCACCACCTGGGTCTACTAACGAAAACCCAGATCAGGATTCTGAGAGTAGCCAGATTGTGAGGGATGAGAGCTCACTCGACACTGTAGTGCGTAGGTTTCAAGAATCCATGTCAGTGGGTAGTAAGAAACACAAGTTTTGGGAGACTCAACCCGTGGGTCAATTCAAGGATGTTGGGGATTCAAGTTTGCCTGAGGGTCCTATCGAACCTCCCACTCCTTTATCCGAAGTCAAGCAAGAGCCGTATAATCTCCCGGGTGCATATGAGTGGACCACTTGTGATATGGACTCCGAGGAGACTTGTAATGAGGTCTATAATCTGTTGAAGAACAACTATGTTGAGGATGATGAGAACATGTTTAGGTTCAACTATTCGAAGGAGTTTCTTAGGTGGGCTTTGCGTCCTCCTGGTTTTTACCGGAGCTGGCATATTGGGGTCCGTGCGAAAGCTTCCAAAAAGCTTGTTGCGTTTATAACGGGTGTACCTGCAAGGATTAGGGCTCGTGATGAAGTTGTGAAGATGGCTGAGATCAATTTCTTGTGTGTTCATAAGAAGCTTAGGTCGAAGCGACTTGCACCTGTTATGATTAAGGAGGTCACTCGGAGGGTTCATTTGGAGAATATTTGGCAAGCAGCATATACTGCTGGAGTTGTTCTTCCAACACCGATAACTACCTGCCAGTATTGGCATAGGTCTTTGAACCCAAAGAAGCTTATTGATGTTGGCTTTTCAAGGCTTGGTGCAAGGATGACAATGAGCCGGACTATTAAACTTTACAAGCTACCAGATTCACCGGTTACTCCTGGGTTTAGAAAAATGGAGCTTCGCGATGTACCACCTGTTACACGGTTGCTTAGAAACTACTTGGCTCAGTTTGTTGTCGCACCAGATTTTGATGAGAATGATGTGGAGCACTGGCTTCTTCCAAGGGAGGATGTGGTTGATAGTTTCTTGGTTGAGAGCCCAGAGACTCATGAAATCACCGACTTCTGCAGCTTCTACACCCTTCCTTCCTCTATTCTTGGCAACCAGAACTACTCTACTCTGAAAGCTGCTTATTCCTATTATAATGTCACCACAAAGACTCCATTGCTTCAGTTGATGAATGATGCACTGATAGTTGCTAAGCAGAAGGATTTTGATGTTTTCAATGCATTGGATGTCATGCGGAACGAGTCTTTCCTGAAGGAACTGAAATTCGGGCCTGGCGATGGACAGCTCCACTACTATCTTTACAATTACAGGGTCAGAAGTGCCCTGAGACCATCAGAGCTTGGGCTTGTTCTCTTGTAGTGTGGTATGTCAGAAATTGTTTTTTCTTCTTCTATTGACTAGGTATGAGTTTGCATTTTATTTAAACAGGATTTTCCTTAGCATCAGCATCCAATCAGTCAGAGAAAGAGTTTCTGTAGTTTTGTCAAGTGTAATTGTTGGGGCAATTACAACGTATCAACTATAGACTCCAACGTTGAGAGTTTGAATCTTCCTTAAATTTTGTCAACTTATGGTTTTTGCCTTTTGCCGATGTTATCTCGTACTGTATCAGTCAAGATTTAACTGATCTTGTTTGGTTCCATCTTTCACATATGATTAAGTTCTTTATACCCGTGTCCTTTTCACTTTAGTATGCAAGCAGTAAAGTCTAGTATAATTTGTGGATGTATACTCTATTTGTGTAAAGATGTAACACTGTTGATTGCTGGGCTAACCATAATGTGTTTGTTGGCGGTTGATTCCTAATCTAATGTAATGATAAGCTGCATGATAGTTGCCAAGGTTTCCAAAGTAACTACGGATTCATTTTGGTTTGGTTTCACTTTACTTATATCTGAATATAACACGGGTACTTCATAAACATCGTCAGTGCTTTACTAAACCAAGTAAAGCAGATAGCTCTCATTGGCTATCTACTGATTGTAGGGTCTCGAGTTCAAGTTGGGGAACTCAACGTTACTTCCATCGCAAATGTTCCTAATAGATGCAATTCTTTATTAAACACTGCATAATTTCAGTTTTGGATCCGTTTTTTACTCTAAAGAACACTACCAAACGAACATCAAGTTCAGTTTCCTTCTTTATACACTTCGGAGTCATTTACAGCTGAAAGGCACAAATTGTTCGGCAAACAAAGGCTAACAGCCACGGTATTGCAAAACCAATCAAGAGCTTTTGAAGATGCTAGAAATGAAATGAAATGGATATTCTTTATACTACAAATTAATAACAATCACAGTAGTCCTATTTCCAACAAAACCGCCCAAGCCATTATCAGAAAACTGGCCATGTGACTACCAAAAGAACCAGACAGACGATCTAGCTTCTTGTGGCTGAAGCCGATGCGGGCAGCATTAAAGCATATATTTACATGTATTCTACCAGGAGAGGGCATCTCCACCATTTGAGGATATGTGAAACTCGCATCTTATGTCACAATCACTACCTCACCCCGGGAACCTGTTGAGGTAAGTGTTAGAATACACCAATAGAAAGCAGAAAAGAAATGGTAAATGAAGTGATAGCGGGACTTTACATTTCTCAAATATTTCATTGGCTAACTGCAACAATGATTCTGTGTCTTCAGCCATCTTTGCAATCCTCTCAGCTTCCTTAACTGCTTCAGCTGCTACAAAAGATTTGTTTTCTGCTTCAGCAACCCTGTAGGCAGCTGCGGTGGCTGCTTCTTCTACAGTGTCACCAGGATTAGTAAAGACAGTGCTCTGTACATGCCTAGGCCGGACATCTTTCTGTTTTGTAGTCGGTGGCTTCGTGCCTATTGAAGACCCTACCTTTATTTTATAGCAATTTTGCACCTGGAATTTGTTCATATTATAAAATTATTTAGTATCTCCCTTCACATCTCTACCGATATTTTAGGGCAAACATGTTCCTCACTGAACAATCCATTTATTTTCAATGAAAAAGAAAGAAAGGAAGGAAAGCCACTCACTTCAATTACTACAAAAATTTTGGTCCTATGATTTTCATTAGGATCATCAAAAGACAAAATAACAAACATTAGAAATTAGCCTTGCATGGCTATCTATAGCTTATTGCAACTTTCACTACAGCTTTCATGCACCATCCTTTATACCACAAAGAAATACCCATCTATTTGCAATTTTGTAGGGTTTCGCCCGCCATTTCTGGATGCGGTGAAAATGTTGCCAACAAAGTAAAGAGGCACAGAAGAAAATGCAATCAACTTTTCATTTTCCAAAAACAAAAAAATAGCAACTTGATTATGGCAGAAAGAAAATAAACTAGGCAGCAAGGCCAGATATAACTATCAATATAATATTATTGGGAAGCCATTCACCTTTTCAAGTTTATCCTGTGCAACCAACCTTCTTAACCTTGAACTTAACTGTCTCCTAAAATTTTGAGGCATCTCTTGTCTTTGCTGCATAAATTATCAAGAACATTTCAGTCATGTACTGATTGAAGAGTAATGCTAGATATACAAAGACACTTATACACTAACTCCACATATGACAGTCACTTAATCACTTCCCAGTTATTAATTCAATTAAATAAATTTTATGATGCATACTACGCGCTACGATATCTAAAAGCAAAAAGTGTCACTAAAAGGAGTTTTTCTTTTTCTTTTTCAAACCCCGACCTCTTAAGAGATTCACTAATCCTCACCAGCGGTCCAACCAGAGTGGCTTAGATTTAGGATCTTTAGCCTGTTTATTTAGAGATACAATCTCACAGAACTTGAAAGACAATGACAAAGAAAGAAAAAAGGAAGCTAATGAATTAATGATAAGAAGCACAAGAAACAATACACCAACCCGTAATCAAAAAAAAATTCAACACTTCAAAATGAAGTCATGATTAAGCAAGAAAAAGTAGAGAAGTTCAAGGAATACAACTCAATCATCAACACAAGTAATTACGATGAAAATATTTGAATTTTAAAACCCAAGTAAATCCTTAGAAGACCTTTGCAGGTCTTCAATGAGCCTCAATTTCAAATGCAGAAAAAAGAACAGAAAAGGCTGTTACTTTTTCATAATTTGATTTATAAGCGACCAGATGTCTATTAATTGTTTTTCTCCCACAACCTCCCTCCAATGTTCTTAAATTCATTTTCATGCAACCAGCCTCTGGCTCAGGGGAAAGGTGGTTGGATGTAGAAGTTCCTAGGCTCGGTACAACATTGATACTCTCTATAAGTCAACAGATAGCACAACCACCACCAGACATTATCATCTACAACAATCTAGTTCTACCCAAAACCACAAAAATAATAAGGAACAACCACGATTGGCCTATTTGCATCCTAATTGCAGTCAACTGCATAACCAAGTGTTGGGAAAATCATAGAGAGAGTAGATGCAAAATTTTGTGCAGACGAAAAAAGATAATTTTGAAAAGAAAAAAAATTCTTTCAGACCTCAATGTAGCCGACAATTGCACTAGTATCTGCTCCATTTGGCGCATTCAAAGCTGAGATTGCTTCATATATCAATTCATTGTACCTAGAAAGAAGTCATATTATTTTGGTACACCCTCTTAGCTTCATTAACCAAAAACAATTGTCAAAGCAGATAGAAATCTGGTTTAAGGAGTTGATTTCATACTTCTGAGTATTCTTCCCATCGTCAACGCTTTTTGGAGTATCTTCCACAGCAACATCTCCTGTAACTGAAGCAGAAGCAGAACTTTGGGTAATAGACAACGGAGTTGGAGCCGAAGCTGGAGTTGTAGCCGGAGCAGGAGCAGAAGCAGGAGTAGTAATAGCAGCAGGAGCTTCGGAATCAGTTTTCGCCTTCGGCGTTCGTGATTTATCCTTTAACGTCTGACTACCAGAACTAACCGTCATGTTCCGCCATTTATCCTGCCACGACAGCAGCCATAATACTGATCATGATCAAAACCAAAACCAAAACACAAAAAGCAATCAACAAAATCGCAATCCAACGGCAGAAAATACCTTGAGATCGATGTTGGACCGCGAGAACAGGTACTGATTAAACTCAGGATCCCTCTGTATATTCTTCCACTTCCCGGTCCCGTGTTTCGCCACTCCTTTCCTCAACGCCTCCTCTTCCTCCGCCGTCCATTTCTGCTTCGGATTCCCCATCTGCACCACCAATCACCACTCTCTCCCTCTCCTTCTCCCCCTTTTCCCTCCCTTTCTCTTCTCAGTGGAACCCTAATTGTAACCGAAACGAAGACGATCAAAACACAACCGTTTCGTCAGCTTACTGCATCAGCAAAAACGACACCGTCTAGACTTTCCATGTTTTCTATCCGTGGTTTTTAGTTCAAACATCAGTCCAGTGATATATCTCCACGTGTCACTCTTCAGGATGAGTAGTTGCACACGTCATCAATGCAAAAGTTCCACCACTCACCAGGACCGCCTTCTCGCCTCCCTATCTCCAACGCTACTGACTTTTGAAAACCGAGAGAGAGCTGATTTTCTTCCTGCACACTCTTTACACTAGAGAACAGACTCCATGCTATTTGCATTTCTGCTCTTTTTTTAATCTTTTCTCCAACCACCAAAACCGCCACGCTAATGGAATTAAAACTGAATTCCTGTTTCTAAATAAGAAACCAGAACGAGAGGAAGGAGAAGGAGAAGAGGATTTCGGGAAAAAAAGAAATGGAGTGTATTACAATGGCGGGGTTTCCCTGTCCTGTGTGGCGGCCGGCGAGGAGGAGGAGGAGGACGCAGAAAACTGTAAAGCAGAGCGTTGTTGCGAACAAACGGTACCGTTTATATGGAGTAAGAGCTAGTCATAGTGGTGGTAGTACGAGCGAGAGTAGTTGTACGGTGGTGGTTAAGGAAAACTTTGCTGACGAAGAAGATTATATAAAATCCGGCGGGTCTGAGCTCCTTTTTGTACAAATGCAGCAGAAAAAGGGCATGGAACAACAATCCAAGCTTGCGGATAAGGTTACTCGAGAGAAAAAGCTTGGTGGTTGTTGTTTCAATTAGTGATGTTAATTTCTGTTTGTTTATCTATTTGTTTTGTTTTATGCAGTTGCAGCCGATCAGGAGCGGAGAAGGTGTGCTGGACTTGGTGGTGATTGGATGTGGACCGGCGGGGCTGGCTCTGGCTGCTGAATCGGCCAAGTTGGGGTTGAGCGTTGGACTGATTGGACCGGATCTTCCTTTTACTAATAATTATGGAGTTTGGGAGGATGAATTTAAAGGTACATATGTCACATTATTTTATGCCATATGATGGGTTGTTAATTAAACTATTAAGTTGTCTTGTAGTCTTATTTTAAGAAATCTAAGTGGAATTGCGTTTTGTTCTATATCTTTTTTCAGATCTTGGACTTGAAGGGTGTATTGAGCACGTGTGGCAGAAAACTGTTGTTTATCTTGATGACAGTGTTCCTATTTCGATTGACCGGGCTTATGGACGAGTCAGTAGAGATATGTTACATGAGGAGTTGTTGAGGAGGTAAGATTGGGAGGATTTTCTTTTTCGAATTTGTTTAATTTTGTTAATTTGATGATGAAATATGGTAGTATGTTGCATAGATGTGTAATCTATATTAATTTCTTCTAGGTGTGTGGAGTCAGGTGTTTCATATCTTAGCTCAAAAGTGGAAAGGATTACTGAAACGAGTGCTGGGCAAAGTCTTGTGGCCTGCGAACACGATATTGTTGTTCCATGCAGGTACACTAGATTTTTTCAGTTTCATTATGTCTTGATCATGGAGAAAGATAAATTTATCTTAGATCAAGTTTTTGACTTACTATTATAGGCTTGCCACTGTTGCATCTGGAGCAGCTTCAGGTAAACTCTTGCAGTATGAGGTGGGAGGTCCACGAGTTTCGGTTCAAACAGCTTATGGGGTGGAGGTTGAGGTAAGAGTGTGGTACTTGCTTTTCTTGATTAAACAAAATCTCATTTACTTGTTTGATTTAGGGTTTTTGGTTAGTTTTTAACTTTTTCATCCAGGAACTGAGCCTTTATTGGCCCTGCTTCTCCTTTTCCTCCCCTGTTTATTTTTTAATTCCTTCTGCGCTACTTTCTTCTGCTAATGTTACGCTCAAAAAAGGACGGACTTTTTGCATAAAAATTGTTAGTGGTAGGTCGGACTGTTTTGTTGGTTAGGTGGCATGCCACTTCAACTCTGCATTCATCGTAAACTACTTTTAATCTTTCTCCCTTTTGGTGTACTTTTAAGTTAATGCTCATATGGTTCCATAATAGTTCAAATTAAGTTTTCAAAAGTCTAAAATATTTCTATTCAATCTTCTTTGTGTAACTGGATGGAGGATTTTAAGATATTCTTCGGAGATGTGATGCTGATAATTGGTGACACTATTCATTTTGTTGTACAATTCCAGGTGGAAAACAATCCTTATGATCCTAGTGTGATGGTTTTCATGGATTACCGAGACTACATTAACCATAAAGTTCCATGTTTGGAAGCTGAATATCCAACATTTCTTTATGTCATGCCAATGTCATCAACAAGAGTTTTCTTTGAGGTTTGCTCCATATGATTTATTTTGGGTATTTTTAACTCTCTTTTCTAGCAATCATGTCTAAAGTCTAAACCATTTAGAGACGGTTCATTGCAGGAAACTTGTTTGGCTTCAAAAGATCCTATGCCTTTTGACTTGCTAAAGAGAAAACTCACATCAAGGTTAGAGACAATGGGAATCCGAGTTGTGAAAACTTATGAAGAGGTAAATCTTCTTACTAAAACAATCATGCTTCTACTCAAATGCTTCCTTATTGTTTGAGGTTTCAATCCTTTATGCAGGAATGGTCTTATATTCCAGTCGGTGGTTCCTTGCCAAATACTGATCAAAAGAATCTTGCATTTGGAGCTGCTGCTTGCATGGTGCACCCTGCCACAGGTAAGACAGGGATGATATACCCTGTTCCTGTAAGTAATTCAAATTTGAAGTGCTTATTCCTTTCTTGCGTTTTCAAACAGGCTATTCCGTTGCAAGATCATTATCAGAAGCTCCAAATTATGCTTCTGTTATTGCAAAGATACTGAAAGGTGATAGTTCTAAGGGCATGCTTACTCTTGAAAGAAGAAACGGAAATATATCAATGCAAGGTATGTCAGTGGACATTCCGAGAGACAGACAGAGATCAACAATGTGGCATATTTAGTCATGAGTTAAAACATTGTTTCCTTATGATCAGTTAAAAATATGACATTAGAATTTTGGTGATGAGGATGTGCATCATGCTATCATTACTCAGTGTAGTACTCTTTTACATGTAGAATGCGTAATAATTAAAGCAGTTTCAGTTTCTGCTTAGTTGCAGCAGGTCTTTTAGCTGTGACATGTGGTAGCAGTTTTAATGTATGAACATGCATCAATTTTTCTCAGCTTGGAATACACTTTGGCCACAAGAAAGGAAACGGCAGAGGGCATTTTTTCTCTTTGGACTAGCACTTATATTGCAACTGGATATTGAGGGAATAAGGAAATTCTTCCATACTTTCTTCCGTTTGCCCAATTGGTATGATATTAAAATTTCTTTCTTTAGCATATATTTTCTAATCATGCTGTCAGTAGTTTCTGTGCATTCATGTTCAAACATAAGATATCAATCTGGAGTCATGCAAGTAATTCTGTAAGCCACAATGTCCTTCACAAACAAAGAGCAGGAGACCTTTATAATCGTTCTGTGTTAGAATATTTGATGAGTATAATTCCGCATCTTGTAAAGCCAGTGAAGGAGTGTGCCATTTAGAGCCAAATCTAGCTGTAGAAAATGTTCTCGTCAGGTCTGTTTTTGACGTCAATGGTGCATAGGGTTTAGTTATGCTGGTAAAACTTGTTTCAGATGAGTTTAAATCACATCTTAGTTGCAGCCCTACTAGGCGGCAAAAAGGTCCTGGTTGGCCTAATGCATAATGAATTTTTACAGATATGCAATATGCTCTTCGTTTCACTCTTTTCAAACTGATAAAACAGAAGGCACATGAATGCAATTCTTCCTGCTTTTAGACTGTAAATCTTAAACGACATTTTAATCCAATGATGTGTTTTTTCGTGCAGGATGTGGCAGGGATTTCTTGGCTCTACTCTCTCGTCCACCGATCTCATTCTATTTGCATTTTACATGTTTGCTATCGCACCTAATGATATGAGAAAGGGTCTTGTCAGACATCTACTTTCTGATCCAACAGGAGCAATTATGATAAGAACTTATCTCACTACTTAGGCTTCTTTTCCCTCTTCCTTTTCTTTTCGGTTTAGTTCCAGTTAGGCACATAGGAATGCTTGCTGCTCAGGATACACAACGAGCCACACCACTCCACCTGCTAGGTGTTTGTATATATATATATATATATAAGTTATGCGTGTATGTTTTACCTTATTTTTCTTCTTTTGAAGTATGAAAACAATCTTTGTTGCTTCAACTCCATAGCTCAAGTAAAAATGTTCATAACTAGTTTTATAATGTCCTGATTGGTAAGACCAGTTACTTATTGGGAATGTAGCAAATTATGCGGAAAAAGCCTTGATACAATAGTTGAGACTATAATTGAAAAAAAAAACACAGTTAGGCTATTAATTTTGGGCCGGATAATATTATGAAGCCCATTTCCTCTGCTGCCTCTCTACTTCTCTCCTCTCTGATCATAATTCTCTCCATGCCCTACATTACATTGTCGGCTCCCCAATTTTCTATAGTTCTCTCGAGCTAGGTTTCTTGCCCAAAATCAAAAAAAATGGCAAAATGTATCAAAAAGCTCATCTATCGTCTTGGTTTTCTCAATGCACAATTGAGCCTGGCCGAATCCCGGTATATTGTCGGTGATCGCATCGGCTAGGTTCCTAATGCCGGATTTCACCGCTTCGGCCAACAACAGAAACTTGGAAGACATCTTAGGTTAGCCTTTATTTTCCAACTCCGATGATAACTTTTTTAATTAACAATAATAATTTGTGTTTGTTGTTTATGTAATTCGATGTTTTGTTTGTCGAGACAGATGAGCGAGGAAAACATTTCCTGGAGATGATACACTGCGTCCTCCTGAAACGGTACTCCTTGATCCCTCTATACTTATGGGCTGCCACATCAGCACTACAATTCGCAGTAGGCCTAACTTGGGCCGGAACAATTAAGCAAAATGCAGAAAGTCCAAATACTCTAGTGTAGTAACCGACATGTACAAAATAATGGCCCATGGCCTACAGACCAAAACTTAAAAAAGAAAAAATAAAATCATTTTAGTTCTTCCTATATATTCTCCTATTGATATTGAATTGATCCATCTTTTGAAAAAAGAAAAAAACTAGATGAGGTAAAGCAAGAATAAGTGGTGTGCACAGGAGCTGAGCTGGTATTGGAAGTTGACCATGAAAAGTCAAGAGGACAATAATTTCAAGGGTAGGTAATAGGTATCCTTCTAGGAAAGCACGAGGCAGGCACTTAGATTAGAAAACATCCTTATTAGCCTGTCATTCATATTTATTTATTTTGCGTGGGTAAGAAAATGTCTCAAGTTCCAGTTCAAAGCTTACATTTCTAATTATGAATGGCGATCAGGTTGATTTCTAAGACTTTTGGTAACAGGTTGATTTAACACTCGGAATTTTTTTTTTTTCCTTTTTTTGCTAGAATTTTCACTCGTCTCGACGGTCTTGTGTTTTGAGGTGGCCTGTTCTTGAACGAGCAAAGGTGCCCGGTTAATTACACTTCACTCAATCTGCACTTTCCAGAATGGGATCTTTGGAAGTGGAGGCGATCAGTCTAGTGGGCATTATTTGCAGCGTTTGCAACTCCATTGCAGAAAAGATTAGCGACATTGTTAATGTGAATGAAAGGGTTCAGTGCCTGTCAATTCTCCTGAAGGAATTGAAAGACCAAAGAGATGACTTAAAGAGACAGATTGAGCAAGCTGAGAGGCAGGGATTAGCCTGCATGAGTCAGGTTAAAGGGTGGCTACAAAGAGTAGAAGCTATCGAGGTTGATGCAAGCTTGACTATAGAACTTGTTGCTGGGCAAAGAAGGCGATGCTGTGGTTGCCACGCTGCAAATTGTTCTTTATCCTTTAGTCTCAGCAACAAAGTTACAAAATTGTTCGTTGAAGTTAATGATCTGATCAAGAAAGGACCTTTCGATGTTGTAGCTGAAGGATTGCGTGTTGATGTTGTTCAGGAGATCCCTAGTAGGCCAGCTATTGGCTTTGATATGATGTTAGAGAGGGTTCAGAAATTACTTGCAGATGATGAAGTAGGACTAATTGGAATATATGGGATGGGTGGTGTGGGGAAGACAGCTCTTCTGGCGCATATCAACAATGTATTTCTTACCAAACCCCATCATTTTGATGTGATCATATGGGTTGTTGTGTCAAAGGATTTTGCTGCTGATAAGATCCAGCGGGCTGTTGGGGAAAGGCTAGGCTTGCCTTGGGAAGATTTGGAAAACCATGACAAGAGAGCACTGAAAATACACAGAATTATGAGGAGCAAAAGCTATCTTCTGTTGTTAGATGATCTCTGGAAAGGATTTGATCTTCATCAGATCGGAGTTCCTGTTCCCGACCAGCAAAACAAATGCAAGGTGATATTTACTGCACGCTCTTTGGATGTCTGTAGCGATATGGATGCTCATAAGAAGCTGAAACTTGAATTCTTAGGAGAGGAGGACTCATGGAAACTCTTCTGCAACAAGGCTGGCAGAAGGGATATGCTGGAGTCACCGCAGATTCGAACTCATGCCGAGTCCATAGTAAGAAAATGTGGAGGCCTGCCGCTGGCCTTAATCACCATTGGAAAAGCTATGGCCAACAAAGAGACTGAAGAGGAATGGAAGTATGCAATACATATTCTAGACAGATCTCCATCCGAACTTCGAGGTATGGAAAATGTGTTTACTCTTCTCAAATTCAGCTATGATAATTTGGCGAATGATACATTGAGGGCTTGCTTCCTGTACTGTTCACTTTTCCCTGAAGGCTACTCTATCGAGAAAGAACAACTGATAGAGTACTGGATAGGGGAAGGGTTTTTAGACAGCTCCAGTGACAGACATGCCCACAATGAAGGGCATTCTGTAATTGGATCTCTGAAAGTTGCTTCCTTATTGGAAAATGGTGAAAGGAATACGCAAGTGAAGATGCATGAAGTTGTCAGAAGTTTTGCGTTATGGATGGCATCTGAACAAGGAAAATACAAAAAATTATTTCTGGTGGAGGCCGGTAGGGGAATTACAGAGGCACCTACAGCAGAAATGTGGAGAGTAGCAGTAGTAATTTCCCTGATGGATAATGGAATCACCACACTGATAGAGATACCGGAGTGTCGGAATTTAGCAACTTTGCTGCTACATTGGAATAGCGGGTTGAACAAAATTCCATGTGGGTTTTTCCAATTCATGCCATCGCTAAGAGTCCTGGATCTGTCCTTCACCAGTCTTGAAGAAATCCCAACATCCATCAACAAGTTAGTTGGGTTACACCATCTTAACTTGTCGGGGACAAAAATAGCTGCATTGCCTTGCGAGCTAGGAGAACTGGCAAATTTGGGGCATTTGAATCTGCAGCGGACATACTCTCTCCGGTCAATCCCTCGACAAGCTATATCCAGGCTTCAGAAATTGAGAGTCTTGAACCTCTACTATAGCTATGATGATTGGGAAGATCATGACTGCAAGGGCGAAAATGAAGTTGGGTTCGCAGACTTGGATGGCTTGAAGCACCTTACGACACTAGGCGTCACTGTTACTGAATCAAAGACCTTGAAGAGGCTTGATCATAAGTTTGGACATATACTAAACCTTATACAGTATTTATACATAAAAGAGTGTGATGGTTTGTTTTATTTTCATCTCTTAGTAAACTCCAATTTTGGGAAGAGGTTGAGAAGGCTTAGCATCAACAACTGTTCTGAATTGGAGTATTTACGAGTTGATCAAGCAGCCGGAAAGAATTGGCTATCAAACCTGGAGGTTCTTTCCTTGGATGGCCTACCCAACTTGACAACTGTGTGGAGGAATCCTGTGACCGAACAATGTCTGCAGAATCTTCGTTCAGTAAGCATCTCACATTGCCATAAGTTGAGGAATGTTTCATGGGTTTTACAGCTTTCAAAGTTAGAAATGATTTACCTGATAGACTGTGAAGAGATAGAGGAAGTGGTCAGTATGGATGGGAGATCAATGGTAGAAGGTTCGGTGGCATTTCCATGCCTTAGAACTTTGTCTACGCAAAACCTCCCTAAATTACAGAGAATCATTCAAGGGGAACTGGATTTCCCTTCCTTGGAGAGTATTGCAGTGATTGATTGCCCAATGCTTGAGCGACTACCAATCAATGCTTGTAATTTTTCATCAGTGACTGTGTATGGTAACCAGGAATGGTGGAATGGACTAGAGTGGGATGAAGCTATCACAGAGTCTGGTTCACTTCCTCAGTTCACGCCAATTTGATGCAAATGTTGTATTTTAAGTATATGTAACTTTCAGCTTAGTTAATGAGTTTATTTGCTGTCTGTTTAGATGAAATTAAAGTGATTTTTGGTAAGTGATTATATCGACGAGAACTACACTTTTTAGCATTCTATTTCTCCATGTATAAAATCAAACTAATGATTGGTTATTTAAAAATGAAAGTGTCAAACCACTCACAATTAACACTAATTTGTTATACCTAAAGTTTGGTTAGAGCTTTGTGAAGACATGATATGATTTGAGTTTAAATATGCTAACTTGATAAATAAAAAGTGCAATTAAGAAAAAAAATTAATATGAGAATTTACTTTTCTTTCTCTTTTTTTTTTTAATGAAAAATTACTATTCAGTACTTGCAATGAAAATGGACCCTAACTAAGTCCATTAAAACATCTTCTAATCAGTCAGGCCCCATAGAGATCTCATCCTCGTAAGTAAAGCCCAATATAAAACGTCAACGGAAGATTTTCTTAGTCAACTCTACAGGCCTATGTAATACGTACGTACGCACAAAAAAATCATTCAAAGTCCGTTCCGAAAAACTCTAAACTTGAAAAATCATTTCTCCGTTCTGGAATCGGAATCGCATCGGGCATCGCGAGGCGGAAATGACGTCAGTGGCGGTTGCGGTCAACGGCGGCGCCGGCTTCGGAGGAAAAGGAAGTCGTCGCGCTGTCCGGTGGGCAGTTCAGAACTTACTCCCGAAAGCCGACCGCTTCATCTTAGTCCACGTCATACCTACCGTCACTGCCGTTCCCACTCCATGTATAAGAGTATCTAAACTCAAATTTTGGTTTTCTTTAGTGAATTTTCATTAACGTCACTGAAAATTTAAATCTACATTGTACAGCTGGCGGGAAGATACCGGTGGAGGAACTGGATGAGAGGGTGGTGGCGCTGTACGTGGAGGAACTGAAATTGAAAGTGGCAGAATTTTTCGTTCCGTTCAAGCAATTATGCAAAACGAACAAGGTTTGTCCGTTTTTAATTTATTCTCAACGTCATAGATGCTTGTACGATTGATCAAATTTGATTGTTTTTGCTTCATTTCTGTAATTGTTTGTTTTCCAGATGGAAACTTTGGTTCTGGAGGGTGAAAATCCTGCGGCCGCACTTGTAAGACACGTGTCAGAATCAGGGATTAGTAGCTTAGTATTGGGCTCTTGGTCACCCAGTTGCATAATAAGGTATTTGCTCATCTTGTTGTAGTCTGTTGTGACCCAAACTACTGCATTTCAAAATTATACTACTAGGAAAATGATATGGTAAGTGATGAATGGTCTCCATGTGAAGCGATGAGGTGTTGTTTCACATGCGCCATGGCAAGAATAAAGTGGTGCAAAATGTGTAGAAGTTTGTGAATTGAGTTTGTGTAAAAGTCTGGCTATAACACCACTCATCAATTGTCAATTTAGTTTGCATAAAAGTTTCGTCCAACTTGTCTTTGTGAAAAACATTTTCTTACTGCTTGTAATGCACTGGTGTGTCGCCACATTCGTGGGACCCTGTGACATCTACAGTGTCGAATCTTATGGGTCCCACAAATACTGCAATGTAGACAGTGGATAGAGTGGGAAGGGACATTGTACAAGGGTTTTGACATTTCATGGTTATCACATTGTTGTTTTGTTTCATTATTATGACTTTTATGTGTCTCCATGTTATTGTTCTTCAGGAAGCTAAAAGGACCAGGAGTACCAGCAAGTGTGTTGAAAAGTGCCCCTGAGACATGTGATATACATGTTGTATTTAAGCACAAAGTTCTTCTGAAATCAATTGCTTCAATATCCCCCATTGGTATGTATTTTAATGCTTGCTTTATTAATCACTTAGTTATGGTGTTGCTTATTGTTTTTTGGTTTCCATTTCAGTGATTAGCTCCAGACGCATGATCTTTAATTTAAGAGATAGTAAGAAGAGTTATAATGGTGTCAGTAAACAAGTTTCGGAGTCTTGTTCTTCGTTTCAAGAATCGAAAGTGTGGGAAAGCTTTGGAGCATCTACAACATCAAACCCTAGTACTCTAGGTACCCGAGAATTTCAACATATGGATTCTTCTGAGAACGTTAATAAGGGTGTGGGTAGGCCTCATGTGGACTTGGGAGACAGCATGATTCATGCAAAGGGATTCAATTCCCCTGCTTCCACAAAAACTGACCAGGTGGAATAGTTCACCCAGTTTACCTATAGCATGTTCTTTCTGGAACATTTACATTTCTGTTATGAAGCACTGTCTGATAAATTCTTGATTTGGAATATCCTATTAAAAAATAAAATAAAAATCATTTTGCAGTCTGTGCAGTCTGAAGTGGAACAGCTGCGATTAGAGCTACAAAGTACAATTTCTATGTATAAAAGAGCTTGTGAAGAGCTTGTCCATACTCAGAACAAGGTGATTCTCTAATCACCGTATTGCAGCAATATGCATTCTACTTCACTGTCTCCATTTTCTTAAACGAATGATTTTGAGAAGGGATGGTGTGAATGCCCCGGAAAAGAAAATTATGGTGTGAACTATATAGATTGACTTTCTCACTGCTGATGCTTAATTTCCAGGTCCAAACACTTTCTTCTGAGTGTGTTGAGGAAGCAAGAAGAGTGAATGCCGCTCTTGAAAGAGAAGAAACTTTGAGAAAAATTGCTGCTGAAGAGAATGCAAGGTATGTGCAAGCGAGGAAGGAGGTTGAGGAAGCGAAGAACTTGCTTGCTAAAGAAACCTATGGAAGGGAGATGGCGGAGCTGAAAGCCCAGAATGAGTCCTCTGAGAAACAGAGAATTGTTGATGCACTCTTCTTGAGTGACACTAGGTACAAAAGGTACACTATGGATGAAATACAGGTAGGAACTGGTTTCCTCTTGGAGAGTAATCTCATTGGTTCAGGAGGTTATGGAAAAGTTTACAAAGGCAGTCTTGATCACACCCCTGTAGCAATTAAGATTCTGGAGCCTGGTGCAGCTAATAAGAAAGAGGAGTTTTTGAGAGAGGTAATTATCTAGCTTGCTATTTTTGATCAGTCGCTGCTAAGTTTTCTGAATATGTTCATTGTAGCCGTTGTTGCAATTCGTAAATTTACTGATATTATCAAGAAATTGTGCAAGAATCCAATTAGTGCTAACTAATAATACTAACTGCTCTCAAGGACAGTGCTAGCAAACTGGGAAAGATACCAGATTAGCAAGATAACCTCCTGAAACTAGCCTTAAACCATCTTGGGCCACAGCCAATGCTTAAATCTTTTTGGCAATTTATCATAAAAAAAAATTGATTGGATATTCATTGGCGTGTGTATTGATCATGGAACTTTCTAGTAATACCTAATTATTTGTTATTTGGTGGCGTTTAGTATTTTGCACCCCTTCTTTGGCAACATCGACGGAACGCTCTTTGCCCGTACTTTGCAGGTTGAAGTTCTAAGCCATCTACACCATCCCCACTTGGTTTTGCTGCTAGGAGCTTGTCCTGAGAGTGGTTGCCTGGTTTATGAGTACTTGGAAAATGGAAGCCTTGAGGACTGCATTTTCCACCTTAATGGAAAACCTCCTCTTCCTTGGTTTGTTCGGTTTCGAATTTTGTTTGAAGTTGCCTGTGGGCTCTCATTTTTACACAACTCAAAGCCAGAGCCTATTGTCCATAGAGATCTGAAACCGGGTAATATATTGCTAGACAGAAATTATGTGAGCAAAATTGGAGACGTGGGCCTGGCCAAACTCATGTCAGATATTGTTTCTGATAGCGTCACGGAGTATAGAGATTCTATGGTTGCTGGTACTCTCTACTACATGGATCCTGAGTATGCAAGAACCGGGATTGTACGACCCAAATCTGATCTATATGCATTTGGAGTTCTTGTTCTCCAAGTATTGACAGCTCGGCGCCCAAATGGACTTCTGTGGACTGCTGAAAATGCAATAAAAAAAGGCTCGCTTGCTGACATTTTAGATGGCTCCGTCACTGATTGGCCACTTGCAGAAACAGAGGAATTAGCTCAACTTGCTCTGAAGTGCTCAAAACTTAGATGCAGGGAAAGGCCTGATCTTGATTCTGAAGTCCTACCGGCACTCAAAAGACTGGTCGATGTTGCAGTTGCTAGTGTCAGGGTGGAAAGAAGCAATATCTATGCACCAAGCCACTACTTCTGTCCTATTCTTCAGGTGAGAATTCATACCGTGTAAGATGAGCATTTAACTCAGAAATCAATTTGCAGCTCATGCTCTGCTTCTCTTCGTGCATATATTGTTCTGGATGCAGGATATCATGGATGATCCTTACATCACTGCTGATGGTTTTACCTACGAGCACCGAGCGATTAAGGCCTGGCTTGATAAACACAATGTGTCACCAGTGACAAAGCTTAAGCTCGAGAATACTATATTGACTCCTAACCACACATTACGATCTGCCATACAAGAGTGGATGTCTCGTGTGAATTTTCAAGCGCCTTAAAATATGCATGGATAGTATGCCATTAAAAATGAAATTTTCAGCAACAGTCATGACAAGATGTGTTGTTTTTAGGGGAAAGAAATGTGTATAGTTCCGTAGTGTTGTTGAAATGTATAGCCTTAAAGCGAGCAGAGTATGGATTTCTTCTAAATTATGTAAAGCAGATATATGATTACATACATTTATTGTGTAATTAAAAATGTTCTTATCCAGTTGATCATTGTTATTGGAAGATTTGTGGTCGTAGATATCCAAGCTTAAGCTTCAAAGAGTTGATTCCCAGATTGTGCAAAGGTTAAGTCAGTCGTCGATTCGCTGCGATCCAATATATCAAACTAGTAACAAATGGTATGTTATGAATCACAGATAATGGTAGGTTTTACACATCTAATGTTCATAATACATGTACACCTTAATTTTCACAATACATATACACCTATAGACACGATACAATATGATATTTTAACACGACAATTTCTAAAAATTTAGAATATCATACGGTTAGAGATATGTTGATTTATATATTTTTAAAATATAATTTATATATATTTTATTATAAAATATTTTTAATACTTAAAATATCACTTTGTGGATTTTTTTTATAGAAATGTACTAGACATATAAAAGACTATAAAATCCAAAAATTATATTACTATTAAATTGTAATCTAAAAAAATTTGTAAAAATCATACCTAGGATGTCAATTTTCTTTAATTGTTTCAACTACCATAACTGTTATAAGAATATACTAATTAGAGAGACCGAAAAAAATTCACAACATTATACCATTTTTTTTTAATTCAAACGTTTAAAATTTGTTCAACTTAAAAAAAAATGTACAAAGCAAAAAAAAAGAAGGTACAGTAGCTTTCCTAATTTCTCTCCGTTGTGTTTATTTTTTTTAAATTTTGATTTTTAAATCACTATTGAAATTTCATTTTAAGAAAAAAATGTATTTGCGTGTCCTTAAGTATCGCGGAAGTGTCCATTTATATTCACATAGTATCTCTAAATGTTAAAAAATGGTCCGATTAAAAAAAAATTATTATTTTTTGTAAGTGTCCTCGAGATACAAACACGTGTCGAGGTGAGTGTTGGTGTCCCACATTTTTGAAGTGTTCCTCGTTTATAGATGTATACAGTGTAACTTGGCCGCTAGGAGATCAAAATTGCAAAGAGCCAAAGACCAATGTTACAAATTTCTAAACTATGGACATTGTCATATTGAAACATGGGCATCGGTCAGTCGTCCACCTGAGTGAATTCTAGAGCGTTTTCATCTGGATCACGAGTAAAAATTGCAGGCCTGCCGGACCGGCTAAGTGTATAGGGGATACCTGAAGAACACAAACATTATTATTATAAGATACGGCATTCCTTAAATGAGCCAGGTAAGATTACGTAAGCGTACAAGTTCAGCATAATACAGAGAAGACGTACCAGCTTCATCAAGGATTGTTTTCAGCTTAGAAACGTCACGAATGGCAATGCAAGTGTGTCGGTCCCGTCCACCATGTTCAGGTCGTCCACTTAACGGATCGGGGTTCGGAAGCTCCATCAAATGGATCATTTCAGAACCCACCCACAACCAAGCACCCCTATAGGGGAGCTTATCGTGTGGTCTTGCTTCATTTATTTCAAGACCTATTAGAAGAGGAAACAAAAGAAGCATTAAAACTATATTTTTCCTGACGCAAGGGACAAAACAAGAGCATAGCATTAACCTTAGCTGGAAAGAGTACCATACCTAAAATCCCCTGGTAGAACTCAAGTGATCTTTCAAGATTTTCACACAGCACACCAACATGGTGAACACTAACAACTCCATAATCTGCAGCAATACCAACAATAATTACGTACCATTTCACGCCGGTCAAAAGTAACAGTTAGAATTTTATTCTTGAACTCAGTTTCTACTTCAAGATTATCTTCAAGTGAATATCTACTTGCTATTCATTAGCGGTCAACCGCTACGGCAGAATTACAAGGAAGGGTGGGGAGTTTTCCTTTCATGTGCAGTTATCCAAGCGCATACAAATATGAACCAATTTGGTTAGTAACAAGGAAATAAGCCAACCGCATTATAAGTAATCAGATAAACTGATGCTCCTTGGTATCTCTTAAGTTCAGAATCAAGTTCCATATGTGAATTTAGTTGTCATGTCACATAAAAATAGGCATCATCTTAAAGGCAAGCCAATAAAGGATAAGATGGTGTTCCAGACGCAAAACTGAGCGATGGTGCATTAACTCAAATACCCAACTGGTTCATTTTTCGGTGTCAAACAAGCTTCAGTTTCAGTGTTTAGAAGTTTAGCGTGGAGCCTAAACAAACTTATCGGAATCTGATTCGGCAAGCCCAAACTCCCAAAGTACAACTTAAAAATGAGAAAAAGTGATCTAATAATGAGCTGGAATCGATAAGAGAGTTACCTAGATTTTCATTGATACCAGTTGCTTCTTTTTCAACCACACTTGCTTCAGCAGACTCATTAGCATTTGTCTTGAGTGAAAACCAGCGGCAACTATTACCACCAAGAACAGTCTGATGAGACTGGTTTGGCAAGTTTGCAGTAAGTTTGTAACTTATTCTATTCACCTGCAAGAGCAAAAACAGTTCAGAATTCATCAACCTACAACAGAAAAGGAATTGCTTTAAACACATCTATAGCTGGGAACACTCAACTTGAGCAAGAACTATCTCAGCAGAAATCAAACAAAAAGACATTAACAACACACAATTAAGAATCTTAACCTACAAAATTACAACGCGAAGAAGCTTAGCCTAAATATGATGCCTTAACCCACATCCATTGCTCATCTTTGTAAGCGTTTGCATAACTAAACATTCTTTTCTCTTTTCATGATTCCTCAACCAAAACAGCTGACAATTATAGCAAAATTGGAAAAATAAAAAGGACCCATCCTTGATTACGCAGCATAAACGATCAAAAATCAACTACTTGACCCAAATTAATACATCTTAAACAATCAGCACTTTCTTCACTGTGCATATGAATAACAACAATTCAGAGAAAAAAGACCACAACTTTAGCTTCAAGATATGATTTTTATGAGACCGATTAATTGAAACAGAGAGAATATGATAGCATTACCTTGTGATTAAGCTTCAGATTAATTGCTGCCGACGGACTCAGAAGAGAAGCCATGGAAGAGCAGGACTGATCTGGCTTTATCTGTTTATACATAATATTGTGAACCCAGAAGCAATGGCGCAAGTTCATTAACTGTTTTAACAACGGTTTATTTATTAATTTTAAGGACCACAGATTTCCACAAATAAACATAGGCCACCAAAAAAAAACTCATGGTTGGTTGGTTGGGGTCTTTTATGTAAAAAGTTATAACAAGTGGGTACGGAATGCAAATATGATTTTTGAGTGACATGAATTGTGAAAATTGAAAAATGGTTCAAAATATCTTTCTTTTTTTCCCTCATTTCAAAATTATCTAATTTCCAGTACAGTTGAATTTGAGGGAAGAAAAGAGAGTGATTAATATGAACCAAAACTTTAAGGGCCAAAGTACAGACACTAAGGAAGTGGGTTGTGGTGATGCAGTAACTTTTTTTTACTTCATTATTTTCCTACACAGTTATTTTTATCAAGCTTTAATTACCATGTCCACTAATACTGATTTTTTAGCCGAAATTCTTCTTTTTTGGAAATTAATTATTTGACTGCCCAAAATTAATTTTGTTTGTACGTATTTAGGAGTATTTGATGATTTATATTATGAAAGTGACGTGTATACAATCTCGGGCTGTCAAAATGGATCAACCCAACCTATTTAAAACATAACTCGTCTCATAACGGATCAACTGACCTGATTCGCTTAAAGTTGGTTGATCGAGTTTGGTTGACCCGGCCCGACTATGAAAGTGAGATGTAATTGATGATGTATTGCAATCTATTATTAGTTTATAATTACTGTAATTAGAAAGCTTTAATAATTTATTTGAAATAATTACGGTGATACACGGTGTTGAATCGTTGATTGTTATGCACCTTATCAATTTCATAGTCTTTCTTCAGTACACTCGTTTACTTGACCGCATGCAATTGGGAGTTCTTTAACGAGTCTTTATGGAATTACAGAGTAGCTAAGAAATTTCCTTTTAGCAGTTGTATTCGTATAACTAACTATACAGTATACACTACACTACTCTCTCTCAGTCTCTCATTGTGACGACAAGTCGTGTACTCCACACAGATTCAACTCGTTTTACCCCCTCTTTCCCTTGAACCTTCCACACAAACGCTTTGTCGCTTTCCACCCCTTTTCAATTATCCTCTTTGGTTTTATGACATTTCTTTTGTCCTTATTTTATTATATTATATTTTATATTTATCTGGCCCTAGAAAATTCCAAATCCACCAACGCGACCCTTACACGACCCTTAACCGCGTAAAATAGATAATTTTTTTATACCCCAAAAAACCATCACTTTCGCCTCCATCTCCTTCCAACAAAGTCAAGTCACCGTCAAAGCTCTCCCCCGCTCTGCCTCCGCGTTCACACCCCCACCGTCCACTCTCCTATATATAATCCTCTCCTACGTTCCCAATTTGAAACCAACTGCGCAGCTGGATTTTCACATCCTTTTTCCTCTCAGATATTTCTTCAAACACCTTTCTTGCATTCACATTCGCTCGGTCTTCGGAATCTTTTCTATGGAAATCTCGTCTTTCCCATTTCTTAATCAAGAAGACCTTTCACACTTCTACAGTCTCTTCCACGATATGGACACCGTGCCCCCTTTTGGTGCAACACTTAACAGCAGCAGCAACAACAACAATTTAAAGAAGCGGAGGAGGAAAGATGAGGAGGAGGAGGAGGAAGAGTTCAGTGGTTTCTTTGTGTCATCATCACCTGATGAGTTGAAGAAGAAGAGTGCAATGAGGGATGTCCTTGCGTCGATTCTGTTGTTGGATGAGGAAGAGAAGCAGGAGCACCAGCAGTGGCTGATTGAGTCGGAGCAGGACAAAGCGCTTCTTGATTTTAATCACGAGCAAACGGTTCAGACTCTGAGTGATTACCATGACCAATTCAAGACCCACTATACTGATGTTGGAGATTTGGATCAATCAAGAATCAAGAGAGCTCGACGCGCTTCGTCTGCTGCGGCGGTTGCGGCTGTGGTGAGTGAAACTACAGCAAGTGGGCCTGATTCTATTCAGAATAGTAGTGGGCCGGCGGTGACGGTGGCGGCGACAGGAGGGCAGCAGAGGCGGTTGTGGGTGAAAGACAGGTCGAAGGATTGGTGGGATAAATGTAACAGTCCGGATTTTCCAGAGGAGGAGTTCAAGAAAGCGTTTCGGATGAGTAAGGCAACTTTTGATATGATTTGCGAGGAGCTGGACTCTGCTGTTACAAAGAAGAACACAATGTTGCGTGATGCGATTCCGGTTCGCCACAGAGTTGCTGTCTGCATTTGGCGCCTGGCCACCGGCGAACCGCTGCGGTTGGTTTCCAAAAGGTTTGGATTGGGGATTTCCACTTGCCATAAACTGGTCCTTGAGGTCTGCTCCGCTATAAGGAATGTGATGATGCCCAAGTTCCTCCAATGGCCGGATGAGGAGAAATTGAGGGGAATCAAAACTGAATTCGAAGCGATGTCTGGGATTCAGAATGTTGCAGGATCAATGTACACAACCCATATCCCAATCATTGCGCCTAAGATCAATGTCGCCGCGTATTTCAACAAGAGGCATACTGAGAGGAACCAGAAGACATCATATTCCATGACAGTCCAAGGAGTTGTGGATCCAAAGGGTGTGTTTCTTGATGTTTGCATTGGCTATCCCGGCTCGATGTCTGATGATAAGGTGTTGGAGGAGTCAGCATTGTACAAAAGGGTGAGTCGCGGAACTTTGAAGAATGTTGTGATTGCTGGGAATTCAGGGTATCCATTGATGGATTGGGTTCTGGTGCCTTACACACACCAGAACTTGACATGGACACAGCACACTTTTAATGAGAAGATTGGTGAGGTTGAAAGAGTGAGCAAAGAGGCATTTGCAAGATTGAAAGGGAGGTGGTCTTGCTTGCAGAAGAGAAATGAAGTGAAGCTGCAAGATTTGCCTGTGGTGCTTGGTGCTTGTTGTGTGCTGCACAATATTTGTGAGATGAGGAACGAGGAGATTGAGCAGCAGTTTGAGATTTTTGATGATGAGATGATTCCTGAGAATAGTATCAGATCAGCAAGTGCAGCTCAAGCTAGAGATCAACTTGCTCACAATCTCTTGCACCGTGGAATTGTTGGGATTAATTCTTTTCTGTAGCAATCTTGAGTTGAATTAGTTCCTTTTTGCAATTTTTTTTAGGCAGAGGTTGTTTGTAATTGTGTGATAGCTAGAGTAGATCATAGTAGTATGATTCAGATTCTTTTTGAGGGGTCCTTGTAAAATACCATTCAATTACCCATCTAAGCAATAAAAGTGTAATGTTTTTGCTTTACTTTGCCTGTAATTTGTTAATTTTGTTTTTCAATATCCATGGAAGAATCATCAGGCATTTGTTTGTGATATACATTTTTGGTTCTCGATAAGTGTCTTTTTCTGCTTTTCATTCGAGTACTGTAGCACACTTGCACTCGTAAATAGAATATCCATATTTGGGGCATCTTTTTGTTTCATGGTGGAATGTTTGTCACAATCAAAAATGTTTTTTTGTTGCCAGTGATCAAATGAGCTCGGTCAGCACCTTATTTTGTAGGTTGACTTCAAGCCGGTCTCTTTTGTTGTTAATAATTTGTTGATTTTTGGACATCGTCTCGCCATTGATTGGGGAAAAAGTGAAATTGACTAATTGAGTGTTGGAGGTTGATCGCCGGACTTTGCATATCGAATGAGTAGAAATAACTGACAATTTAGAGGGAATCAATGATTTTTAAAAGATTTTTTAATATAGTATCCATATAAGCTAACTTTATACTCTATAATCCCTATAAATTAGTTTTTTATTTATTAAAGAATTTACACAGGTTGTAATTACGCGTAATTTTATAAAAGTTTAACTACATATATTTAAAGACATTTCTATCCACGTGTGTTAGATTTTATGATCAATTTTTAATGTACAATTATATAATGTACTAATATAAAATGAGTATAACAACTATGAGGGAAAAATACGGATGGTAATTTTGCCTGCGGATATGGATATCCGTCCAATACCCGCAATTGTGGGTGGATATTATCCACACATTGTGAATATTTTGCGGGTATGAATGTGGGTATGGATAGTGCTTACCCGCTCCAATACCCACACTAAATACCCACAATAAATAAATAAATATAAATATAATATTTCAATATATAATATATAAGGCATGTGTTGTAGAACTTAAAAAAAGCTCGTTTCATAATTTCTTTCACGGCGAGGGCTTTCTAATAATGAAACATTATATAACCATTTTTTTAATAAAAAAATAAAATTTAAGGTTAATTTTCTTTTCTACCAATTCTAATTCACATGATGATCCTTCCTCAAAATAACACTATAGTATTTATTTATCTTTGAAAAGAAAGCATTACTTTGTACTTTTTTAAATTTATGAAACGACTCTAAACTCATGAGTCTTATTAATTTTTATTAATTATTTTACAATTTGAATATACTTTTTTTTGGGCTTTTAAAATAAAAAACAAATGGTCAAGTTTTTATTTTCTCTAAAATCAGGTTTTTGTTTATTTAATAATTGTTGGACCGGCAGGTAAACGAAAAATGAAAAATCATATTAGATTAGTGTATCGTATTATTGTGTGGTATTGTTATTAAATTAGATTGATTTTTTATATATTAATTTGATTGAAATTTGAAATTCAACTAAATTTACGGGTATCCACGGATATTCGCGGATTATCCGCGGGTATAATTACTCTTCTTTTACCCGCTGCATATGGATGCGGGTGCGGGTATGTATAGTACTTACCCGCTCCATACCCCCCTAATTGTCATCCCTAAGAAAAAACATTTGATACATTAATTTTTCAAAATGCTGACATTTTTTGGTTAACAATTTATAAATGTCGTAACCATTTCATAATACAAGTGTAACGTTTTGGAAGTTTAGCTATCCATGTTAAAAATATTTTTCTTCACGTGTAAGTTGGGTTTTTTTTAATAATTTTTTTATATACACTTATATAAAATGAATACATTGGAAAAAGAAGTTAGTACATTTTTTGATAACCATTTTCTATCATGTGTGTAATTTTTTTGATAGACACTCATTAAAGACATCGTTTAAAGTTGTATAAGTGGAAAACTCGAAGGCTACGTTTACTTTGGAGAATTTTTAGTTTGAAAATTTGCTGTTTTTCGAAAAATAGAGAATTTTCATTTCAAACAGAAAACTGGAAAACGTGTTTATTTGACACAATTTTTCTGATCAGAAAAACTGGAAAACGTGTTTACTTCGCACACTGTTTTATTTTCCTGATTTGAAAAACTAAAAAACGTGTTTACTTCGCACTAATTTCCAAATTTTTGAAAAACAAAAAATAATTTTGTTCCAACAACTTTATTTTTTAAATGAAAAAAATCATGTTATTATTTTCTTCTATTTGCAAAAATTAATAAACTAATAAATATATTTATAGGAAAAAAATTACACTTATTATAATTGAAAAAACTAAAATATATCATCAATCTACTAATATTACATATAAATATACTAATTCATGTTTCTATATGAAAATAAAATACATATAAAATAATCTTATTGTTCATTGCGTATCAGCACAGGGAAGATGGCCAAGAAATGAGAAGAAACCAGGGGATCCAAACAAAGATAATTCTTAAGACAATAAAACAACAAACAGAACATGAAAATCTACAAACTTTCTACTTGTATTATCATAAAGCAGACTCTCTCAAAATTAAGGATAGAAGAGCATCATCTTGCTCCTTCAATGTACCAAAGTCAGGCTAATCAAAGAAATCCAACTCTGAACACATGATCAAACAAAAACCAACATAAAAAACCGAAAGCTCCCTACTTCAGAAATTCTTGAAAAAAACTTAAGCAACAGCATGAATGAATGCTTGTCCAGGCTTCCTTTGAGCAAGAGGACCATGGCATCCCAAAAGCTTTGCATTCACTCTATCAGAAAAATCCTGTTTTCCTGCTTCCACCTGATATAATCCTGTTGGTTGAACTTGGTAAAACCCCACTTGCGACTCTCTATGATCTTTTGGCGTCCAGGGAATTTGAATTTGGCCCTCCTGAGAGCCTCCTGTGCATGCTTCCCATTTGATTCCTTGCATCGAACTGACAACAAGACCTGTCCAATGCTGATTCTTGCGCAAGTGCCTAGAGGCTTCCCAAAGGCACCTCTCATACCAGTCTGAAGCCTATCAGCTCCGGCACAAGAAAGCATCTTGTTGATACGCAGGACATGGAAGGGATGGACTCTAACCCGTAGATGGAAAGCATCTTTCCCAGCAGACTTAGTCATGTACTTGTTGCAGGCAATGCGTGCAGCTTCCAAGGCCTCACTGGAAACATTTTCCTTCTCCCAAGAAACAAGATGAACACAATAAGGGAATTCATCAACACCTTTCTTTTTCATGCCCACATCATATATCCTGATCTTCGGATCGGGAACTCCTCTGCAGTACCTCGACTTGGGGTAGGGCTTGTTTTTTATCTGTCGGTAGCAACGTGCAGGCCTTCGACCCATAATGCCTCCCTCTGAGTAAAGCAGCATAAAAGAAAACATCAGAAAGACAAGAAGTGATAGCAAGAGTAAATCAACATATATGAAGAATTTTAAAAAAAACTCCCTCATAAGAAACTACTTTCAACACTCATTCATTCAGACAAGGCTGAAACTTATTATCTTGTTTGGTGTTTAATCATTGGGAGCAAAAGGGAGAAAACCCCATATTTCCAGTGCATTTTCTTACAATTAAAATGCCAATATAGACTTCAATTACAGAAGGAAATTGAAGAATCCAACCAAAGGGATCTTCTCCTCAAGAACAAAGAGAGTATAATTGAAAGTAAATCATTTTCGAAAAAAGAGAGGATCGAACCTAAATCAATGGTTCATCCTAAGTATTTCAAAACAGATAGCAGCTCCCTCAGAAATAAACTAGTTATCAACATGTATGACTTAATCAGACAAGGCTGAAACTATTAATCGGTGAAGATCATCATGGGGAGCTTCTATCAGAAAAAAAATCAAACAATGAGTTAAGACAATGGCACTTTTTTCACCTAGACTAGTCAAGTCATTTATATAGTGCAAACCGCAAACAAACTCTACTGTATCTCAAAATGTAGGAAAATGCTTGTAAGTCTCATAGAAATAACAGAGGGAATGGAAACAAAGATGAGAGGTACAATGGTGTGAAAAGGGTTACCTGCCTTGATTCCGTCCGCAGTCAGCTGGTTGGTCGAGGTGGTAGGGAAGAAGCAAAGACTGGTTGTGTTTATAGCCAATGCAAAAACAGATTTCCCAACTTAAATCTAGTCCTCTACAGTCGAACGCAGTTAATAGAAACAACCATGATCAAATATCCTATCAAGCAACGTTATTTCTCAAATCTTCCTGTAAAATAAGCAGAAAATGTAGCCAATACCTATCTTTAACACTTGAGCAAGGCTCCATCATCTCAAGCTTAGCAGCGATCCGAGCCACGCAACCATCCACAATACGATTGAGATACACCAAGGGAGTGTTACCTATCAGCTAATTAATCACGAAATCAGACCAAAGTATAAGCCACAATTCTCATATCCAACAATCAAACATAAACAAGTTTGTAAGTGATAATTAAAACACAAACTCACTTCAGTAACATCTTTGGCAATTCCATCCTTCCCTGCCATTTCAATCAGATGACTACAACAAACAAAAAGACAAACTTCAACGAATACATCGATGAAAATTCACAAGCAGTAAAAAAATTCCACGAAAATCCTCTCCTAGATAAGCAAAATGATTTGGAAGAACTCAAAGATCAACTGGGTCACTCAGTCCTTGCAAACACAACCAACCCACGAACACAAACTGAGGAAAAGAAATCGACAACCATGTATACTGACCCCTGATGTTCTTCAAGCAGTGCAAACCTAAGGTTCCAATCATTAAACGAGAAAGAGAGAAAATAAGGGAAACCTAACCCTTAGATTCATACGCAATCTCGGAGACGGAGGCACCTTCACTCTCTACCAATCTCTGAAGCTTTTCCAAATCGCCATAAGCCGCCGCAGATTCAGATTCCAGTGAATCAAAGATTGTTCCTTTACACACAAAACTTGAAGGTTGCACGAGATTTGCATGAATTAGATCGAAATCAAAGAGAAGGAGAACAAGAAATTGGGACGATAGAGAAGAGAACGACGAGAGAGCAGCAAGCGGACGACGAGAGAGCAGAAGAAGCGCTGCGTGAAGACGAAAGAGCAGGGGCAAAATTGGGTTATTGAAAGATTCATTAATACTCATTAGTGTTTTCACTTTTGTACACATTTTGAGTAGAAAAATAGAAAATAGGTTTTTTTTTTTCAAAATTTGTTCTATCGATTTTCAAATATAGAATTTTTGTTTTCATTTTGAAATGGAAATAACGCTAAGTAAAGACGTTTTCTGAAAATTCTCTCAGTTTTCAAAAAACTAGAGAATTTTCGGGAGAATTCTACGAAGTAAACGCAACCTAAGCTTCCCTACGTTGCCTTGCATCCTAGGTAGTTCCTAATCTCCCCACACCCTGCGCTATCCCACGTTACGCGGTTCATCTCATCGACCCTGAAGTCCAAGTCATTCATTCTAACTGTTCTCGCCCGTCCACCTACATGTCGTTCAGCCCTTTAAACTCCTTGTCGTTCTTCATTCATCAAACTTTTTTCTTAAGAAAAAAATCAAAAGAACAAATTTTAAAACAACACAATTGTTAACTCGAATAGTCAATAATTTATTAATTATTTATTGTGATAAAACACGAGTAGAGTTTAGTACTCCCTTTATTCTTTAATAACTGACGCTTTCCTACGTCCTTTATTAACTGACGCTTTCATTTTTTTATTTTTTTCGAAGCATATATTTTGTGCAAATGACAATAAAAAAAATTATCCATTAACCCAATTTGATGATGGTGTGGTAATTTGAGTGAAAATTAGAGAAAAAAATAAAAAAATGTAGAAAAAAATAAGATCAAAAATTATATTTTTAATTTTACTATTATTTTAAAAAATTAGTTATTAAAGAAGGAGAGAATATTTGAGTCTGGACTTTGGCAGTTAAAAGAACCGACTCGAATAACAAATTCCAAGTCCCTACAAAAGAAAATCTCGTGACAAAGTGTACTGGGCCTGTTTGGCGTTCCGGTTCTAGTTGGAAAAGTGATTCTGGAAAAGTGTTGTGTGAAAAGTACTTTTGGAAAAGTGCGGTGAGAAACGAGAAGTTGTTTTATGGTGTTTGGTAAAAATTGCGGTTAAAACTATGGTTAGAATGTAAAATGACCATAAAGGGTATAAAACCCATTTTAAAAAAATTAATAAAAATAGGAAAAGTAGATCTAGAATTACTTATCTTGAGATGGAAATTTTATTGTGATAGTTTTTAATTTATTTTATTCTATTATATAAAGTAAAAAAATGAAATTAAAAAAAAAAAAAAAAAAGTAGAGAGACAGGTGCGTTTTGGTTGCTGGAGCAAAATGCTCCAGCCTGAAAAGCAAGCATTTTGCTTGCTTTTGAAACTGGGCTTCTTGAGAAGCTCAGTTTATTTATCCATTACCAAACACTTCCATGGGAAACTTGCGGTGGGAAACGGGCGTTCCGGTGTAGAACCGAAACACCAAAGGGCCACTTTGTCTTGGTTGTTAGCTGACTATTGGCCAATGCGTGCGACACATTGGGTTGCAAACTTGTACTATGTAACAGTGTCTGTCTTGTCATTGACGGGGGAGGAGATGACTTTTGAGTGCATGTGGAAAACTGCTGCGCTGTTACATGTCAGTCTTGTTATTGACTGGGGACACAATTGAAAGCAAAAATGAGGTGTGTATGTTGTGGTACTAATTAACAATTCGTTAGTAGATGTGAATAAAATGCCCGAATCTCTAAAATAAGAGGTAGCATGATTTATCCTTGTTTATAAAAAAATATTTATTGAAATCATTTTATATTTTAATAAACTAACTTAATGTGAATATGTATAGTTTAAATTTAAAAAAATATATATATATATACAAGAATAAAAATTCAGACTTGGAAGCACTTGACCATAGTCCTAGTTCAAAGAAAACAGTAGGACATACACACTTCTCCAAAAATGCAAATGAATGATACTTTCTTCTTCAGAAGTTAATCTGTATCGTTTGAATTTCCTAACTTGTACTCCGCGTGTATAATATTGTATAATGTATTGTTATAAAACCGAGCTTAGTTCGGCACGGTAATCAATTTCGGTGCCTTAAGTTACATCAAATGAGTAAGGGTAATTCAATTCAAACGCGTTAGATTTTGTTGGCCCGCGTAAGGATAATCCAATTCATCAAACAAAAAGTGGGGGACTGACACGTGTGAGACAGAGGAACAAGATTAGGGAACAAAGGTGGCCTTTGGCGTTCTGGTTCTACCTCAGTAAGGAGGTTCTGAAATTGAAAATCCAAGTCGGGTCGTTTGGTAAACATTCAACCGCAGTGCTTCTTGAGAAGCCCACTCCTCAGAACCGGTCCTTTGGCCACTTTTGGAGAAGCTCCAAATTGGAGCTTCGAGCAAAAGCTTTTGCTCTCTTTTTCCTTTTTTTTTCATTTTAATTTTACTTTTTTACTTTATATAATAGAACAAAATAAATTAAAAACTACCATAATAAAATCTTCATCTCAAGATAAGTAATTCTATATCCACTTTTTCTATTTTTATTAATTTTTTAAAAATGGATTTTATACCATTTAATTACTTTTTTTCAATTATTTATTTAAAAATATATATAAAGATATTAAAAAAAATTAATTATAACACTTGAAATAATTTATATCCTTTATGGTCATTTTACATCCAAACCATAGTTTTGAAAAGTTGTTTTACCAAACAACTCAGGTATCTCACAGCACTTTTAAAAAATATTTACCAAACAGTATACTATTTTTCCCAAAAGTGATTTTCACACCGCACTTTTGCACAAACTCTTTTTCAACTAGAACCCGAACGCCAAACAGAGTCTTAAGAAAATCGAGAGAGTTGTGTTTCTGGTTTTAGGTTCCCTCGTGTTCTCCTGCTGCTACCCGAAAATGTAATAAAGCCGCGACCCGAGCCTACTGACTCAGCCTTTTTGCTTCGTTGTCACAATTCACACGCACCGCCGAGCCCAAAACACAACACAAATCATCAAAATCAAAACCCAACACACAATTTTAATTCAATTTTTAAGAAAATTAAGTAACTAACAGGAATAGGAAAAATGAAGAAGAGGTGAGAAATTGGGTAACAGAGAGCTAGGGAGGGAGGAGGATACTATATGATGGAGAATAATAATAATCATAAGGAGGAGGAGGAGGCGGAGGACGACGGCGAGGAGGTGGGGCCAGTGACGGTGAAGGAAGATGAAGGGGAGGTGGGGTCCACCTCTACCAGGGAAAGGGTAGCTGCTGCAAAATTCTTTATTGAAAACCATTATAAGTCGCAGATGAAACACATCCAACAACGCAAAGAAAGGTTCTTTTTGGATGATCTCATTTGGGTTCTTTTTTGTCTTTCCCTCTGAATAAAGTTTTCTGCTTGCATGCATTTCTGTTATTGTTGTTATTGAGAGTGTGAAATGGTTAATTTTGCAAATTTGCTCGATTGTAATGGTGGAGGTTTTGTGTGTTTTTGGTGTTAATTGGATATTCCTTGATAGGAGTTTGATTAATTACGAGAAAGATTGAGTATGGGAAGTTTCTCTTTTTCTTTTTTTCTTTGTTAAATTTGTTCAGTTTGTTCTAGGGTGAGTTCTATAAGCAATGAGCTGTGTTTTACTTTCGTATAAGGAGTTTCTTTGTTTGCATTTTTCCTAATTGGGTTTGGATGTTGTTCAAACACTTTCTGTGTGATGAATGAAGAAAAGGCTAAAGAAAGAATTTTACTTCAGAGTAAAATTCCACGACAACTCATTTAGTTTGACGAATTCAAGAGTTATTTCTCACAAGATGTTTACAATTATAGGGTAGAGTTATTGAAATTGGTGAATTCCATCATATGACGCAATTCCATTAATGGCAGGCGCATGGAGCTGGAAAAGAAGCTGAAATCTTCTGATATCTCTGCAGACGAAAGAACTAATATTCTTAAGGATTTAGAGCGCACAGAGACACAGTATATGCGACTTAAAAGGCACAAGATTTGCGTTGAGGATTTTGACCTTTTGGCCATTATAGGACGCGGTGCTTTTGGAGAGGTTTGATGACTGCAAGAATTATTTAAGATGAACTTACTCTCGTGTGTGATAACCAACTTTTTTTGTCTGGTAGATCCTTCTTATGTTTCTATCCACCAGACATCATTTCTATATGCAATTTGTTTAGGACCCACCTTATGTTTCTGTATGCTTTTAGTCTAGCTTGTGGTGTGAGCCATTTGTTTTGTTAGCATATATAGGTCATTCAATCAGACAATTGTAGTTTCATACTTTTCATGGCAGGATCAATTAGGATACTTACGCACTATTGTTTTCTCAGGTCAGATTGTGTAGGGGGAAAAAGTCGGGTAACATCTTTGCCATGAAAAAATTGAAGAAGTCAGAAATGCTAAGCAGGGGACAGGTGAGTTTCACTGAAAGCCTAAAGTTTACTTAATCTAGTGGAAAGTTATTATTTGCCTCTTTAGTACTACTTAATGTTTGCTCTCGCGAATTGTGCATACTCTCTGCAGGTTGAGCATGTTAAATCTGAAAGGAATTTGCTTGCAGAAGTCGCGAGTCACTACATTGTAAAACTCTACTATTCTTTTCAAGACGCTGAACACTTGTATCTAATCATGGAATACTTGCCTGGTGGTGACATCATGACCTTATTAATGAGAGAAGAGACTTTGACTGAAACTGTGGCTAGGTTTTATATCGCGCAAAGTGTTCTTGCCATAGAATCTATTCATAAACACAACTACATTCACAGGTTGGTACTCTGTTGCCGTTGCATTAGTCAAAGAAACTACAGGAGCTTAAGAGTCTCAATCTTTCTAGTTTGGTACCATTCTTGTGATTCTATTTTCTTGCCGACAATCAGTCTTTTTCGTTTACCCTCAGAGATGTTAAGCCTGATAATCTATTGTTGGACAAACTGGGCCATGTGAAGCTCTCTGATTTTGGTCTTTGCAAGCCTCTTGATTGCACTTATCTATCTGGTATAAATGAAAATGAGGTTCTTAATGAAGAGAATTTGAAGGAATCGATGGATGTCGATGGACACTTTCCTGATGCTAGTGGAAAGCGCTGGAAAAGCACGTTGGAGCAGCTACAACACTGGAAGATAAACAGGAGAAAATTGGTAGGGAATCTCTGTTCTTTTTCTTAAGTTATAATTAGTACAGTGTCTTCATTTTCTAAAACAATGGTCTTTTTGTTTATACTTCTTTCTTCTCTTGCTCTAATGGCAGGCATATTCCACAGTTGGCACACCAGATTACATTGCTCCAGAAGTACTGCTAAAGAAAGGATATGGCATGGAGTGTGACTGGTTAGTTAATTAGAGGTTTTTTTTTTTGCAAGTTTTAGTCTATGATTGTTGCTTTTTTATTGCCATTTATAGCAATGAAGTGGACGTAATTCCTAGCCTAAGGCCTTTTATGCTCATCATTCCTTGTGATTTGATTCTTTTCCTCTGAACATCTCTACATCCTTTCCTCATTTACTAGAAATTTCATTCATCAGCATTATGGTAATTCTTGTCATAAAGTAAAAGAAGGCTTTTTTTGGTGTCATAATGGCTGAAACTTAAGTTTTTCGAGATGTTCCTGTTGCATCATGGAATGAAATGGTAGTAAGGAATATTTTTGTCATTTCACTGGTCAGGTGTTGATCAGAATTACTAAGCATAAACACAGGTGTGACCAATGAGCAACATAATAAAGTGTTTTCCTTTCCTTGATTCTGATATGTTAACTGCTCCCAGGTGGTCTCTTGGAGCGATAATGTACGAGATGCTTGTTGGTTATCCCCCATTTTACTCTGATGATCCAGTAACAACTTGCAGAAAGGTGACTTTCCACAGTCATTTTGTATCTGTTCCCTTTAAGTTAAATCTTTTGAACTCTGATTGTCTTTATTATCCTTTCAGTGTAATCCAAAATATGGCATGTACTTAATTATCATATTGTTGTCGTACAATTGCATTCTCTCTCTTTTTTCTCACCTTTCCCGTATGTGCTATCTAGTTTGTACTCCCATTGTGGTATAATGTAATTAATTCACAAACATGGTTTATCTTTTCCAGATAGTGCACTGGAGAAACCACTTGAAATTTCCAGCGGAGGCAAGGCTGACACCTGAAGCGTATGATCTGATCTGTAGGTTGCTTTGTGATGTTGATCATAGGCTTGGTACTTTAGGGGCAGAGGAAATTAAAGTATGATTTTGCATTCACTACATCATTAAATTTGATGTATTTTCCGTTCTTCTTAACTATTCTCGTGCCTTCTCATATCTATTAACACTGGACATATTAGGCTCATCCCTGGTTCAAGGATATCTCATGGGAAAAACTCTATGAAATGGAGGCAGCGTTTAAGCCTGATGTTGATGGGGAACTTGATACTCAAAACTTTATGAAATTTGATGAGGTATGGACTCGAATCCTTTTGGGAAGGACTGCTCGCTGTCACTTGCTTTGATACTTTACTGGGAAAAGGCGTTTTTCACAAGTCCTTTGAGAAGCTGTGTTTCTGACATTATCTTATGGTGACACAGGTAGAGCCTCCTCCGAAAAGAACCGGATCCGGACCATTGAGGAAGGTATATAATTTTCTGCTTCTATGGATTGTAACAATTACATACTTAGCCGAAAAAAGATCATGGTGGTCATCGTTTCATGGACAAGCTCACCAAAACCCTCATCTGTTTGTCTTGAATGTTGGTCATCAGTCATAGTATTTCTAATAAATATCCTTGGGAATGATGGAGGTGTGGTTTTTTCTGCAGTCCATGATGAGTCCTCAAGATCTTAGTTTTGTTGGCTACACGTACAAGAACTTCGATGCTGTAAGAGGGTTCCATCACTCTTTCGGTATGATAATTTCTCAAGTCTAATTAACACACTAAGTTTTTTAGTACAATTTAAAGATGCTTTACGATACAAGCTTTCCTTTCTCGCGACCTTTACCTCTGCTCTTTTTTCTCTAATGTGCGTTTTACTTAGCTGACAAATTTCCGTTATCCATTTCAACTATTGCAGATTTAGAGAAAGGGTTACCAAGGGTGTCGTCCATGGATTCAGTTCTCAGTAATGGATAATTTTAGTGGTTATTAGCTATTCTTTGGATATTGAAATTTCACACTTGGCTAAATTCGATCATTTCATGTAGGTGATTCTGCTGTGGATTACTCTTCGAGAGACTCAACTGACAACCCAAAAGCACCAACGCCCTGGGTCGAAGAGCCTGCTTCACGGTGAGGAGTCGCCCGAATCTTAGCAGTCTGGTATGCTATATGCCATGCCTCTCATGAAGGTGGTGGTGGGTCTACCTGCATATAGTCAGTCAGGTCCAGCCCTGTTCCGCTTCTTCCACGGAGGTTTTCTGCAAACCTCTTAATTTGTACAGTAATTTTGGAGCAACTACTGCAATGGCTGCTAATGCCTGACCGCCCTGTTTTTTATAACTTCACATGCGGCGGCATGTCTTTTTGCATTTCCCTTTTTTTGTTTCTTACTGTTTTTGCAAGTCTAGGGAGCTGGGAAATCCCTGCGACTGTCATTTTGAATTCCTGTAATTAGTAGATTTTTCATCTTTTCAAGTACGCCGGTTATGGTTAGTTGATTACAATGTTGTCAAGTAATCAATATACAGCGCAAGTACATCAAATGTTAAGACAAATTATGCTATATATTACTTAATTTTTGAAACTTGAGTCTCCTTCCCCACAAAACCAGCTTCAAATGATTAGAATATGTAGATGTGTCGGATGTGTGAAATCTTATGCCATTCCTCACCATTCTCTTCACTGTAACGTTCCTCAAGAATAGGGCAACCGTTGATATGCAATTTCCGTAACGGCGCCGTCAAAATGCAGTCCGGTAAAGCCTTCATCTTTGGACAATCATAAATCTTCAAGTCTCCGAGCTGTGGCATAGATCTTGCAATATCCAATTCTTCCAATTCGACCATAGTTGATATATGGAGCAATTTCAACTTGGGGAATTCAGTAACAGACGATGACGAATCTCCATGGTTCCTGCTGCTTTTCATCTGTACATGGAACAATGTTAGTCTTTCAAGAGAAGGTAGTCTTGCCAAAGGACTCCAATCCTCCACACGATCACAAAACAAGATATGAAGCTGTGTCAGCTTGGTTAATGAGACCATCCAATTAGGGCATAAGGTTCCCCGGTAATCTTGTATCCGCAAATATTCCAACTCAGGAGGCGGTTGTAAAGCTTCAAGTATGGCATCCTCATCTTTCAAATCATTTCCATCCTCACAAAAGTACAATTCCAAGGCAGTCACGCGTGTCTTATTCTTGAGTTGGGCTCTTATAGCATCATTTGCATCTGTCACCTTTGCTAGATCCCATATGGTAAGTTTCCCTTGGAGCTGGTTTAACTCTTCTAACTCTCCCAACTTAGCTGCTTCATTTTCGTTCGAACTATCACCTACTCTAAAGTGGGGGAGGGTCCGAAGACAACTTAATCTCTCAATCCCTTTTGGTAAGAACTCTATCAACATGTGAATAGTAAGATGCCTCAATTTTAGAAGTTTTTGCATTCCTCTCGGCAATCTCTTTAGGGACCAACAACCTGAGACACGCAAGGATTGCAAGTTACACAATTCACTTATCGATTCAGGCAACAACTTTAGAATACTACAACCATCAAAGTTGAGGTATCTCAAATGTGTCAACTGCCCAAGTTCAATTGGAATTTCTTCTATCTCAGACCCACTGACATCCAATGACCTAAGGTATCTCAAGTTACAAAATAAACTGTGTAGTGCTTCACCAAGTGAATGACCTCCTCCATCGATCAGGAGGCTTCGCAATTTTTTCGAGTTGCAAATACCCTGAAGATTACGTCTTGAACAATACCGCATGCTTGCATAATGAGCTGTCTCACAAAAAGAGCCCATATTTTCTTTCCTGGTGCAGCTGAAACATTCATCTTTCGATAAAAATTGGGCAAAGTCGTGCACTATATCATGCATCTTGAACTTGGTGGCATGATCATCTGGATAAGGAAATTCTTCAAAATAATGGAAAAAAGAGCGCACTGCTAAATTTTGAAAGTACTCCTCACCAACTAACTCCATCTCTTTGCTTGAAGTTGCTTTAAGATAACCTTGAGCCATCCACAACTTGATCAATTCACCTTTCTCAATTGTGTGCTCCTTCGGGAACGAGGCACAATATGTGAAACATCTCCTTACAGCAGCAGGTAAATCATAGTAGCTCAGTAATAAAGGAGGAAATAAACCTCTTCCGACAAGCTCTTCTAGTTCCCACAATTCACTAGATAAAACATTCTCCCACTGCTCTTTACCTCTCTTGAATTGCATTAGGCCCCCAAGTGTTTTTGCAGCAAGAGGCAAACCCTTAGCTTTACCTGCAATTTTTCTACCAATTTCAACCAATTTTTCACGCTCCTCCTCACTTCTCCCATCAAATGCAACTAGACTAAACAGTGACCAACATTCCTCATCAGATAATTGTGCAAGGTCGAACCGATGGGTTGTCTCCATCACCTTTACTACATTCTCATTACGAGTGGTCACCAGGATTCTACTTCCAGGAGCCCCGCGCTTGAGAGAGAGCTTCAAAGGTTCCCATTTTGCATAATCGTCATTCCAAACATCATCAAAGACAAGAAGGAACTTCTTCTCCTTAATGGATTTGCCAATCCTTTCTACAAATGTTTCCAGTAGATGCTTCTTCTCCATAGTGGATTTGCTAATTTGTTCTGCAAATGCTAGCAACATCACATCTGCTTCGCTAAGAGAGTTACCTAGTGCGTTGAGTATTGCTTTTGCAATGTTGATCTGATCAAAAGGCTCCGACACACAAACCCATATTCTCTTCTCAAAATGAACTTTAACTTCCCCATCGTTAAATGCTAGTTGGGCAAGGGTTGTTTTCCCAATTCCTCCCATGCCCACTATAGAGATAACAGGAATTTCTCCTACCCCATGACTATTCTCACACAACAACTTGCTAATCAAACTTTTCTTATCCTCATCTCGTCCCCGCACCCTAGATACATCAACCAAATGTGTGGTTATAGGTCGTTCAGGTTCTTCAATCGCTTTGTACACATCAAACCCATACCTAGACTTCTCTTCGTTAATCACGCTCAATCTTTCAGTAATTTCTCTAATCTTCACACCATTGTAGTGACGATAAATCAATGGATTGAAACAAAAGCAAGGAGATGACAGGAAAGAGCATACCCATGTTCGCTTCGACACTAAATAAGTACTTTCAACTGCTTCCTCGATTTCCCTTTTCAGAATTGCGGTGCTCCACTCATCCAACATATCTTCCATGTCGTAAGAAACTTGTTTGAGTTTTCCCAACCAATCTCTGACACCGGCCTCCCTGAGCTGTCTCCTCTCTGCATCTTCGACAAAAGCTTGGATTGCGCTGAGATTGCTCCTCAACTTTTGGATTTCTTTGTTCACACCCGCTATTAGTTGAAGTTGTTGATTAACCTGCGATCCGAGGATTGTCGTTATCTGCTCCAAGATGGGAGAAATTAGTGCTTCCGCCATTGATGTTGCTGGTTTCTTTTTGGAGAGGGGAAAAGACAGGGATGAGACGGATGATTATTGAATGATCAACGGGAAACGAGAAGACAGCTCTCAGTCTCAGTTGACTCATTTCTGTTGCTTGTTCGACGACGATCGCTGATTCTCAGACGACGTGTCACGCAAAGGTATAAATACAGCGCTTGGAGGGAGTTGGGCCTACCTTGCTCTTTTTGCGTTAATGGGCCGTAATTGGGCCTCATGGATCACAGATTTACACTTAAGAGTTCTGCAGACTCGGGGAACGACTTGGCATGGCAGCTCAGCTAATATAAATGCCGACCAAAAAAAGAAAATGAAGAAGCAAGAGAAAAGGATAAATATCTGAACCTACAGAAAAAATAAATACGGTTTAATAAATTAATATCTTTGTCAAAAGGAGGTCCATTTATCTGTAACTAAATTTCAAGTTCGATCACAGAAAAGTATAGAAAATTACGTTGAGATTTCGATTTTTTTAATAATTATATAATGTTCAAATAAAATTATTTTATATCCATAAAAATAGAAAATAGAGTAAAACAAATTATTCCAACGGTGTTTTCTTTCAAAACTTGACATTGATAATGCTCTTGTAAAATTAGTTTTTCTTTTTTAAAATATTTTGCTTTAAAAGGTAAAGAAATTACCTGAAGTCGGAAATATTTCTTTGCCGAATTTAACTATGTTTTAATAAAATTAGTCTCAGGTCTATAAGGGTAAATAAAACGGGCGTAAAAGAATAGGCATTATCGATCGTATTCTTGATCTGTATTATTATGTAAAAAAATAAAACAGTATTGTAGTCTTTCCTGGCGTCTGTTGGCACAAAATAATTGCCATGCCAGATCAACTTGGTCTTTGGCTTGGATCTTGTAATAAAAAGTAAAAACACCTTACTGTTTTTTAACGAGGGCTAGATCTTCCCAATGTAACTTTAAGGATAGAAAAGAAGAAAAGGGGAAACATCAGTTAACAGAAAATCAGTTATTTGTACTAATAATTTTTAAGTTTTAACAGCAATAATAATAGTAATACTGTAATACGAACATTAAGCTGGCTGGAAACGAGCCGGCTCAGCATTTTTCTTCCAAAATTACCCTCTTCCATCCTCCTCCTTGTCCCACTGATTGCCTCCAACCAAGCCATGGGCAAAAGCGTAAATTAACGGGATCCAATTTCCATTACCGATCAAAACACACACAGGTGCTTCTTCCTCCTCGTCCATGGCTTCGCAATAAACCTTCTTCTTCGATTTGAACCAGCTTCGAAAACCAACTCTATTTTTTCCATTTCATCATATTTTCATCCTCAACAATTCCTTCAATTTCGCGAAAATACCCCTGAATTTCTTCACCTCAAATCCCTTACTGCTCCATCTTCCTCTCTAACACCTTATTATTTTGAAAAAAAGGTAGATTCCGTTCGAAATTTTATGATTTCTTTCTTTCACATTTGATTCAGCTCCTGCGGTTCGTTCTTTCATGTGCTAGCTTATTTTTTATCTTAATTTAGCTTGGAATTTTGGATTAGGTCGGCTTCTTTTTATCGTTTGTTTGGAGTTGATTTTGATTTATTTTATTCTATTCATATTTTTTAATTAGATACTTAAAAAAAAAAAGACTCAATTGAAATTGGTTGGTTTTGTTGGTGTAATGAAGTGAAATGAGAGGGAATTGCGTGGGGAAAAGTAGGTTTATTGTCTTCTAAATAAGGAATAATTAAAATTGATGGAGTGATCTTAGTGAGTAGCTCATGTGGTGTTCAATTTTTTTGAAGTTAAATTTAAGTTTTACAGAAAATGAGAAAATAATGATTAGCTGGTGGAAGTGCACAGTTAGAGGTGGGTTTTAAGTGATTTGTTGTTGATTTGGTAAGTGACACAATTTTGTTAATTTTTAAGTGTTTGTTTGTGTCAGTAAGTTGTGCTTGTATCGTTATTAATGAGCTGAATCTTGGTGGCATGATGGGAATTGTTGCTGTTTTTGAGTTGTGTCACGCGTGGTGAGAACTAGTTAAATTTGTGTTTGGTGTTATTAATGCATGTGTTATTTCAGGGATTCAGATTGTTCGTGCATTATAGGATAGTTAGTTTGGTAACTTTTTTTAAAGCTGTTTGGTGTTTGCTTGTCTGATTGTTGTTTCATGCGCATGATTAGCTTGAGCGTCTTTTTAAATGTTTGTTCCAAAGTGGTAAATTTTGGAATAATGTGTTGATTAGGTGTCGTATAACTAATGATGAATTTGTGGTATTAGGCTGTGTTTAATAAGTTCAAGTTCAATTGCAGGATTGTCATGGTGTTTGAAGTGACTAGGAAGTTATTTGATTATGTTGGAGATGTAGGATTGCATGGTGTTTGAGTTGACTGGAAGTCCTTTTTATTACATTGGGGAACAAAGCTGTAAAACAACGCCATGACAGATAGGCCTTGATGGATGGATTCCATTTTATCTTAATATGTAAAGTATAAATCTAAGTCATTTATACAAATGCTGTAGATGAGGTAACATGTGAAGTCTATAAATCGATCATCAGTGAGTTTGGATTGAGGTTCTGATTATCTGATTTTCTTCTCTTCAGGTGCATTGTCCTTTACTATCCTTTGAAGTGCGACTTAGACTATATGTGCTGCAATACTGCAATTTTGTCATGCATTATTGCATTTATTGGGTTTGTAACACAGACTATGTAAGGAAACGCTTAAAATGGCTACATCTAGTAAGTTCGATCTGTCTTCAGATAGCATGGATAGGCCACTATACACCAGTGGGCAGCGTGGATCCCACTTAGCTGCTCAATTGGACAGATCGGGTAACTTTCGTGAAAGTACGGAGAATCCAGTCCTCTCCTCTCTCCCAAGCATGACAAGAGGCAGCTGTGTAGTCGCCCAGTCAGATGTTGTGACTTTCTTCCAATGCCTGCGCTTTGATCCAAAGGTTGTGGCTGCCGACCATAAGTCTAGCTGTCAAGGAGACTTTAAACGGCACATAAATATTGCTCTTGGTGTTTCAATGGATGATTCTCCAACTGCGTCTTCTAAAGGCAAGATGCTACCTGAGGAAATCAAGCGGGTCAAGGCTGGTCTTCATGAGAGCTCTGTCAAGGCCAGGTAGTTCCTTGAATGTTTTCCATCTCGCCTAACTGTTATATCTAAGATTATTAAGTTCTGTTAAATAACAGGGCACGCATGAAGATTTTCAATGAAGCCTTATCTGTATTCAACAAAGTTTTCCCGAGCATGCCATCAAAGAAGAGATCTAGATCAGAATTTTTTTCTAATGAACGACCTAATGCTTTGTTATCAAGTGATCGGCCAATCCTTGGGCCTGGCCTGGGTAAGATGGGAATTCAAAATCATTCTGTCCCCAGTGGTTTTGAACTTGAGCAGCAAAAGTCAGAAGAACGAAACAAAAATGCTGTTCCAAACAAGCGCACACGAACATCTTTGGTGGATGTCAGAGTATGTGTTGTCTACATCTTGCCTTGCTCATACATGTTAATATTATAACTGACCTGTTCCATTTTTTTGTTTACCTGCATGTCTTATGTGATTAACTTGTAAAATCCATAAATTTTGCCGAGTTGGTTTATTCTTTTCCCTTTTCTCTTTCTTATACACCTTGTTAATGCACAGATGCTATTCTAGTTTTTTTGCTAGCCCTCTTTTGATCCCTTTACTTATGTTGATGGGGAAGTTTTGGTGGTTCTAATAAGTTTGGGCTTCTTCTGTTGCTATGTGATCTTAATGTGCAATTCATAGTTTGCAAATAGTTCTTTTACTTCATCGGCCAGTATTCAGTCTTCTTAATTCTTCAAGGAAACTGGCTCATGATTTGACAAATCATGGACATGCAGGGCAATGCTCTAGTCAGGCCATCAGCTACAATTGATAGAGATAGGGAAATGCTACGACTTCCGAATAGTGGCGCTGTCGGTGATGATCGAACATTATCAATTGGTGTTGATGCTTGGGAAAAGACAAAAATGAAGAAGAAACGTCGTTCTGGGATAAAACCAGATGTTTCTCCTAATGCTGTATCTCATAAACCTCCTGATGGCCACCGGGAACCTAAACAAGGAATGCAACAAAGACCTTCTGCGGATGCTCGGTCAAGGTTAAATATTGATTCCCCTGGGTTCAGGTATGCTCAAAGTGCTACCATTCTTGCATGTGCCTAGTGTGACCATTTGTATCCTCTGCGCAATAATGTGCCTTTTAATGATGCTTATGAAAACAAAAAAGGGAAGTGCCTTTTAAATGTGTCAACTACATTCACAATTATCATGTAGATGGTCCTTTTCAAGGAATAAACTTAGTCACCTTTTGATCTTCCTCCTTCCATTTTCTTTGTTTCAGTTCATGTCCTGTGATATAAAATGTTGGGTATTTTTAGGCCCATTGATGACAATTTTGTTTCAATAAGAGGATTGACTAACAATGATGCAGGTTGCGGTAGTTTTCAAATTGTTTCTTTCCTTTTCATCATCTTCCATCTATGTTTTCTTGAGAGCCCACTAATTTCTGCCTATGGTACTTATTTATTGTATTGTTTCACTAAAAGTTTCTTTTTGCATTTTGTCTATGTTTGGGAAAAGCTTATCAAGATGAGGATAGTTCTTGGAAAGATATAGATTTCTGTACCTATAAAAATTGGGATTATTTAGGTGTAAAGCAACCAAGGAGAATAGTGATGCACCTCTATGGCAAAAAAAAAAAAATCTTGTATAGCCAGCAATTACCTCTTCTGTACCTGATGCCATCCTTTTCTGTATAATTCTTAAATGGGCTCAGGCGAGGAAAACAACCTAATGCATAACAACCTATGGAAATAGGGGTGTTTGGTAGGAGGTGTATTTAGTTCCCCAAACTCTGCAGAAACCTTTTATCATTGATTTTAATGTGAAAGTTTTTGTTTAGCTTAACTGTGTAAGTGGTGTTTGCCTAGTGGTAGGGATCTGTAAAGTCATTGCAACTTTTAATTAAAATTGAGGTTTCTTGGTCGTCTTTTTTTTTTGTTTTTTAGTTCCTTGGTCGTCTTGGGAACAACAATGAAAAATTCTTTTCCTAAGGCTCTGATCTTGCATCATGAAGAGCAAATTTTTTTGCCTTTAACCTACTATCAAATGTAAGTGTAGTTTGTGAAAACTGTTAGCCCTTTAGTATGTCATTTTACCATCTCTTTGTTGATTTAGAACAAAATAGATCATGATTTTTGCAATATTTCTGGTTGAACTTTAAAGGCGAATATTGGTTCATTTTTTATGATCTTAGTTGAACTTTAAAGGGAAATCATCTGGGTTTTGTAATTTTTTTAACTGCTTTTCCTTTTTTATTCTCCATTCTGTAAATTACTTTTCATTCTTATGCTACTATAGGCCAGCAGTTGCTAATGGTGCTGTTGGAGCTGGAAAATCAGATGCTACCCCGCAACTCACGGGGTTGACTGTGCGGTCATCCATCCCCAGGACAGACCTGGATAATAGTTCTGTTCTCAATGATCGGAAAGAACGACCTATTGGTTCAGACAAGGAAAGGGTGAATCTCAGAGCTGTTAATAAGTATGCACAATATCTTCAATACATTGATTTATTACTCTTCTTTATTGTTCTACTACTGTCGAGATTCGGTGATTATCTTATTTACCTTCTATTGTGGTTGTTAAGTCATACTGGGACTATTTCTTCTGATAAATCATACCCTCTGTTTTTCCATGTCATTCTTTGGATTTTCTATCTCTGAATATTTCATTAGGGCCTTTGTTTTGCTATATCAAGTCCTGCATTTTAGTCTTTTAGTGTGTTTTAACAGATCATGCATTGACCTGCACTCGTTTGTTCTTTATATTGCGCAGAGCAAATGTCCGTGAGGATTTTAATTCAGCTAGCCCTACTTCAAGTACAAAATTGAATGCCTCCATTCGTGCTCCACGGACAGGAACAGGGATTGCGCCCAAGTTGTCCCCAGTTGTCCATAGGGCAACTGCTGCTCCCAGTGATTGGGAACTTTCTCATTGTACAAGCAAGCCACCTGCCAACAATCGTAAGCGCACGGCATCCGCACGGTCTTCATCTCCACCTGTTGTCCATTGGGCTGGCCAGAGGCCACTGAAGAACTCTCGTACTGGAAGAAGAACAAATTTGAGTCCTGTCATTCCAAACAATGATGAAAGTCCTGCTTTGGATACAGTATCCGATGCTTCCGGTAATGAAATTGGGTTGGGATTTGCAAGGCGCATGACTGGCAATTCTCCTCAGCAGGTTAAATTGAAAAGTGATCCCTTAGCTTCAGCCACATTATCTGAAAGTGAAGAATCTGCCCCCCCTGAGATTAAATCTAAAGAAAAGGGAAGAAAGTGTGATGAAGTAGAGGAGAAAGCTGGACAGAATGTTCAAAAGGTATCATCCCTGAGTCATGCATCAAGAAAGAACAAGCTGGTTGCTGGGGAAGACAATGGAGATGTTGTGCGAAGGCAGGGGAGGACTGGGAGGGTTTTTTCTTCGACAAGGGCTCTTATGCCAATGGGAGCTGAGAAGCTTGGTAATATGGGAACAGTGAAACAGCTTAGAAGTACAAGACATGGTGTTGATAAAAATGAAAGGTTAGACACTTCCTCCATTTTCCAGTTATATCTCAAACATCTTTCCCATTGTTTTGCTTGGAAATGTTGGATCACTCGTTTAAATCCCTCTGTTCTTTGATAATTTTTATCAGCAAAGCAGGTCGCCCGCCAACTCGAAAACTTTCTGACCGTAAGGCATATGCGCGGCAAAAGCATACAATGGTTAATTCAACAGCAGATTTTCTTGGTACGTCTACTTCAATTAAAATTTGTTTTTTTCCCCCTACTATTATTGACTTTTTGTTGAATGATTTAGTCGGTTCAGATGATGGGAATGAAGAGTTGTTGGCTGCTGCAAGTGCTGTTATTAATCCTGGTACCATTGACACTTAAAATTAGCCAGTTTCTTTGTTGATAAATTATTTCCTTTTTGTTTGATTTATTTCGTTTTCCCTGCAGTGTATGCATTGTCTAGTTCATTTTGGAAGCAAATGGAGCCATTTTTTGGTGTTATATCTGATCTAGACCTTGCTTTCTTGAAGCAACAGGTAAAAAAGTTATTTTGCTTTTCTGTTTTGTTTGTATTAGATGATTACTCTTATTCTACAAGGTTACATCTATAACTTTTTTGTTCTCATACTTGTTCAAGAATCAATTTGAGGGCATAAGGGTGATTGTGATGGCAATATGTGAGAAATAAAAAAAATACAGATTGGAGTGTAACATAGCACACATTGGCCACAATCCACTTCTTCTAAACAAACTTATGATGTGGAAATTGAATATTATTCCCATAACTATTGGTTGTTTTTGACAGACTCTTACTACTTGTTGGCTTTCAGTGATTGGCTTTACAGATTTGTTGGTATATAGTTCTTGAGTTTCAGGACTGTGTTTAAGGCCTGTGACTCCACTTTATTTTCTTGTAGTAACCACTGCCTTGAGTAGCCATTCCCATACTAACTGCTATGATTAATACGAAGGACACTTTAAGATGCCTAAATTGCTAATGATTAATATGAAAGCCTTGGTTCTCAATTCTATCTTGCCTCAGTTTGGGTTTATTGTATTATCAGCAAGATCCATTCAGTAGCCTAACTTTAGTAGTTTCAAGCTTAAGTTTGGACAGAATAATGTTTGTCTGCTCTATTCTGCTAACTTAAATTCCTTTGATGAAGACGGTATATATGTCCATGTTATGGGTATTTTGGCTTTGTCTGAGAGGTTTATCCAATGTTGGTGTGAATTTCTGATATCTTAGTGCTATTTTGTGTCTAAGCCATTTCATTGCCCACCCTACATAAAATTTGCTTGTGTGGTTCAATGGTTAAGTAATATTTTATCTTTTCACTGATCTTGGTTTTAACCATGTAGTATTAGCTCATCACTTTCATACATGTGGTATTCTTTCACAAATTATTGCTGTTGGACAATGAGTTGTATTACTAGCCTTCCATTGTTATTGTCCATGGTGCCATTTATTTGTGGCTTCTATGAATTATCATGACCCTAGAGGTCTGTACATAAGGTTATTTAGGAGTCTACTTCCAAGTCTGACATCCCTAAAATTAAGCTCAAGGAAGTTCCTTCTCTGAAATTTTTGTTCAAGGACAGTTTCTGGTATATGAAATTGTCAGGCTGAGAGTTAATTTGATTTCCCTTTACTCATTGCTTCATTTCAGGGAGATACTGAAAAAACTGCACCTTCTCCAACACCAATTCTTTCCGGTGTAAGTTATATTGGTAATGCCCATAATGGGTATGGGCTAGCTGAGCATGGGAGACAGGTAGGGCCTACTAATGAGACACATAGTGTTGAACATCTTCCAGAACAGTTTGTGACTGGAGCACGAGACATTCCACTTTGTCAGAGACTCTTAGCAGCAATAATTTCAGAGGACGATTATACCCATGGTAATGGAGACCTGGAAATTTATGGGTATGCAACTGGATTTGGACTTGATAGAGACTTGGGATCAAATGGTGTGAGTCACTTTGATAACTTCCAGTTTTCTGAACATCCTGCATTCAATGGTTACAAAGTAACTGGGAAGCAGCATGATGACACAGACATGTTGGGAACCTCAAATATGGTTACTGATTCAAACTTTAAATTCTCCATAAATGATGGAATTCCGGATCAGACATCGGTAGATGGCATGGACTGTTTAGGGTCTCATTATGACAGCATGTCCCTCAATGAGAAACTTCGTCTGGAAGTTGAAAGTATTGGAATTTTCCCACAACCAATAGTAAGTTAATTTCTACACGAATTTCCACCCCAATGGAACTTCTTTTTGTTCCTTTTGGTTGTTGCAGCTTTGCACTTGCATTTGATTGGCCTCTGGGGTTATTATTCTTAGCATTTGTGCTTGAGTGATTTACCTTTCACTATTGTGGCCTCATCATTAAGATCTGGCAACATCTTTCAATAACTGTGCACACTTCTTTGATCAGCCGTCACAGATTGATGAAGGAATCATTGGAGAGCTCACCAAATTAGAGGAGAAGTACAACGGACAGGTACTTTTGTTTTTACGTAAATGGTTGTTATAGGATATTATAGAAACTGCTAGTACTTTTTCCTTCCATTTTCTGCTGATGAATTCGTTCTTGCTTTGGGTGCATCTGTGTTTAGCTCATTCATCTTAACTCTGGAGAGCTAACCATTTTGTCTTGCTGGTCACTACAATAGGTTTTGAAGAAAAAAGGCTTGCTAGATAAACTGTTGAGATCAACTTCAGAAATTAAAGAACTTCAAGAAAAGTAATGAATTTGTTCCCTTGAGATGATTTTTCATGCCTTTGCTTTTTGTTAAAGTTTGCCTGTCATTTTGTACTTATATATCTGTGCTTTATGCTTGTTTAGGGAATTTGAACAGCGTGCTCAAGACAAACTTGTTGCAATGGCCTATGAAAAGTACATGGTAATTTTGTTACTGTATAAACCTCCACTTTTTGGTTGGTAATTCAATTTTTCTTCTTTTGAACACTTTGATGATGACTTTAGCATAGTGACCAAGACTGGCATGCCTAATATATATGTTGATGCAGATATGTCTAATGTCACTCCTCTTTTGTATTGTTTATATACTTTTCCCTTTCCAATGACATTCTTCCTGTATTCAAAATAGGAGAGTTTGTAGCCGAGCACTTTAGCCTAACAAGTCTTGAACGCTGCATATACTTCACTAGTTTCCTGCTTTAACCCTGAACTTAAACTTGGTGGAATTATTTTTGTTAGAATAATGGTTCTCTGGTGCACATGATGCACTTCTCTTGTGTGTTGTGTATGTGTTCATGTGTTTGTATAATTTCCTTGTCTAGTCGAATAATTTGTGCTTTGTTGACACTGTTGGGATTATTTCCAATTGTGAAACAAACATTTTGTTTCCTTCACTGTTTATCACTGTTGATTGCTATTGGATTTCCCCTTGGTGGTTAGCTTATGCATCTTCTTTTGACAGAGTTGTTGGGGTCCTAGTGGCACTGGTAGTAAGAATTCTAGCAGCAAAATGGCCAAGCAGGCTGCTTTAGCATTCGTTAAACGGACATTAGAAAGATGCCATAAATTTGACGAGACGGGCAAGAGCTGTTTCAGTGAACCGTTACTTAAGGATATGTTTGTTTCTGGGTCTGCTCTTGTAAGTGGTGCAAGATCAGCAGATACTCCTATAGATGGTGAATCTGCAAAAGTATATGCCAATACCTCAAGCCTCTCTTTGGATGCTAGAGTTTCAGGTATTTTATCTTACTCTCTCCAGAAGTTACATCTGTATTCTGCATTTAGTCCTTGTACCCTTGGCAAATATTATGCAATGGCTCTGCAACTTTTTTGGCACCTCTCGGTGTGTGCTCTCATTTCCTTTGGAGGGATTCTGTGTCTGAGATGTCTTGTTTTAGTTCTTTTGCTTGTTTTTCTTGTGACGTGCCACACTTTTAGATTGTTATCTTGGAACTTTCTGCAGCTTCTACGGCTTCACAGCCAAGCCCTCGAAATTCACGGTTGGGTCAGAATGGAGATAGTTATGCTGCTAATTCTTCTGATCTTTCTCCTGTTAATTACCTATCTGAATCACCTACTGTTAGAGAAGACACGTGGTCAAACAGGGTCAAGAAGAGGGAATTGTTGCTCGATGATGTCGTTGGTGGTACTGTTGGCACTTCATCGAGTGGCCCATCTGGTATGGGAGGTTCTCTCCCAAGCAGTACCAAAGGAAAGAGGAGTGAGAGAGAGAGAGATGGAAAGGGGCACAGCAGAGAGGTTTCATCTAGGAATGGGACTACAAAAACTGGTCGGCCGGCAATATCTAGTGCCAAAGGAGAAAGAAAATCTAAAGCAAAGCCCAAGCAAAAAACAACCCAACTATCTGTTTCTGTAAATGGTCTTCTTGGCAAGATACCAGATCAGCCTAAAACAATGTTGCCTTTTGGCGCAAAGTCAAATGAAATAACTACCAGTAGCAATGCCAAGGAGAAAGATGGGTTTTGCTTGGGTGTATTGGATGACTCTGAGGCTCTTGATTTCTCCAGTCTCCAACTACCGGGAATTGATGTACTGGATGACGGCCAAGGGCAGGATCTGGGTTCATGGTTGAACATTGATGATGATGGATTACAAGACCATGACGACTTCATGGGACTCGAGATCCCGATGGATGACCTTTCAGATTTAAATATGATGGTTTGAAGTCTTTCTCTGTATAGTCTTGTTCATTATACTATTTTGACAAATGAAACATAATCACTGTTGTCAAGATGACCAGTTACAAGGATGGTCATTCGGCTACGGATTCAGAATTAGGTTATATAGATTCTTTTGTAGACTTCACAAAATTTTCAAGGGAATGTTTTCGGATGGCTTGGATTTTGTTCGTGTATCAAGATGGTAACTTCGACTGTAAAGATCTTTTGTCCAAGGTACAAGTTAGTATGCCCTAGTGTTTTACATCTTAGCAAACGCTGTGTCTTTCCTGTAGCTTTTACAAATCAGAGAACAATGCTCCTGTACATACATTGTTATATTTCTAATAAAAATCAGCCTTTTCAGGCTTACTTTTGTAGAGATTTCTTCCATCGCTTTCTTCTCTTCTCTAGTTCCTTACGGACATCATTGCAGCTATAGTTGTGGTAGAACTGAGCTAACTTTGTTTTACTAGATTGGGTTTCTTCTGCAGACTCCACTCCACTATAGGTTCTTTACCGCAAAGCAAGATACTCTGCAAGTAAGGATGTAAATGTGGTTGATGCTCAATCCTCTTGACTTTTATTCAGTTTTATGTTTCTTTTTGATCATTTACAGGCCTTGGTTTCGTATAATATATAAGAATCGACTTACGGTAAGATTTTTCCTTCTCTTTCAATATTTTGTTCTGTATTTTAAATATACGCACATGTTCATCTATTTCTGACCACTGTTCTGCACTTCTATTCATACAAAGACTGTCATGCTGAATAGCCTTTCCTATTTTAAGCAAATAAAGGCCGTCTCACTATCTTTTGCGGTGAATAATGAAAATTGTCTGGAATTTCTGATCAGTCTTGGATTTCCTTTGTTGCAGATTCATTTGCACCTGGTATACATTGGTTTGAGATCTTTTACTGTTTAGTTGTTTTTCAGTCTACTTTTGAGCTGCGGATGTGGATCTTGTTATCATCCCTACTGGATTTCGGTCAAACCATGTTCTTCATTAGTTGTTATTGACATGGGGATACAGTTATAGTTCTCAGCATATTTTTTAGTTTTTTCTTGTTTTGAGTGTACAATGAAGGCATTGTTTCTTTTGTCTGTCGAGGTTCAATTCTTTAGAGATGATGAGTTATATAATCTTCTAGAATTAAGAGACAAGGAGCATCTGTTGCATTAGTTACCTAGTGCTGTGTCTTCCTGAATATCATTCCAAAGGACTCAATTACAGTGTCGTTCTTTAGTTGCATCTATTGAAGCAACCTCATTTGCTCATGATTAACTGGATTGTATGATTGCTGGTCTAGTTTCAGCAGGAACAACAGGCTTTACCCTCGCATGGCTTTGAGGTGTTTGAAGGTAAGTTGGCACGTGCTTAGTTAGAGCTGTCATTGTCTCTTGTTTGTTTAAGGCAGTGATGAGGCTAATGGCCATGGTGGAGTAGTTTTATTTTGCATTTGCGAGCATTATTCCATTTACTATTTCTCACACTTGAAGTAATGGTGGATACATGTGATTATCCATGAGAAGCCGCAAAGTGCTCATAGAGGAAAGCACTGTTGAGAAAATAATGAAATGCCCTAAAGCAGATGATGATTCTTCTAGGGAAAGCACCTTGTTTATGAGACATTGGTGTACTCTAAGAATGACACGTCACGCCTTACATTCTATTGTTATGAGTGGGTGGGATCTACCATTAAAACCCACAAAAGCCTCACATTTTTGGATCTCACTGGTGGTTGAGTGATTGAGTCTGCCTCGCGTGTGCATTTACTATCGACTCTCGTTACAAGCATCCTTATTTTCTTTGATGCGATTCGTGTAGTTGTCTAACCTTGAGAATGTTCTCTTTAGCATTTTATCTCCGTAGTATGATATAAAAAGAGACTGGTTCTAGAGATTTTCTTGAAAACTGCTTATTTTAGTCTAACGTTACGTTTCCTAATTTGCAATTAAAGCTATACAATAATAATAATAATAGAGTATTAGTAAAAAAACAGCATGAAAAAGTAATAATTATTATTAATTTTTTATGTGTAAAATTAAAAAAATATAATTTAATTTGTGACAGAAAGAGTATTTATTTAATTATTTACAAAAATAAAGTCAACATTTTCTTTTTTTAAATTTGATAAAAAGAAAGCAAGTCTTCAAAATTTCTGACTTTTTATGAATTGGATTTAAAAAAATGACCAATACTCACCTTTACAATTAAAGTAAGTGCCTTCTTTGGTCTATATACATTGGTGAATAAATATTTCATCTTGCCCAATGATTGTTTGAATTGCTAGGAGCTGTTCTTGAAATTTAAAGGAAAAATGACACATTCTCAAATGATTGTTTTTATTTAAACCTTTATGTTAACTCCGTATATTGACCGATGTGACATGCCACGTCGCCACGAAAAAATTAAGAATTAAGAAACAATAAATTAGTTTCTAGAGGGAATGATTCAAATATCCCTAACTTAATAAAATCAATTCTGTAGTTTATAATTCAATTACTACAGCAATTTACAATGGAAAGGTAAGAGATGAAAGTTGTAAGATCAATTAAATCATAAATCCCTAATTCAATAAAATTAGCTTTTGTAGTTTACAGTTGATTCCTAATTCAAGAAGAAAAAGTCAAAAAAATAACTTCCTCTCTTACTCTGCTAAAAGTCAGTTTCTTCACTGCTCAGTATAAAATCAGTTTTTTAGATTCGTAAAGTTTCTTCTTCCTCCATTTTGTCCGGTGGCAAAATTTCTTGCTACATCAAGAGGTACCGACCTCAATTACATTATATTTAATTATTAAATAAAATATTATCATGTGTTAATTTTTTATGTGGAGAGATACCGATGTACCTAAAATTATGAGGTGTTTGTTTTAAATACTTAACAAAATGTTATTGATCTGGTCTATCATTTTACGTGGTGGGCTAAATTCACCTACCTGGATTTATCAAAATGACGAAAACTCATTGTTACTCCAAAGTATGTTTTTCTTTTTCTTTCTCTAGATTCTCTTTTCATGCAAGCAAAAGAGAAAAGCATACAAATCAGTGAACAATTGGAGGTATTGGAAAAGGCGCAGTCCATCTATCCCTTCAGGTGAGTTTTGAGTCATTTCCTCTCCCTTGTTTCTTTCCTTCAAAACAAAACTCCTGAAAAAATCTGTCTATGATCTTCATTTGCAATTCTTGTCATTAATCAAAATTGGTAGACCTGATAAGTGGCAGTCGCCTGAATGAAAAATCTGGATAATTCTACAATTTTTAGGGTTACACAATCAGCATGTGTTGACTGTCTTTCATTTTTCAAAAATGTTGGTTAAGAGTAGTTAATTTCAAGAGGTTATGATAAATTGCCTCACTTTGGGGGGAAACGGTTTTTGGTTCTTTTCTAGGTTTCTCTATAACTTTTTTTCTTTTATAATATCTTACAAGTGGAAAGTTGGTGATTATTTTAGACTTATCCGTATCATCTTTGGCGTGTAAAGGTCCAAAGACGGTGGCATCTGTTTTCTCTTTCCAGTTCTCCTTCAATTGCCTATTTCCTTCTAATTAATGGCTTCTTGCAGTTTCTTGATTGCTTACAAAGATCATTCTTGAAAAGCAAAAATGGATTCAGTGGAGGAGATTTCTCCTTCTGCTGTCTCTGTTTCATTTAGGATAGGAAGATTTGAAGAGAGAGCACCAGTTTTGTTATCAAACCCCTCGAAGAAACCATGTATGTCTACTAGCGTGTCGGTAGGAGCAGAGGAGAAAAACAGGGGAAGAGAATCCATTTCATTGAGTTGGATTATCCAAAACGATGGTGGATTAAGTTCTAGAGAAACAATTCACCCTCCAAGTAATAATACTAACAACATTAGGCAACTTTTGTCGTTCGAGGCTGATTCTGATGAGAATTCCACAACTGTGATCGATTCTGACAAAAGTAATGTCATTGATAAATTTCAGACCATTTCAGAGTCCATCCTCAGAAAACCAAGAAAACCAATTTGGGGTTTTACATCTCTCTGTGGAAGGAGGTCGGGAATGGAAGATGTTTTCGCCATTGTCCCGCAGTTCTTACAAATTCCTAGTGATCATGATATGGGTCGTGTAGCTGCTTCACATTTCTTTGGTGTCTATGATGGGCATGGAGGGTCTCAGGTATTTGCTTTATGCTTAATGCTGTTTTGTTCTATCAATTAGATTCCATAATTTGATGATTATGCGAGTTTAAATGGAAATTAGTGACTTTTTTTTTATGTAAACAGGTTGCAAATTACTGCAGCAGGCGCATCCATGTGGTTTTAGCAGAGGAGATTATAAAACTTTTAGGACCAAACTTGTCTGATGCAAGAATTGGGGACAAGTGGCAGGAGAAATGGAAGAAATCCTTCTCAACCTGTTTCTTAAAAATTGATTCCGAGGTTGAAACTCTTGTACCTGAAACTGTCGGATCTACCGCATCAGTTGCAATTCTCACTCCAACTCAGATCATAGTTGCAAATTGTGGTGATTCAAGAGCAGTCCTATATCATGCAAAAGAAGCTGTACCATTATCGGTAGACCACAAAGTAAAGTTCCTTTCCTATCTGTTTTTTTGGCGCGACAGAGTCTATATATCCTCATACAGTTTCTGATAATTTCTCTTGCAGCCAGATTGAGAAGATGAATTTGCAAGGATAGAGGCTTGTGGAGGAAAAGTTATACAATGGAACGGGCAGCGCGTTTTTGGTGTTCTTGCAATGTCAAGGTCTATTGGTATGCATCATCTACTCTACCGACACATAAAGTTGCATAATCTAATCATGAATTACATGAATTTGCTTCTGTTATGTTATCCTCAGGTGATAGATACCTCAAACCATCAATAATTCCCAACCCGGAAGTGAAGTTTGTTGCAAGAGCTAAAGAAGATGAATTCCTAATCCTTGCAGCTGATGGATTGTGGGATGTTATAACAAATGAGGAGGCTTGTGAGATTGCAAGAAACCGGATTCTTGCTTGGCGTAAGAAGAATGATGAAATTACCTTATCTGCAGAAAGGGGTGAAGGAGTTGATCCTGCAGCTCAAGCAGCAGCAGAATTCCTGTCAAAGGTTGCTCTTCAAAAGGGAGGCAAATCGAGAGATCCAACGGCCTTCTCGGAATCATCTCTGCTCATTTATTCTTTTAAGGAATTCTGCTCTAGTAACTTTTTTCGGATTTTGGAGGTGAAACCTGTACAGAGCGTTTGGGTATGTGCGATGCGGATTGCCCGTCGAGATGCAAATCGAGAGATCCAACGGCTCAAGATAAATGCATCAATCAAGTTTGTGTTTGTACTTATGGTTGCCCCCTAATACATGCGAAGAGAATATTGATTTGGGTTTAGGTATTCCTGGTTTTTGCGACGTTGTGCTGTGCGAAAGCAAATGTGTCGCAAAACATGGACTTGATAACAATTCAAGCGTCGGATACTGCCCTAGTAAAACTTCCTCACTTTGTGTCTGCCGATACTACTGCAAGTAATTAGTTGATTATTTCTTTAATTAATCGGGAATCTGTTAATTAGTTAATAATAATGATTAAGCAGTGCGTTATGAGCATTATTACGTTTCTTTTAAATTTCTAATGCTGTACTTTTTTTAATAAAATTAAAAAATAAAATAAAATATTTACATTTGATGATTAGTTTCTAAAATTATCTTGAAAATATGGAAAGAGCGTTGTCAAACTTCTTTTGTGGGTCCACAAAAATTCTATGACACAAACTTCGTCTTTCTTTGGGTGATTTAAAATCTGTCCAACATCTCTATGACAAAAATTGCCTAAAATCTCGTCTTAAAATTTTGAAAATGTAGAAAATCTCATAGTGTTTAAATTATAATGGCAATAAATATATATAAATGGCAAAAATTGCCCAAAATCTCGTCTTAAAGTTTTGAGAACGTAAAAAATCAGTGAAATTTTCTTAGTTACAGGGAAACAAATCTCACTCTTTAAACCATAAAAATATACGCACAAAAAAGAGATTCTCCATCAACACTATATAAATCCTACATCTAGAGGCTAGAGCTATAGTTCAAAATCGTAGAAATACTTATAATTCAAATCTTTAAAAAATGGCGAAAGTTTCTCCGACGTGTTTTGCTATGTTCTTAGGCCTTGTAGTCCTGGTGGCGATTTTGAAGGTGCAAGCTCAAACCTGTAAAGAGAATTGGGGACCGTGCGATGCGGGTTGCGAGTCGAGATGCAGAGCTAGAGATCGAGTGGCCCAAACCGATTGCATCAATTCAGTTTGTGTGTGCACTATAGGTTGCAGTAATCATTGCCAAGAAATTTTGGGCACTGCTAATTGCGACCCCGGCAAGTGCAACGATGAATGTAACGCAAAACATGGATCTGATAATGGAAGCAACGGATACTGCGTCAACAACGAAACTTCCTCAAATTGTACCTGCGCATACAATTGTCCTTAACTATTAGTCTATTAGTACTTTATTACTGTAATTAATTAATCGGGAATCAGTTAAATAATTAAGTCGTGTGTGTTACGTGCATACCTTATATTTTTAATTTCCTAGAACCTTTAATAAAATTAATAAGGGGATTTTTATTTTTATTTTCATTTTTTTATTAACCTTTACAGGATTATTTAATTTTGGAAAAAGGGTAAAATACACCCCTACATTTGTATCATAAGTTAAGATAAGCCACTACATTTGTAATTGAGTCAAATAAGTCACTGCATTTGTATCACATGTCAGGATAAGCCACTACATTTGTAATTGAGTCAAATAAGCCACTGCATTTGTCAATTTGATCTACATTAGCCACTCATCCCTAAAAATAGTTATACCTTGTTTGGATATATCATAAGAATATGCTTACATGGTATTCTTTTTTAAATGACATGACATAAAAACCATGACTATTTTGATCTTACTCGATGTTAAATAAAAAGTTGGATCTCAAAAATAAATAAAATTGAGTGCACAAAAATAGTGGTTTATTATTTTGATCTTACTCGATGTTTTATTGCTAAAAAAACGAATATTATTTTGATCTCGCTCGATTTTTTATTTTTGAATATTTTGATTCAACGTTTTATTTTTCTATTGCAAAAATGAATGTTGAGCATGATTTTTATGCCATATCATTTTAAAAAAAAATACTATGTAATCATAGTCTTATGATGTATCCAAACAAGGTATAAGGGATGAGTGGTTAATATAGATCAAATGGATAAATGCAGTGGCTTATTTGGCTCAATTACAAATGTAGTGGTTTATCTTGACATATGATACAAATATAGTGGCTTATCCTGACATGTGATACAAATGCAGTGGCTTATTTGACTCAATTACAAATGTAGTGGCTTATCTTGACCTATGATACAAATGCAGGGGTGTATCTTACCCTTTTTCCTTTAATTTTCTAATCGTATAAACCCAAAAAAAAAAAAAAAAGTTGTACGGTAACAGGCTGGGTTGTTCCGTGTCGGCCCAGGACATGGCCCATTAACTTAAGGAGGTTGGTTTTTAATGGGCCTAGTAAAAAATATTAATCCAATCAACCTAATCAACTTCGTGAGTAAATAAATCTCGCTTTTCTAAACCAAGAAAACAAATCTCATTGCCTATCCCAAAAGGCTACACATCCTCGGCACGAAGTACTCAAGGTGGAATGCAGTCCACCAACAAATAACAGTGCGAAAATATCATCGGCATTGGTACTCCTTGCAACAATGTCGACGCCGCCGAAACCTGCAACAAAACATGTAATAGAAAACATCTACTCCCCAATCAAAGCATGGGTCGCCGCGTATACAACAGCACTTCCTCTCAATGTGTCTGCAATTACAACTGTTAGTTAATTAACTGTTAAGTTGGATCTTGAATTTCCCATTTTACGAATCGAGCAAGTACAAGATTCAATATATCTGCAGCAACCAAAGAAAAATATACTACCAATGCGGTACATACAATACAACAGCTTTTTCATCAGGAGTTGATGGAATTTGCAACTCAGATTGCCAAATACTAATAAAGTTGATTATCTTTTCTATTAAGTTGTACAGGAAACTTTCATTCCTTGATAATACAGCACAACAAGCACCAAATCTTTGGACATAAGGATACATTAAGAATATAAAAAATGCTACCCCTTAGTCCTTGTCATTTGGATGCAAACAAGTGAGAGGCATTTGGTGTTGCGACGGCTGTTGAAAATCTTTCCTTCATCAGATGTCAGGTGGCTGGCTTAAATTGTTTTTGAAGCCCGTGCACTGTTGCAACAGAGAAATGTTAGCAACGTGTAAAAAAAAGTCTCAAATTCTTACTCAAGATGATGTTAGATGCAATATTGTCATAAGCATACCGATTCCTAGACTAGATGATTAAAATGTCAGAATTTTAAAAACCAAATTCCTGGTAGGTAACGCTTCACAGATGAAAGCAGAGCCATGACTAGTCAAATCATCCATTTTTCACATGCAAAAGGGTCCGATAGACCATAATTATCACTGACTGATTGAGAAGCCATGGGCTTGCAATCGCCAGCGTATAGTTGAAAACAGGATATGCAACTCCTCAGTGTTATCGTAAAAGATATGAGGTAAAAGAAGAAAGTTATGTATGTATCAATGAAAGAACTATGGATCCAAACAAGTATCAAACGACTTTTGACAAAGTTCAAGTATACATTTTCGTAAATAACTCCAGCAAAATCGATGGTCACAGGAAACCATGGACTAATATCAGTTTGCTTATATTGATTTGAATTCTTTCAGCTTTCATTTTGTTTTTGAGTGTAGAATGAAGCATGCTTGAAAGAAAACTATGAACTAATTATCACAGAGAGAACTGAATGCTCCCAACAGATAAAAGAAGATCCAACTCATATAATATGAAAGGATGTGATTCTGGCCTTTGGAAAACCGAAACAATGCGATTCTCAATTAAATAAAACAAGTTGAAATAAACACTAGGTCCAAAAATTGGTTTAAAACACCAAAAGAAAGTGGACTTACTAGGAGTTTCAAAGTGTTGCAAGTGGAGAGCCAGCATTTGTGAAGTAGGCAGAGAGATCTACATGTAGATCATCATACATGTTCACAAAAGGATGTGCCTAGCATACGTATGGGATAGGATAAAATAAAGCGATCAGAGTCAACAATGTCAAGGTTGCATCAATAATGTGATTTGAAGAATGTCAAGTATGCATCAATAATGTGATTTGAGTTGGAATACGAAGGGGGGAAAGAAACAGAAATTTCCCATACCATAAGTTCCTGTGCTGACAGTCTATTGTCTGGGTCTTTCTGCACACTGAAAATAGTAGAAACGGGATGAAATCAGCATTACAATATCCAGAAAAAAACAATGCCATAAGTACTACCCTTCTATGAAATTTACATAGCTTCAAATACAAAAACCAAAGATTATAGAACCAAAATGAAAATGAAATTGAACTCTCCAATAGATGTTTCAGTAATTTGAAAGTGACGGAAATTGCACCAAAAAACTTGTAAATGTATGCATATATTTCTGTCTTTTACTTTCTTCATGTAAACTCAACTGCAGGGAAATATCATACTAAAAAAAGGGGCATTTATGAATTGAACCATAATTCTATCTTTACCATGCAGATATAAATGAGCAAAATTCTGAAGAAAACTGATCAGAAGGAGCGGAAGGTGGTGGTTGACCAACAATAGCTTCCATGAGCTCGTAAACATTAACCCATCCTTCATCTTTCTCTGGAGGGATAAATGGGAATTGCCCTGTTGCGCACTCCAGCAATACCAAACCCAAGCTCCAAATATCACTTTTATAGCCATATCTTCCTCCAACTATCCTCTCAGGCTACAAACCCAAAAAATGGAAACGGTAAAACTACTTGCTTATAATGGTTATTATAAGAAGCAATGAGGAAAGAATTGCAAATTAATGGCCCCAGTATAAGTTAGTTACTCACAGACATGTAGTTATATGTGCCAACAAAGGTGTTTGCCTGCCCTGAGGTGCTTGCCATTATTGCACTTACACCAAAGTCAGTAATCTTGACTTCTCCCCTATGATTTACCAACAAATTAGAAGGCTTTAAGTCCCTGTGTATGATGTGTTTTTCATGATGAAGATACAACAGACCCTTCAGCACCTGCAAAAGGAAGCAAGGTAAACTGCCCTGCACCGAAACTTGTAATTAATGGAGATTCATGAGTAATATGACCAAATTTTGTACCTGCTTACAGATGGCAGCAATGTACTCTTCTGGAATTGTTTTAACACTTTTCAAAAAATCTGCTAGAGATCCACCGTCCATATACTCTAGAATAATTGAAATTGCACCATTACTGTAGAAAGATTGATAACACATGACCACATATGGACATTGTGATGATTGATTAATTTTGAGCTCCTGAGCAATTGCCTTGCGTGCAGACTCCTCAATATTCATTTGTATAACCTGGAAGAACATAAATGTCAATTTTTGTGACAGCAGGCACATTAAAATTTCTCACCCTAAAACCAACAGGACTAAAGGCTAAAGGGTACCTAAACCAAAATCCATTTCTATATATTTCTTTTTCGTTAGTCACCACTGCATCAAAGTCCTTTAAAGCAATACAAAAAAGACACGCAACAAATAAACCAGGGTCGTCCTGACCTTAATTCTTAAGAAATGAGGATCAATATTTGAGTTAAAACTTTAACTTCAAGTGAACTGTGAACAAAAAAGAAAGAAAAAACGAAGAAACAAATAATTATGGTGCACCAAGACAAAAAAAACCCTAGAGGCATATCCATTCTTCTCTAGCTTGAAACGGCCAAATTCCTACAATTTGTGAAAAGTGCCTTTCACTAACTGGCAAAGACAAGAATACACAATTTAACTACTTAAGAATGAAGATCAGGAGTGCCTAATTCTCACATTCCTCGTACTGTAATCAAGAGAGAATAAGCGGAGTGCAGGTAAAGTACAGAAACTGTTTATGAACTGCACAAAAAAAATACCTTCAATGCGAAAAACTGGGCAGTCCACTTATGTTGCACCAACTGCACAGTTCCACTACTTCCTTTCCCAATCACCTTAATTGTATCTATGTCTGATAGATTCAACTGATCATCTGTCGGCTTAATTGGAGGCGGCTGATAACATCAGCAAAAACAAACATACAACAATTAAAACAAAACCAAAATCACCGATCTCACGGGTTAAGTTAGTCATTTGAGTAATCAAAATTGAAAAAATCTATGTTTTTTTTCTTCAACAGAATAATAATAGGAAAATCTTACAGCTTCAGTTTCACTCTGAGAAACGATTCTGACGCCATCGCGATTCACGAGTAGATCGCCGTCCCGAAACGTGCCGCTTTGTGTTCTGCAATGGATGATAACAACAACAACAATTAGAAGAATGCAATAGACAGAGCAGAAGAGAAGAGGAGGAGTAAAAGAAGGGATAAGTACAGGAATTTGGAGAAGGAGACTTCATCGGCGGGAGGAAGGGAGAGCTTGAGCTTGACATTAGGGTTTAGGCCTTTCTTCATGATTCTGTTTGGGTGAGAAGAATTTTTGAACTCGTTGGAGAGAAATGGGAATAAGAGTGTCACCTATAAAAATGGTTTCAATAAATGAGATGGATGACTTGCAGACAAATTTGGGTGGCAAACAGCAGTCGCCATTACTGAAACTATGAGGAAGATGACCTGGCCTCTCTCTTTCTTTTACTTTTCTTCTCTCCTTTATTTTCCTCTCTTGTTTTTGTGTCCCCCCTTTACCGTTTACCTGTAACTTCTCATCGTAGTAAATTTTCTGTTTTGCTTTTTGTTTTTTCACTAATATTTTACGAAATTAGACTAATTTTTTTCGAGAATCGTCTACCTATAAAAAACAACAATTGTTCTAATCTGAATTTGAGATTTCAACGATAAGTAAGTCTTTACTATTCAATTACTATTTATGTTTGTCTTCTTCCATAAAATAACACTTACCATATAAAAAATAATATTGTATACATATTAATTGAATTATATGAATTTTATTAGGTCATGAGAAAAAAAAACAAACTTGATCTCTACAAATTCAAGTGAAGACATGAGTAAGAAAAACATTAGGTAAACATAAAAACTTTTGATAAATAAAGATCAAATTAGCTAATTCATCAACAATAAAATTCGATTCCCGTAAATATATTTGAATACCTCAAAATTAGACACTAGAATTTTTTATTCTTTATTTAGAAAATTCTTCACCATGGTTAAAGAATTGCTTAGTATTAAAAAATAATTATTAAAAATACTTTTGCAAAAAAGGGTTGCATCATTGGATGGTAATTGATTTGGACATGAACACATCATCTAAGACTTTGCAAATGTAAACACATCATTTTGACAAAAAAAAATGTCAAACCACGTTATAGACTTAATTTTTTTACCTAATAAAACAGATTTTATCACCCATCAATGTTGGGATTTGGCCAATTAAGTATTACTATTAGGTTAACTGATGCAATCAGTTAACGTGGATACCCATAAAACCAACGGATCTAAACCTGTTGCTTGTCTCAATCAAAGTTGGTAGCTTCTATCCGGTTTACAAGCGAGTGGAAATGTCCAAAGTCAACATGGTCTATCAGGTTTGCAGCAGCGTCAAGTCAACTTTTCTTTTCTTAATTGAAATTTCTATCAGCAAAAGGGAAAGGGAAAAGGATGACTTCTATTTTGATTTGTTGACTAGTCGTCTCGTTTTCCTACTCCCGTTTCTCAGCTGCTAAAATGGGCTAGGCAGCCAACGATTAAAGCTCAAAGAAAGTCTATGCCCTTGTGACTAATGGAACTAGAACAATCGAGCAAATTACATTGGAAGAGTCATCTCTTTCGAAAACTAAGGATACTCCAATAAAACTGGCAATAGAGCCTATAAGTAATGGAGCAAACCACGTTAAAAAAAACCATTCGTTCAGTACACGCGATAAACTATAAAACACTTAGTATGGAGGATTAAAAGTTCGAACTGTGGACGAACTGGTATAGTGGAGAAACAGTGTATGTGTGTGGCAGAATAACTCACCTACAATGGGCACGGAACTCCTCAGCTATGGGGACTTGATCGTTCAACAAACACTTGAGCAACAACTCTGTCAAAAGATTGCACCTAAACAAGCTAGTCCAACACAGCCAAGCATATGGAGCAACAACACCAAGAAAACATCCATACCAAACACCAAACCCAGAAGTAATATTGGCAAAGTGAAATGGCAGGCACTACCAGAGGTACCATAGATATCGATATAAGGGTTAAGCAACAAGTTCGATACAGTTAGAGTCATGGACTTCATTGTCTCAAGAATACCAGTTAAATAATCATGCTTCAACATTGCAACCAAAATGGTTGACAGTCTGCCTATGAAAGCACTCCTCTTTTATTTCAGTGACGAAAAGTATGATGGTCTCCAGACAGTCAAGAGAACCAAAATTGAATCCAGTTGAGGCTTTCCAGTTTTGCAAACATCAAATAAAAAGTCTAGGTTAGAGGTCTTTTCTTCTCCCACATTATCGACTTATCGACAGAAAGTTCAGGACTGAATCAGAACTTTACCAACTTGTGGTAATCAAGTAATCAAAAGACATGAAAATAAGATGCATAGTTTAGATATAACCAAAAAGTGGACAAAGTATAAACTTCCGTCATTTAAATGATGGAAATAGTAACATTGCAAATTGGACATAGATGTAGTACCAAATACTTTTTTTCGGATACTATACTGTACTTCCATATAAATTTTATACAAAAATCATATAGGACATAGAGACACCGATTTTCTTTTTGTTTTTCGAAGGAAAAAACACTCAAACAACAGTATAACCATTTGTACTCCTATGTCTGACACTACAAAGCATCAGCAGAGACTACCCATAAAACTATAGGGTACACACAGCGCATCTTTTCAAGACGTCAAAAAAAGGAGACATCTTGGGTAAAAGGACTCTCTCCAAACAACATCATACTGCTGTATCTTCAGTTACCTCACTCACAATGACACCAAACAAGCCCAACTCAAGAATTGATAATGTTGAAGGAGAACTTTGACAGCAGCTGTGGGACCCCTGATATTATCGGTCCATATGTCTACAAAAATAAAAATTAGAATGCATCATAAATCGAAACCACCCCACTATTCAACTTCAGTAAATTTATCCACGAAGACCAAGGCAGTTGGTGTAGTGCAAAAAAAAATCTAATAAGCAATTGGATGGCAATGGCAGAATGTAAGAAGTACAGTCAGCAGCATGAATGCAATATTTATATTGAGCCAATTGATTTGCATGAGCATCCAATGACATCCAATGACCACAATACTCGTCAACCCTCGTAAGAAATTTTACCTTGTGATTTTCATGAATCTGACACAATGGAACTGCAAGCAATTTAAAGTTTTTTGGTACAATAAATTTTCGACTTTCTGGTAACCTCACAAGGAAAAGTTTTATGCATTCCTGTAGAACATTAAAGTCACAGGGAATTAAAAACGTAAAACTCAAAAATAAAAAGGAGTAGTCTCGGTATAATCACCTTAGGCAGTTTTCGATCTGGGGTTAAGTATGGATGCAATAAAGTTTCAAAATCAGATCTCCACCACCTTCCAAGGCATTCTCCCACCTAAGCATTGAGAACATGTAAGTACCTCAATACATCCAATGATGATACCATAATACAAACACAGTGAAACCAATTAATACCTCCCATTCAGATTCATCCACATTTCCAGAAAGCTTACTTGACAGCTTACGCTTCAATCCATCAATATCTGGAAAGTCCAAAAGCTAGTCATCAAGTAAACTGTAGAAGGATTCCCGAGATTTCAAGAGTGATTCACCTTTCCACTTTTACATTATAAAAAAGAAAACTTACAAACAAGCACAAAATTTACCTGATTCACCTGATCTTAAACGACCACCAGGTAGTTTAAAGATGGAATTTCTTAGTTGCAATAGCAGTAGATGAGGATGCTTGAACAATTCAACCTGATTCAACAACATTATAACCTTACAATTCAGCATAGTGTGAAATGTATGGTTTCTTAATCGGCAAGAACAAAAGTTGCCCATAACAAACCCGGTCCTAGACAAGCCTAAACATTAAACAAAAATATCATATGGCCTGCCACTTGCAATTTTTCCCATCATGGCTTGATCAATTTCCATTAACAAAACAACTGACCCAATTACAGATTCCAAAAATGGGTGCTTTTCCAATGCATAAAATTGACACTAAAAAATCAATACCAGCTCCTGAAAACATGGAGAAAAAGTCCCACGTGCAGCAATTTAACAAAGACACGGTACATAAACGACCAAATTGATTGAAAATTTAAACAACAAGATACAAGGAAAGAAAGAAGGCAAAAAGAGCACTAACCAGCATAACTCCCTCCACACAGGTCCTCGATCCATAAGCATCATAGCTTAAAAAGAATAAAGATAAATCCAATTAAACCAATTAACAGATTAGTACAATGAAAACTAAGTACAGAACAACATAAACTAAGGAGAGGGGAGGACTTTGATTTCATCCTGCGGACACGATCAGCCAAAGTTTCATCCTTGAAGGCAAGAGGGTCTTTGGATCCAAAATAGTAGTTACTAAGAGGGTATAAGTCGACTGAAAGACCATGTTGTCCATCAGTGTTGTTTTCGTGGTTGTTGTTACTATTATTGGAATTGGAATTGTTAAGTAGGTGTCTTTGATCACTCATAATGCTCAGCTTGCAGAGGTAAATTACTCTCTGAGAAAGAAGATGAAAGAAAGGTTGGAGCTTGGAGGAAGAGTGGAGAAGGGGGGAAAAAAGTGGGTGGCAAAGCAATGGACGTGGCGTTTTTGCTACGGTGCGGTGAGGACTGTTTGTCGATGTTGCGTTGGCGCGGCGGCAGGCAATGGAAGAGAGAAAAACAATTAAGGGGTACTTTCATGGGCTTGTTTTCGATAGTTAATGGGCTTTCCCGATTTGGCCCAAGTTCGATGAATTTGCTTAATTTCTTTTTAATTTTTTTCTATATTTTTATTAGGGCTTTAGCTACTTAAGTTTTTTTTTTACCAATTTTACAACAAATATATCGAAGGCTTTATTTAGAAGTATTAATTCACATATCAATCCACACAAATATATATATATATAGTAAAACATATTATTATAGGAAAGAAATCGTAATAATATTATTAATGAAATGTAAGAGAGAGATTAAAATTTTACAAATAGAAAGAGATCTTAATTATTTATTAAAAGAAAATACCAACAACCATATAAATATGGCTGCATCCATCTTCAAGATTACACACACAAAATATTAATCAAGTAAGAAGACGACGAAGAAGAAGGTGAAGATGGGGAGAAAATCACAAATATTAAGTGCTTGTAATTATGCAATTTTCTTAGGCCTTGTTGCAGTATTAGCGACGATGATGGTTTCATCCGTCGTCGAAGGCCAAGGCCAACAAAAAAAGCTCTGCGCAGAGGAATTGACCACATGCGATAAGGAGCATTGCGAAGTGGTATGCCATGCACGACATCCTAACGCCATAACCTTTTGCGATACTTTCCAAAACCGTGCAGTCTGCATCTGTCGTTTTAATTGCACACACCAATGCCAAGAAATCATCGATTTGGGTTCTCCTTGCGAAAAATCTGAAGATTGTGACGATTCTTGTACGGATAGACATGGGATTGCGGCTAACAGCACCGGCTGGTGCGACCCCCCCACAAAACAATGTTTCTGCAACTTTATGTGCTAATTATTAATTTATAAAATAATTCTTGTTTGTCTTCTAAATGAAATAAAACTATTAATTAATTTGATGATCAATTAATTAATTAATTATCCTTATATTATTCTCCTAATTATGATTTGGTTGATAATTGGTTGCTTGATCAAGTCATTATGTGCTATAAATTTGAAATTTCCTCATTTTACAATGAAATTAACTACCCAGGATAATAGAAATTTGATCGATTTCATCATTTTATAAACCAAGCAAAAATATATTGTTAATTTCGATAATAAAAGATTATTTTGGATGATTTCAAATCGATCAAGATAATATATATATCAACAATTTCCAAAATAGTAAATTTCAAAGCAAAGAGAACCTTAAAAAAGAAACAAAATAATTTAGTCCAACAATTTCATAAAGAAAGAAATTTCATATTCTAAACAAAGCAAAGAGATAAATGTTGGAAAAAACAAGCTTCCATCAACACTATATAAATACAGATAGGTCTAGCTATAATATATATATAAACATTAAACATCAATAAGATACGTACGTGTGGTTCATATCTAAAAATAAAATGTCGAAAAAACCGCGAATCATTTTTTGGCTAAATGTGGTACTACTAGGCACAATTAGCCAATAGATATAGAATTCCTCATATGAAAAAGACACAATTAGCTAGGAGTGGGTTGTTACCATCTACTCTGTCATGTGATCCAATAGTCATTGAAATAGCTTCTGCTCATCTTCCTAATTAACCATGTAAGTCTTTTTATACTTGTGATTGTATTTGTTTTAATTAAACCTAGTTTGTGTAGGATGTCTTGTTCACATTACTATTACTTCTATGTTCTAGGTAAATTGACAGAGTTGGTGATGTATTCCCGGTGCACATTGGGTGTTTGATTAGAAGATCCTTATGGATAGGATTTTTTTTTTTAGGCAAACGTTCTTTATTGTTTTGATGGGGACAGTATGTGTGTTAGTGTGCATGGGTTAACTGTGATAATTTTGTGTAAACATAGTTGGTAAAGTAACCTCTGTTTGATATATGATCACATTAGATAGTTGGAGCCTCAAACAGGGTATACTCTGCTTTGTAATTGGAATTGTTCATATTTTTTTGCAGAGAATAGAAGAGTGAAGGAAGTGTGAAAAAAACTTTATAAGATATGGTAGATTTTGGCAAATTTTTAGCCCAGCATTGTTCCTCTGTTTTCAGTTCATTCAATCTTCTGTTTGGTCTATAGTCAATGTTCCTCTGTTTGTTGTAGTCATTCGTCCGTATTCTGTGGTCATATATGACGATTCAATACTCAATTTACTGTTTTTGTGTGGTTGAGTGTACACTTCTCTTGACAGGTTTATCTTGAACCCTAAATGATACCAACTGTTGCAACCATTTTATCTTCCCAATTCTGAAGCGTTTGAAGTGTATCGGGTTACCTAAAATTGATTAGGTTCAACGTTTCAAGATAACTATTCAATCCACTATATTAACCCTACTATCTTTAACTCTAAATACCGCTCTATTCAATTTCCTCTCCTCTGCTAATATTTCTCCATTGTTCCTTTATCTCCCCTCACTTTCATTTTTTCTTGCAGCCATGAATCGTGAAGACAAAAGAACAATGCTGGAGTTAATGGTAGTGGTGAGCAACAACCTCCAAGATGACATTGTTCATATGGAACATAAGGTGATGCAAGCAAACAACGACGTCGAACGTTTGGAGGACATCCTTGAGGATCTGAAGTAGAGGAAGGAGGATGTCATGGCTGATTACTACAAAGGCTTTGAGATTGTTGAAGCTTTGGGTGACTGCATGATGCACCTATCTGTTGCACTTTCTGCTTTGAACCAGAAGGTCTCTGTCCTGCAGATGGTGCTGGAAAACGTTAGGGAGGTCGTCACCAAGGTTAATATGTTTGCCAATGTCATCCCTGGGATTCCCACCAATGAGTAGATTAGTTTAGTTTGTGTTTGTGGTAGTTTGGGATTGTCTTTCCTTGGTTTTCCTTTTTAACATTTTAATTTTATTTTTTGTTATTAGTTCTATGTTTTTAATTTAGTTTAATGAAATATGGTTTGCAATTAGTTATGTTCCTGTATTATTGTTATTTCCTCTCCTCTGTTCTTCCACTCCTACTGCTTTTGCTATGTACTCCACAAAATTATACACACAAGATGATAAAATCAATCAATACCAGTGTATCCAAACAAGGCCAACAACATAAAGAAAATAACATTGCAACGAAAATGGCAGAATAAATAAATTTGAACATCAATTACAGAGGAAAAATAATCACAAGTGTCATTGGTGAATCTTCAATTGACATTATGTACATGGTCCAAAATAATTTCCCTCTACTGGGGAAACCCATTACATAACTAGGTTCAGATAGAAAACAAAGAACACCATCCTAACAAAGAGGCCACAAACATTCAAAAAGGGATACACATCCATATCATACAATGACCTCTCTATACCAACCAACCTAATCCTACAACAACATACAAAAATCAAAACACTCCTACGGATTGATCAATAGAAGTCTAGTAGCAGCAAACGCAACATTTCAGTGAAACTCTCCTCTCACTCTGGATCATCCAATTTAAACATACCTTTTATTGGCAATTTGTTTAGGTCAAAGGCTTTGCCTCCCATGATAGTCGTTGTCGTTGCCTTCTCTTCACCCCAAGATTCGGTGACAGCAGCAACAACATGAGCATCATCCTTCAAGGTCACCATCTTCCTTCGACCCAGGCATGCAAGCGTTGCATCCCTAGTTGGAATTTTCTTCTCATCATTATCTGTATCTTGCACCACCATACCCATGTTCTCACCGGAGACCTCAACCGTCGAATCCCCAATTCCAATTGAATCATTGACGACCATATTCATGGAATCGTCAATTGCATTGTAACTGTCGAATTGAGAATTGTTCAGTAGTCAACGCTCTCCATCTTCTAATACGCAGTCGTTGCAACCCTAGATTTGATTCGATTGGAAGAACTTTGTTTCGTAGGGAAGGAGTAGAAAATGGACAGGGAATATGACAACTACCTGCTTTTCTATTTCTCACCCAAGTAATTACAATTTTCCCTCGTAAAACGCCCAAGAATTGAAATCGAAAGAAAATTAAAATGGAAAGCAAGAAGGTAAAAAAAAATGGCAGACGAAGAGAGATAGAGAGGCTTGCTTTGGAGATAGACAGTGGACAAATGTATTATCGTCAAACACAACAAACTTCAGTCTTGGGAAAGTGAAAATGTCTTCTATTTTGGACTAAGGAAAAACACCCAAAGTGTTTTTTTTTTTTAACCGGAGGGAGTAATTAAAAAGCTTTTGCCGTTGCAAAAGTTTTCTTGGACTCATATGGACAGATAAGGGGTACTTTCATGGGCTTGTTTTCGATAGTTAATGGGCTTTCCCGATTTGGCCCAAGTTCCATGAATTTGCTTAATTTCTTTTTAATTTTTTTCTATATTTTTATTAGGGCTTTAGCTACTTAGTTTTTTTTACACCAATTTTACAACAAAATATATCTAAGGCTTTATTTAGAAGTATTAATTCACATATCAATCCACACAAATAAATATATATATATAGGAAAGAAATCGTAATAATATTATTAATGAAATGTAAGAGATAGGGAAATAATTACCAAACTTTTTTTCTGGACTCACAAAAAATCCCTTCCACGAGTGTCATTTTTCTTGGGTCATGATCTAGAAAACATAAGTGTGTAAAATATATAGATTAATATTTTACAAATAGAAAGAGATCTTAATTATTTATTAAAAGAAAATACCAACAACCATATAAATATGGCTGCATCCACCTTCAAGATTACACACACAAAATATTAATCAAGTAAGAAGAAGACGAAGAAGAAGATGATGATGGGGGGAAAATCACAAATATTAAGTGCTTGTAATTATGCTATTTTCTTAGGCCTTGTTGCAGTATTAGCGACGATGATGGTTTCGTCCGTCGTCGAAGGCCAAGGCCAACAAAAGCTCTGCGAAGAGGAATTGACGACATGCGATACGGAGCATTGCGAAGTGGTATGCAATGCACGACATCCTAACGCCAGAACCTTTTGCGATACTTTCGAAAACCCTCCGATCTGCATCTGTCGTTTTAATTGCACACACCAATGCCAAGAAATCATCGATTTGGGTTCTCCTTGCGAAAAATCTGAAGATTGTGACGATTCTTGTACAGATAGACATGGGATTGAGGCTAGCAGCACCGGCTGGTGCGACCCCCCCACAAAGCAATGTTTCTGCAATTTTATGTGCTAATTATTAATTTATAAAATAATTCTTGTTTGTCTTCTAAATGAAATAAAACTATTAATTAATTAATTAATTATCCTTATATTATTCTCCTAGTTATGATTTGGTTGATAATCGGTTGCTTGATCAAGTCATTATGTGCTATAAATTTGAAATTTCATCATTTTACAATGAAATTAACTACCGAGGATAATATAAATTTGATCAATTTCATTTAGGAAAGATCATTTTATAAACCAAGCAAAAATATATTGTTAATTTCGATAATAAAAGATTGTTTTGGATGATTCCAAATCGATAAGGATAATATATATATATATATATATATCAACAATTTCCAAAATAGTAAATTTCAAACCAAAGAGAACCTTAAAAAAGAAACAAATTAATTTAGTCCAATCAACTCTGATCAATTTCATAAAGAAAGAAATTTCATATTCTAAATCAAGCAAAGAGATGAATGTTGAAAAAAACAAGTCTCCATCAACACTATATATAAATACAGCTAGGTCTAGCTATAATATATATATAAACATTAAACAGCAACAAGATACGTACGTGTGGTTCATATCTAAAAATAAAATGTCAAAAAATTCGCAAATCATTTTTTGGCTAGGTACTACTACTAGTAGTAATATTATCGTGCATTGTGGAGGTGAAAGGGAAGACCTGCACAATGAATTATGATTTGGGTGGTGGTGTATGCCAGGAGAATGATTGCTACAAGAAATGCCAGCGAACCTATCCTGGCCTGCTAGTCCGTGCGAATTGCGATATGGCGGCTTCTCCTCAATTTTGTGTCTGTTCTTATACGTGCTCAAAAAATGTGTATGTGTATAAAATTGTTTAGTTAATTTCGTTAATTAGTTTAAAACTTAACTAATTAATTAATAATAAATTTATATTGTCTGTTATGTTTGATTTATAATTTTGAATTTCCCATTTATCCTTCTATAATGAAATTAATAAAATTTAGAACTAATATTGTGTCGTGAGTGAATAGAATAGAATAGATATGGGATTGCTCTAGCGCTAGAAGTCTCGATTTCAAGTCCAGAGAATACAATTGTCTTAAATACTCTAGGAATAAGGTGGTTTTTAATGGGGGAAATTAAAAACGAAGCTAAATTGTTTTTTTACGAAACCATATGGGACAATAAAGAAAAATCCAAATACAAGTAAAACTAACAAAATGATTTTTTCTTTTCTTTTCTGAGCTAGCCTAGATACCCAGGTTCACTCGTTTCTGTCGCTGTTTGAGAAAACTTTGCCTCCTTTACGAGACCTATCCAATTCTAATTTATATTAATCAAACGTTACATATTCTCAAGATCGGATAATTTTGAAAAGAAAAAATTACATAAAAAAATTGTATATTTATCAATCTTACTTTTCTTTGGACGGTCATTAAGGGGACCTCGCCCTACAAAAGGAGACTTGGAATTGCTGACCTGTGGTTGTGGCCTGTGATTGGCTTGGTCCTACTTGTATTCATTTGCTACAATTTTATTGGAAGTTTATAAATAAATTGCCATTTGCCGCAAACCATATAATATTAATATATATAACGTCAAATAGGAACCAAAATTATAATAATACATCAACTTATTTTTTGTATAGAAAAAAAAGTGGTAAGCATCTGCTAAATTATAATTGCCGGCAACCGGTCACCATCATTTTAATTTTAAAATAAAAATGAAAAAAACAACCGGTTAAAATGAAATACAGTGAACAAATTAATTATTTAAAAATGTTTATGAACTAATTTTTTTAATATATAATAAATTTATTATGGATAAAATATCATTCGTCGATCTCTTTTATTTGAGGGTTAGATATTACTCGAATAAAAAGTACTCTTCGGAATGAGTAAAAAGTAAATTACCTGTTGTAAAAGAATAAATTACCTTGCATTGATTGAAACATGATTTTTTTTTACTCAGATCTATAATATCACGCTAATACGAGTCAATTAGAGGAAGAAGAAGAAGGGTATAATGGTCTTTGACCACTCACTTACCTTTCTTTCTTTCTTTTGCAATAATTTCAAGTTACAACGTCAACAGCTTAACATAATTCAATGCACTTCCGTTTTCTGCATCAGTCTATCTTAATTTCCTTTCCTCATACAAATTAAAAATTGGAGAAAAATCGTTTCTTTCGCCTTGTTATCAAAACAAGAGAAAGACAAAGGGCAAGTCAAGTGTCTCTCACCCTCAACGGATTAATAGTACCGAATGTGAAATTTTGCTTGTCATGTAAAACACCCCTCCCCCCCCCCCCCCCCCCCCCCCCCACACTAATATACCCTTCTTCAAAATCGCATCTTTTTGATCTGAAGGAGAGAGAAACCAACCAGAAGGTTTCTAAGAGCTCAGCCTCTCCTCCTTCCTTTTCCCGCAGGCAAATACCCTTTTAGTTCTTTTGCTTGTTTTTGATGGAATGATGCAGGGATTATGATTTTATATGTATATTCTTTGCAGCAATGGTATGGAGAAGTGCTTAATGGCGGAACAGTTGTTTTGTGCTATGGTGATGTATATGACAGTATACCCAGTTGGGTTATGTGATAAATTTGAGCTGATTGAGGTTTCTCAGTAGTTTTTTTTTTATCCTTGTAGTTGCAAATTTACCAAATAGAAGTAGGTCAACATTTGATATCTGCCCTCTTTTTTCTTTTTTCTACGCGTCTGAAAGATTTTGAGCTTTTTACAAGCTCATGGAGACGAGATATATTAAGGTTTTACTGTTATTATAGTAGAATCATGCTGTTTTCATTTGGTTTCTTTTTGGTCTTCTTTTTTATGTGGTGGATTGCATTTCTCCTTTGCTTGAACTCGAACTGATGAGGTATGTTGGACGTATAGGAAACTGAGAATCTCTTTGCTTTCTGAAACAGGTATTTCCGGGCATCTGCCTCGAATCAAGGACGTCAATTGGTGCTGATTAGTCTGCTTTAACACGAATGGATCCAAGTACTTAAACTTTCTCCATAATTCTGATCATTTACTTTTGTGTATAGCCTTTTTGTCACAACTTTATTGTTTGATGCTTGTGGAGGGGAGAGAACAAGTTCATGAGATGTTAGAATAGAATCTGAATGATAAATGTGATCATCCAGATATGAGGATACTCTTTTTGTTTTGAGCAACCAACCTTATGATTTGGCATACTTGGGACTGGTTAGATGAGCAATTCATTACAGATAAGAGTGACAATTTTGGTCAATGATGCGATGGATTTCTCTTTGGTATATTCTTCCATGCAGCTAAGCATCTATTTTCTTGGCCTTGTTGTAGGCCTTTCACCTTGGTTATCTTCTTTCTTTATATATGATTGCTTCAGGACCATGTTTGTAGTACTCCACTAAAATCTGAGTAGATCCCGTCTTGTTCTTTTCAAACTCTTTGTAAAGCGTGTTTCTGTAACATATTTTCCTTCTCCTCAACAACATGAGTTTAGTTTAGAATTTAATTGACCAGTATCTATTTGAATGAGGTATTAAGAAGGTTACTTAGCGCTAGGCTTCACAGCTATTTGCCCTTGCTCTTCTCATTTATTGAGCTAGTTGAGTGAGTGGATGCATCTTGTTGCCACAATAGATTATGGTAACTGAAGGTTTGAAGTCACATCGCAATGAATGCATGTTGTTGCTAACATATCCTCCTTTCCTTTATGGATAATCCAGTTTCAGTTATTGGATCCTGCACACTAGACTCGCTCATTCCACTGATTTTCAACTTCAATTGCTTATGAGCCTTGAGGGGTGATTCTTTGATAGACAAAATATATCTTGCTGCAGAAGTTGCAATCGAGCAGAAAGAGGGCCTTAGAAACAGCCTTGAGGTGGTGAAATCTATTCCTGATAAACATGTTGATCGCCTGAGGCCATCTACTCGGCTCTATTCATCTTTTAAAGGTAGTGATTCAAACTGCACAAGATGCATTTTCAAGGAGTTGTTTTTGACAGTCCTATACAAATGTGAATATACATTGCCATATCTTGTGAAACACACATGATTTAGATTAATTGTTTTCAAATTCTATCCGTGAACTTGGTTTCTGTTTGGGACTTAGGGTAGGAGTTGTGTCCCACTGATATAGTGTCACAAATGTGTTGTTCCATGTGGTGAACATGTGTTGTGTTCAACACTGGTGCTTTCATTTTCTATTAAATATTATTGGCTTCCTGCATCAATCGGTGCCTATCTTAACAGCTGGGGGACATTATGGTGATGATAGGGCAAGGACAGGATGCTGCAGACCGTGAGAAGGGAAAGTACACCCTCATTAGAGATCCTGAGGATTTTCAGATAGGGGCATATGACAAGCCTCTTCCGTGCTTTGGATGTGGGATTGGATGGTTTTCGTGAGTATTATTTTATCCGTTCCTGCTTCTAAGGCCACTGTCATTAATCCTCATGGCTATCTCTTTGTTGCAGTTTCCTCTTAGGCTTTGTGTGCCCATGTATGTGGTTCTATGCAGCCTTTCTTTATTTTGGGAATTCCTACCGCAAAGATCCTAGGGAGCGAGCTGGCCTTGCTGCTGCTGCAATCGCGGTAAGTCTCAGGCAAAATATTTCACTTTCAGTATTGAGTTCATGACTAGCCTGTGTCAACGTTTATGTGGATAGATCTTGTTTATTTTCCTTTCCCACTGGTCAGACATCAAGTTGAACCACTTTGGTTTTTGCAGGCGATGGCATGTTCAACTGTATTGTTGTTGATAGTAGCTTATTATCTTCTACATTAGTCTGGGCATGCCACTACTGATGTGCTTCAAACAACTTATACATGTCAGAATGAGAATTCTTCTACGTCAAGAAATTAAACATGCTGTGCATGTATGATGAGCTTAAACACACAGAGAGTTCAGAGATGTTCCTTCACAGTTGGAGACACCCGTCGGGCAAAGCATACAAGATCGAAATGAACCTCTCTTTTTTCACTAGTTCTGCAAAGCAGCACAATTGCACATAGCTAAAGGACCTACAGTTTCTATAGTTTTTTTTTTTAAACATGAAATGTAAATGACCTTCGAGGCTTGTTTATATGCAAGAAATCTTACGAGTTCGCAATTAATTATCCTTCCGAGGCTATGCCTATAACTACACTAGTGTCTTGATTTTAGGATTTCCTCGTACATACGTGTGCCTACATTACCCCTTTTTGACTGATTCACGGAACTTGTGACTTCGAGGCATAAGTAATATACATTTTTTTCTGAACCACAGCGGCTTGTGCATCCTCGTCGAATCTGAATGATAATGGAACGACCTTCTTTCTTTACGAAATTAGCAACCTATACACGAGTTTTCAGCTCATCCGACGCCTCTTTCTCTACCATGAAATCTATATATCTATACATAATATAATATAAAGTTGATGCAAAAACAAAAGTTAACGTAGTGTTAGACATTAGAAATTCCTAACTAATTATTCCTACGTTTATTTATACAATAAAGTAAAATATTTAAATGTTAACTTTTATTATTACTCAATCTTTATTCTATTTATTTTCACCTTCATAATCTTAAATTATTTATTTGAATAAGATAACATAAATACTAAAAAGTTATCCGACACACCAAATCTATCTCCTTCCACCAGCGAGGAGATATTATTAGCAGTCAAACCATGCTCAAGGAGAAAGAGCATACTTTGTGAACCCGTCCGCAACTAAGGTGGCCCTCGTCTAAAGTGTGGGTTACTATTATTATAATTAAATGTTTTCAAATTATATTGATTTATTTATACTAAAAGTTTAATAAAATAAGATTTATAGTGTAAAATACTAATAATATAGTTTTATTTCATAAATACAAACTAAAATAATAACGTACCAAGACTTGGTTCAATTACTAGAAGGATCTATCAAAATGGGACGAGAACATTAAAAAAATGGCGAGTAGAACTAAAACTAACTCACAGAGTTGCAGTAGAGAAAAAGTTAACTCTTCATATAATGTCAAAAGAATGATTCCGTACAGATACAAGGATGCAAAATTGCAAATGCTGTGCATGATTTAGAAAACTTTTCCAAGCCTCTAGATGGCCAATATCAAACAAAAAAGGAGTCTGTCTGAGTTCTGTAAAAAGGAAAAACAAGGACTGGCTGAACTGGATTCTCCTCATACACGGTGGGAAAATGATGCAGCCTACAGAAAAACTAACACAACAATTTCATTCTGCCAGGATGCTCGACTTCAATCTGTAGCCACCAGACGAACATACTTGCCATCAACGTTGAATTTGGAGCTGGAATTGATCTGTTCCAATCACCCAAAAAAACGAGAAAAAGTATATAAATATATGTACTGACTAATGATTGTCCAGTTAGGATGACGCAGCCATAAAAATCTGCAACATAACTAACTATAAACGATGAAACCAGAATAATTTATATAAGCTTTTTGGTTGGGTTACCTTGTGCTCAAGTATATTACTGAGTTGGGTCTCATCTTCTGCTATACCAGATTCCTGGAGAGACTTCAGGACAACCTTTTTCAGCTTCCTCATCTTCAAAGCCCCATCATTCTGTGCCAAATATGGTAAAATATAACAATGAAGTTTCAGCATGAAAATGATGACAACACAAAACCAACACAATGCAAACAAATCTAGTTATCATGTTCAGGTTAGTACTGGAAAAGAAAAACGACAAATATATATGTAAATATAATGAGCATTATTTATCACACGGTCAAATGGGTTGCAAGAACTTGAACAAGTATGGGTACAGACATACAGATTTCAAGGCTGATTTGATCAACGTCTTCCACTTTAAGTTTCTTTTAGCATCTTCTTTCATACTGCCAGGTTCTGTAGCAGTATGATCTTGAGGCACATCAGCTTTTGCTTTCTTAAGCAGACCATCTTTTTCCTTTGTTTCAATCCTTTCTACTGAAGTATAGCCATTACTGGCTTCCTTCCCAGATGCATCATGTTTTCTCTTCTTTGATGACAACTTGCCATTTTCTGCATCTGAATCTGTATGTGCATCTACAGCTTTAGGTGTGTCTTGCACTTTTTGCTCTTTTCCAGCTGTTTCAGGCAATTCACACTTTGTTTCACTTTCAACCGGAACAGTTGCCTTTTGATTGGATTCCTCTGTCTGCTTCGGTGGTTGCTTAGCTGCATGAATAGCTCGGGCTTTTGCCCTGTGTTTCTTTCCATCAGCATGGAGAAGTAGTGTTTGCTGACTTGTGGCCTTAGTATTGCAGAGACTGAATCCATACATTTGCACTAAGTATCATGACTTAGATGGGATCACAAAAAGGAAAACAACAGCAAAAACTAAAAAGTGGCTCATTAAAAGCCGCTCCATGCAGCAGAATACGGTTAAACTTGAAACCCTTAACATTAACAATTTCCATTTCTAAGCATACCTAGTGAAATGATCGAAGCTAGCCAAGTACATGCTTTCTTCCCAGACAGACATCTTTCACCCTTAATGTTAAACATGACAACCAATCTTCACAGACCTAGTACACTTCCTGTACACAACCTCAAAACGTCACCATTTAACAAATTTCAGTTAAGAGAACACAATCACAGGCACTCTATTTTCGTGGCATTTATACATTTTGAAAACTGAAACACTATTTTCTCCCGTCCAAACTCAACTATCTCAAGAATTATACTTCATTCAAAAGCAAAAGAACAACACAAAACGCTAGTCCACAACATCCAGTACCAATGGCACAAAAGCGATTAAATTATCGAAGGAAAATGCAGTTCAGAAAACAAAAGAACAAACCTACAAAACCAAGGTGGGCGTTGAGATAACCCAACGTTTATATCAACATCAGGTCCTTTCTTGGCCTCCTTGTTTTGCTTAGGAGTAGCACCATTTGACACCTTCCCCGAACCCTTTGGCCCATACTTTTCCTGCGTATAACACAAGAAACAAGGAATCAACAAACAAATGCAATTACAATACCAACAAAGAGATGATACTAGAAAATAATAAGGGAGAGAAATGTGAAACGCACCGCTTCAGTGATGCACTGAGTATGGCTCTGCACGCTTTCTTGCCCAAACATTACCCCGCAATCAATGCACGATAACTACAAAATCCAAATGAAAAAGACAACAATTTTAAGAGAAGATCATTGGAAAAAAAATATTGAATCTGTACTTTAATTCGTAGAACTAGACCTTTGTAGCAGAGCACATCCGGAAGTGATTAGGCAACTTGGGCTTCTTCAAGTTTTCTCCACAATCTTCGCACTGAAACCACACCATTTTTCTATCCAAAAATCCAGACAGAGGTAGTTGAATTATTAACGAGACGAGTGTTTTTGGCGCTTGTACAATAAGGAGATCGGGGATGGAAGGAGGGTTTAAGACGAAACCAGTTCCTTTGTTAGGGTTTTACTTAATTTGTTTTCGGATTAGAAACGCCGCCGTTTGTCACTTTCTTCTATATTATTGGACTTCTGGGCTCTGGCCCATTAGATGCTGTACCACAATTATCACTCCCAAATTCCCAATCGCAAGTTCGCAACCTCGACTGTTCACTCCGATAGTCGTTTTGTGTTCCTCCGGTGCGCAACTGATGGTTGCCGAAACCGTCAAAAATATATGAATACAATTCACCAAAGTTCATGTAAATAAAACAGTAGCTAGTGATAAAAGGTTCGTCCTCAGAGATTCGGTGGCAATTAATATTCTTTATAAATGATTAGGAATGAGTAACAGGTGGTAAATACCAATATTGATTGTTGTGTTGTAGTTACTTGAGAAACAGAAATAGCATGAAACAGTAAAGAAAATGAGATAGGTGTGTGTTCAAATGTGGTAAAATTCCCAGTAAGGATTCGACGAAGCACATGAATTAAATTGATTGATCATTGATTCAAATGTTTTCAAGACCTAACTTATAGGTGGCTATAGAGACCAGGTGTTCACCTAAATCTCCTACTCTCCTCCTAAACAAGACTAATAAAGAGACACTCTATTAGAAGTCCCTAACCAGTTTGACAATCCTAAGAGACACTCTATAGGATTTAATCAAACGATTGATAATTCACAGGGAGAGACCGATCCCAAATCTTGGATAAAAATCCTATAAACCTGACTCTATTTGTTTTCTATTCCGATCCGTCAATTAGATAGTTGCCTTTGCATCTCTCTTCACAATGTAGACTCCAAAGTATCAAGAGAAGACTGTAATTAATCAAATCCTATTTGTAGATGATCAGACTTCAAAAGGAACAAGATTAACTTGACATTTAATCAAAACAAACAGAGATATAAATTGGAATTTAATAAGAGCAATTAGACCTCACAATCAATTATTCATGGCAATGAATCCTTACAAGGAAAATAGAGTTTAGCCAAGCATCATCATAATAAATAAATAAAAGAGATTATATGCATAAAAGGAATTTAATTAATTAAAACAAAGAAACTAAACAGTGGTTCCAATGGCAATGTTGTTGCTGCCAAATCAGAGAAGATGGCCAAATTCTGGGAAAAGAGATGATCCTTTGTTCTAGCGCAAGTTGGTTGCTATATATTAGCAATCAACCCAATAATTCAAATTTCAAAAAGAAATAAAATCTAACTAGATAAATTGTTTTAATCTCCTCGTAACAAAATAGGAGATTCTCTGACAATGAGACTTCTAGCTGACTGGACATCATTCTTCTAAAAAGAGAAGACAGCTGGCTCACTCTAACAACTTCAGCTTCTGATTCAAAACAGCTCTCAACTTGGCAATTTCAGCTCCTAAAGAATGTTTCGCTTCTCAGCAACATAATCTGCAAAAAGGAGCGGAAAACCCAATAATCAGCAGTATCATCATCATAAAATAGGCGTAAAACGATGATGATAACAAGACATTTGGCATTCAAACAAATTAAACTTAGGGCACTGGATCTGCAATCAATTCAAACTTGTAAGAAATAGAATGCCAATGGGATCACTAATCACTGAAATTTCTGTGCAGCATATGGGTTTAGACCTTTCTTCTTGTGACCTGTTTAAATCTTCTGATTTGCGTGTTTTGGATTTCAAATCTTTAGACAAGATGGGTTATTTTCACTTGGACGAGAATCGTGTAGTGCGCAGCAATACAGGTTTTACTCCAGCACAAGAACACATCTTCGGAGCAAAACATGGAGGAAACTACAAATTTGCGACCCAAGAAGCAGATGCAGACGATCTGCCAGATGAACCATGCCAACAAGAAGATGTCGCACCAGACCAAGTAGGACAGCTGTAGGATGACCAGGCAGTCAGGTCTGGGGATGAACTTCAAGTCATGACTGCAATGATAAAAGAATTGATGACTAATCAAGCGTTACTACAACAAACGGTTGAAAAGCAGGGAGCTCAGCTCCAGAAATTAATTGAAGATCAAGAACGAACCAATGCTTTGCAAAGGCAACTACTGGGCAAATTCCAGCCCAGACCATGATTTCACCCGGGTTCCTTCTCTCTTCTTTTTATTTCTTGCATTTCATTTTCAGTTAAGTCTTTTATCTCTCTCTCACACTTTGAGGACAAAGTGTCGTCTAGTGTGGGGGAGGTTTGCGTTGCGTCTTTGTATATATGCTGGTTTGGTTGTGAATATTTTGCTGGGTTGGTCGTGGAAATTTGTTTGGTTTCGTTAGGAAGATTGGAATTTTTGAATGTGTATATATGCTGGAATTTTTGAATGTGTATATATGCTGGTTTGGTTGTGAATTTTTGCGAGATTGGTTGTTTGGACGATTGGAATGTTTGAAAGTCTGAGCTTGTTTTCGAGCAACCCCTATGTTTGAATGAATGATTTAGGCATTTTTGAACAGGAAACGCTCATCTCATTGCACTTATTCACGCGCACTATCACACTACCTGCTAGATCCTATATCCATGCCTTGTCATAGTCGTTTGTGGTCATTTATTTATCCTGTGAGCTCTTGAACTTTCATGTCGTGATTATCTTTTCTGAGTGGATGCATGACCGTATACTGGTTGGATTTGCATGAGACCCCTGGGTATAGGCACGATTAGACGCAGGAAAGCAATGAAATGACTAAGAACTTTGCATTTTTCTTCTTATCTTTTTTCTTGCTTTTATATTACCCCGCCGCTCAATTAGCCCTTCTTTTCATCACCCTTCTAACTGTTTGAGAATCTTCTTTCTATTCTTAGCGGGTGAGAGTTGTCTCCCGGCAGTAGTAAGGTGAGACAAAGAGAATCAATGTCAACCAGTGTGGGGGTATTGCGCTACAAAGAAAGCAAGATACAGAAGCTGAAAAGAGAAGCAGAGCAGAAAAGAAAAAGAAAAAGATGCTGAAGTTGTTAGAGTGCAGCCTCTAGCCACTAGACCAAGCTGCTAGAAGCAATAACACAAAAAGAAACCACAGAACACAAAGAGAGTTCTGCTACTTCAGTTCACAGACCAACAATTGTATTCACTCCTCTTTTGCTCAAAGAAAAGAAAAAAAAAAGAAAAGAAAAAGAAAAGAAAAAATAAAATAAAAACAAGCAGAGCAAAAGAGGGGTACAGGTCTGAAGTGTAGTAGAACACAAAGAAGATCAAAAGACAGGCAGCACCACCGGAGGAAGAAAATACCCCCACCGTCTTTAATCAGCTCTCTTTGTCTTTCTTCGCTGCTGCCAATCAGGAGGCGCTCTCACCACCTCGTTTTTTTTCCAGCTAAGAAGCCTTCTGTCCTTCCTTCTCTCCCTTTTGAACCCTCCTCATACACAATTTTCTTGCGATACCCTCTCCAAAGTTTTTATGATTATTTGATTGCCTGCGCATGTGTTCTCCGTACTCGGGTCGTTATTGCAAGTCTGATTTGGTACATTGTCATTTGCATTGTTGAGTGAAAACACCTAGCCATTATTCTTGCTGAGTTTGAGTGCAAATACTTTCCCCGTATGAGGATTACTTGCGACTGTGCTAGGTATGGGAAAGTTTCTCCCTTGGTTTCGTTATTCCTTGGGTTTGATGCGGATGTTATCTAGGTAGATGGTTGTGTCGAATGTTGTGCTTATGTGCTGAGTATGTTCTTCCTGTTTGCCTCGTGGGAAATCATTTGTTTCGATTGGGGGCTGTTTTGAGTGTAATGCTCGAGGGCGAGCATAGGTTAGTGTGGGGGATTAAAATAAAATAAAATGAAATGAAAGTAAAGATTAAAATAAAAATAAAAAATAAAACTGAAACAAATTGTAAAACTTTGAAAAAAACACATGGTTTGCCTCCATGAAGCGTCCTGATTTATTGTCTTTGGACTAGACATGGTTTTCGATCAATTTGCTGGCGGAGGGTGGAGCTGAAATTCGTCCACTGTGTGTGATTGAAATCCCTCATAAAAAGATTTCAATCTCTGTCCATTAACCTTGAAGATCACTTCTGTCTTCGGGTCTTGAATTTCCACTGCACCATGAAAAAAAACGTTAGAAACAACAAAAGGTCCAGTCTATCTATACCGTAATTTTCCTGGAAAAATCCTAAGTCTAGAATTAAACAAAAGGACTTTCTGTCCAACATGAAATTGTTTATTTTTAATCAAACGGTCATGATATTTCTTAGTTTTTTCCTTGATGATTTCAGAATTTTCATAGGCATCATGCCTCAATTCCTCCAACTCCTGTATATGAAGTTTCCTCTTAAGACCAGCTGTCTTCATATTGAGGTTGCACTGTCTGATTGCCCAATATGATTTGTGCTCAATCTCCACAGGGAGATGACATGATTTCCCATAAACGAGCTTGTAGGGAGTGGTTCTAATTGGAGTCTTGTAGGCTGTTCGGTATGCCCATAAGGCGTCGTCAAGCCTTTGACTCCAATCCTTTCTCTCAGGATTCACCGTCTTTGTGAGAATTGACTTGATTTCTCTGTTCGAAACCTCAGCTTGTCCATTGCTTTGAGGGTGATAAGCAGTCGACGTCCTATGATGGATACCATATTTCGTAAATAGAGATGTTACTACTCTATTACAAAAATGAGTACCTCTATCGCTTATGATCACCTTTGGCACTCCAAACCTGCTTAATACATGAGATTTCAAAAATGATACTACGGTCTTAGCGTCATCAGCCATAGTGGCTTTAGCTTCGACCCATTTAGAGAGGTAATCCACTGCTAGAAGAATATATTGGTTACCACCAGACTTAGGGAAAGGTCCCATAAAGTCTATTCCCCAAATTTCAAAAACCTCACAAGCTAAAATAGGATTAGGTGGCGTCTAATTTTTTAGAAGAGATATTACCGATCCTTTGACAGTTAGAGCAATTCCTACAAAACATGTGACAATCCTTGAATAACGTCGGCCAGTAAAATTCGGATTCCAATACTTTGAGGGCTGTCCTCTTAGGTCCAAAGTGACCGCCACAAGCATGCGAATGACAAAATTCTAAAAAAAATTCTATCTCATGCTCAAGCACACATCGTCTGATCATTTGATCCTTACCAACATTCCACATGTAAGGATCATCCCATACGTAATATTTAGAATCTCGTTTAATTTCTTCTTTTTCTCGAGAAGACAACTCACCTTGAAACTCACCTGACGCTAAGAAGTTAGCGATATCAGCATACCATGGTGTCTTTTCTTGAACTTGGAAAAGTCCCTCATCAGGAAATTCTTCGTTGACCGCATGTGAGTCTGGATCCACGAGTATTCTACTCAAGTGATCAGCAACTAAGTTTTCCTTTCCACTCTTGTCTTTGATCTCAAGATCAAATTCCTGCAAGAGGAGAATCCACCGAATCAGTCTCGGTTTAGCATCCTTCTTCACCAACAAGTATCGCAAAGCTGCATGATCAGAATACACAATTACTTTAGTACAAAGGAGATATGCTCAAAATTTATCTAAAGTAAAAACAATAGCAAATAACTCCTTCTCTGTCGTAGTGTAATTTTTCTGTGCGTCATCCAACATTCGGGACGCATAGTAAATAACATATGAGTCTCGCCCTTCCTTCTGTCCAAGGACAGCACCTACAGAGTTGTTAGAAGCGTCACACATAATCTCAAAGGGCAAACTCCAGTTAAGAGCTTTGATTACAGGTGCAGTAGTTAGTTTTTTCTTTAGCGTATCAAATGCCTTTTCGCAATCAGCTCCAAACTGAAATTCTATATCCTTTTGTAACAATCGGCAAAGGGGTGCAGCAACCTTCGAAAAGTCTTTTATAAATCTTCTGTAAAACCCTGCATGTCCTAAGAAAGAACGCACTTCACGAACATTATTAGGGTAAGGCAAAGAATCAATAACATCAATTTTCGCCTTATCTACCTCAATTCCCTTTCCAGAAACTATGTGTCCTAGAATTAAACCTTGAGTGACCATAAAGTGGCATTTTTCATAGTTCAAAACTAGATTAGTTTCCAAACAGCGTTTAAGGACTTTCTCTAGATTTTCCAAACATTCATCAAAGGAACTACCATATACAGTAAAATCATCCATGAATACTTCAATTTATTTTTCAATGAAATCAGAAAAAATACTCATCATGCATCTTTGAAAAGTAGCAGGTGCATTACATAATCCAAAAGGCATGTGTTTGTATGCAAAAGTCCCAAAAGGGCATGTGAATGTGGTTTTATCTTGATCCTCAATTGCGACGGGTATTTGGTGAAAACCAGAATACCCATCAAGACAACAGTAATGAGACTTACCTGATAGTATCTCAAGCATCTGATCAATAAAAGGAAGAGAAAAATGGTCCTTACGAGTTGCCGAATTGAGTCTTCAGTAATCGATGCACACCCTCCAACCATTTTGCACTCTCGTGGGAACTAGTTGTCCTTCATTGTTCTCCACCACTGTGATCCTTGTCTTTTTGGGAACTACCTGTACTGGACTCACCCACGAACTGTCAGAAATAGGGTATATCACTCCTGCATCTAAGAGTTTCAGTACCTCCTTCTTGACGATATCCATCATAGGGGGGTTGAGTCTCCTTTGCGGCTACCTCACAGTCTTGCAATCCTCTTCTAGATGAATCTTGTGCGTACAGATTGTGGGGCTGATTCCTTTAATGTCAGCTATCGTCCAGCCTATTGCTCCTTTGTTCTGCCTCAATACTCTCAAGAGTCGCTCCTCTTCCACTCTTGTCAGGCTGTTTGAAATGATCATTGGAAGACTCTCTCCTAAGCCTAGGAAGGAGTATTTCAAATGTCCTGGCAGCTTCTTTAGTTCCAAATCTGGAGCTTTCAAAACAGAGGGAACAAGAGCATTATTAGTTTGTGGTAAATCAAGAATTTTAAGGGGAATTACCATTTGTTTGGCCACATCGAGCTCCATCACGACTTCCACAATCTCTTCACTAACTTCCACCTTCTTTTTCAACTCCTCCAACTCAATAAGATCCACACTTCTTGATAGCACATATTCCAAAGGATCTGCATTATCAAGCTCAAAAACATCTACCTCATCCAAATCAATAATGTTAATAAAATTGACTCTATTTAAATCCTCAGGAAACCGCATGGCATCATACATGTTAAATGTTATTATCTCGCCCATAAATTCCAGAGTTAAGCATCCACCAAAAACATCAATTTTTGCTCTAGCAGTCCTAAGAAAAGGCTTATCCAACAAAATTTCAGTCGACTTAGTAGTGTACTCATTCTCCATATCTATTACATAAAAATCAGCGGGAAAGATAAAGTCATTAACTTGAACCAAAACGTCCCTAATTACTCCAACAGGATAAATTATGGAACGATCAGCCAATTGAATTACCATTCTAGTTTCCTGCAATTCACCAATGTTCATACTCTTAAAAAGTGTCAAAGACAACACATTTATACCAGCGCTTAAGTCACAGAGTGCCTTATCAATGGTCTTTTCACCTATCTTGCAAGGAATCACAAATGTTCCTCCATCCTTGCACTTGTTTGGCAACTTCTTCTGAAAAACAGCTGAGATGTTCTCATTCAGATTAATCATGTCTACTTCTGCAAGACGCTTCCTGTTAGTGCATAATTCTTTTAAAAATTTAGCGTACTTGGGAATTTGAGAAATCATATCAAGAAGCGGAACATTAATAGCCACTTTACGAAATAAATCTAGGATAGCTTTCTCTTCCTTTACCTTCTTGGACTTTTCAGACCTTTCAGGGAAGGGAAGAGGGATTACCTGTTGTTCCTTCTTGATCAGCACTGGTTCTGGAGCTGGTCTTACCTGTGCTGGTTTTTCAGAGATTATTTCTACCTCTGTTTCGGGCTGGTCTGGAATGACAACTTCTGCTGGTTTGGCAAGGGTCGTTCCGGATGGAAATTCAGCTCCACTCCTCAATGTCATCGCGCATGCATCATGTTTCGGATTGTTCACAGTAGTTGATGGTAACTTTCCTTGCTCTTGCTTGTTACTTTTCAACTCCGCCACTTCTCTTTGTATGGCTGATATGCTAGCCTGTGTGGTTTGCATAAATTGCTTCATCATATCCTCCATTGATGGTCCAGTGAGCATTAAGGGCTGTTGTGGCGCAGGTAACTGTGGAACAGTAGGTCTGGGCACGAAATTTTGTAGATTTGGTGGTGTTTGAGCTTGGTTTTGGTTATTGGATGAGTATTGGTTTGGTAGATATACTACAACGTTGGAGTTTGGGCTTTCTTTCCACCCGGGGTTGTTGTTGAACTGATTTTGGTATTGATTCTGGTACTGACTTTGGTTATTCTGGTTGAATCTGGGTTTGTGAGGTGGGTATTTTCCATATTCCTGCCGGTACTGCATTACTAAGTTGACTTCTTCGGGTGTTCCATTGTTCAATATGCAGTCATCTGTATGGTGTCCTGGCTGGCCGCATGTTCCACACATGTTGGTAGGTTGCACTTGCTGTACTTGTACCTGTGAGTGTCCTGACAAAGCATTCAAACGATCAGAAAGTTCAGTCAATTGAGTTTGAATTGACGACACATTACTTGTTGGTGTATCTCTTTCGCTTGACTCATTGTGGAAGCTATTTTCAGCCAAGGTTTCAATCAAATTGTTAGCTCTTGTGAGAGTACAATCTTATAGTGCTCCTCCAGCAGCTCCATCAACTACTAACTTGTCTCTCACGCACAAACCGTCATAGAAATATTGTACTGCATTCCAATCAGAAACTCCATGGTTTGGGCAGATTTCCTGTAGATCTCTGAACCTTTGGTAGTACTCCCAAAAACTCTCAATAGGGTTCTGTTTGATGGACACAATGTCCTTCCTAGCACTTCCAGCCTTGCCAGAGGACCAATATTTGTTGAGAAAAGTACTCAACATCTGCTGCCATGTATTTATGGAGTTGTGAGGAAGGCTCAAGAACCAATTCCTCGCTTTATCCTCTAAGGTCCATGGAAAAGCTCGGAGTTTAGCTCGGTTGATATCCACTCTTGGGGGTTTGTGGGTGTCACATTCCCAATGGAAGTACTGCAAGTATTTGTATGGGTTCTCCTTAGGCAAACCGTAAAATTTCTTGAGATTATGGATCATGTTGGGTTTCAGATTCCAATCATGTTCCACGGGCGGATACTGGATGCAAAAGTGTGTGTCCGGTGGTGGTCCCTCATTGTTTCTCTGTCTGAAGGTCTGTTCTGGAGGAGGAGGTGGTGGCTGGTTATCCATGGCTGGTGGCTGAAAATTATGGTCTGGTTGCTGTTCTTCAGGGACAGCCCTTTGATTTTTCGCTTGCTTCCTGTACTGTGTTTCTCTTCTTGTAATTTCTGGGTTGTACGGAATCAATTGTGAATTAGAGGTCCTGGTCATACACAAAGAAAATTAATTAGTACCGATGAATCCCCGGCAACGGCGCCAAAATTTGATGGTTGCCGAAACCGTCAAAAATAAATGAATACAATTCACCAAAGCTCATGTAAATAAAACAGTAGCTAGTGATAAAAGGTTCGTCCTCAGGGATTCGGTGGCAATTAATATTCTTTATAAATGATTAGGAATGAGTAACAGGTGGTAAATACCAATATTGATTGTTGTGTTGTAGTTACTTGAGAAACAGAAATAGCATGAAACAGTAAAGAAAATGAGATAGGTGTGTGTTCAAATGTGGTAAAATTCCCAGTAAGGATTCGACGAAGCACATGAATTAAATTGATTGATCATTGATTCAAATGTTTTCAAGACCTAACTTATAGGTGGCTATAGAGACCAGGTGTTCACCTAAATCTCCTACTCTCCTCCTAAACAAGACTAATAAAGAGACACTCTATTAGAAGTCCCTAACCAGTTTGACAATCCTAAGAGACACTCTATAGGATTTAATCAAACGATTGATAATTCACAGGGAGAGACCGATCCCAAATCTGGGATAAAAATCCTATAAACCTGACTCTATTTATTTTCTATTCCGATCCGTCAATTAGATAGTTGCCTTCGCATCTCTCTTCACAATGTAGACTCCAAAGTATCAAGAGAAGACTGTAATTAATCAAATCCTATTTGTAGATGATCAGACTTCAAAAGGAACAAGATTAACTTGACATTTAATCAAAACAAACAGAGATATAAATTGGAATTTAATAAGAGCAATTAGACCTCACAATCAATTATTCATGGCAATGAATCCTTACAAGGAAAATAGAGTTTAGCCAAGCATCATCATAATAAATAAATAAAAGAGATTATATGCATAAAAGGAATTTAATTAATTAAAACAAAGAAACCAAACAGTGGTTCCAATGGCAATGTTGCTGCTGCCAAATCAGAGAAGATGGCCAAATTCTGGGAAAAGAGATGATCCTTTGTTCTAGCGCAAGTTGGTTGCTATATATTAGCAATCAACCCAATAATTCAAATTTCAAAAAGAAATAAAATCTAACTAGATAAATTGTTTTAATCTCCTCGTAACAAAATAGGAGATTCTCTGACAATGAGACTTCTAGCTGACTGGACATCATTCTTCTAAAAAGAGAAGACAGTTGGCTCACTCTAACAACTTCAGCTTCTGATTCAAAACAGCTCTCAACTTGGCGATTTCAGCTCCTAAAGAATGTTTCGCTTCTCAGCAACATAATCTGCAAAAAGGAGCGGAAAACCCAATAATCAGCAGCATCATCATCATAAAATAGGCGTAAAACGATGATGATAACAAGACATTTGGCATTCAAACAGCAACCAAGGCCGGTGAATGCCCCAAAACCTATCGTCGTCGTATTGCAAGATCAAATCAGTCCAAGCTGTCACTCCTGGATCTGAAAACCCAGATCACGTTTCCGAATTCGGATTGATTTGCGAACCTTATTGTGGTAGAAATGGAGGAGGAAGGAGTGTGATTAATTCTCTCTATCGGTACAGAATTGTGTGTTTTTATAACCCGAATACCGATCATTTGGTTAAAGTACAGAGACACACCACCCTGAGACTAGACAATGGGTAGTCTGATTCGTTGGATAAAGTAAAAGATACCAAAAATTGTAGCTTACAATGGGAAGTTGCATTGGGTTTGCGTAGGAGGTAATTTTTTTGAGTCATGACCCATCGAGAGAGGGCAGCTGATTCGCGGTCCCGATTTCAACTCACTAAGTGATGAAGATCGGTTGGGTTGTAGCCTTCATGTTTCAGAATGCGAGGATGTTTTGCGAGTTTCAGTTGATAAGTTGGTTGGGGATTCGATCATTCGGGAAAAATTTACTCCAAAAGTTTTAAAATAGGATATGTACATTATTATTATGTGAGTGTGTGAATAAAATATAAATAGTATTATATGAGTGTGGGAATAAGTTATTTATGAATAGTATTGTATGAGTACGTGAATAGATTATGAAAAGTATTTTGTGAGAGTGTGAATAGTAACGAGTGTATAATGAGTTTTGGATATATAAAACAAAAATAAATAATAATAAAATTATTATTATTATTATTATTATTATATAGCAGAAAAAGAGCGATTGGGCCACTTGGAAATTGGAATAGACCTATGCATGAAAATCCCAGATTTCTTTTAATTACTACTATATGATAGTTGCCAATTTGATTACAAACTTTTTTATAAAAAAGGATAAGCTCGTGCGCAGGTGATAATATTAGCCCACAGTTGTCTAATAATTGATGCACAAATTGACCTAATTAAAATTGAACAATTATCTAATCTGAATTATTGCCTTTAATTTGTTTGTTAATTGTCTCGTCATCGTAATTAAGTATTTGGATTTTGGATTTCAGTACTACTCATGGGCCATAGCCCATCACCGGAGCCTAGTTATCAGTGGGGCCTATGTAACGTCATGTCTCTCCAATTTTTAATATTTGATCCATTTTTTAAAATTATGATCTTTTAAAAAAAATTAAATTTAAAACTTAATATAATGTTCAAAAAAAATTATTACAAAAAAGTTTAAAGTTTAAAAATTTCATTCGTCATTCTATTATAATTTAAATTCATGATCTACGTATTTACTACTGCATCCGGAACTTAATAACTGTCTCGTTAACTTTGGGCACGCATATTAAGGAAGCCGAATGACTCACTATTTGACCCACAAAAATTCCGTACCTTTTTTCAAACGTACGTTCGGGGTAAAATTGTCTCAAATAGTGAGTCATTCGGCATTTTTAATATACGTGCCCAAAATCAATAGGACAGTTATTAAATTTCGGAGGGAGTAATTGTACTACGATTTTGAGTTCATGACCTACGTCATCGTAATTAATTGTCATGTCTTATATATATATCGCGAGAGAAAATTAAGAACAGGTTGTCGTCCACCTGACGCTAGCTGTTGGGTAGACTTAGAGGGCACTTCCTGCGCATTGCCTAACGTCTCCGTCCTAATTACTTGTCCCTGCCCTTTACTCAAAATTTCATCTAACAATCCCTCCCTACTTTTTCTTTTCTTTATTTCTCTAATAATGATGAATATAAATGTCTAATAAATACTTTCTTAGTATTTTAATAAATGACATTTTCAATTTAGATACGACAATTAATGTAATAATTAGTTAAAATATTTTTAATACAATATTAAATAATCATCTTTGTCTTCTATATTAAATAAACTAACCAATAAACACTTTTCTCTTTCCACCATATTGAATAAATTAATTATAAAGTACTTAAACTTGAAAAATGTCATTTATTTTAGATCAAATTTTTTAACGTCATTTAAAAAATTCAGAAGGAGTGGTAATTATCATTGAAAATTAGTTGTTCAAATAACATTACTATTTTTTCCTCCAAATCCAACAACCATTTGAACTTGCAACCACATGAACAATCAGTCTTAGTCCGAGCATATTACTCTAATAAAAAAGAAAAAGGGTAAAATACACCCCTACATTTGTATCATAGGTTAAGATAAGTCACTACATTTGTAATTGAGTCAAATAAGCCACTGCATTTGTATCACATGTCAGGATAAGCCACCGCATTTGTAATTGAGTCAAATAAGCCCCTGCATTTGTCAATTTGATCTACATTAGCCACTCATCCCTAAAAATAGTTATACCTTGTTTGGATATATCATAAGAATATGCTTACATGGTATTCTTTTTTAAATGACATGACATAAAAACCATGACCAACACTCATTTTTACAATTGAAAAATAAAAAGTTGGATCTCAAAAATAAAAAAAATTGAGTGCACAAAAATAGTGGTTTATTATTTTGATCTTACTCGATGTTTTATCGCTAAAAAAACGAATATTATTTTGATCTCGCTCGATTTTTTATTTTTGAATATTTTGATTCAACGTTTTATTTTTCTATTGCAAAAATGAATGTTGAGCATGATTTTTATGCCATGTCATTTAAAAAAAAAATACTATGTAATCATAGTCTTATGATGTATCCAAACAAGGTATAAGGGATGAGTGGTTAATATAGATCAAATGGATAAATGCAGTGGCTTATTTGGCTCAATTACAAATGTAGTGGCTTATCTTGACATATGATACAAATGTAGTGACTTATCCTGACATGTGATACAAATGCAGTGACTTATTTGACTCAATTACAAATATAGTGGCTTATCTTGACCTATGATACAAATGCGGGGGTGTATCTTACCCTTTTTCCTAATAAAAATAAAGTAAAAGTATTAGTCTTATGATTGTGTCATTTAATTGTAGTTTAATCACAATAAATGTCAAGTTTATATTTAACTTTTTGTTTAATTAATAAATGTTGATTTTAGTTAAGTGGTAAAAAATTCGTTTGACTTTAACTCAAATTTCGAATTTGAGATAATTGAGTAAAGTATGTTGAAAGGGTTATTCCGTTAATTTGAGAACAGTGATGAAAATTAATTATAAACTACTATGGTTTAGTTGGTGATGAAGAGTTAGGAGATATTTTAAGACCTCAGAATCTCGGGGTCCATATAAACTATAAACAAGAAAAAACATAATTACTTCTTTTAAGTATAATTAATTAAGAGTTCAGAAAATGAAAAATACTATAAATAAAAAAGAAAAGAGTGATTGAATTATGGGCAAATGAAGACATTGTTGAGCAAGTGGGTACGTTAGGTCACTTGCATTAGACAATGGGTAAAATTTTGCGTCGTTTTTTGGCATGAGTAAAGTGAAGAGTAGGGCATGAGAAAGGATGGATGCTAAGCTTCAAAGAGTAACTTTTACAATGTCTTGCCAATTAACATCTATTGTTGGCCCTGTAATGGGCCGGGAGTGGGCAAACAGAAAATTCGGATTTTTTCGAAATTTTTATTTTGGGTACGGGTATTTTAAATTGGCCAAAAAATTTCCCAACTCCGTACTGCACATATCAACTACCCGATCCCGAATTTCTAAAAAAAATTCGGGTTCAAAAATCGGGTATCCGAAATAATCAGATCTGAAAAATAACTCCATATTCCAACAAGTTGTATGAACATATAATGCACAAAATCACATCAAATGAATCGATGGAGAGTACAGTACTTTATGCCTTATTACAAACAAAAAAGCGTAGACGACGATGATGATGAATACGAGTATGCAGGAACACGGGAGAAATCACTCTTCTCCTATGCTTGTGTGGTTGCCGAGAGAGAGGGAGGGAATCGGTGATGGTGAAATTGAGAGCGAGAGATGATGATTCGGTGGTGAGAAGAGAGGGATGGTGCTACGGTGATGGTGATTCGGCAGTGAGGGAAAGGGATGGTGCGGTGGTTAAAAGAGAGCCATGATGGTTGGCGGCGGTGGATGGTGGCTGAGAGGTGGTGATGCAGTGAGGGTGAGGGTGAGGGATTGAGAGTGGTGATGATCTGAGGGAAGAGCTTAATAGAATAAGGTTAGGTGAGAATTGAAATTAAGGGAGAACATTTTCGAAACTTTTGGGTATATGAAATTTCCTTACTGGATCTCATTCCGTTCCGAAATTAATTTTAGGTATTACCTTTCCAATCTAAAATTTTCGATACTCGAAATTTTCAGTACGAAATTTAAAAAAAATATCCAGGATGGAAAATCAAAATTTCGAGTAGCGGAAAATTTGCCAACCCTAGTATGGCAATGATTTTCATGGGTTTTCATCTTTTGTGCCGCGTACAATAAAGTTGTGGTGGGGTGTTGGGACATGAGAGGGGACTAAAAAGAGGTTAATTAAGCAAGAATCTTGGAAATGTCTTTGATGTTTTAGGGTGTTTTGCAAAATTTGGAAAAACTTTCTTCCATAATTTGAATATAATATTTAATGCTTAAAAGGATGTAAATAGGTTACCACATGATGTTTCTTTGCTGGACGGTCAAAATGCCCCTACGAGCATGATTACTATTTGATTCAATTATTGAATGATACTAAAATTTTGCAAGTAGATTCTTAGCAAAATTAAGTAAAATTCAACTTGACGAAAGTCTGTTGAGGTTAATTTAAATTGCCCATTTTAAGTATTTTTTTTTATTGATTTGAAACGTAAAATTTTAAGTATATGCGATTTCATACTTGATTCCAAAAATTACCGATTCAATTCTCACTTCGAATTTGCTTATCTTATTCCTCTTTTACAGTTTTACTTCTCTGCTAACTCAAATTAAGCCAAATTGGCACATAGGAAAGTGTGGCACCTTTTTTTTTCACGTTTTTGTTGTAAAGGATGTCAATATTATTTAACCATCACCACCACGAATCACAGTGCAGCAGTAACAGCACAGCCTAATGTCTTGTACCTGTAGGTTCTGTACACATATAAGTACGGTACTTCTCTGTCGTATGTTGTACACGTGTACAAAGTTACAAGAACTAAGATTTTCTATAGACTCGAATCAGAGGTAATTTTTTAAAAAAAAATCAAGCAATTTTTCCTTTAAAAAACCTTTGATTTTTTTTGTCAATAGAAAAAAAAAGAACTGTTGATTAAGTAGAAAGAATTGAACCTAATTAAACAACAGTAGAGAATCAGATTCAAGTTTAAATTTTACTTCGAATTCACTTATAAAAAAATTCAAATAACTTCATGTAAATGTCATTGAATCTTATAAATTTTAAGACCATTGATGAGTTATTTTATCAACAAACTGAATTAAAAACCATTGAAAATCGCAATTAATATAACACTAACTCAACTAGAACAGAAAAAACAAGAACCACACAGGGTGATGATTTAAATGTTAGAAATATAAATTATTATTAAAAAATTAAAAATGATATTCTGAACACTGATCATACTAAAATATGATTAATTTCTCGTAAAAAAACAAAAATACTATAAAAAATGAAAAAATAATACAACACCATTAATGGAAAAATAAAAATTTTAAAAAAAACTAATATTTAAAAGTAGGCCACTCCATTATCATTAGAATATAGTTTTAATGATTTAGAAGATCAATCATTTCACACCCTTCAAATTTTTAAAATTGAAGGCTCAAACATCTCTATCTTGCAAGCAAAGCCAATTACAAAAACCCCAACCTTCTTTCCCCCAAAAATCAAACCCACCTCACCTCACCTAAAAGAAATAACAACAAAAAGACCCACCATCTTTCCTCCATGCCTCACCGTGGCTCTCGTCCTCCTCCTCTCCTCAACCTCCCTTTTCTCATCATCCTCACCGTCCCCATCTTGGCCTTCCTCCTCCTCTTCGTCGCCGTCCCCTTCACCTCCCACAAAATCCGACCACCCACAATTGCCGTCAAAAGCAGTTGGGACTCACTCAACATATTCCTAGTCCTCTTCGCCATCCTCTGCGGCATCTTTGCTAGAAGAAACGACGACGATTCCACATCAAACGACAGCGCTCCACAAAACAACAACCTCTCACACTCGGATCATGAAAAACCCGCACGACCCGTCGTATCTAAGCAATGGTTTGATCATGTCCAAGATCATAATCGGTTCTCTAATCAAACCGTGTCCGACACACCGGCAACCAGCGTCACCAGGTTGAAGAGGAGCAGCAGCTCCTACCCAGATCTACGACAAGAGTCGTTTTGGGAAACCGGCGATGACCGGTTCCGGTTCTTTGATGACTTTGAAATCCACAAGTACCGGTCATCAGCAGCAGCATCAGCGGATTATATACATCATCGGAGACAACGAACATTCGACGATTCCGAAATTAAGGAAATACCAGTCGACACTTCTTTCCATAGCCCCTCCCCACCACCGCAGTCTCCTGCTCCGCCACCTCCACCGCCGCCTCCTCTGCCACAGACAACGAGACAAAAACGAAGCAAGACATACAATTCAGTTCCTCGAAGAGAGAAACCAAGCAATAAAGTCTCCACTCCACCTCCACCGCCTCCACCCCCGCGACCTCCTCCCTCTCCACTGGCGACTAAGATAATTCGATCAGCAGGTAAATCTGAAAGGAAAAGAAATAATGCGACCAAGGAGATAAAGATGGTTTTCGCTTCTTTGTATAATCAGAGGAAACGGAAGAAGAAGCAGAAAACCAAGAGCGTCTCTTATGAAAACGATGATTCATCACCTCACTCTTCGCCTGAGCAACCTTCTTTCACCCAACCACCGCCTCCGCCGCCACCTCCTCCTCCTCCACCGCCGTCTGTCTTCCACAATTTATTTCGAAAAGGAAGCAAAATAAAGAGAATCCATTCATTTTCGGCACCGCCCCCTCCGCCGCCACCTCCGCAGTACAAGCGCAGAAGCCATGTGCCACCTCCACCGCCGGCGCCTCCAACGCTGCCTCCTAGGCGGAGAAATCAAACAACCTCAGGCAGGCCGCCATTGCCGACAAGGGTCAGTAATAACTTCTATGAGGAGAATGTGAATAGCGGAGGGCAATCTCCATTAATTCCCATGCCTCCACCTCCGCCTCCACCCCCGTTCAGGGTGCCCGGGTTTCGGTTTGTGATGAAAGGTGATTTTGTTAATATACGGAGCGGGCATAGCTCGCGATGCGGATCTCCTGATCCGGAAGAGGTTGAAAAGGAGTCAACCGAGGGAGTCATCACGATGGACGGTAAAGATAGGAGTTTGGGGTCCCACTTCTGTCCAAGCCCAGATGTTAATCTAAAGGCTGACAGCTTTATCGCGCGGCTTAGAGATGAATGGAGGCTTGAGAAGGTAAATTCCTGGAGGGAGAAAGGGATAGCGGGCCATGGGCCAGGCCCAGTGACAGGAAGAGGAAACTGACAGCTTGAAATTGAAAGATGAAAACACATTTTTCTTTTTCTTTTTTATTTTAATTTCGTTTGATTTGATTTGGTTTGGTTTGGGTTATGATTGCACAGTTGGACACGGGTAAAACATGATTTAAGTATTTAACACAAGATATTGGTACGGTAGATACTATAAACACTTTTAATTGTCTTTCTAAAATAGTAACTTTCAGCAAAATAAACACTAAAAAGTCAATGATTTAAGTAATTAACACTGGATATTGGTATAGTAGATACTCCCTCCGGACATTTTTAATTATTTTTCTGAAACAGTAACTTTCAGTAAAGCAAACACGAAAAAGTCAAGTAAAATGTACAGTAATTTTCAGTAAAAAAATGACAATTATTTGTGGATAGAGAGAGTAGTAAATATATGTATCAATATAATAAAAAATAGTAGGATTTTTTAATTGGTCCAAATTAACATAAGGTTTAGTAAATGATAAATTAGAGCTTCGGGGTTGCATTTTTAATCGGATCTTGGAGCTCCATTTAGGAAGGATATGGGTTGAGTTCTTCTTTTATTTTTTATTTCTTGTTTGCATTTTTTTTTGTAATACTTGTATGTGTAAAAGTTCAGTGATGGGGCTGGACTCGTCCAGTTGTGGTTTTTTTGTTCACTTCTTGGAGCTGTTTTCTTTTTTATTTCTTTTTTTTCCTACTTGTAAGTATGATTTTGGATTTTAATATTTGGTTATATGATATGCAAAAACGAATCATTAGATCTGCTAATTGAACGAGTTTCCTATTGCATCAGCTTAGGTTTGCATTAAATGGATTAGTTAGGGCTACCAAATTTCAAACCGGGCTGGCCCGTTAGTATTAAAAGGTCAGGCCCAACCTTCTATATTTTACGCCCTATACATATATTATACGAATGGTTTGAATAAATAAATAAATGTAATATTAATTTAATAGATATAACACGACACCACATAAAGTTTTATGCTTTCTATCCCTAAAGACCAGAGAAATACAATTTGGGAAAAGTTAAAAAATGGCATCTGCACTTGCATTGACTGATTCATTTGGCATCTCCAGTAGTCAAACGGTTTAAAAAACACCTCAACTTCAAAGATATGACACATTTGACACTCGTCATTGACGTCGTCGGACCTCCACCATTAACTACTGATGTGGCACGATATGTGACTTGACACGTCATCAACATGGTGAAGTGGTGATGTGTCATGCCACGTCAACATTAGTTTAATATTTCTTTTCTTTCTCTTTTTCTTTCTTTTCTTTTTTTCTTTCTTCTTCCTCTACACCATATCCATCGCCACCGCCGCTCCTCCCCAAACTGTCGAGCACATCGCCCTCTTCAAAATCAAAGACGGGACCGACCCATCAAAGATCAACTCCATGGTCTCCTCCCTCAACGGCCTGATTTCCCTCGACCCAGTCCTCCACATCACCGTCGGTCCCATCTACCGAACCAAATCCTCCCATCTCCCTTTCACCCACATTCTCCACAACCGTCATTCCTCTAAGGAAGCGTTGAGTACTTCGTCCACCCCATCCACGTCAGCGTCGGGCCGTTTTTTTCAGTTTGTATTTGCAATTGAGGGTTATTTAGGGTTTGATTGATTTGGGAATTTGTTTTGAATTTCAGGGACAAGCTTGAGCTTAAGGCGGTGAAGGACGGGGCAACGAGCTATACGGCGTTGGAAAAGAAGGCGGAGTTGTATGAGAAGCTGGTGAAGTATTGTGTTGATTTTTTCTGCAAGGGGGTTGAACAGGGGCGGAATGATGATTCTTATCCTGCGGCCTTTTCTGTACGAGCAGTTGAAGGTGATGGTGGGAACATTGATGATGATGCTGAGCTATTCAATGCGAATTTTGTGGGGCTTGGGCGAAATGGTGGAGCTTGGGTGCTAATTAAGAAGATATTGAATTGATTGAGTTGTGATTACAATTAGAAAATTCCTTATAATTATTGGGGTCATTGAGGCTGCTATGCAGAGGAAGAAAAAAGAAGAAAAAAAAAAAGAGAAAGGAAAGGAAAGAAAAAAGAAAGAAAGAAAAGAAATATTAAACTAATGCTGATGTGGCATGTTGATGACGTGTCATGACACGTAGCATGACACATCAGCAGTTAACTATGGAGATCCGACGGCGTGAGTAACGAGTGTCAAATGTGTCATATTTTTTAAGTAGAGGTACCTTTTAAACCGTTTAACTAGTGAAGGTGCCAAATGAGTCAGTCAATGTGTCATTCTTTTACTTTTCCCAATACAATTTCTAATCCAACTCAACTCCACCACCGCAGTTACCACCCAACTTTTCCCCTTTCTTTCATCCTCATCGCTTAACCATCATCATTGTTGACACCGGCGTTGCAACCTCGTCTTTTCCAATCCCAACCGCATCATCATCGTTGACGTCACAAACTCCTCGAGCTTTCTGAATCCTACCGTACCTTCCTCATCGCTTCAGCATCCTAATCTGAATCGGCGACGATAGAGAAAGGGAGTGCGACATCTGTTGCGACTCCTCAAGCACATGTTGTTTGATGTCTATTTATGTGTGCATTTAGTCAATAAAGCTTTTAGTCGAACAATTCTTTTGCGTTTTGTGAATCAGGTTTTCTTCGGGTATTGATTCATTGGACACAAACCCCTAATAATTTATAGTTTGAGAGTTTCAAATTGATTGTCCCTAAGGATTCAATTTCGTATTAACTAGTTGGATGGTTGTCTTAGGTGACAATTGTGTACGCATAATTTCTTAACAATGCTTTGATCTAATTGATCTAGCTAAGGAGAGCGGGAGAGAAAGGTAGTAGCTTTTTGTTTGCAGAAGCATTATCTTGACGTGCCGGCGCATTAGGCCGGCGGACAGTCCGTTAGCTCAGAGGATCGGGCTTAGATTTTAGAAAAATTGATCCTTTTAAGATCCAGCCCAACCCAGTTTAATTTTATCGAACTTTGGAACTTTGAAAAAATAGGATCAAATCAATCAGACCATCCAATTAATAATACTTTGGTAATTTGTGTTAGGACATGTTTATTATAATACTTTGGTATTTATGAATTATTATGTAAATAAACTTATGCAACCCTGTTAGTTTTTTATTTTATTTTTAAGTGTCATGCATATTGAAAATACGTTACTATTTAAATTAAGTTTTTTTTTTTTTATCGTCATCAGCTACCGACTAGTAGTCTGCTCTACCCTCCTCTAAAACTGCACAAGCTTCTTCTAAAATCCCCAAATCTCTTAACTCTAGGTCTAAATATCCCAACGCAAAATCAGATGAAACTAGCCGGTCTGAAATCGATCGAGAATGCGCACGACGAATCTGTATGGGCATGTACGTGGGTGCCGGCGACCCAGAGCCGACCGGCCGTCCTCCTCACCGGCTCCCTCGACGAAACGGTCAAGCTATGGACGCCGGACGAGCTTACCCTAGTACGCACAAACACCGGACACTGTCTCGGCGTCGTTTCAGTCGCCGCCCATCCCTCCGGTGTCATTGCGGCCTCTGCTTCCCTTGATAGTTTCGTCAGAGTATTCGACGTCGACACCAACGCCAACATCGCCACCCTCGAAGCCCCTCCCTCTGAAGTCTGGCAGATGCAGTTTGACCCCAAGGTGAATCTACTCTTTTGCCATTCTTTAGGTTTGTTTATACCTTGACTCAGAATAGGAGCAAGTTTAAGTTTTCTTTGCGAGTATTGTTCATGATATCAATAGCTTTATAACAATTCTAGTGAAATAGGCTCAGAAGTGTTTACTATTCACTCTAAGTTAACTTAACTAGGTTAGTCAGTATATTATTTGCACGATGATAGTGATCGTAATGTTTTACGAGTAGTTTCAGTCAAATAAAAATGTTGCTATTGGCTGATACTTTTGCATTACTGATCTAACTAAATAAAGTAATTGCAATCGAATAAAATAAATATAATATTAATGATAAAGCATATCGGTTAGTTACAATCGTTTTGGTAAAGAAATTTTTGTGATTTGCATCTATTGAATAGTTGGAATGCTGATATCGGTTGTACTCTTTAGGGTACTTGTCTTGCTGTTGCTGGAGGGGGTAGTGCAGCAGTTCAAGTTTGGGATACACACACGTGGAAACTGTTTGCTACTTTAACAATTCCTCGACCCGAGGGAACTAAGCCATCTGAGAAGACAGGTAGTAAGAAGTTTGTGCTATCTGTTGCGTGGAGTCCTGATGGAAGGCGACTGGCTTGTGGTTCCATGGATGGTACTATTTCCGTGTTCGATGTGGCTAGAGCAAAGTTTTTGCACCATTTGGAAGGACACTTTATGCCTGTGAGGTCGCTTGTGTATTCTCCAAGTGATCCTCGTGTGTTATTTTCTGCATCAGACGATACTCATGTGCATATGTATGATGCTGAGGGGAAAAGTCTGCTTGCTGCTATGTCTGGACATGCGAGCTGGGTGTTGAGTGTGGATGCAAGTCCTGATGGAACAGCTATTGCGACAGGGTCAAGTGATAGAACTGTGAGGCTTTGGGATTTGAAGATGAGGGCTGCTGTGCAGACAATGAGTAACCATGCCGACCAAGTTTGGGGAGTGGCATTTCAATCACCTGGGGGTAGTGGCGCTGGAGCTGGCCGTGTCGCTAGTGTCTCAGATGATAAAAGTATATCACTTTATGACTACTCCTAGATATAGCGTGCTTGTTTTGGTAAGAACCGCAATGATTTGTGGTGGCTTGTTTCGTGTAAGAACCGCAATGATTTGCAGACTGACTAAAAAATGTGAGCATTTGTTGCTTCTTATTTCATTGATGAGGAAATTGCATGACAGGTTGATGCCATGTTTTCTGAATTTCTTCATATTCGCTTCTTAACTAGCAGAAAGTACATGATTTTATGTTTCGTACTACTACTGATAGTTTCAGCAATTTATATATACATGACCTTAAAAATAGCAAAGCAGTCTCGTGCTCTTGTCAAAGTACTACTACTTTTTGGTAAGAAAATTTGTTTATTTGAAGGTCACCATTATTCTTCTCATTTCAAAAAAGGAAATCATGGTTGTCATATACTTACTTACATAGGATTTCTAATCATCAAAACCTAATAAGCAAAATATCCAACGTATACAAAACTAAGGCGACCTACAACAAACTTATTAGAGAAAGGGAAAAACTGTCAAACACAACTAAAAAAATCAAGAGTACAAAGTCCTATGGCACCACCAGGTATTCTACTTAGGAGCTCTGTTTTCCAAATAGGTCGTCAAAACATCCATGACAGCTCCGAAATCTGCCTTCACTTGCACTGGGGGGTTAGCATGATGGCAAGCCATATCCGGTATTGCCTTGGAATGGTAATCAATCTTAGACTGCGTGAATTTCAACCCGTGAGCTGTGCTAACCACTACTGTCCGATCCATAGCCCCGATAACCCCACTATTCCTGAGCTTCATCAAAGCTGTTAACGCAACTCCCGTATGAGGGCATATAAACATCCCAGTAGAATCTGCTAGCGCCATTGCATCCATCAACTCCTCCTCTGTGGCTTCCTCGACAATTCCATTTGACTTCTTTAAAGCATACACCGCTCTATCAATAGAAACCGGGTCTCCAATCTGAATAGCAGAAGCAAATGTAGTATTCGCTTTCACAGGCTTAAACTCTTCATCCCATCCAGACTTATAATGCAAGTAGAGTGGATTCGCATTTGCTGCCTGCGCACAGACCAATCTCGGGATTCTATCCACAAGCCCCAACTCCTGACACATTTTAAATCCTTTATAAAAGGCATAGATATTCCCCAGATTACCACCAGGAACGATAACCCAATCCGGCACTTGCCAATCAAACTGCTGCAGAATCTCAATCGCAGCAGTCTTCTGCCCTTCCAGCCTCAAACTATTCAACGAATTCGCTAGATAAATTGGCAACTCAGATGTCACCTCCCTAATGAGTTTCATACAACCATCAAAATCAGTATCGATACTCAACACAAAAGCACCATTCGCGATTGGCTGCACCAATTGTGCCATGGAGATCTTATTAGCTGGGAGAAACACAATAGATGGAATCCCAGCTGATGCACAATATGCAGAAAGTGCAGCAGAGGTATCACCTGTTGAAGCACAACCTACCCCAACTAAGGGTCGTTTCATTTTTCGCAACCTATTAACCTGACTAACCAAAACAGTCATACCCAAATCCTTAAAACTCCCTGTATGACTAATTCCACAATGCTTAACCCATAAATCACTCATACCTAAGAATTCCTTACCGTACCTTTCAGCCCAAAAGAGATTCGAATTACCTTCAAATGCAGAGACAATATCATCCGAGTCAAGTTCAGGCAAAACCCATTCTTTCTTGGACCAAACTCCGGATCCATAAGGCCAGGTGGTTTTCCCCACACGCGAATCAAACAAATCCCTCCAATACACGCCGTCGAACTTCTTCAACGCCTCCATATCATGCTCGACGTCGAGAAGCCCGCCGGAGCGGCTCCTGTACACGATATCGTCGAGAGAGTACCATTCAGGGGAGTCCGGGCCGGCGTTGAAGGGGACATATTTGGCGGAGAAGGGGGTGGGCGCGGAGGAGCGGTTGCGACGGGCCTCGTCGCGGATGTTCTCGTCGGCGGGTCGGCGGGGTTTGGTGGCGGAAAGGGAGGAGCCGTTGGTGGTGCTGGTGCCGTCGGCGGAGGAGCAGTGGACTACGGTGGGGGAGCGGGGGAGGGTTTTAAGAGAAGGGTGTTTGGTTTTGTGGTGGAGCGGAAGGGAGGAGGAGTGTAACAGGGAATAGGTAGCTGCCATGTCTGAAGAGGAAGAGGCGAGGCGGCGGGCTAGTTTGTTGGTGATGAGGAGCGAGTGGAGTGTACAGAATGGTTAATAAGTAGAGATGGATTTTAAAGGAAAGGAAAGAGAGAGGATCAGGAGCCCACGTTTAGCTTATAAGTTTTCTTTTAATTAGGATTATGTTTAGCTTAATTGCTTGCAAACGCTGTAATGTGAGTCAATAATTGACTTCAGATCCAATTACTCCCTCCCATCCGAAATGTATGACGTTTTAGCATTTGCTTTTACTGTTACGGAACGTATCTTAAAACGGCCGGAACAGTCACTATTTGAGACAATTTTGCCCCGAATTTTTTCTCGGAAGTACGTTACGAAAAAAAATACGAAATTTTTTGGGGTCAAATAGTGCCTCATTTTGAGAATATGTCATGTCCGGGGAGAGAGAGTTAGGAGTTAGCAGCTAATGAGCTAGGACTTGAGTCTGTCTTCCTTACTTATGAGCTACTTGAGTTAGGCTTACCGCCCGTTAACGAAGAAGGTCAGGAATAGGACTAGAAGTAGTCACTCTATTTTGAAAGATAAGATAGCAGCCGTTAGATCACTATGAGTCTAGCGGATCTGAATATTGGGATGCGAGGAAGTCATATATTTCGGACCACATGGAGTACTTATTAGTAGTCCTACCGAAGAAAGAAAGAACTCACCATTAGCATATTCGGCATCTTCTCTATTCTGTTTTGTTTCTTTAGATAATCCGAAAATATATTATTGAAAGTTATACAAAATGTGCGTCTTTAAGAACGATATAATTTATTGACTGTCTTGCTGTGACAAAGATACTAAGGTAACTCAGATTCGAACGTCCCCTCTGCCTATAAAAGACGAAAATGTAGATTATTTTATTTCAACACAAGAACTTAAAATTAAAAGTTATATTGTCATGCGGGTGATAAAAGTACCAATAGAATTTTAGATTCACGTTAGAATTCTACCTCCGCGAAAAAAAACTAAAAGTTATATAATTTATTTATTTTTTAGTAAAAGAAAGTTATATAAATAGTGAAGAGGGATTTGAAAGAGATGATGAGTTTTTTTAAAAAAAAAATAAATCACATTTTTTTGGTAATAAAAAAAAAAATCAACACGTGAAATATGTATCAGGTCAAAATCAATATTGAATATTTTTATATTAAATATTCATGACCTTAAGAAATTTTTGATTAAGAATTTTATCACATTTCCCATTTTGTTACTCATTGCACTGCTTACATTTTCATTTTCATTTGCATCATAAAAATCCCTCTTTAATTTATTTCATTTTGTTACACTAGGTTATAATTGAAAATTTGAATTAAACCATTATTCCCAGAGACACAAACCTTTTAACATTATTTATAATATATTTTATCAATCAATATTGAATTATATACACTTATTTTGATAAATTCGATAGCCGATAAAATTTGGTCAGTTATTATTTTGGCCTGGTTTTGTTATGTGCTTATGGTGGTATCATTTGGGCTCAAGAATTTTAAAAACTTCCTGGCAAAACACACGTACGTCCAATTCGTGCGGTAGCAATTCTTGCTGGCTCCACAGAATAATTAGGAAAATGAGATTAACTGGAGAAAGCCATCGGTCCTCTTGAAACTTAAAATAGTATATAATTGTTGAGTAATTTTGATTGTGTTAATTTGAAGAGCAGGCGTTGTAATATGGATATTCTGTTTTATCCTTTTCTAGATTAGGGAAAATGATTTGTTTCCATTTGAGACATTTTAGGGATATTGGTCGTCTTCATCGCACAACAAGGCCAAAAACATGCAGTTGCCAGGGATTAAATTATTTCATTTCATTTAGTAGGACGACAAATTGAAAATTTTAGAGCATTATTAATTATTAATTATAAATAACTATTTTTCGATTTTTTCTTAGTTTTTTTCAGAATTGAAATTAATTTCGTTCGACCATAGTTGATAGAGTCTCGTGACTCTTACACACATGTAATAGCAAATACAGGAAGCGCAGGGCGGGAAATAAGGGAGGCAAGATCCGTTGGTGCCCGTCCCCGGATGTTTGGCGATACACTCAGAATTGCAGGCTGCGTCAGTGCAGTTAAGATCCAACGTGTCTTGGCACCATTTCGGGCATGGAAAAACACAATTGCAGAAAGCTGGGATTACAGATGTATCACAAGTTCCAGCAGCAGCAGGGCCGTGTTTGGCTTGACAGTTCGCCTGACAATTATCGCATCCGGCCATTTTTTCCGAGCAGTTCTCGTTCTTGCCTTTCACATCCAAACTTCATTAGTACAGTCGTCAATATCAAACATCTCTGTGCATGTTTTTGAGCAATTGAAAGTACAGTTGCAGAAATTTGGGGTGACGAAAGTAAAACACTTGCCTTCGCCGCCGGGATGTCTACGGTAGGCATCCCACGCATCTCGACTGACAACCGGGGTCGCAACCGCCCAATGGCTCAGCGCATGTTTGGCAATTCGCCTCTAGAATCATTGAGCCGCACAGCATTACTCCAAGGACCAGATGAACAAGACTGGAATTCTTAGCCATCTTTTTTAGTGTACACTTACTAATTTGTTATTATTTGATGAGGAGTAGTTAGTATATTTATAGATTTGTGATTGTGTGATTCTTTCTTTCTTGCTTCAAAGTAAAGAATGATTTCGATTTTAATATTAATATTTCTTTCCATTTTTAGTTTAATTTTCAAGAATAAAAGCGCTTGATTTCCTAATTTTAATGTATCAGATTTGGTTATTTAAGATCATATGTATTTGTTTCTTAATATTTCTTAAGAATTTTTTTTTTTTTTTTTGGGATAATACTTAAAGTCAAGGAGATTTCTTTCCTATAGCAAAACTTTTTTAGGACAGGTACGCATTTATTATTATTAGAAAAGAAGAAGAAGGAAAAACCAATATACAAGCCCATGGACCTAACCTTTAACTGAGCCCTTCAATAACCAACCCGTTAATAAGCCCCAATTTAATGAACCGTGGGCCGAACAGCCCTCTGCAAGGACAATTAGGTCACGGTCCATTTATCACTACTACTTTTTTTCGGTGAGAGTCCATTTATCACTCTAAACTAGTTTTTCTTTTCCTTCCATGTTACTCTCTCCGGAATTTTTTAGTTGATTCTTTGCTGTTTTTATTACTGTAGCAATTATTTGATTTTTTGGTCTTTAAGCTACTTTTTGTTACTGTAGCAAAGAGACAAGTAAAAAATTTCAGAGGGAGTATAATTTTGAGGGTACAACAATATAGTATTTTTATTTTTTTGACATATTTAGAAACGCTGGAGATCTCATTTCTATTTTTTAAAAATATCACCGACGTACAAGCTCTTATGGTATTGCTTCAATTTCTATTAGTCTACTATTCTTCAGGAAATCTATAGCAAATGGCCAAAAATAATAATTATTATAATAAAACTGTAGCAAAAGGGCTTCAGACACCAATTAACTATCAGCCAATCATCAGATTATTTGATTTCATCCAAAAGATAGGAATGCTAACAAATACAACATTGAGAAAATTCAAAATCCAACACAACACGAATTATTATTAATATAAAATAAAATCCTAATTAACTTGTATTGGCAGACACAAGTTGTTGCAAAAACCTTAGCTATTAGGTTCGGCGTCGCAAGCAAGACCACCCAAATCAATGTTCTCTTTGCATGTCTGCGCAACCAGAAAGCACAATGGCAAACTGGTGGGTTTACCGATCAATGCGGCTACCTTTGACCGTCAGGATGTCTTTCCCGACAATTTACCCTGCAATTCGCATCCCACCCACCTAAAATTTCCAGACAATCTAGTGAGTTTGAAAATACTCGTGATTTATACTTGAAAATGTCAAAATTAAGAAATTAAGAAACAATCATAAAATTGTTTTATTTCATTTAGGAAGGTAAAGCATATGAATTCAAAATTCAACACGTGCATACTCAATAATTAATTAATCAACAATAATGTTGGCAGACACAAAAGTTATAAGGGTAAAAAGGCCTGTCGCAGTATCCCAGGCTGCCGTCAAATCCATGTTTGGCGACACATTTAGCGTTGCAATCAATATCGGTGCAGGGACCACTGAGGGCAATGCCTTCTTGGCACGTTTTTGGACAAGGATAAGTACATTCGCAAATAGCAGGGATTAGCGATTTGTTGCAACCGGCTAGCCCATCGGGATGTTTATCGAGGCATCTCGACAGGCAACCGTCATCGCAAACACCCGTTTCTTCTGAACAACTCTCGGCTTTTACGTCAAAAACCATCGTCGATGATATGACGAGTAGTGCAAGAAAAATGGCATAAAAAGCTGTTGGGGAAGTGGTGGTGACCATTTTTTTTAATATGTTTTGAGTAATCTGATCTAAATGTCTAAACAATTTATACAGTCTTGAGATTTAAGATGTTTCCTTCTTTGGTTTGAGGAATATGATTTGTTTCTTTAACAATTTGGTATATTTTTTTTGTTAGAAATTAAATCCGTGATTTTGGAGATGTAAAATTAGTTTCTTTTAAAATGATTAGTGACCGAATTTCAACTAATTAATGTAAATGTAAACAATATATATATGTTATGGTTTAAGATGAACTTTATTTCTTAATTAAAAAACATGAAATATGGAAAATTTTCCTTTAAAGAAAATTGTAGACCATCAAATCATGCAAAAATTACTGTCAATTTACCACACGAGAATGAAAGACAGATCATAATAGGTAAGATTTTTGGGCTATATAATATTTTTTTATTAATGTAAATGATTCTAATGGATGAATAAAATCTTTTTCCTGGGTTTGTATTAACAACATTCATAACAGTTTTTCATTAATGGCGTAGAGGAGGAGGAGTGATTGATTTTGAAATGAAAGGGTAATTAAGGTGTCCTAATTTATCGAAACTTTTGTTAAAAAGAATAACTAAATATGCGGATTATTTTAGAAAAAAAGAAATATGTTGTGGAAAGTAAAAAATACGTTGAAGTTATTAATCTTATAACAATAAGGGTATTTTTATTTCTAAATAAAATAATAGGAGTGTGAATAGATAAATGAGAGCGTTAATAGCCTCAATTTTTGTCTCTATTCTTATAATTTTTTTTTGAATGAATCCTGATGTAATAATCCATGGAAAAATGAGATAAATGGTAGAACTGTCAAAACGGGTCGATCCGACCTGTTTAATAGTGACCTTTTTAGCAAACGGGTCAACTCGACTCATCAACTGGTGGGTTAACCCGCACACGACTCGTTTAATCAAAATAACGTCGTTTTCATCTGATTATTTGAAACGTCGTCCTTTTGATCTTTTATAAAAAAATTAAAAAAGTATAATAAAATAATAAAAATTCTAAAGAAAAAATAAAAAATAAAATAAAAAGAGTAAAAATACGAAAATTATAAATGGTATAGGTCTCCCGATGGACCAGATCCATTTTGACAGCTCTAATAAATGGCGAAAAAAGTAGACCTTTTCTGATATTAATCTAGTAAGTTTTGAAATACTCGTGATTCATACTTGAAAATGTAAAAAAAATCAAAGATTAAGGAATTTACAGTAAATGATGTACTTAAAATCATAAAATTATTTTATTTCATTTAGGAAGGTAAAGCATGTGAATTCAAAATTCAACACGTACATACTCAATAATTAATTGGCAGACGTAAAATTTAAGATTTGTTTCGTCTATTTTTTCCTATAATATGATCAGTCATGTTAGAAGAATCTGAACCATTCAATAAAATTAGACGGATGTGATTAAAAATTCAAGTAATTAATGAGTTGACCACTTGTTGAATTTTATTGACTGGTCAACTCATTAATAACTTTAATTTTTAATCTCAACCGTTCAATTTTATTAAATGGTTCACATTTCTCTAACATGACTGGTTATGTTCTAGTAAAAATTAGGAGCCGGATACCAAAATCTATAAGGGTAAATATGCATGTCTCAGGATCCCACGCTCCCGTCAACTCCATGTTTGGCGACACACTTAGCGTTGCAATCAATATCGGTGCAGGGACCACTAAGGGGAATGTTCTCTTGGCACGTCTTGGGACAAGTAAAAGTACAATTGCTTAAAGCGGGGTTTACCAATTCGTCGCAATTGCCTTGTCCGTCGGAATGTTTAGCGACACATCGCTATTCGTACTCGATGTCACAGGCACCCATATTCTCTGAGCAACTTTTGGCTTTTACATGATCCATAACTACTGCGGATGACATAACGAGTACTGCAAGAAAAATGAGATAACTAGATACTGGCCGGGAAGCGCTCACCATTTTTTGTTTTGTTTTTGTAGCTAAAATCTATGTATTCATCTAAGACAGCTCAGTTATATATATATATCATGTGGAAATCCGTTTGTTAAGGAATTGATTTTTGTGAATAAATACGTTACCAAAATTTTCTGGATTTGAATTGATAAAAAGATACTAAAATATCTGTCAGAATCCAATCCATTAATTCGACGTTCATGCACCCAAATCCAATCGCACATTCCCAAATTTAAGGATATGATCTCTTTTCTTTTTATAGACTATTGATAAGGAGAAATTATACTGTATGAAAATGCTAATTAACTAGTAAAAATAAATAAAAAATCTTCTTTTTATTTATTTAATAAACAATTTGGTTTTCAACCTCACTAATTAATTCAGATTTCTAGTGGACCATTTCAGGCGACTTAAGTGATACCAAACTTATAGATAAGTGCATCTAAAAGGCTGAAATTTGAGACTTTAGTTAAACCAGAACAATCTTATCCGCGCCTACTTTAGTCTTCTTCTTTTTTATAGATAGATATATATTACTATAAATTAAGGAATACTTATTCTAGATTTTTAACTTCGAAATAAATTAATTAATCATAAAGTTGATTATTTTGATCCTTTTTAGACAATCATGGGAAATTAAAATCCAACATTAATAGTAATAATGTAATAATTAATCAGATCAGAATTAATTACTACTAATTAACAATAATATTCGCAGAGACATATACTAGAGGGTTGCACGCCAGTGGTGTCGCAAACTCCTATGCTTCCCAGAGTTCCATGTTTGGCGACACAAGCGTCGTTGCAAGATTGATTGGTACAAATATGACCACTCAGCTGACTCAAGTCGAGATACTCATCGCAGGTTTTGGGACAAGTAAAAGTACAATTGCAAAACGCTGGAATTACAGATTGGTCGCAATTCCCTTGGCCGCCAGGATGTTTAGCGACGCATCTTGACTGGCAACCATCGTCGCAACCACCCATATTCTCCGAACAGCTTTTGGCTGTTACCTGATCAAAAATCAATATGGATGACAAGACGATAACTGCAAGAAAAATGGCAAAACTAGCTACTGGACGGGAAGCGGTCACCATCTTTTATTTATTAATCTTGAGATAATTATAGGCCAGCAGCTGGGTTTATATTGTGTTGAGATTTGGGATGTTTCCTTCTTTGGGTTTATATATTTTTGGTTAGAAAATGTGTAGATCTGGAAATGTAAGATTTATACGACGACTATATATGTTTATTTAAGTTTAATTTTGATAATGCCGTTTTATCTCCGTAATACTACAAAACGGATTGAGCTCATCTAATTTTTTCTTGAATATGACCAGTCATATTAGAGAAATCTGAACCGTTCAATAAAATTGGACAGATGAAATTAAAAATTTAAATAATTAATGAGTTGACCACTTGTTGAATTTTATTGACTGAGCAACTCATTAATGACTTGAATTTTTTATTTCATCCATCCAATTTTATTGAACGGTTCAGATTCTTCTAATATGAGTGATTATGCTGTTTGAGTCAATAAACGACACCGGATGGTTCTGTCGTTTCCTCATGTTGTTGACCATCGTCGTGTCGAAATTTGGAAATATACACATGTGCGGCGCCGCCTCCACATTCTTCGGTCTTGCTGTATTATCGTTGGTCGTTGGATTGGGAGGTTATTTTGTGTATGACTAGTCGTTCGGACTCAAGACTTGCAGCTAAAACATACGTGTCAAATTTGAATTGGATATTTATAAATACATTTGACCGTACATGGACGTGTCTTCTCTAGGACATTGTGAGTATTTTAGTATGCGATGCACGACTGCAGATGAATATTTCCTGTGTCCACATGTAACTGTTTACTTAAAAAAATTATGGCGCCAGCAAAAGACTGCCGGACATCATACTGTCATGTGGTGGTGCGCAACTTTTTTTATGTTTTCTTTTTTATTACTCCCTTCGGGTTAATTACATGTCGTTTGACTTTGTGGCACGCATATTAAGAAAACTAGATGACTTATTATTTAACCCAAAAAAAATCGTATTTTTTTTTAACGTACGTTAAAAATTTCGTGAATCCTTAACGTACGTTCGAAAAAAAGTACGAAATTTTTTGGGGTTAAATAGTGAGTCATCCGGTCTCTTTAATATGCGTGCTACAAAGTCAAACAACATGTAATTAACCCCGAAGGGAGTAGATTAGTAGTAAGTATCTTAGAGTCGGTAACTTAATTAACCATATATACTTAGATCTATGTTAAAATAATTATGTATCACTAATTATTGTCTATGAAGGATTTTTTTATTTAACGAATTAACCGTTTAAATAACATTTGAGTCATATATTTATAAATTTAGTCCAATTAAAACTTACAAAGTTAGTTATTTTAATAATTTTGATACAATTCACTATGAATGCTGAGTAAAGCTTTGTGATTGAACTTACCTCTATTTCTTTGATTCATTTTCTTTTGATGTCTATTTATTTTGGCCAGTTAAAAGAAAATAAAAAAGACGATCGAGTTTATATAAAATCAAGAAAATGATTTTTATTCAAAAATAAATCCAACAAGTTTTTTAATTAACTTACTTGTCTCTAATGGTGTTTACATTTGAGGTAAAATAGGGTCTGTTTGGCGTTCCGGTTCTGGTTCGAAAAGTGCTTTGAATAAAAGTGCTGTGGAAAAAACACTTTTGCGCAAAGCAGTGTGTTGTTTGGTAAACATTTTTTAAAAGTGCTGTGGGAAACGAGAAGTTATTTTTGGTGTTGGTAAAACTATAAAAGTGAAAGAGTTGGAGTATAAAACCCATTTTTAAAAAATTAATAAAAATAGGAAAAGTGGGTCTAGAATTACTTATCTCGAGATGGAGATTTTATTGTGATAGTTTTTAATTTATTTTATGCATTATATAAAGTAAAAAAAAAGAAATTAAAAAAAAAGAAAAAAAAAAGGAGGAGAGAGGGTGTAAAACGCAGCTGCGTTGCCCACTGCACCATTTTTGTGCAGTGGGATAAGCAGGGGACGCAGTGCAAATTTTAGTAGAGCTTTTCCAAAAGCTCTATTGGAAAGGTGTTTACCAAACACCTTTCCTAGCTTTGGGGTTGGGCAAAGTACTTTTCCCCACCTCAACCCCAACCCCAAACACTACCTAAATGACGTTTTGGGATAGTAAAAATCCGTAGAATAATGATCTTTGATCTTATTTTATTCCACATTGTTTCATTTTTATTTCTAATTTTCACTCAAATTACCACACCATCATCAAATTGGGTTGATGCATAATTTTTTGTTGTCATTTGCATGAAATATATGATTCGGAAAAGATAAAATGACAAGTATGATGAACAATAAGAATTCATAAAAAAAGTTATTTATTGTGCACTAGGGGAGTACCATACCGAAGAGAGTTTAGTCTTCTGTTTAAGAACGGTTGAGAATACATTCTAAATAAATTGAGAAAAAAAACTCGTATTTTGTGTATTTTGTTTTAATAAAAAGTATTTATGATATAATTGCTTTTGCTTTGATGTAATTTTAATTTTACATAATTCATTTTAAGTAAAAGGGGAAAAAGATATTACTAATATGAACAAATTGAAAAAAAACTCTTCAAAAAAAAAAAAAAACAAATTGAAAAAAAAGAGTAGGTGTATTTTACAAAACACCACTGTTTGTGGCGATCACGATTCACGAATGGCCCACAAGACTCCTTGTGCGACCATTTGTGGACCCTACTAGACCAGTAGAGATAGAGAGAGAAAGATGGACAGAGAAGCAACAAAAACAATACCACGTTACTTTTTATTACACCTTACAAATATTATTCTATCATTGCATTACATAATAAGCTTTCTTGTTATTCTCTTCGATGTTCTTGTAATCACAACTAAATCAAAATTTAAGATTAATTAGGTAATAAACACCAAATTTTTTTTAAAAAAAGCTTATAAAAAGTGACAAAAAAACTTCCTTCAAACTCTTTGTTTGCTTCTTCTTCCTGTTACCATCTCCTCCTCCTCCAGTTCCATCCTCTCTTGTTCTCCTCCCCGATCCGACTCACTGAGTTCCTCTTCTCCTCAACTCGGTCTGTCTTTCAATGAGCTGGAAATAGAAAGAAAGATCGCAGTACAAGATCGTCATGGTGAGTTTAAGATAACAATAACACAGAAATTACTTTCTTCATATTTTCTTTCTGTTTATTTCTTTGATTGCCTGATTTGTTAGTCTGTGTTGATTTTTGCTTTGCTGCTTTTAGTTTCTGGATTTTAATTTTATGTTGTTCTCGGATGTGCTTTAGCATGCCAGCTTGTGTTTTAAGTTCGGTAGGTGATTAGATGTGAGAACTTGACACGTGTCTCCTGGATTTTAGTTGCTTCGATGATTTTTTATGGTTGGAGGAGGTGAATGCTTGTAATTCTGAATTGGAGCTTGCGTTTGATACTTGCATTGCTTAATGATTGAATCGTGTTCTCTGTTTTTTTTCTTTAGCTAGTGATTTAAGGAAGAGCAATGATGTAATATTTATTAGTAGAGATGGTAGTTATGGAATGAATTTACAGTTCAATAGCTGGGTATTGTCTTTTTAGCAATGAAAGTTGCGGAAAGTTTTAGGCATTCTGTTGTTAATGCTGCTACGAATGGTGGTAATCATTATATGTCTGGAAATGAAGGTTTTGGCCATGAGTTGTTTAGTTAGGTGTTAGGTCGAGTTAACACTGTTTGCTTATGGTGGTTGTATTTTAGGTGCTACTATTTAATCTCTAGTTCCAGTCTTACATGTAGTTTGAGGCTTAGCGTTGAATGAGGATTCCAGTTCGAAGTCAACTCTTAGTCAACAGGAAATGCAGTTAGAATGCCATAGTACTGGCGGCAGTATGCTCTAGTCAAACTTTAGTTAGTTATAGTTCTGGTTAGTTGGTAATGTAAACAAAACCAGTTATTGTTATTTCTTCAGTGGATGCCTCCCATGATTGTCATAAAAAATATTGTACACTATAGCTATTTACGTGCTTCTTTAATCTATATTACATGGATAATTTGGTTTCTTTGAGCTATCAATTGCCATGGCAGTTGTCATTTGGTATTCTCCTTTGTGCGGTTATTCTCTTTCCATGATACTTTCAACATTTGGCTAGTGAAGTTCGTTTGAATCCTCATTTTGCGTTCTGTGCTTGTGTGTTAACAGGCTTCGACAGTTAACATTATAGTGGGTTCTCATGTTTGGGTTGAAGATCCTACTTTGGCTTGGATTGATGGAGAAGTTTTTAAAATTACCGGTGAAGAAATTCATGTCAATACCACGAATGGGAAAAAAGTGAGTTTATACTTGCTCATCTGCTATGTCTATTTATATTCTCTGCATTTTTATCTTCTTCAGGATGCAAATCATATTAGGAGTCTATTTTATATGCTGATAGACACTGATTCTGTAAAACACTTCACGCTATCACAGCTATTGTATTTATTGTCTAGCTATGGAAAATTCATTAGAAACTTCAATGTAAAGCCAATTTTCTCAATCTCTCTCATGAGTCATGCCTTTCACTTTCTAAGCAGTTGTATGATTCTTCATTTCCTAAAACTAATCACAGGTTGTTGCAAATATCTCCAAAGTATTTCCGAAGGATACTGAAGCACCTCCTGGAGGTGTTGATGACATGACTAAGCTGTCTTATTTGCATGAACCAGGAGTTCTGAATAACTTGGCTGCCAGATATGAACTTAATGAAATATACGTAAGTACTGGAAATTTCTGTTTCATAATTTTGTTGAAGTAAATTGATGATTTTTTTTGATATGCTACAGTATCTTTCAGTTTGTAACCTATGAATCAAATGCCTTCCTTGCAGACGTACACTGGAAATATTCTAATTGCAATAAATCCTTTCCAAAGACTACCGCATCTTTATGATACTCACATGATGGAACAGTATAAAGGTGCTGATTTTGGAGAGCTAAGCCCTCACGTTTTTGCAGTTGCAGATGTTGCGTACCGGTAAGTTCTATTTCTTAATTAGAGCTTGTGCTTCTTTTTGGGCCTTGTTAAATTATATGATTCTATTGGATAGGGCAATGATAAATGAGGGAAAGAGCAACTCAATTTTAGTTAGTGGAGAAAGTGGTGCTGGTAAGACAGAGACAACAAAGATGCTCATGCGCTATCTTGCATACCTGGGTGGTCGATCAGGGGTGGAAGGCCGGACTGTTGAGCAACAAGTTCTAGAAGTAAGATGAAGGCTTCCTTTTTTTGCTTGGATATGTAGATCTCCAAACATAGTTGTATATCCATTAGTTTAAATTAGGCGGAGAGCATGAACTGATTTGGTCTTTCTGTTTATATGATTTTTTCAGTCCAATCCAGTTCTTGAAGCATTTGGCAACGCCAAAACCGTTAGGAACAACAACTCAAGGTCAGTACTTTCACCCCATTTCGCTATTCGAATAAGAAAATTGAACAAGGCTGTTGATTGACTTTGTAATTCTTTCATTGCTGGTATAGATCCTTTCTCACTACCATAAGTTATTTAAGTTTGTTGTCTGTAGTCGATATGAGACTTTCTCTTCACCACATCTTGTTTGTTGATAGAGGATTATAGACCTTCAGTATAAGCAATGCCATTACTATTCCTTTCTTCAGTAGCACATACTATCCTGGTTGATTTAGAGGACTCCAAAGATTCACACATCATTCTTCAAGCATTCTGATTGTCTTCCAGAACTTAGCTATCTGCTGCAAGAAACTTCACTAAATTCTTTTTTCACCTTTTTTATGGCATCATTTTGCAGTCGTTTTGGTAAATTCGTTGAGCTCCAATTTGACAAGAATGGAAGGATATCTGGAGCAGCTGTAAGGACTTATTTACTTGAAAGGTCTCGTGTCTGCCAAGTTTCTGACCCTGAAAGAAGTTACCATTGTTTTTACATGCTATGTGCAGCACCACCTGAGGTATTGATGCTTAACATCTGTATTGAAATGCATGCGTTTGTATATTCTTTGCATTTCCTCCCTTTTGTATGTCATTGATGATTGACTACTGCCACTCTGCATTTCAGGAGCGGGAGAAGTATAAGTTGGGAAATCCAAGATCGTATCATTACTTGAATCAATCCAACTGCTACGAGTTGGATGGTGTAAATGATGCAGAGGAATATCTTGCTACCAGAAGAGCAATGGATATAGTTGGCATCAGTGAGGAAGAACAGGTCAGTGTTCCCATTTAATTGTAAGTTATGCTATGTGTTTGCTGTTGCCCTCAAATTTTGCATGTTCTTATTTTCAGGAGGGAATTTTTAGAGTGGTGGCTGCAATTCTGCATCTTGGAAACATTGAATTTGCGAAAGGACCGGAGATAGACTCTTCTGTTATTAAGGATGAGCAATCTAGGTTTCATCTTAACACGACAGCAGAACTACTTAAGTATGACTAGTTGATTGTTATTCCTGGGTTTTATTGCACTTCCGTTGTTAAGAAATATGTAACTATAACCTATATCTTAATGTAGGTGTGATGCAAAGAGCTTGGAAGACGCATTGATTAAGCGTGTAATGGTAACACCAGAAGAGATCATTACAAGGACTCTTGATCCTTTTGGTGCACTTGGTAGCAGGGATGCCTTTGCTAAAACCCTTTATTCACGATTATTTGATTGGTAAAGACACTTCAATCCATTAGATCTGTACAAATATTTTTGCAAGTAAACTTCAGATTCTGACGAGTCATTGTTATTTGCAGGCTTGTGGACAAAATCAACATTTCAATTGGGCAAGATCCAAACTCCAAATCTCTAATTGGAGTTCTTGACATATATGGTTTTGAAAGTTTTAAATTCAATAGGTAAGCATTGAATTTCAATGTTTTTTTCTAAATGGTATCTTTGTTAACAGCTGACTAACCATCATGTTATGCAGTTTTGAGCAGTTCTGTATCAACTTTACAAACGAGAAACTGCAACAGCATTTCAACCAGGTAGCTACTTCTGTTATTGGTCCCTTGGACACTATTGGCTGAGCTAACCTTCAATGCACGGTGATTTTGTTTGCAGCATGTCTTTAAAATGGAACAAGAAGAATATACCAAAGAAGAAATCAATTGGAGCTACATAGAATTTGTTGATAACCAGGATGTATTAGATTTGATCGAGAAGGTTTGTTTTTTATTATTGCTTGGCCCAAATTTTATCCGTTTCTATGATGTTTATCTGAACAATACCACTGCTTGGCATGAAAGGGCTTGTTAGCCTTGTTTCCTTCTGTAATTTTTGTTGTTTCCGCGATTCTCCTATTTTTCTGGTGCATGGTCATTGGTAATAAGACATGTTTTGTCAATATCTTGCAGAAACCTGGAGGAATTATAGCACTTTTGGATGAAGCCTGGTATGCAGCCTACTTGAGTCTACTTGCTCCATAAATTTTCATGGAACCTTAATAATTTAAAAAAATGGTTTGGTTGGACTTGTGTTCTTACAGCATGTTTCCTAAATCTACTCATGAAACATTTGCCCAGAAGTTGTACCAGACATTTAAGAACCACAAACGCTTCATCAAACCCAAGCTTTCTCGCACAAATTTTACCATAGCTCACTATGCAGGGGAGGTAAATATATTTTCTTTAGACTTTCCTCAGGTTCTTCATACTTCAATATATTCTAAATACATCTTCTACGCCAGGTGGTTTATCAAGCTGATCAGTTCCTTGACAAAAATAAAGATTACGTAGTGGCAGAACATCAGGATCTTATGACAGCATCAAAGTGCCCCTTTGCAGCCAGTCTATTTCCCCCACTTCCAGATACATCAAAGGCATCTAAATTTTCTTCCATTGGGACCCGCTTTAAGGTACGAGCCATTTTATCTCATTGAGGAAATTAACATTCTTTCATTCATCACTTGTTTGCCTAAAAGAGGGGCCCAGTGGTTGTGCCTGCTTGAGAGATAAACAATACAGGGTGAATGGAACCGTAAAGATCATTTTGATCTCTTTTCTTAGGTATTTTAATTGAGGGAAATTATTTAAATTTTGCAGCAACAACTCCAATCTTTGATGGAAACACTAAATTCAACCGAGCCTCACTATATCAGATGTGTGAAGCCAAACAATTTACTCAAGCCAGCGATTTTTGAGAATGCCAACATTATCCAGCAACTACGCTGTGGTGTAAGGATAATCTGTCTAATACCTATTTTTTTGTTTAATTTTCTTTTTGCTTTTCCCCCCTGAGATCGGGGTAGTTTTATGCATTATGAGTCTGGGAATGTGGTGATGTATGCATGTCTTTTATTCTGATTTAGGGTGTCCTTGAGGCAATCAGGATCAGCTGTGCTGGATATCCTACAAGGCGAACGTTCTATGAGTTTCTTCTCCGTTTTGGTGTACTTGCTCCTGAAGTTCTGGAAGGAAAGTAAGCGATGATTTGAAAACAAACATTTTACAATTGCTATTTGATGGATGTTGTTAATTATACAGTTGATGGTGATGAACTGCTTTTATTTCCTCATGCACAGCCACGATGACAAGGTTGCTTGCCAAATGATTCTGGATAAAAGAGGGCTGAAAGGTTACCAGGTAATGAATTATTCTTTTTTCTAACTGGTCATCCTGATTATGCAACTTTGGAATGGAGGGGAAGTGTGGTTGAGGGATGATCACCTGGTGAATTGCTAGTCAATGAGTGTACTTGATGTTGGTCCATCACCTATTAAGCATCCTAATCATTGGAGTTTGTCCAAATCTTAGTCTTAATGAAAACTTTCATCAAGTGCCTATAGCATGCATGTGTGTGATACCATCTGTAAATTTTACGTCCATGTTTCTTCTTCACAACTGAATGGTTGAGTTTGATAGTGTCATAATACATGATTGTTTTTCAGATAGGTAAGACAAAAGTCTTCCTCAGAGCTGGTCAGATGGCTGAATTGGATGCTAGAAGAGCAGAAGTGCTTGGAAATGCAGCTAAAACCATTCAAAGGCTAGTCCGTACATTTATTGCACGGAAGGAGTTTGTTGCATGGCGGCAAGCTGCTATTCGTTTGCAATCTTATTGCCGAGGTATATTAGTAGTCTTTCGGAGTCTTGCTTGTTTGTTTGTTGCTTCTTCTTGTTACTGCTAGATATTCAGCTACTCTCAGGGCACACAGTTCTTTTCTTTGGGGATATATACGACATAATGCAAAAATTCACAAAAAGTCTGGTACAGCTAATTCACTTTTGTTTGTTTGTGTTTACTCTTAGGTGTATTGAGCCGCAAACTATTTGAAGAGTTCCGTCGGGAAGCAGCAGCTTTGAGAATTCAAAAGAATTTCAGGCAATACTCTGCCAGGGCATCCTACTCTTTGCTATATTCATCTGCGATCACACTACAGTCTGGTATAAGGGCGATGTCTGCTCGCAAGGAATTCAGATTCAGAAAGCAAACTAAAGCTGCAATTAGTGTCCAGGTTCCCTTTTCTGCCACTCCTTTTCATGTTCTCTGACAACTGAGAAAGCAACGGGATTTTAGTATCCCAATTGCAAATTTTAGTTACCTTTCTTGGTATCCATCATTCTGGGCTCAATTCTAACCCAAACCAAGAATTAATGACTTCAACCTGATTTTTTGGTGACTTGCAGGCAAAACTACGTTCTCACTTGGCGTATTCTTACTACACGAGGCTTCAGAAGGCTGCACTAGTTACTCAGTGTGGCTGGAGACGGAGAGTGGCTCGAAGAGAGCTTAGAAATCTCAAAATGGTTAAATTTCATTGCTTAATTTGGCTTTATCATTGTTAATATCAAATGCTGCTTCATTTATGTTGAAGTCCATTTGCTTCGTTCGTTACTATTATTTTTAGAATTTGGCTTGCATTGTTTTGAGGAAGAAACTCGATCATACGTGTGTGATTTCCAGGCTGCAAGGGAAACTGGTGCACTTAAAGAATTAAAAGACAAATTAGAAAAGCGTGTGGAAGAACTAACATGGCGGTTACAGCTTGAGAAGAGATTGAGGGTACAGTATTTAATTTTATATCAGCTATTAAAACGAAATTCTTTGCACCTCACTTATATGGTGTTTTGATCAAAATGACAGACTGATTTGGAAGAGGAAAAAGGCCAAGAAATTTCCAAGTTACAGGATGCTTTGCATGCAATGCAAATGCAAGTAGAAGAAGCAAATGCCAGAGTAATCAAAGAAAGAGAGGCAGCTCGGAAAGCTATTGAAGAGGCACCTCCAGTTATTAAGGAGACCCCTGTTTTAGTTCAAGATACAGAAAAGGTTGAATCGTTAATGGCTGAGGTAGAGAGTTTGAAGGTAGGCACTCTAACATTGATGGTGACTTTTAACATAAACGTAATGCTATCTCCCATAGTTTCCATGGAAAAGAATATTTTCATTCTTGAGGAAGAAAAAGATATCCAATTCAAGTTGATCTTATAAGAAAGCTTTATCAATCGGTCACTGACAATTGGCTTAAAAATCTTTAGTAGCTAATGACTGCAGAATGAACTTCAAAGCAATGAGCTTTGTTACGGAAGTCTTCTTTCCTAAAATTAGTCAATTTGATTATGTTTGGCGTCACAGGTCTGCACAAAAAATAGTAAAAAGAAAAGAAAACTTCATTGATTTATTTTATATTATATTGTACAGAATTGAGTCCTACTTTGGATTGTCTTTGCTTGGGTCACTAGCCCTACTCTGTTGGGTCCCTAATAATTGAATTAAGGCTTGTGGCAGTCTGACTGAACCAGTATTTCATTGATAATCTCTCGGTCTAGCAGGTTAAAAACCTATCTAGACTCATCAATGGTGGCACTAGTACCCAAAACATGTGATTTGTCTGTATATTGGTGGACACATGTAGTTCATATTACAAATAAACCAGTTTTCTTCAGATCATTCTATGATGAATGCAATAATGACTGAGCTAGTTGTGTTTACTTTAGTGGAGTCCTTAATGAGTTTCTGTAACTGTCCAGGCTTTGCTGGTATCAGAGAAACAGGCAGGAGAAGAGGCAAGAAAAGCTTTTGCAGGTGCTGAGGCCAGAAACTCAGAACTGGCAAAGAAACTAGGGGATTCAGAGCAGAAGGTGGATCAGCTTCAGGAGTCCTTGCAAAGGTTTGTGAAATGGGATTTCTTGGATATTAATGCTATGGTCTTATTATAATTATGGCTAATAACTTAATACATCTTCGACGGCAGCTTATGACTATTAATTAATTGCATCTTTCCTGTTCCATTACTGGATATTCAACTTTAGCTGCAATAATTTCTCACATTTTCTTTTCTATAAGCACATCTCACTTGTTATAGTGCATCTGTGTCTCAAATGCAATTTTTTGAATCTCGTAAAATATGCCTGAAACTTAATTTTGATTCTATCTGCACTCTGTACATGCTCGGATCTCCTCTTGCCTTAAACATCAAAATAACTCAAGTGGATTGATTGATATTACAGAGTAGAGGAGAAGCTGTCCAACTCGGAGTCAGAGAACCAAGTTCTCCGTCAGCAAGCACTAACCATGTCCCCAACTGGCAAATCTCTGTCTGCACGGCCAAAGTCAATGATTATGCAGGTAGAATTCAACTTTTGGTTGTCATCTGTCCTTGAATCATGACAAACAAACTTCTAGAAATTCATGGCACTTATTAAATTGCAGAGAACTCCAGATAATGGGAACCTTACAAATGGAGAAACAAAGGTGACAACACCGGTAAGCAGCTCACGTTGACAGATAATGCAACACTTGAGATGCCTTCCTGATAAGGAGCTTGGGGACTAAGTTATTCTCTATTGTCTTTTGTGTCTCAGGATATGACTCTTGCCATAGCAAACCCACGTGAAACTGAATCTGAGGAAAAGCCCCAGAAGTCTCTCAATGAGAAGCAGCAGGTGAGCATCTTTCCTTACGCATTTTCAGTTACTGGTACAGTATTTATCCGTATTATACAATGTCTGAGATATGGTGCCTCGCATTTATTATGTTTTGGCTGTTAAACTTGAGTAGCTCCATAGTGCGTGATTGTATACTGACCCATCCTATGAAATCTGTTTCTCTTGCTTAGGAGAACCAGGACATGCTGATCAAGTGTATATCTCAGAACTTGGGATTCTCTGGGACCAAACCAGTTGCTGCTTGTGTAATATATAAATCTCTTCTCCACTGGAGGTCATTTGAAGTTGAAAGGACTACGGTTTTTGACCGCATCATTCAAACAATAGCTTCAGCCATTGAGGTAAACTACCACTTTGTGGTATTCATGGAAAGAATACCCTTAACTACATTCATTAACTCTTTATTCTCTTTATGTTTTGGAGTCTACTCAAGTAAGTTAAGCTGGCTAGTAATTGCTATTTACAACCCTGAATCTTATTGAAGGTCCCAGAAAGTAATGATGTCTTAGCTTACTGGTTATCTAATTCATCCACACTGTTGCAACTGCTCCAACACACACTTAAAGCAAGCGGTGCAGCTAGCTTGACACCACAACGGCGGAGAACAACATCAGCGTCTCTTTTTGGGAGAATGTCTTCAGTAAGGACTATATTTTCACTTCCTGTACAAGTGTCTTGTTTCATTTATGTCTTGTGGTTTTTTCATCTGATTGCTTCTTTAAATTATAGGGGCTGAGGGCATCTCCTCAAAGTGCTGGACTTTCATTTCTTAATAGTCGTGCACTTAGTAGGCTAGATGATTTACGACAAGTGGAGGCCAAGTATCCAGCATTACTATTCAAACAGCAGCTTACTGCGTTCCTTGAGAAGATATATGGAATGATAAGAGATAATTTGAAGAAAGAGATCTCACCATTGCTTGGACATTGTATCCAGGTTGCTACTAAGCTACTTCTGTGTGCATGATCCAATTACTCCACTCCTACTTGCTTGTGTTAATTATCATGCAAACATAATGCAGGCACCAAGGACTTCCCGAGCTAGTTTAGTGAAAGGCCGCTCTCAAGCTAATGCTATTGCTCAGCAAGCTCTAATTGCTCATTGGCAAAGCATTGTGAAAAGTTTAAACAGCTATCTGAAGATAATGAAAGCGAACTATGTGAGTTACCGAGGTTCACTGGGAATTGCTATGGTTGTGACATTACTTCTCAGATAATAATGATTCTCTTTGATGTTCTGTTTTGCAGGTACCTCCTTTCCTAATACGCAAAGTGTTCACTCAAATATTTTCATTCATCAATGTTCAGTTGTTCAATAGGTAAACGAACCCAAAATTCATCTTTCCTTCTCTTCCTCTGCATTGTTTTGTGTTATTGTGTAAGAGAAGAAAAGGTTGTCACATCACATCCCTTGAAACCTTCCATTATGTCCTTTTTGTCTGTATTCTCAGTCTTCTGTTGAGGCGCGAGTGCTGTTCATTTAGCAATGGGGAATTTGTAAAGGCTGGTTTGGCAGAATTAGAACAATGGTGTGTCGAGACGTCTGAGGAAGTGAGCATCCAAGCTTCTTTCCAAGTTTTAATATTCTTCGTCATTTTGTGTCTTCACCTGATATGTATTTTGGTGAGCAGTTTGCTGGCACAGCTTGGGATGAATTGAAGCATATAAGACAGGCTGTTGGATTCCTAGTAAGAATATTTTTGTAGATTTTCTATTAAGAGATCAAAGGTGATAGGTTCCTGCCTTTTTTAACCAATCCTTCCGATACCCAAAAACAGGTCATACATCAAAAGCCAAAGAAGACATTAAACGAAATAACGAAAGAACTTTGCCCTGTCAGTGTCTCTTCTCTTTTATCGCTTATGATTTTTGATTCCCTTTCCTTACAGTGAAACAAAAAATCTTAATTATTTCATTGTTTGTTTCTTCCTCAGGTGCTGAGCATACAACAATTATACAGGATCAGTACAATGTACTGGGATGACAAATACGGCACACATAGTGTGTCTTCAGAGGTAAGCTGCGTCTAAATTAGCTACGGTGATGCTATTTTAACTTCTCTATGAAATGTTAAACTTCTTTCCGTTATTTTTTTTGCTACTGCAAACTCCGGTGTAGGACATGCAATTTTTCGTTCTGAAACCAAATACTTGTGCAGGTTATATCTAGCATGAGAGTTATGATGACCGAGGACTCGAACAATGCTGTGAGCAGTTCTTTCCTATTAGATGATGACTCAAGGTAGCATTTCCACATGCCATTGATATTCTAATCACAGTTGATCTTACTTTTCTATTCCTGCACATTAACACACTGAAAGCACATCATCTAGTTTTATCACACAATCTAAATTTAAATGCCATGCAGCATCCCCTTCTCCGTTGATGACATCTCCAAGTCAATGCAACAAGTAGATGTTGCCGATGTCGAACCACCGCCATTAATTCGTGAAAACTCTGGTTTTGGATTCTTACTTCCACGAGCCGAGTGACCTTCATGATGATCCATCCTACATATCTAAGTCCAAACCCGTTGGGTACCCATGGGATTCCCGCCTGTAGTAGCGCTTCATTCGACCTGTGCATATCGTCTCATCATCACTAGAACTGTGCATATAGTTATATCGATTACGACCCATGTGTATAATATCATTTTGCATCAAATTTCAGGCTACAATCATTCTTTTTCCCCTAAAGTGTTACATAAACACAATGGGGTATTTCTTTTAAGAAGCCTTTGTCACAGTTTAGCGTGGCAATGTGCAGCTATAGGAAGGGGCAATGGTGCCTCGTTATTTTGGAGCGAGACCTACAACAGGTTTCTCTCATTTTTTTTTTCAAGTCAGGTTTTTCTCATTTCTCTTAATTTTTTGATTGGGTTTTGGGAGTGTTGTATTGGGTTTTTTTGTATGTAACTGACGCAGCCGCATTTTATAGGCAATTTGTTTGTATGAGGAAATGATTTTTATGTAAATCTGATCTGATAGTTCCATTATTTTGACTTGTTTTAGCATCTCCTGATTTTCAGATTCTGCTACATCGGACGGTAATTTATGCCTATATAATCGCTCGTATCGTTGTCATCAAAAGATGAAAAAAAAAATAACGATCGATCAAGAATGTTCTGATGTTAAAGAACGATTACCGCAAGAACCATAAACAAATTCTGAGGCTGGGAAAATGAACAGATAGCATTCATCTAATTATCTAAAACAAAAGAATCTTATTGTCAATCACTTCCAAAGCAAACGCAGTTTCACCTAATAGACAAAGTTAGCTACTTTCTTCACATCCAGAGTATTCTACAGCATCAGTGTAACACAGTACAACAGTCAAAACTATCGATACATAGCTTTTAGGACTAGGACACCTCAGCAGAAATGCCATTTGACGCCTCTGCAGAACTCCCATTCGAGGCCTCTGCATGATTGCCATTCATTGAATTCTCCATCACATTCGAGGATTTGTCTTGTTGAGCTTCTGCTGGCTGCAATTTCTTCTTTTCTTTGAGAATCACTTGCCTTGGCATTACATCTAGCAGAAAGCTTCCGCCGTTCCATACTGCTGCAGAAACCTTAAGTACTTGGAAAAGGGCGTGTAATCGATAGGACAAGAAGATGGGCACTGTGAGTGCCATGGTTGCCACAGTGAACATGGCTTGCAATAAAATGTACATGAGCATCCGATTTTGATCCCCAAGCAATCCACTCAAACGCCACCATACATTGTTTGCTTTCTGTGCTTTCTTTGAGAGCTCCCTGTCAAACAGCAAACACATAAATAAGTTCAGCAATTCATAAAACTGAGCTATAAGATCGGCTAATATGCAAACAAATGGATGTAGACACAATTGTGAAGTAGGAGGATTTAGAACCTGTATGAAGTCATGACTTCAGGGTCTCTAAGCAACCTTTGTCGACGAAGGACATTGACAATGAGGAAATAGAGAACCTGCCACAGGGTATAAACACCTAAAGGCACCCAGAACAACCAAGTCAACAGGAAGGATTTGTCTTCCACAACATAAGGCCAGGAAGCTCTCATGGAAGTTCCTTCTGGATGCATGGCCTCGAAGGTTGCAGGATTCCACCACCGAATAGTGAAGAAAACTATCCCTGGAAACAGTATTTCACAGTTAAGAGTTCTGCGAAGTTCATATTGTATTGTAGGTCAAGAAGGCTGGACTACAAAATGCAAAATTTGGCACTTCATTTTAAAATGAAACAATGCACTGCCTAGTTCCCAAAGGCATTAAACATAGCTGGTAAAGTTGCCTAAGTTCAACTTTTGAGTTTCGTAAGTATGGATCAATCTGAGGTCAAAACCACTTTGCAAATTGCAGGGATAATTGCTAATATCACCCTGAGCTTTACAATGGCCATCCTGACAACTGTTGACAGAAAGCTCCTTAACTGACTCAAGCTATCCTCAAGCTCGCTTTGTCACCTATTGTTCTTTTAGTTCGATTACTCATAAATAAATATAACACACACCAAAAAACTCCTACATTTACTTCCTCACAAACAAGCAACAAGAAAATGATTATCTTACAGTTGTTAAAGATTGCGTTAATAAAGTAACCAATAGACAAGACGAAGGACTGGCTCACCAGGTAGAAGATGAATCAGGACGCTAACAATTTTGTCAGCAGAACTGAAAACCAAGCTACAGCGCCAAACAATCAATGCCCATGCTAATGGCCCCTATAACAGCAGTTAGATCAGTCACAAAGAAAATTAAGAAAGTGACTCGTGAATGAACAGATAAAAGCTACTCCAGGACTATCTTCTCACCTCAGCAAATGAGAAGCAAACCATGAAAAGCTTCTCGTTCTTTGGATATAGAAGAAGGTCAACCAAGAAGATTGTGTTGGCATAGTAGCAGAAATCCTAAATAACAAAAAACAAAATAGACATAAGGAATATCTTGTACTGATCCAGGCCATATACCTACGAGAAGCAAGTAGAAATCAGCAGAGCTTACCAGGAGGTAATAATGCCATTTCTTGTACCGATAGTATATCCACCGAAGAGGAACAAAAAGAAAGTAGAACAAACAATATACATAAGGAATGTCTTGAGGTCCTGAACAAAAGAAACAAATCAATCAATAGGCCTCAAAAAAACTCTTGCAGCAAGAATCCCCTCAACTTGCAGCATTACTCACTTGCTCCTAAGAGAAAGCAAAACCCTCCGAACCCAATAACACCAAGAAAATGAGTCACCTGAACGCAGAAACAAAAGGTGTAAAGCAACAATCAACTTCATTTCAAATAAAGAACCAAAGCTCGAAGATGGAATTCGAAGATACCACCTATTAGCAGAAATAAGCAATGGCATACCTATTGAAATACAACAAACTAAACCCAAGCATGCAACAATAACAGAAGAAACAAAGGCCACACCTTATTGATGAAACTTTCATGCTCCTCGGCTTGTTTCGCTATCTTATCAGCCTGTTTCGATAGTATTTCCTTCGTTTTTTCCCTTTGTTTCGCCAGCATCTCCTTGGTTTGGGCCACTTTCTACGCACACGAGATAAACCCAACACACCAAAATCGATCAAACCGCAAAATCCAATCATACCCAGATGGTAAAAATGTATAAAAAATCCAAAATTGAACGAAAGTTGAGATTTTGAAGCGTACCATGGATTGTTCTTTGAACCTTTGCTTCACCTTTCGCAAAGAATCATTATCGGTGAAGGTGATTACTTCCTCAACAGGATCTTCGTCGTGAGACATTGTTGCGATTCTTAAAGTATTTTTTTTGAAGGATGTTAGATATTGAGAGGGACAAATAGATAGATGACAAAGAGAAGAAGATGGTGCATGTTATATATGGAGACACAAATCCGATCAAGTATGGGAACCTTCTATTTTACTCAAGCTCTGGTCAGGTTTAATCAATGGTGTCTTTGGGACATTTTTTTGAGAATATTATTTTGTAGTCCGAGTCGTCCGACGACGTCATCGTCTTTTAACACTAAAACGGAAAAAAAAATAGAATATAAAATCTTATCTTTCAAAATAATACTAATAATCAATGGATGATTGTGGCTTCATTTCTTTCTCTCTTTTTTTCTTTTTTTTGGCTAGTTGTACACAATGCAAGTGAGGTTTCCTCAGTGGCAGATCCATAAATTTTATTCAGGAGGAGCAGGAATTGGAGACAGCGGCCTGATATTTTTTTTTTAGTATTTTAAAAGGAAGACAAGCGAGCTGAATGAAAAATTAGAAAAATGCTTAAAAGTATTTATATCCATCACTAAATAAAAAATATTCAAATAAACTTAACAAAATAGAAAAAAATTAATTATACATTAGAATTCATACAATATACGTAGTTTTTACAATTGTTCTCTACGAATTTTCATTTTTTGAAAAGCATTGCAAAATAGACGAGATTGCATAAATTGAAAAGTATTGCAAAATATCAATTAATTTGAGAGGCTGACAAGGTGTGACGAGTAAAGACTGAGCGGAGGCAACGACCAATTAATTTGGAATTTTAGGGTTTTCAATTTTCTGATTTGGGGTGGGTTGCGTTAGGGATTTGAGCTGGGCTTAGCATAGTAATTTTTTTTTTACTAGAGAGAAAAGAAGAAAAGATATGTTAGAAGTGGGATTTGAACCCACGCCCTTAGACTACTCGACCATCCTGGCATTGATGTTTAATGTTGTTTAGTAGTAAATTAATATGTTCATTCAATTAAATAATTTTTTTTTTGATTGAGCCGCCCACCCCTGGCCTGGATTCGCCATTGGATTTCCTAATAAAATTTTTTACTAAATTTATCTATTTTTAATTTTTTACGGTAAATATAAAATTTTAAAATTGAGAGTTGTTATTATCTTGTAAAAAAAAATGTATAAATTAGATAGTATTTCAACCATTTTAAAAATGAACGCTATAATATAATTAAAACTCTACAGAAAAAAAGTTAAAATATTCACTTTTATAGACTATATATGTATAAAATGGATATAAATTTATAAATAAACATTTTTAAAATTATTAAAAAAACGATAATTATACTGAGAGAATTATATTTCAAGAATCGAGATTACTTCAACATTTGATAAGATATCCTTCCTCCAAGGTGGATGCTTTAATTTTTAAAAGAGAAAATACAGAAAAGCACCACCACAAAGCTAAATGTTAGAGGATTTAATAAAACACGATTATTAAGCTCGCTTGTTTTCGGTTTCGGTGAACAAAAGAAGGAAAATATTCTCTTTCAACGAAACACGTGTCATCCGTACAATATTTTTAGGAAACGCTAGATGACACGTGGCAGGTCATTGCGTGCCAACATTACTTCCCAAACGTAGAAATGGCAAAAGCACTCCCGCCATATTATAATTCTTTTTCTAGACAGATCGGATTTATTTATGTCAATTATTTTTGGGCTAAAGAAAAAGAAATGGACTTTGAACTTAATACAGTTTAGCTTCGTAATAAATTGGGCTAAGCTATCTCAGTACAAAATGTGGATAAGCCGTTAACTTCTTACTCTGATATTTACATCTGCGCATAATTTATTTAACGTTAGTCAATTAGATCCCTATATTTTTAACGTTTACCCAATAAAAACTAACATCGTCGGTCTCTTTCGTTTTATTTCCTCAAAATAACATACGTCTTTAACGAGACCGTTTTAGTTAGGAGCTTATTCGATAAGAAATTAAAATTAGAGTCTGATTTATTTTTTCCCCAAAAATTAATAAAAAAAACCAAGTTGGGTATTCCATCTCGCGGATCGAGGAGAGAAATAGCCAAATAGGAGCATTTAAAAAGATCACTGCACAGGCAAAGGGCAAGAAGGTGAGGGAGAGGGATGGGGCAAAAATCTCATCCTTTTGGTTTTGGCAACTTCAAAGATATCACAATTTCCAATCAGTCAATGAAAATGTCCACACACACACAAATGCATTCAATTGTTTGTTTTAAAACTTCCCATTTCATTTTGAATTGAGTTCCAAATGTTGAAAAGCATACTATTCCTTAATCATGGTTCTAATTTTCATCCGATAATCGTTATATTTTATTTCGGTTTATATTAATTGTAAACTTATTGGGTTAAAACTTCCCATTTCATTTAAAATATTCAACCCAATTTATAAAAAGTTACGAAATCCATTTATGTAAATCCATTAGTCTTATTTGGTCAAAACACATCTCATATTTATTTATTAATTTGATTACATATCAAATTAATTAATATTCAAATTCTGAAATCAAATTCAAATATGAATCAAGTTTGAATCGAAATCAAGATCAAATCAAATATTTTTTGTTAGATATTAGATCAATGGGATGAAGACACATGTCATCTTTCAAATTCAAAATCATCCTTACGAGCCTATAAATAGAAGCCTCCTTAGAAGGTGAAGGGGGGATTTTTAGAGACAAATTGCTGCAAAAATCAAGAACTGAAGCGTATCATCCTCAAGAAAAAAAGAGAAAAACTATAAGCTGATTCAAGGTCAGTTTTTTCTCTCAATCTCAAATCAAATTAGATTAAGGAGAAGCCACAAGCTTATTCTTTTCAAATTAACCGCGAATTATAAGCTGATTCAAGGCAATTCGTCATCCATCAAACTCAAGTTCAAACCCAAATCTAGAGTGAAAATCGAGTCATTAATTAGAGGAATCAAGAGAAAAAAAACTATTTTATTTTACATTCATTATTTGTAATTTGACACATATAATTTTCTCTGTAATGGACGAATTTTGTGTATACAGATACTAAATTATGTCTGAGAACTAAATTGAAGAAAAAATGAAGAGTTATTTTAAAGACGGTTTTTCTTTTCTTGGAGAAACTACAGGGCATAGGGCTTTGTAAAGGCCAAAAACTATGTTTGTCGGGTCATGGGCCGGCAAATTGATTGGGCTTTTTTTTCAATGTTAAAGGGTGGCCCAATAAGAAGAAGCAAACTAATTTTGCTGGCGCCATAATTTTGAATTGTTTTTTTCAAGTGGGCCATATGGGAGCCTAGGGACAGCATTTTGAAAATCAAATACAGTATTAATGAGAGAGTATTTTTAACATTATTCTTGAATTTAATTTACCCTATTTTTAATTATTTATTTATGCAAGGAAAGTATTTAAAAAGCATGTGTCATGTGTGGGACAACTAAGAACATGTTTTTTGATTTTATGTCACATGTTTTTGATTAAGCTTGAAAAACTATGTCCAATTTGTTGAAGATGATTGAGTTGGAAGGTACCATATTTTTCTAGATATTGATAGAAAAAAATGGAAAAAAAAAATACCATACTACTAAACAATGTTTTTTCAAAAAATAATACGAGAAGGCAAGTAATAGTATATAAAAAAGGAAATGATTAGCGTGTAGTTGGTTTGAAACTTGGAAGTTGGAAGGAAAGAGGGGCAGCGGCAATTGAACAAAAACAAAACGGAACTGGCGATATAATCGGAGTTCAGACCTCAGACAACGTAAACTTTCTTCTTGTAAGATAACCCACTTTTCCGTTCTTCATCTGCGTGTCCTCCTTCCATTTTCTTGGATTTCTGTTTTTTTTCTTCTTCCTGAAACCCAGATATCTTGAATTTCCGACAACAGAGCTGGAGTCTATGGTACTGTACTAATCTAGGGTTTTGTTCAAAAGAGGGCTTTTCTGATTAAGGTAAGCTGTGATATGGTCATTTAGGTTTGGTTTTTCTGCAACTTTTAATTTGCATTTCTTTTTTGTTATTATGTATTCTGTTTGAGTGATTTAGTAAATGAGAGCTTGACTAGGAAATTCAAAGTAGGTGACAGTTTTTTTTTCCATAGAGGGGTTTGTGTTGATTTACGTTTTTTTGGTTTTTTTAGGATTTTTGAAGAGATAATGTTGTCAAGAGTTGATGCTGGGAGAAAGGTTGGTGAGGAATCTGGTAACAAGAAGCTGTTAAGGGAGATAGAAACTCTAAGTAAAGCACTATACCTAGATAAGAATCCAACAAGGTCTTTGATTGGTGCTGCGTCCAGTAATCGTTCAAAATCAGTTGGGAAAACCCAGTTGGTGGATGTGAAATCGAAGGTGAAGTATGAAAATGAGGACCCGTCACGAAAGGATAAGAAGTCCATTTGGAACTGGAAGCCATTAAAGGCTTTTTCAAATGTCAAGAACAAGAAGTTCAATTGTTGTTTCACTCTCCAGGTTCATTTGGTTGAAGGGTTGCCATCGATGTTTGAAAATGTTAGTGTTCGTGTGCATTGGAAGAGGCGAGACGGGGAGTTGGTGACACGGCCTGTAAAGGTTTTGGAAGGGATTGCTGAGTTTGAGGAAAAGCTGCTCCACACTTGTGCAGTTTATGCTAGTCGGAGTGGATCCTATCACTCAGCTAAGTATGAAGCAAAACATTTCTTGCTTTATGCATCTGTGTTTGGTGCACAAGAGTTTGATTTGGGGAAGCATAGGGTTGATCTTACGAGGTTTCTTCCCCTCACACTGGAGGAACTTGAGGAGGAGAAGAGCTCAGGGAAATGGACGACATGTTATAAGTTGTCAGGAGAAGCTAAGGGGGCTGTGATGAATGTGAGTTTTGGGTATACAGTGGTTGGAGATGGTTCCCTTTCCCCTAGGCATAATCAGAATGTTCCTGAGCTTTCAACTTTGAGGCAGAATAGTGCAAGAACAGTGAAAACACCTCCTAAATTTGCACAAGGAGGTGTCAAGAGCACAATAGGTCGCGCTGGAAGTCTTCCTGGTACTGTTAATCAGCGGCGTCTTGCGTTATCAAAATCTGTAGAAGATGTAAAGGATCTTCATGAGGTGTTACCAATGTCAAGGTCTGTAACTTCCATTCCAGTAAATATACTGCATGATAAACTTGATGAAGACAAATTATATGCCGCACTTGATTGTAAGCCTGAACTTGATCTGTCCACTGAGGATCTTCAGCCCATTAAATCAAAGTCCTGCCCTGTGTCTGAATCCAGCGAAAAAGTTTTCGAAAATGAGTTTGAAGATTGTGAGTTTTCTGTGATTGAAAAGGGCGTAGAATTGTCACAAGAGGAACAGGAGAAACCAGAGGAAGTTACTCTCAAGGCTACTGATGTTTCTACCACAGAAATTACAAGTGATGGCACTTCACAGTTAGCTGTTAAAGAGGATGCCGGGATTCATCCACAGGATGAGGTGAGCAGTAGTTGCAAAGATGAGCTTGTGGTCCATGATTGCGATATCAAGGAGGATGACCTATACTCAAAAGAGTCAGTGATGAGAGAACTGGAATCTGCATTATGTAATGTGTCTAGTTTGGAAGCATTTGATTCTCCTGAAGGAAAAGATAGTTTCATGGAACTGAAAACTGATAGTGCAACAAAAAGAAAGGGGAGGTCACTTAGCCTAGATCATGTTACTGAGTCTGTGGCAAATGACTTCCTGGACATGCTTGGGGTTGAGCATAGTCCATTTGGCCTGAGTTCAGAGAGTGAACCTGACTCCCCAAGGGAGCGCTTGCTAAGACAGTTTGAGAAAGATGCTCTGGCTAGTGGTTGTTCTTTGTTTGATTTTGATACAGCCGATGAGGACCAAAGTGAATATGCCTACAGTGCCTCAGCTTTTTCTGGACAGGGGAACTTCTGTGATGATTTTGATCTACCATCAGTTTTCCAAAATCTCAAGGAGGAGCATCACACAGGAACTCCGGATGCGAGTAGAAAGATGAAGGCCAAAGTGTTGGAAGACCTGGAGACTGAAGCCTTGATGCGTGAATGGGGCTTGGATGACAAGGCTTTTCAATATTTCCCAACAGAGGGCTCTGGTGGGTTTGGGAGTCCAATTGTTTTGCCTCCAGAAGAGCCACTGCCACTGCCACTGCCTACTCTTGGTGAAGGACTAGGTCCATTCCTGAAGACAAAAGATGGTGGATTTTTTCGGACTATGAATCCTTCACTTTTCAACAGTTCCAAGACTGGTGGGAGTCTGATCATGCAGGTTTCTAGTCCTGTTGTTGTACCTGCAGCTATGGGTTCTGGTATAACGGGTATATTGCAGCAACTGGCTTCAGTTGGGATTGAGAAGCTCTCCATGCAGGCAAATAAGCTAATGCCTTTGGAAGACATCACTGGGAAAACAATGCAACAAGTAGCATGGGAAGCTGCAGGTGCTCTGGAGGGCCCTGAGAGGTTTGTTCCTACTTTTCCCTGCTTTGTGTAATTTGAAGCATGGATGTTATTGTCCTAACAATGTTTCTAGTTGAAATATGTATTTATAGTATTTTCTTCCTTGCATACAGGCAAGACGTGTTGCAGCCTGATTTAGAGATTGAGCATGATATAGCTGGGAGCATGAAGGGAAATTCATCTGCACCTAGATCTAATAAGTTTGGTTCAAACTTGGGATGCAACGAGTCAGGCGCAGAATATGTCTCTCTAGAAGAACTTGCCCCTCTGGCTATGGATAAGGTTGAAGCACTGTCAATTGAGGGACTGCGGATACAATCTGGCATGTCAGATGTGGATGCCCCTGCAAACATCAGAGCACAGTCTCTTGGAGAAATTTCTGCTCTTCAGGGGAAGGGTGTTGATCTCATGGGGTCATTTGGTATGGAGGGAACTGCAGGATTGCAATTGTTGGACATTAAAGACTGTGGTGATGATATTGATGGATTGATGGGTCTGTCACTGACTCTTGATGAATGGATGCGGTTTGATTCTGGTGACATTGGTGATGAGGATCAAATAAGTGAGCGAACATCTCAGATACTTGCTGCTCATCATGCTAGTTCCTTGGACATGATTCGTGGAGGATCAAAGGGGGAGAGGAGGCGAGGCAAAACTGGTAGAAAGGGTGGTTTACTGGGGAATAACTTCACTGTTGCGCTAATGGTACAACTTCGTGATCCTTTTAGAGACTATGAACCTGTTGGTACACCGATGCTTGCCCTTATTCAAGTAGAGAGAGTGTTTATCCCACCAAAGCCGAAGATATACTGCAAAGTTTCTTTTGTAAGAACTAATGACGAAGAGGATGATGAAACAGAATCGACGTCAAAGGAGGCAAGGGAACAAAGAGCTTCAGAAGAGGAAGGAATTCCTCACTTCCAAATCACTGAAGTCCATGTTTCTGGTCTGAGGACTGAGCCTGGCAAGAAGAAACTTTGGGGTAGTGCAACCCAGCAACAGTCTGGTTCTCGTTGGTTGCTTGCAAATGGAATGGGGAAGACCAACAAGAATCAAACTTTGGTGTCAAAGCCTGTTTCTATTAAATCTGCGCCCCCTTTGGCAGCGAAAGTGCAGCCTAAAGTGCAGCCTGGTAACACATTATGGAGCATCTCATCCAAAAAAGGAAAGAAATGGTAGCATTGAGTCCATAAGCCCCCTTTAGCATTGTTCCCTAATGACAATCAGGTTGAAAAGAGTTGAGGATGCGTTTGGCGGTTTGAGTCTAGTTCGCATGGAAGAAAGAAATTGGTGTAAATACCATGCTCTGCTGCAACGCTAGAGAAAGTCGATTTGAGCACATGAGATGCAAGCAGTCCTTTCAATACAGGTTGGTGATGGCATGTAAACACCGTACGGGGAGACTGTTGAATCGCCAGAAGGTTGCTATCTTCTGCATGTGTTGTTTTCCTTGTATTTACTTCAGATATGATCATGCAGTATTTTTGTATGTGCACTAGTTAGAAAAACTACAGTGAGGATTTTGCATATCTTAAAATCTTCTTTTGTAAGTTTATTACTATATGGTTTGTAGTCATGCTATTTTGTTGTAATTTTATGCCCTGTAGAATAGTTTTGTTGCTTAGCAGACCATAGCTTAGGAGAGGTATGCTTTGATGGTGCAAGAATAAGCATATTTAGGGTGGGTGGGTTTCACGACTAAGATCACAAAATGAAATGTACGAACCAACCAGATAATCACTTGAACCATTGGCAATAACCGGGAAGTTAGTTTTAGTTCCTTAGAAAAGAAGAAGGTAGTTTTAGTTAGGTTTCACAAGTTCTTCCTTCTGGTTGGAAGTTGTACATATTTTTTTTATAAAATCAATGATATAATTAAAAATTAAATAATTTAACAATACTATAATAAAAATTAATGCATGATTTATAAAAAAACTAATCAACAACTATGTTTTGTGAAATATATGAGAAGATGAAAAGAGGTAGGTTACAACCTATTTAAGATGTATTTAATTGTATTTTTGTATTTTAGCATATAAGAATTAATTTACAATAATTAATTTAATATATTTTTTTATAAATTGTCTTCTCTATTATTAATTTATTATTATTAAGTGAATATTATAATTATAAAAAAAAAGAAAAAGAAAAAGAAAAAAGATGCCATGTCGGCGTGACCTGCCCTATCTATAAATAATTAAATATACACATTCATTAGGTCCCTGATCAAATAAGAGGCTCGCGTTTCTTTCGGCCAAAGCAACGGCTTCCTCGGTTCTTCACGCTGGCTTGCTAGGGCAACGATAGGTAAACGTCTAAATTGAGATCTCTCCCGCAATTTTGTTACTCTCTGTCTTTGTTATTTAGATTCCTGTTAGGATTTTCGATTTGTTTTCCACAATTGATGTCTCTTTGTTGATGGTTCCTTTTTAGGATTTCGATTTCTTACATTCCTGGTCTGAAATCTCCGGCGGGCTCGACCACATCTCGAACCCTCATGTCCTCGATCGTTCCCTCTACGACACTGACTTTTGTTTCCCGATTTGAATACCTAATTTTCTATCAGTCGTGCAAATACCATCGGACACGAGTGTTTTACACTTCTCCAAGTCCAAGATTGCAAAGCTGAAAGCAAAATCCAATGTTAAGACTGGTGATATCAACGCGATTTCTTCCCTCTTGGTTATTTTGCATGTTTAATTTTCATGTTTTGTGATAGTTTCCTTTCTTACGAATTGGGGTTTCCTTTCTTATTCAAATTGCTTGAATCAAGCTCTATAGTATCACTGTTCAATACCGTTTGAGGGACCATCATGAATCAACTTTAGCTTGGCCAGTAACACTCTCAGGTTTTAAGTTCATGCTATAGAGCTTGATGTGTATAGCTTTTAATTTGCTTTATGAGTTATTTTGAGATATTTTCTTTCCATAATCTCATTTATACCCTTTCTCTTTACTACTGTAAATATTATTTCTTAAGTGCCAACTTATTCCGCTTCTCTCTAACCTTTACTGTAATTACTATCAACTTTTTCATGATTTGTCTTATGCATCTTCTGATGCTTCAATGTTTATAAACTAACATATACTTCTATTCTCTAATTATTTCTTTTGTTTTCAGTTTCCTCTCTGTCCTTCACTTCTCCATAAAACCAGACGGTTTACCACCTTATGGAGGTAATGAGGTGATGGAGAGGAATGATGTTTTCTCAATTATAAATTAACATATTTTCTTATTATTATCTTTGTTTTTTAATTTTCTCTCAGTCCTTCATTTCAACATAAAACCAGACGGACCTTTGTTGAATGAAGTGATGGAGAGGAAAACTAACATGTACTTTTATTTTCTTATTATTACTTTTGTTTTTCTATTTCCTCCTTTTCCTTCACTTCTCCACAAAACCAGACGGTCTACCACCTTATGGAGGTAATGAGGTGATAGAGGAATGTCAGTTTTCTCAATTATAAATTAACATTTTCTTATTATTACTTTTGTTTTTCAATTCTCTCTCAGTCCTTCACTTCAACATAAAACCAGACGGACCTTTGTTGTAATGAGGTGATGGAGAGGAAAGCTAACATGTACTTTTATTTTTTTATTATTACTTTCATTTTTCAGTCTCCTCTCTGTTTTTCATTTCTCCATAAAACTAACAAACTCTCTTATTATTACTTGGAGGTAATGAGGTGATGGAGAGTGGAGAGGGAATGCTGTTTTCTCAATTATAAACTAACAAATTCTCTTATTATTACTTGTGTTTCATGACTTGATTTTCTAGTCTGCTGATATTTTGTTGTCATAAAATTATATATACTATTATTCGCTAATGAACTTACTTCTTTTCTGTGTTTCCTTACTATTAACTACTACATGCAATCTTCCTTCACATTTTTCTCTTTGGCATGTTGCCAATTCATTTGCTTTTGTTCAACTTCCTAAAACTTTTAACTGTTGCTATTACTGCGTGTTTCAAAACTATATGTTTTCATCCTTATGCAATTTCAGTAAATTTTTTTATCATGTTCTATAAAGTATATCAATAAAAAACCGCCAAAGGAAAAGGGGTATATGGGAATTCCTGTCAAGTGAGTAGGGTGAGTGGGCTTCCTGCTTTCCAACTGGCTGTTCCTTCATGGAACTTCTGCATTTTGTTGTTGCTTCGTTAGTAGCCCTTCTCCTCGCATTGTTTTTCAATTGTTCTGTAACTGTTAATGCATTGTTCTAAAGGAATGCAGTTGTGTTTGGACTTGCTGGTATTGTGCAGGTCGGCACCATATGTGCACTGCACTGTATGCTGGGTAGGAGTCCAAGTTTACAATAATGCACACCACCTGCCCGACAGAACTTCAAGGCACATCACGCTTCTGCCATGTGCTCCTGTTCCCACTCTCCCTATAAAAAGAAAAAGAAAATAAATAATTGTAATATGCAACCAAAATATTTTATTAACAAGGTAATTAAAGAAAAATTACATATTAGCCACTTACTTAATTGCTTTCTTGATGTAGGAAAGATGGTCGAAATGGTATTTGATTCTCTTGGTATCAATAAGGGCTTTATTTAATGGTAACGTGGCATTGTTAATCTCATCAACACCTAAAAAAATGGAACTAGCATAGTATTAGTACTTATTTACCTTTGTCTATTTTTTCTACGTTTTGTATTTTGATAAATTCAAAAAATATATATAAATTCATACGATTCATAATTTTTATTCACTAAAATTCAATAAACTATTTGAGACAAAATTATAAATATAAAGAATTATTTGATACATAAATTGAGTAAAAATGACCTTTTTTCTAAAAAAATAATAAGGGTAACAAGTATATAGCAAAAGATTTCCAATCCCTTTTTTGGATAAACATTGAGCCACCATGACTCCCCTGTAATATTCATTGATAAGAAAAAAAATATTTTTTCATTTTCTTTATTTCTATTTTTTTAACATAAAATACTCACCGTTAGACCAATAGGAACCCCATTAGGCTCACCTTCATGAAACAAAAATAAAAATAAATTAAAAAAATGCAATTGTTAAAATTAAGTTTGAAGCTGAGTTGAATAATAATTTATTCTGAGAAAATCAAATGGCCCTTTTAACATTGAATAATCCACGATTGTGAATGTGGGTAGTGGATTTCCAACAAAAAATTTCATTGTTTTTGGATAGTCACCAAAAATTAAGGGGTCCAAAAACCTTCACAATAACAACAGTATAGGAGTTAATTATTAATCTTAGTTCATTTCACGCAAAAGTTAATATCCTCGACTCGATTGACATATATGGTAATTTTAATGAAAATAAAAAATTACAACAAACCTTACCATCCAAGATTAAAATCTAAGGCTCGGGTAACTGCATCTATATCTTCCTTACTATTGGAGAAAGGCTCAAACCAATCTGACACCAAGGTTATTCCTATCTTACCCTTTTGAGTTGCCTACAAATTAAATTTCATCATTAATAAAAGGAAAATATATAAATTTTATCTTAGTAAGTTTAATAATATATTAGGAAGAAACAATTATAGAAACCTGGAATTTTTTCCTGTACAATTTGACAGCAGCAGCATGAGCAAGGAGTTGGTTGTGTGCTACTATGTATGGTTCTGTTCCAGAATCTCCACCACTACAGTTATTTTTCTGCCAAGCTGAACATCTGCCTGGTGCATGTATCCCCATGGCGTACCCCGTTTGGCATAAATTCGATGGTTCATTCAATGTTATCCAATACTTCAATCGATCACCAAAATTTTTGAAGCAAATTTTAACATAGTTTTGGAAATCTTTCCTGTAAATTGTAATGACACCCCTTCACCGTTGAATGAGAAAACCAAATGAGAGAAAAAGAGAAGATCAACGGACTGTTTCTCGTCCAACGATTAATGTCCACGCATATAGTATCTCCAGTATCCACGATCTTAATTTTTTTAAGCTTATAAAAAGAAAAAAAAACTTAACAAAATCTTAGAACTACGTAAGCCACCATATTCATGTTCTAAGGCTTGCGGAAGATCCCAATGGAAAAGTGTTACAAAGGATTGTATGCCTGTAATATAATATATTTATTAAGCAAATGTATGTAAATGTGCATAGGATGATTTATTGAATTTAAAATGATACTCCCTCCTTCCTTGAAAGAATATCATTTTTATGTGAATTCTTACCGTTTATAATATTTGTCATTTTATTTTTTTCGAAATGGCAAAAAAAGTTTAAAAATGAATAATTCATGGGTTCTTTTCGTGATATGATACATCTACCCATAGCTCAGCCCATCAACAAATTTTCTGAATTCTGATGATAACAAGAGGTTAAAAAATGAGTAGTGTATAAAATTACATAATTTTTCTGATCATTGCATGCATATTTTGTTAAAGTTTTTGGGTATTTAATTTTTCTGATTACATTTTTTCTTGACCAGATATCCTCAATCCTTAATTATATTAAATTACTTGAATATACTGTTAATTACAATTAGTTTTGGTTGTATAATTAAGAAAACAAACAAATAAATAAAAGTCCTAATAGGGTAAGGACTTGTAAAACCAACATAGAAGAGGATTTCCTACCGCTGCCACAAACCCTTCAAGAGGCAACCGCCTTAAGCATCTATATAAAAGTAACGTAGTCATGTATGTGTGCATAAAACTCGCACAGTAAAATTAAATTGTTTGGATTGTGACCTAGTAGCAACATGTCGTATTATCCCAAAAAATGTATTGTTGCTTCCAAACCATATGATCTTCATGTGTTATATCTAACAATGTACTAGTGGCACATGAGATTCATATGCACGAATACTTTCACCTTATGTTGAATGCAAATCTAAATTTTAATGACCTACTGCTTTTATATCTGTGGCGTAGCACTGGCTGCTTTTATATCTGTGGCGTAGCACTGGCTGCTTTTCCTGGTCAAGCACTACATCACCATTAAACATATTGTCTAGCAGACTATAATGAATAAAGTTTAGAGCCTCGGCAAGGAAATCTTTAATGGATACCTGATGCACTTCTCAGGTTTTAAGATCGTGCTATGGAGATAAATTGGTTTGTTAACTCTTAGTATCATTTTTTTTCTGTTTTCTAAAACGCATATTAATAAACTTGTATATACTGTTACTCTCTTGTTTATTTGTTTTTTGAAGTGTCTTTTTTTCTCCCTTGTGCAGTTTCAGTAATGTTTTTATCATGTTCTTTAAGAGTATATCAATCAAGTTCTATAGCATGTCACCATTGTGTAGCGGACTATCATGAAACCTGATTCACTTCCCAGGTTCCAAGATCATGCTATTGAGCTTCTTACATACATGGTTGGGTTCTGTTTATTTTGTTTCATGAGTTGATTTTGACTCTTGTGACATTTGTTGTTCTAAACATAAATACATTGTGATGGGTGCCGAAACCAACAAAAATAAATCATATAATTCACCATGCACAATTAATTAAAACTGTAGCAAGTGGTAAAAGGATCGAACCACAGGAATTTCTGGACAATAATAATTTCTGTTAAAAGACCAAAATTGTAACAGTGGTAAAAACCAATGAGTGGGATTTTGTGTTGCAATTAAAGTAATAAACAGAGAGAATAAAAATAATAAATAAATAATGATTAGAGGAACTCAGATGATGACTAATTCCCGGTAAAAAACTCAATCTAGACCATTATTCAAATAGTTGATCATCGATGCAAAAATATTCAAAACCAATTCTATAGAAAGGCTATAGAGACCAGCGGTACTCTGAGCCTCCTACTCTCCTCCTACCCAAGATTCCTAAGGCGGTACTTGATAACATGTTTTTATGCACGATTTTCTTCCCATTTTCTCACCCATTTAAGGCATGATTCTGCTAATTTACCCTTGTTTTCATTACTTTTGCAGATTTGGGCCTAAAACGGGAGTTTATGCGAAAAGAAGCATTTTTGGGGCATTTTGTGCAGTTTTGAGCTTCAAGACCCAGAGTCGAGGTCCCGAGTCCAAAGCAGCGTTCAAGGTCCCGAATCGGATTCCCCATTTGGGACCCCGAAGGGCGAAGAATGACATTTCCACGTGTCATCTCGCCAGAGCTTCCATGTGCCTCCTCTGACACTGTTCCTGCAGTCTGCACTGACCACCAAATACCTACCGCGCTGACCAAGTCAGCCCTTGAGCCCAATCCAGACCTGCCCAAAGCTGGAAAAATCAGACAGCTTCATGCTTTTTCAGCTTTGTGCTTTAAGGAGCATGGATCCATTTTTATAGGCTTTCAATTAATGCATTTTGTCCCTAGTTTTAGGCTGAAGATATTTTGTGCTTAGAGCTCTACTATATAAAGGGCATCTAAGAGTAGTTTAGGACATCCTTTACCTTCTCTTACATTTTCTTATCACTTAGTATAATTTATTTAGTTCTAGTTTTCTTAGACTTCTCTAGTTTCTCTCTCTAGTTCTTGTTAGCTCATCTCCAACTTGCCGCCGGGCTTCAAACGGAATTTAGTAACAAAAATTTCTTCCCTTAATCTATTTACTTATCTATTATGCTTTCTTCAATTATTATTTGTTCATCTTCAAGTATGAGTAGCTAAATCATTAGTTCTTAGCAAGGGTGGTTCAAGGGTTGCAAGGGCAGATTCGAGGCCTTCATGCGCTTAATACATTCTTGATGCTATATTCAATTATCCATCGTTTTAATTACATCTTTGCATGATATAATTTGAGGCTTGATCAACTGATAATTATCTTATGTGAATGCTGTCATTCGTGTGGTGAATACGGAAGGAAAATTACATGAACCAAGTAGGCATCTGTTTAGTCTTGACTGTGTCAAAGTGGTCTCGAATAGATAGGATGGGTAGTTGATTAGAGCGGGGTCACGAGCCTGACAAACTGAGGGACCCTTAGCTCTAGATCTGTCTTTTCTTAGCTTCATGGGCAATTTGAGTATGGCCCTCCCGCATTCGTGCCTGGAGGGATGGCGAACTGTCAAGACTACCTCATACGTGGAAACGGGGGGTAGTTTCTCTTAAGAGAAAAGTATGGGATATCCGAGGAATCTGGTCCCTATGTCATTTCTATGATGTCTCGAATGGAATATTTCAGTGCTGATGATGATTGAGCCCCCGAATGCAACCCAAGAATGCCTTTGCTAAGAATCCTTCTCCCTCTGATTGTTTGAGTTTATTACTTCCGTTTTGATATTTCTGGACCGATTTATTAATTTGCTTTATTTTACCATTCGGGACCTCGAACGTGACATTCGAGACCCCGAACCTTGCTTTCTTAGATAAAATTGTTAGCTCCCAAATCTGCCTGGGCTAACTTGTTTAGCCAAGTAAAAACCCCCCTGATTGTTACTCTTCGTGCTTTTCTCCCCCGAATTCTTTCAAGACCTTAGATCAGTCTCTCAAAATCCCTGTGCTCGACCCTGACTACCACTGTACACTATATCTCTTGTGCACACACGTTCTCAGGCACTATAAATCTCTATTTGACTGACGATCAATTGGCGCCGTTGCCGAGGATTGTTTCAAGACTGATTTATTTTTCTTGTTTGTATGACCAGGAGATCTGCACCCGATTTACTACCCCTTGATCACGAGTTGGGAAGGACAGAAAGAGGCCTTCGACGACTAGCCCAGGGATCGAATTCCAATCCTTGTGTTCGGGACCTCGAATGTCTCTTTGCTCTCCAGGACAACCCAGACCCCGAAGACTTACCTCTAGTCCATCCAGAAAGACCTGACATGGATAATCACGGCCCCGAAAATGTTCCACCAGCTCCCCCAGTAATCCAGACCATCGATGAATTCAATGCTGCCCCCGAGGCCCCAACCAGTTGTATCGTTTGGCCAGTGGTCCCGAATGACTGGGAACTCAAGTCCGCAACCATGCACCACCTACCCCTCTATCGAGGGCTGGCTAAGGAAAATCCTCACTGTCACCTCCAACAACTACACTCCATTTGTGATGCCATGAAGCCCCACAACGTTACCGTTGAGCATGCCAAACTCCGTGCCTTTATGTGGTCCCTCAAGGACGATGCTCTTGACTGGTTTTATGACTTGCAGCCACGATCCATCAACTCGTGGGCTGAAATATCCAAGGCTTTTACGGACAAGTACTACCCGGTATCCATCGCTATGGTGACCCGAAAGCAGCTCGTATCCGTCCTCCAAAAAGACACGGAAGACCTTGAGCAATATTATGAGCGGTTTAAAAAGATGCAAGCCCTATGCCCCTCGCATAATCTGTCCGAGCATGCCCTCATACAATACTTTTGTGAAGGACTCACGGGTCGAGACAAGGTCTTGCTAAACGATGTTGCTGGCGGGTCCATTACTAGACTTACTCCTACTGCCGCCAAAGACACCATTGAGCTCATGGCCAAGAACAACCTCCAGTTTAACAATTCCACTAGCGTTCAAGACGCCCGATCAGCCGCCATGAGAATCAATTAGCCGCCATCATAGGAATGTTGCAAAATATGGCTTCGGGACAACCAGTCCAGCTCAAGGCCTGTCAAATCTGCCAACTTTCGAACCATCCTACTGATGCTTGCCCATTTATTCCTGAAGAAATGCCCGTCAATGCAGCAGGGGGATTCAATGTCCCGTATGGTCAACATCACAATCAAGGCTGGAAACAGCCTAGTTACGGATGGAACAACAACCAGCAGGCCGGGCCCAGTCATCAGTACGGTCAGAACCCATACGGCAATCACCCTCCTCCGTTCAACATGCAAAACTTCAAGCCTAGACCCAATTTTCAGAGTTATCAATATCAGAGGCAGCCACCCCCCGATCAGAATTTTACCATGCCACCACCCCCGAATGAGGAGCCCTCCCCCGATAAGAAGAAGATCGCTGAGCTGGAGAAGCAAATTCGTACTCTCATGGCAGAGATGAAAGAAGTAAAAAATGGTGGGAGATTTCCAGGGCAGACGGAACCTAACCCGAAGCACGAGGCGTGGGCCATGAACCTCCGAAGTGGTCTCGAGATCCCCTCTCGTGTCCATCCAAACCCCGAGTCTCCAGGAGATATTCCAGAACCTGAAGCCCACACTGCTGGTTCTGGTCCCGAAGCTGTCAATGATGCACAACCACCCCCCGAACAGCCTGCTGATCAGCCCAAGAAGTCCCGATTTGGCGACGCAGCACTTGGCCACTTCTTCTCCAGTAAAAAGTCTCGTTGTAAGAAGAAGCAACCCGTTGAAGAGGAAGAATTCTCTCAGGAATTCATAAACAAAGTATTCGAGCCCCCGTTCCCTCAATGGCTGATCAAAAAGAAGAAAGAAGAAGAGGATCGGGACATCTTTGAAATGTTCAGCAAGGTCATCATCAATATTCCCCTCCTCAAGGCCATCAAAAACATGTCTCGGTATGCGAAGTTCTTGAAGCAGCTATGCACCAACAAAAGCAAGTTCACGGAGGTAAACAGGATTAATGTGGGAGCAAATCTGTCCGCCCATATCCAGCGAAAAATTCCACCCAAGTGCAAGGACCAGGGTATGTTCACGGTCCGTGCAGGATCGGGGCCATCGATATTGGGAATGCGATGTGCGATTTGGGGGCTGGAATCAATGTCATGCCCTTAACCATTTACAATGGGCTTGGACTCGGACCCTTGAAGGAAACCACGCTTGTCATCCAACTTGCAGACCGTTCGGTGGTATACCCCAAAGGCATAATCACAGATGTTCTTGTTCAAGTGGGTGAATTTCTATTTCCACCGGATTTCTATGTTCTCTCTATGGAAAATCCAACAAACACCAAGTCCTCGGATCTACTCTTGGGACGCCCTTTCTTGGCCACTGCCCGTGCAAAGATTGACTGCTATGAAGCCTCTATCTCCCTTGAATTCGACGGGGAAATCATCCGTTTTAATATGCTGGATTCAATGAAATACCCTCTCGAATTCTCTAGCGTCAATTTCATTGATGTGATAGACCCCATTGTGGAAAGTATCGCGGAGCTGAACTCAATCGAGCCCTTGGAGCTGATCCTGGATCAAAGCCTCACTCCCGAATCATTGCAGGAGATGACATCGTCCATTGAGGTTCCCGCCGAATTAATCATGGTTGCAACAGCCCTCGAAGCAAATACTGTCTTAGCAGTCGAGCCCCCGAGCGAGTCCCCCGAATGTATAGATCATGAACGACTTCCCCCTTCTCTGGTACAAGCTCCAGACCTTGAACTCAAGGCGCTGCCCTCGCACTTGAAGTATGCTTACCTCGGGGAGAGAGAATCCCTCCCAGTCATAATTTCCAACAAGCTGGAAGTGGATCAAGAGATTGAGCTAGTGAACCTCCTCAAGAGCTTTAAGAAGGCCATCGGTTGGACGATTGCCGACATCAAGGGTTTGTCGCCATCCTTGTGCACTCACCGTATACATCTTGAAGAAGACTCAAAGACAATCAGGCAGCCTCAAAGGCGTTTGAACCCCCCCATGATGGAAGTAGTTAAGAAGGAGGTCCTGAAGCTGCTCGATGCCGGAGTTATTTACCCCATCTCTGATTCTCCATGGGTTAGCCCCGTTCAGGTGGTCCCGAAGAAAACAGGCATCACCATCATTCCAGGTCCCGAGGGTCTGCCAATTCCTTCCCGAATCCAGAATGGCTGGCGTGTATGCATCGACTACCGACGCTTGAATGAGGCCACCCGAAAAGATCACTTCCCACTGCCCTTCATAGATCAAATGCTAGAGCGCCTTGCGGGCAAGACGTATTATTGCTGCCTGGATGGGTATTCGGGATTCCACCAGATTCCAGTAGCCCTTGAAGATCAGGAGAAGACCACCTTCACATGCCCATTCGGGACCTTTGCTTACAGACGCATGCCCTTCGGGTTATGCAATGCTCCGGCTACATTCCAGAGGTGCATGGTCAGCATCTTTTTAGAATTTGTAGAAGAATGCATCGAGGTATTCATGGACGACTTCACAGTCTATGGTAATTCCTTTTCTGAATGTCTCTCGAACTTAAAGAAATTTCTGCAACAATGTGTTGAAACTAACCTTGTGCTTAATTTTGAAAAATGTCATTTCATGGTTGACCAAGGGCTTATCTTGGGCCACATCGTGTCCCGAAAGGGTATCGAAGTGGACAAGGCTAAAATCCAAGCTATCGAGACCTTGCCTTACCCCTCGAATGTTCGAGATGTGCGTTCTTTTCTTGGTCATGCAGGATTTTACAGGAGGTTCATCAAGGACTTCTCCAAGATAGCCCAGCCAATGTGCCAGCTGTTACACAAGGATGTGGACTTCATATTTGATGAAAAATGCAAGACGGCTTTCGAGACCTTGAAAGCCAAGCTCATTTCTGCTCCTATCATTCGGGCCCCCGACTGGACTCTCCCCTTTGAGATCATGTGTGATGCTAGCAATCAGGCTTTGGGAGCCAATCTGGGTCAGAAGAAAGACAAGGAGACGTACGTTATTTACTATGCATCCAAGTTGCTGGACCCCGCGCAGCAAAATTATACAACAACGAAAAAGGAGCTTTTGGCGATTGTCTATGCCCTTGACAAGTTTCGGCAGTACCTCTTGGGTACAGAAGTGATTGTGTATTCCGACCATTCCGCCCTTCGATGCCTGCTCAAGAAGACCGATGTGAAGCCTAGGCTTATCTGCTGGATCCTCCTACTTCAGGAATTCAATCTTGTCATCAAGGATAAGAAAGGAACCGAGAATTGTGTAGCTGACCACTTGAGTAGACTCTCGACCCAAGAGGATGACTCCCAAGTAGCCATTCGAGAGACCTTCCCAGATGAGCATTTGTGCTTAGTGGATACCGCCAAGTTTCCATGGTTCACAGACATAGCAAATTTTTGTGCCACTAGCATGCTCCCTGTCGATGCCTCGAGCGCGGAACAAAACCGGATCCGAAGGCAGGCCAGGACCTATGTTTGGGACAACCTCTATTTGTGGAAGCATTATTCAGATCGGATTATTAGACACTGTGTCACAATGGAAGAGGTCCCGTCCATCCTCAAGTTCTGCCACTCGACCACCGAAGGAGGGCACTTTGCTGCGAAGAAGACAGCGCTCAAGGTCTTAGAAGCTGGTCTTTATTGGTCGTCTATCTTCAAGGACAGTTATCTGTTTTGCGTTGCATGCCCTCGGTGCCAAGTTATGGGAAACATCGGGGCGAGAAACCAAATGCCCTTGACCAGCATCCTTACGTGAGAAATTTTTGATATTTGGGGCATTGACTTCATGGGACCCTTCCCAAATTCATTCGGGAACACGTACATCTTGCTTGCGGTGGACTACATTTCCAAATGGATAGAAGCCAAAGCCACCAAGACAGATGATTCGAGGGTAGTTGCCGATTTTCTCAGAACACACATCTTTAACCGATTCGGGACCCCTCGCGCCCTCATCAGCGATCGGGGGACCCATTTCTGCAATCGAACGGTCGCCTCGTTACTCAGCAAGTACGGAGTGACCCATCGAGTATCTACAGCCTACCACCCCCAAACCAATGGGCAAGCTGAGGTCTCGAATCGGGAGATTAAAGCTATCCTCGAGAAGACAGTCAACCAGTCAAGGAAAGATTGGAGTCTCAAACTGGGAGACGCGCTTTGGGCCTATCACACTGCATTCAAGACCCCGATCGGCATGACGCCATATCGGTTGGTCTACGGCAAGCCGTGTCACCTCCCGGTCGAGATAGAACACAAGGCGTTTTGGGCGATCAAAAGAGTTAACATGGATCTGGACTTGGCAAGCAAGGACCGTTGTTTGTAAATTCAAGAGCTCGAGGAACTACGGGGAGATGCTTATGAAAATTCACTGATTTACAAGGGCAAAACCAAGGCCCAGCATGACAAGCACCTCATGGTCAGGACTTTCACAATTGGACAGAAAGTTTTGCTCTACAACTCACGATTGCGGATCTTCTCGGGCAAGCTCAAGTCCAAATAGACGGGACCCTACAAAGTTATCACAGTGTTTGATCATGGAGCTATTGAGATCCAGAACCTGGACGGGGGAGAACCATTCAAAGTGAACGGGCATAGGCTGAAACCCTTCTATGAAGGATTCAAGCCCTCAACTACCGAGGAAGTAAGGGTCGAGGACCCAGCAGACAACGCCCCCGAATGAAGAAACAACGTCTAGGCCTAGATGATAATCAAGGCCAAGTGTGGGGACAGCCCCCGAATTCCTAACCCTCTCTCTTTAATTCTCTTGTCCTTAAATTCCGAGTCCAACAGTCTTCTTCTCTCTTCCCTAGGTGGTGTCGCGCCTCGAAATTTAAAAATTCGCGAGTGTGCAACAAAATTTGAGACCTTCAGATGCTCGGCGTAAAAGGACGCCTCGCAGCATGCAATGAAGTCGCCACCCTAATTTGGTTGCTAGGCTTAGGGAACCCTAATCGTCATGGCATAGGAAATATAATAAGTAAAAAACTAAAGGCACAAAAAAAAAGGGTCTGGACCCCAGACAAAGGTTCGGGGTCGTATTATGGTCTCGGGAAGGTGTTAGGCACCCGAGACACATCCGAAAACGGTTACCGGTTGATGAGAGAGGTGTTTAAAAAGGTGTTTGAGAAATGCGTTTTGAAAAAGGGGGCCTTCAGAGGAATCGTCACTTTAGTCTTTTTTATGATCGTGATGGGACTGAATTTTCCGTAAGACTGAATGAGCGCCCTCTTTTTTCATCATCGGGCCATGCATGATTAACTTAATTACTACGTGATCCTAACATGGATTGCTAACAGAGTACCAATTTAAATGATTGATTTTAAAGGGAAAAACTGAAGTGGGATCGAAGGTCCTCATGTACATGCAGTCAATACAAGCGAGAATTTAAAATCATATGAACATGGCATTTTAAGCAACTCTTTAAACACGTTGTTCATGTGGGTTGATTTTAATTCTAGCAGTTCTATATATCATGCATGCAGTTGATATTTGCGAAAAGCATCGAATAAATAAAAAGGACTTGTGAGGCGTACTTTCGAGCGAAGCTTGAAATTAACCTACAAAACGAGAGTGTTAGTGATAGCTTGAGAAATAACTGAGCAATGAAAATTTTAAATGACAATTGATTGTACACGTAAAATGATGGATTGTACGCATACGAGAATTAAATGCTGAGCTTGATGAGTGCATGAAAATAAATGACGACAATTGATTGCATGCGAGAAATGATGAATTTTACGCATACGAAAATGAGATACTGATTTGATTGTGTGCGAAAAATGATTGATTTTAAGCACACGAGAATTTAAATGCTGTGTTGATGGCATGCGAAAAATGATTGATTTTAAGCATACGAGAATTTAAATGCTAGGTTGATTGCATGCGAAAAATGATTGATTTTACGCATACGAGAATTTAAATGCTGGGTTGATTGCATGCGAAAAATGATGGATTTTACGCATACGAAATTGAAATGCTGTTTTGATTTGCATGCGAAAAATGATGGATTTTACGCATACGAGAATTTAAGTGCTAGGTTGATTGCATGCGAAAAATGGATCGATTTTACTCATACAAAAATGAAATGTTGTCTTGATAAGTGCAGAAAAATTAAATGCTAGGGGCGATTTACAGGGAATAGAAAGTTTGGTGATTGGCAGAAAATAAAACAGGTTGATAATGTAGAGAATGAGCAGTTGGATATTTGCAGAAAATAAACAGTTGATATTTGCAGAAAATAAACAGTTGATAGATTGCGGAAGAATTTCCAGCAGTTTGCAAAAAAATTAAAGCAGTTGAATATTTACGAGAATTAAAATGCGACTAACCATGTAGGCGGTATTGAATTTAAATTGCTGAAAGTAAATTGCTGAAATTTAAAGTGCGGAAAAGTAAAGTGCGGAAAAGTAAACAGCTGATAAGTGCGACCGACCATGTAGGCGGTATTGAATTTAAATTGCTGAAATTTAAAGTGCGGAAAAGTAAAAGGCGGAAATTTAAAGTGCGGAAAAGTAAACAGTTGATAAGTGCGACCGACCATGTAGGCGGTATTGAATTTAAATTGCTGAAATTTAAAGTGCGGAAAAGTAAAGTGCGGAAAATTAAAGTGCGGAAAAGTAAACAGTTGATAAGTGCGACCGACCATGTAGGCGGTATTGAATTTAAATTGCTGGAATTTAAAGTGCGGAAAAGTAAACAGTTGATAATTTGTGGAAGGATTTCCAGCAGTGTGCGAAAAATTAAAGCAGTTGAATATTTACGAAAATTAAAAAGCGACCGACCATATAGGCGGTATATTAAATGACTGAAATTAAACGGTTAGATATAAATGACTGAGGTTAGATAACAATAAATATTACGATAAAGAATGAGCAATTCATGTGTAAAAACAATTCACGAACCAACTTGATAAAATATGCATACAAATTAAATTAAACATTACATACGAGCATGAAATGAAATGATGTTAAAAACGACTCGAATGATTGACGAAAATTATTTTGGGCCGGGCCCGCATGCTGAATTTAATGAAAAATGGGCTAGGAATAAATTCTAGCCCATGACCACTATTTAAAAGGAAAGATGGGCCGCATTGTTGAAACAAAAGGAAAGGAAGGGGACGGATGGGCTTGGCTTAAGCCAAGGCCCATTCGGGTATTTTAAAACAAAGGACAAGGGACGGGCTCGGCCCGTCACCTTCCTTGCCAAGAACAGCAGCCATGGCTGCTGCGTTCTTCTTCTTCCTTGCGCCGGCGTTATTGCCGGCGGCAAGGGAAGAGCTCCGGCCACCCAAACTCAAGAAAAACAGCCTCCATGCACAGAGTACGAACCCCCGATCAAAACCCCATAGAAATCAGACCATTTCATCCGCAAACGAGGAGCAATTTAAAGTTTGAATATATATGCACATTAAAATTGAAAATTAGCAATTAATTAAGACAAACATTAGTCATTTAAATTGGAGCAAGCTGTGCGATTATAACTTGAGAAATAAGGGTTTAGAATAGGTTTTAGTCATTTGTTGCAAGGTTAAGAAGAAAAACGAAATTTGCAAAGAAATCCTAGAGAGAGAGAGAGAGAGCTCACCTTGATTCCTTTTCTTTTCTTTCGTTCGTGTTGAGGATGAGGGTACAGAAACCGTGTGTATTTTCGTGTGTGACTTGGCTAGGAGAACGGAGAGGGAGTAGTGTGGTTTTTTTGGCAAAAATTCGGACCCTTTGCGCGTGGGGAATGGTGGCTATTTATAGCCAAAAACGCGTGGGTGGCCGGACGTGGGAGCTGCGCGTAGTGGCCGGCTGGTCACGGTGGCAAGGCTAGGGGAACCGTGATGATGGCGGAGGGCTAGGGAGCAGTTGGCTCGGGCGAGGACTTCCGTTGCCTCCCTCGTGCGTGCACTGTGCATGTGCATTATGCACATTAAATCAAGGGCCATTGATCTGGTTGACTTTCCTTGGTTGACCAGATCAATGGCCATGATCAAATGGCCTTTCATCTGATTTAAATGGCCTCGAGCCGGTTCCCGCGACCAAACGTTCTGACTTTTCGAGCCGAAGGTACCGTCGCGTAGAAAAAAATACGATGGGTTTAACCGTCTACAGCGAATGACGAGAATTTTTCGTTTAACGTGTTTATTTTCGCGTTAAAAAACGTGAAACGTTTGAACGGAAAAATGAAGACGTTACGCCGAAAATTACACGAAACACTGTAGACCGTTGCGAGCAGAAAAAAAGCTAGCAACTAGTTGATGGAAAACATTTTAAATTCAAGCTATTGTCCGAGCGGACTTACTCGGGTCCAATAAAAGCTCGAATAAAAATAATAATAAAATAATAAAAATACTAAAAAAAGCGCTAAAATATAAAAAATCCTAAAATTCATGTGATGACCTAAAACGAAGAAAAAATTAGCAAACGACTGCCGGATAATTAAAAATGTGATTTTTAAAGCTAAAAATATTAATGATAATAATAATGAAAATACATGCCGAAAAATTAAAAATGCAATTTCGAAGGCTGACGATGCTGACGATGATGCAAAAATGCAACGAAACACCTAAAAATGCTAGCGACATTAAATCAACTGAAAATGACTGTAAATTGGCTGAATAACAGAAATGCTAAAATTAAATAAAAATGGCGTCAAAATTCGGGTACCAGCAGGTGGTCTTAACTAATCTGTCCCTTCTTATTCCCCTTTTAAATCCTTTATTCCTTTCTTTTATTTTATTTTGTATGAGTCAACTCAAGCTTTTCAAATTCTTTATACTCACTTTTTATGTTACCTAGGCAAATTTCAAAATTTCTTTATTCTCTCTCCCTTTCATTTAAATCCTTTGTCTCTCCCTCTCTCCAATTAAATGTTATGTCCCCTACTTTATTAACCCCCATTTAATTCTTTTGATTTTATTCCCCTCTCTCCTATTTTCAAATCCTTAAAGCTGATTTGCTTTTCTGTTTTCCCGTGTAAGTGCAGGCGCACGCTGCCCTTGGCACTGCGCGACCTCTCCCGGCGCGACACGTGGCGGACGAAGCCCAAGGAGGTTAGCTCTCATCCCTCTCTCCACCTTTCCATGTCCTCCAAACCCACTCACCCATGCCACCTAACCGTCAGACCCCATCCGTTACCCAACTTAAACCCCTCATCTCTCCCAATCAAATCAAAACACAACATTTCTTTCCCTTCTTTCAAAACACAAAAACCCTCCTTCTTCCTCATGGCACGCACAAGCCTCAACCTAAACAAACCTACCACTTCTCACTCATCCACTCCCACTCCTACTCCTCTCTCCACTCAACCCCAGCCGAAAAACACCACCGATCAGCCACCTACCGCCACTGAACCACTCGGATCAGCCTCTTCTGAAGACACAATCGACCTCGACAAGATAACCTTCACCACCACCCTCCCAAAAATGACCAGATCCGGCAAGGTGCACCGCGTCCCTCCGACCACGACCGCCGGCAGCAAGCTGAAAAAGCCAACAGCGATGCCGACCCCTCCTGGTAGCCCCGTCAACTCCGTCCCCTCGATGTAAAACCCATAGGCTACGTTATTCCTTCTGATACCGAGGAGGAAGACGGGGCACAGACCAGCTCCAGCCTCCGGGAGGCCAAGAGGGTCGAGAAGGAGAACGAGGAGCAGTTCCCTTGGGACTCCGGCGACCAGCGGGCAGCTGATGCAGAAGACGGAGGAGAAGACGGGGAAGAAGAGGTAGAGCAGCCGGAGCAGCCTGACGAGCAAGACGCTCAAGACCCTGAGCATACCACTCAAGGTCCCGAGGATGTTCGGGAGGACACGGCAGTAGCAGCCACCAACGAAGGGGAGGGTGAGATTGACCAACCCCCCAGCCCGCCCCCGCAGAAGTCCAAGGGCAAGGCCAAAACCACATCGACCTCTAAAGCGCCGACCCAAGCGGCGAAGAGTGCCCCCAAAGCCCCTGCGCCCAAGGCCCCACCCTCCAAGACCCCGACCAGCAAGAAAAGAAAGCTCCCGGTCACTCCCAAGAGCAAGGCAGCCTCCGTCGAGACCCCCCGCAAATCCCAGCGCACTACAGAGGAGGACGACGACCTCGAGACCCCATCACCTGCTTTGGGATCCAGACCCAGTTACCTGGTAACGGCTGACCTTGATACTTTTAATGAATTGTTCATTTTCAATGATAAACCATCTTTGGATAAGGTCAATTTGTTGAACAACAAGGGGGTGGCCCCATGTGCTAAATTAGATATGGATTTCTATGATAAGATGGGTATTGGGTCCCGAATTCGGGAGTTGGTTAGTGGCATAGGATGGGAAAGCTTGTTTTTCATGGATCAACCTACATATCTGGTGCTCAGCCTTGAGTTCTTTGCAAGTTTTTGGTACAAGGCTGATCTGTTCAAGCCCAAGGGTAGTCTGAGTCCCGATCTTTCTGCTCGGGGATGCGTCAATTTCAAGCTGGCTAGCAAATGGCACCCTATGTCCCTCAACGACTTTAATGTCTACCTCGGCTTTGTCAGTCGTGAGGATATTCAAGGGGACGACTATCAGAACGCCTTGACCACTGTACCAGCTGACTTCAACAACCACCAAGCCCTGCGAGAGCTCACTGGACATCCCAAGGCCAAGTTCGACTCCCGAAACACAAAGGCTCATGGCATTCGAGACCCTGCGCTCCGGATTCTGCAACTCTTCCTGTCCATTGCCCAGAGTCGAGGTCCCGAGTCCAAAGCAGCGTTCAAGGTCCCGAATCGGATTCCCCATTCGGGACCCCGAAGGGCGAAGAATGACATTTCCACGTGTCATCTCGCCAGAGCTTCCATGTGCCTCCTCTGACACTGTTCCTGCAGTCTGCACTGACCACCAAATACCTACCGCGCTGACCAAGTCAGCCCTTGAGCCCAATCCAGACCTGCCCAAAGCTGGAAAAATCAGACAGCTTTATGCTTTTTTCAGCTTTGTGCTTTAAGGAGCATGGATCCATTTTTATAGGCTTTCAATTAATGCATTTTGTCCCTAGTTTTAGGCTGAAGATATTTTGTGCTTAGAGCTCTACTATATAAAGGGCATCTAAGAGTAGTTTAGGGCATCTTTTACCTTCTCTTACATTTTCTTATCACTTAGTATAATTTATTTAGTTCTAGTTTTCTTAGACTTCTCTAGTTTCTCTCTCTAGTTCTTGTTAGCTCATCTCCAACTTGCCGCCGAGCTTCAAACGGAATTTAGTAACAAAGTTTTCTTCCCTTAATCTATTTACTTATCTATTATGCTTTCTTCAATTATTATTTGTTCATCTTCAAGTGCTTAATACATTCTTGATGCTATATTCAATTATCCATCGTTTTAATTACATCTTTGCATGATATAATTTGAGGTTTGATCAACTGATAATTATCTTATGTGAATGCTGCCATTCGTGTGGTGAATACGGAAGGAAAATTACATGAACCAAGTAGGCATCTGTTTAGTCTTGACTGTGTCAAAGTGGTCTCGAATAGATAGGATGGGTAGTTGATTAGAGCGGGGTCACGAGCCTGACAAACTGAGGGACCCTTAGCTCTAGATCTGTCTTTTCTTAGCTTCATGGGCAGTTTGAGTATGGCCCTCCCGCATTCGTGCCTGGAGGGATGGCGAACTGTCAAGACTACCTTATACGTGAAAACGGGGGGTAGTTTCTCTTAAGAGAAAAGTAGGGGATATCCGAGGAATCTGGTCCCTATGTCATTTCTATGATGTCTCGAATGGAATATTTCAGTGCTGATGACGATAGAGCCCCCGAATGCAACCCAAGAATGCCTTTGCTAAGAATCCTTCTCCCTCTGATTGTTTGAGTTTATTACTTCCGTTTTGATATTTCTGGACCGATTTATTAATTTGCTTTATTTTACCATTCGGGACCTCGAACGTGACATTCGAGACCCCGAACCTTGCTTTCTTAGATAAAATTGTTAGCTCCCAAATCTGCCTTGGCTAACTTGTTTAGCCAAGTAAAAACCCCCCTGATTGTTACTCTTTGTGCTTTTCTCCCCCGAATTCATTCAAGACCTTAGATCAGTCTCTCACAATCCCTGTGTTCAACCCTGACTACCACTGTACACTATATCTCTTGTGCACACACGTTCTCAGGCACTATAAATCTTTATTTGACCGACGATCAGTACTCCTACTAGGATCCCTAACCGATCAATAACTTTAAGGCGGTACTCCTAATAAAGTTTAACTGAAGGGTTGATTAAATGCGGGGAGAGACCTTTCCCGATGCAGAAGAGAATTTCTTCTACTCCTATAAATCAGATTCTACCCTTTTCTAATTAGCTCTTACACTAATTAGTTGCCTGCATATTCCTATCAACGATGTAGCATCCAACGTTTCTAAGAAAAGCTGTAATCGTTCATATTAAAATCAAGTTAGCTACTCTTAATCAAAACATGAATAAATTGACATTTAATTAAAAAGGGTAAAAATATGGAATCGGAATTTATAAAACTCGATTTGATCTCACAACATCTGGTATCATGATCCTAGAGTCTTTACCAAGAATAGAAGAATTAGCTAGAACAAGACATAATTAAAACAAGCAATTATTATACATGAATTAATTAAATCAAAGAAAGAAGAAGAAATAAAATAGATAGAATTCAGAACAGTAGCCGTCAAAAGTTCAAGGGAAGAAGAGATGTCTCTCTTTCTTTCCTGCCAGGTTATTTAAACCAAATCCTAGTCTAACTAAAAATCCTAGAAAATAGGATTTAACTAATTATTAAACTAATTATTAAAGTTTGGTTTCAACTAATTACAAAGATTCTTTTACAAGCCAGCATGCGCCTTCCTTCTCATCATGGGCCCAAGCCCATGGCTTCAATTTCTTTGGCTGCTGCTGAATTAATTCTTGGTTTGTAACAATTAAACAGCACGAACAAAATCAAGAGGAAGCTGCTGTTTTCAATTTCAATTTCTTGCGAGACTAAAGGATTTCTTTTAAACTCAATGCTGGGTTTATTTGGCTCATTGAGCAGCAATCTACTCCATCTCTTCAAGTGTTGCCAATTCAAGCTCTCTTCATGGCTTTTCCTTTCCTTTCTTCCAATTCAACTTCGTATCAAGTAATCTGTAATAAGGAGTAGAAAATAGCCAAAATCAGCAGTATCATCATCCAAAATAGTAGGAAAATAGGATGATAATTAAGGCATTTAAGTACTCAATCAAATCCCCCACACTAACCTATGCTCGCCCTCGAGCATTTCACTTAAAAACAACCCCTCTAATAAGAATAAATGGTTCCCACAAATAAAAGGCAAACAGGAAGAAGCACACTCAGCACACAAGCACAACATTTGACACAACCTTCTACCTAGATAGCATCCACATCAAACCCAAGGAATAACGAAACCAAGGGAGAAACTTTCCCAAACCTAGCATAGTCGCAAGCAATCCTCACATAGGAAATAGTATTTGCACTCAAGCTCAGCAAGAATTATGGCAAGGTGTTTACACTCAATCAATGCAAATAACAATGCACAAAACCAGATTTGCACTATCGAACCGAGTACGGAGATCACATGCGCAGGCAATCATACAATCATAAAAACTTTGCAAAGGTAAAGCAAAAGTATTGTGTAAGAGAAGAGGTTCAAAAGAGAGAGAAGGAAGGATAGAAGGCTTCTTAGCTGGAAAAAGCGAGGTGGCGAGAGTATCTCCTGTTTGGCAGCAGCAAAGCAAGGCAAAGTGCGTCGGATTTTTACAGTGGGGGTATTCTTCTTTGTAGTTCTCTCATTCTTCTGAAATTCTTCACTCTCTGCTCCGCTCTGAGTTTTTGCTCCTCTTTTGCTCGAATATTTATTCATTTTTTTTTCTTTTTTTTCTTTTTCTTTTTTTCTTTGAGCAAAAGATGAGTGCACAATTGTTTTCAGCTGACTGACGGGAGTATTGGAGCAGCTGGAATTCTGTTTCTGATCCGCGGTTGATGTCATACTATTATTCTGGGCGTCCGCTTCTATTCTCAGCTTCTAGAGCTCATCTTGTAGTTTGTCGCTATGTTTCTCTTCTTTTGAATCCGCTGGATTTCAGTACTGGTTTCGCAGCTTGATACCCCCACACTAAGGATGTTGCTCCTCTTTGCCCCACCTTGCTCACTGCCAGAGAGCTCTCGCCTGCTAAGAATAGAAAGAAAAGTCTCGAACAGTTAGAAGGGTGATGAAAAGAAGGGGCAATATAAAAGCAAGAAAAAAGATAAGAAGAAGAATGCAAAGTTCTTAATCATGTTGTCACTTTCCCACGTCTAATGGTGCCTATACCCAGGGGTCTCGTGCAAATACAGCCAGTACAAGGTCATGCATCCACTCAGAAAAGAATCACGACATGAAAGTTCAAAGAGCTCACACGGGTAAACAAATGACTACAAGCGACTAAGACTAAGCATGGATATAGGAACTAACAAGCAGTGTGATTGTGCGCGTGAATATTTACAAGTGAGATGAGTGCTTCCTGCTTAAAGTGCCTAAACCATTTATTCAAATAGAGGGATGTTTTTCAAAAACAAAGGCAGTGTGGTTTTAAACTTTCCAATCAATCCACATACCAATCAATCCAGCGAAAATATACACAATCAGAAAAGCTCATGACAGCCAACGCAAACATTTCATAACAGTCATGTCAAAACAGCCAACGCAAACAGATTCAAAACAGTCATGATCAGCAATAAAATACCTCCCCCACACTAGACGACACTTTGTCCTCAAAGTGTGAGAAGGAAAGAAAGAACCCGGGGGCGATCATGGCCAGCATCAGCAATTTTCATTTTACCAAGAAAATCAAAATCCAACGCAGCTCAGACAGTCATAGGCAAATTAAATTTCACAGTAAGTAAATTAATAGACTCATAATCATGAAAGTGCAACCAACCATGGAGATTTTCCAAGGTTGGGGTTACCTGCCGCGAAGATTTGCCTCCCTTCTTTTTGTCTTTTCTCCTGATGTGACCCGTCTGCTCCTGGTATATCATCGGAATTCGTTGGTGGCACTGGAATGCGAGATCGGTGGCTGACCTTGTACCCGAATCCCAATCTCCCAAGTCGAGGTCGACTGGGTCTTTGTTCAGAGGGCTGGTGGCGAAGGAGGCGGTGACAGCGGCGGCTGGGCAGTCGTCGGCGCTGGTTGAATGGTTGGCCGCGACGGCGACGCCGGAGTGGTGGTGGAGCGCGAAGTGGGCGCTGGTGTCGACGTCGGTCACCTGAATCGGCGGTGAAGGCGGCTGGGTCTTCGGTTTTTGCTTGGGTTTGCGGCGGATTTTGTGCTCCGCCGGCTCCTCCTCGTGTTTGGTACCATGGCAGCGGCTGTGGTGTTTGGATGTGAGGGGCGGCGGCTAGGGTTTGGAGGGGAGGAAGAAGATGATAGAATTTGGATTTTAGGATTTGGGGAAAGTGGGTGAACGGCTAGGTTATTTTGGTTAAATGGGCTTAAGTGACACAAGCCCATAAAGCTCTTTGGGTTAAAAATTTGATGGGTACCGAAACCAACAAAAATAAATCATACAATTCACCATGCACAATTAATTAAAACTGTAGCAAGTGGTAAAAGGATCGAACCACAGGAATTTCTGGACAATAATAATTTCTGTTAAAAGACCAAAATTGTAACAGTGGTAAAAACCAATGAGTGGGATTTTGTGTTGCAATTAAAGTAATAAACAGAGAGAATAAAAATAATAAATAAATAATGATTAGAGGAACTCAGATGACGACTAATTCCCGGTAAAAAACTCAATCTAGACCATGATTCAAATAGTTGATCATCGATGCAAAAATATTCAAAACCAATTCTATAGAAAGGCTATATAGACCAGCGGTACTCTGAGCCTCCTACTCTCCTCCTACCCAAGATTCCTAAGGCGGTACTCCTACTAGGATCCCTAACCGATCAATAACTTTAAGGCGGTACTCCTAATAAAGTTTAACTGAAGGGTTGATTAAACGCGGGGAGAGACCTTTCCCGATGTAGAAGAGAATTTCTTCTACTCCTATAAATTAGATTCTACCCTTTTCTAATTAGCTCTTACACTAATTAGTTGCCTGCATATTCCTATCAACGATGTAGCATCCAACGTTTCTAAGAAAAGCTGTAATCATTCATATTAAAATCAAGTTAGCTACTCTTAATCAAAACATGAATAAATTGACATTTAATTAAAAAGGGTAAAAATATGGAATCGGAATTTATAAAACTCGATTTGATCTCACAACATCTGGTATCATGATCCTAGAGTCTTTACCAAGAATAGAAGAATTAGCTAGAACAAGACATAATTAAAACAAGCAATTATTATGCATGAATTAATTAAATCAAAGAAAGAAGAAGAAATAAAATAGATAGAATTCAGAACAGTAGCCGTCAAAAGTTCAAGGGAAGAAGAGATGTCTCTCTTTCTTTCCTACTAGGTTATTTAAACCAAATCCTAGTCTAACTAAAAATCCTAGAAAATAGGATTTAATTAATTATTAAACTAATTATTAAAGTTTGGTTTCAACTAATTACAAATATTCTTTTACATGCCAGCATGCGCCTTCCTTCTCATCATGGGCCCAAGCCCATGGCTTCAATTTCTTTGGCTGCTGCTGAATTAATTCTTGGCTTGTAACAATTAAACAGCACGAACAAAATCAAGAGGAAGCTGCTGTTTTCAATTTCAATTTCTTGCAGAGACTAAAGGATTTCTTTTAAACTCAATGCTGGGTTTATTTGGCTCATTGAGCAGCAATCTACTCCATCTCTTTAAATGTTGCCAATTCAAGCTCTCTTCATGGCTTTTCCTTTCCTTTCTTCCAATTCAACTTCGTATCAAATAATCTGTAATAAGGAGTAGAAAATAGCCAAAATCAGCAGTATCATCATCCAAAATAGTAGGAAAATAGGATGATAATTAAGGCATTTAAGTACTCAATCACATTGTCATAAATAATCTTTAGGTCCTCAAGGAACTGTAAATGCCTGATGCACTACCCAGGTTCCAAGATGCTATACAGCTTGATACATATGCGTATGCTTTTATTCTTTGGCTTGAGTTGATTTCAAGTCTTATGATATTTTCTCATCCTAAACTCATACTTTTTATAAATGGAACTACCTTTATTTTCATGCTGTTTGATTCATTACTGTTATTCGTATTGTAAAACTTTCCAAACCGTTTTTTTCCGTCTGTGATAACTCTTGAAACTTTAATTTTATCACTGGAAAAAAAAGTCAGAACCTCTATTTTCTCGCTTGCAAATTTCTCTGGTATATTTGAATAATCCGTTTCATGAGTTTATTTTATATTGTGAAGTTTAGTTTATATTTGTCCCTTGTACGAAGTTTCTTGTTTTCGTATGGTTTTTGAACCATTTTGATTTTTTTCCTTATGTGCTGACAACTTATAAAACTCTGGTTTCATTCTCGGAAGGAGAAATAAAACTTAGCTCGAACTTAAAATTTATACAAGTCTTGGTAAGGTGTGGTTAAGCAGTGAAAACAGTTTATTACTTTTTGTTTGCAGTAATCTCTTTACTATGTTCGTTAAAGTGTATATATCAAAGTTACTGTATATCACTGGTACCGTGCCATGAGGACCATTTCATGAAGGAATTGTTGTCGAGTCTTGGCAAGGAACTCTATTATGAATGCGTAATGAACACCCTAGATTTCATGGTGGTCCATTTGAGTTTGATGGATTCTTTGTCTTGATGTTATTTTATGAGTCGGTCATGAGTTTGTTTTGAGTCTTACGATATTTTATTCTCATAAACTTAGGAATGTGCACCATCTTTGTATATTAAAGATGGTGGAACTCTAAAATGAGTTGAAAATGGGCACACAAAAAAACTCTTCATATGTATCCTTTTGTTTTATGATTTATTCTAATGTTTTCAGAGAATTGGTGTCTTTCAATGGACAGCTTCATTAGCTAAACAGTCATGGAGGCTTTATTCAAATGGAGACTTACTTTTAGGCAGAGAAATAAGAGGGCATTTTTTTCCCCAAATAGCAACTTCAGAGATGTTTCAAATTGGAGAAACTCCCCTTTGGTCTCTCTTGAACAAAAACCAAGAAAAGTAAGTACATTGATTCTTTTCCTGTTCATTTTTTTTTTTTCCTGGTCTGCTGATTTTTTTCATCTCATATGGGTTGATGGTGCACTAGTTAATAGCATATCTAGGCGGGCATTTAGAACATTTTAGACACTATTCCTCCATTCATCACAACAGAAACAGATACATCATCATAGACTAAGATCACATTACAAGGTCTTTGTGGAAACCTGAAACAGCACCAATATTTTGTCTGCTGGACACATTATGAGTAGAAAGTGCATTTCAGATGAAGGATTCTTCATCCCGATTCACTGTAGACCTCTTTGTTTGCGTTGTTCTACATTTTCGAACAATCCATAAAATGACATGGACACACTGAACAATGAGCACAATCCCTACTAGTCCTAACGGTGTCATCCTTGATAGTGAAAGGCAAAGGAAGACGTACTAAGTTATGTAGCTCGTCTCTGCCACCCATATGTCGATCACTATACCCAGGTAGGAGAATGCCATGGAAATAACTGTTGCCCACATTATAGCCATCAGGATATAGTTGAAAACCTTCCTCTTAAGATGGAATCCACTCACAAGTAGAAACGTTATGCTTAAATAAGCAATAAACGCAACTGTGTTGAGAACGTAGAAATCATTATATGCAGAAATGTTAGCGGCGGCCAATCTTGCTGATCCGGCTCTGAAGCTGTATGTATCGTTTGTTGTGGCATTGCGGTCCCAAAACCCACCGGGAGGGCTAACCCCAGCTTGATAGGTGATGGCTGCAATCACACTAGCAGCTATCGTTAGAAAACCATGACTGTTCACCCAATTTTCGGGTATCCAATTCTTACACTACACAGCTCAGAATTTGTAGGAATTCTGCTGGCTCTAAAGGCTCCAGCATTCAGCAGACACTTGGATTTCCATGACTTTCAAGTCTCTTGGCATGTTATTTATAATATAATATCAAAAGCTGTCAAACTTTCTGGTTCACAGCATTGAAGTTCACTCTAGTGTTACCCAGCAAATATTTTAGTCTGCAAGACGACAAAAACACTCATCAGTAGTTAAATTCTAATAAATTCACCTCAATCTGCTAAGGATTTAGGTTTTATGACATTACAGATGCAAAATTTTAGATAATTATAGATAAGTTACCTCATGCTGCTTCAAGGATGTAGCTGTATGCAAAAATGTGTTTCCATTATCATCCTTAGCATTCACAAAATCATCTCCTCCATAGAATTCCACCAACATCTTCAACGCTCCGATTCGGTTATGCTTTGCTTCCGAATGCAAAACGGACCCGCCGCTGTCTACTCCATATCGAGCCACTTCAGGTCTGGCCTTAATCAACTCTCTCGCAACATCAATCCCTCCCTTCATGACTGCAGGATGAGGAGGTGTCATCCCATCTCCATCGCGAATCAAGCACGAAATCATGATTCAAAACCCACCAACGCCTCCACAATTTCAATGTACCCATTCTCTGCAGCCAAGTGCAGAGGTGTAAACCAGCTGAGTTCTGCTCCGCAGCTAGGTCTGGCTTGTAGCTTAACAGAGATTTCACGAAACCCAAGTGACCTGGCATTGATGCTACAAGCAAGTGATGCAAGATCAAGCTATAGTTAATGGATCTTCTTCCATCAGTTGGTTCAGGATGCATGCATCTCCGATCAGTGATGCTTCAAATAGCTTTATCTCTCGTTCCATTGATGGTTTCTTGCTATAAGCTTTTTGGGGTTTTTCTGTTTCAGCTCAGATTCTTCAAATTTCTTAGCAAACTCGGCATAAAATCACGAGAGAAATTGTTAAAAGGTAAGGATCCATAGCTGGATCTCCACAGAATTGTTTAATCAAGAGCATTGGATAAATGTAATATTATGATAACAAATTGACTATTCTACACCAGTTGACTGTTTGACAGCAACTTCTTCCAAAATCATTATCCGTGTTGAAGATTACTTGTCTGTTCTTTGCGATTTTTAAGGCGGTTGACTCAGATTCTCTTGTTTTCTTTTATCAGAACAAATAGAGCACATAGGAATGTTGTAAGAAACAAATTGTATCAACATTGGTTTGGTTGTAGTTTACTGATAAAAGGCACCCTTAATTTAGGTTTTAGATTCCATGGAGAATAATGTTGGAAAGCCGATCCCTTTAGGTTCCCTTTATTCTTTTTGGAGTTTTACAATTTTCGGGGGAGATTAGTTTCTTATTTGAAAGTGGCAGAAAAGATACACAAATGAGAAAATAATTTGAAATTCGAACGCTTTAAGAGTCATGTTTCTCCATCAAATCTACTAGATAATTAATTGTAATGTTTAGGTTCTTCTATCGTATAGAGAGAAATCATATTTCTAAATTAATAGACAGGTTAAAAAGTCTCTTCTCCCAATAACAAGACTGCACAAGGATTCATATACATAGATTTAACGGGGATTAAATTTACAACAACTAAGTTGAATAAACCAATTTGAGAAGCAAACTAATATCAAGAACGTAGCAATGTAAACTTTGAAAGGAAACAGCAAAACCAATATCTACTTTGTCGCCTGGTGCGGAAAACCTGAAACATGATCAAGGTTTGCCAATATGAACATTTCAAACCATGGCCTCGCCCTTCGGACCATTTCCACGACGAACAGTTCGTGACCCCTTCTTGACAATGCGCACAATGATGCGGATACACTGAGTTACAAACACAATGCCAATCAGAGCTAGCCAAAAGAACATGAAAAGTACGATGAACATAAAGGTGGCATGAGTTTGGTTCTCCCGACTCGCTTCATCACCTACTAAACCCACATAAGAGATTGTCATGGAAATTATCGTCGCCCACATGATAGCCATCAGGATATAGCTGAAAATCTTCTTCCTGAGATGGAACCCACTCACTAGCAAAAACATTACGCTTAAAGAAGCGAGAAATGCAACGGTATTGCACACATAGAAATCATTATATGTTGAGATGTTTATAGTAGCCCATCTTGCACTTCCGGCTCTGAAGCTGTTTCCATCATTTGCTGTAGAATCACGATCCCAAAACCCACCAGGAGGGCTTATTGCAGCTTGGTAAGTTATGGCTGCAATCACACTTGCAGCTATCATCATAAAGCCACGACTCTTCTCCGCCCAATGTTCTTCTCCCTTTCCCTTCTTCTTCTTCTTCTTCTCCTTGATAACGGTTTGAGGGTCAATCACTACCATATTACCAGTAGTAGGAACACCAACTTCTCGCCCAACAGGCTCAGAATTCATGGATATCTCAGAATCTGTGGGAACTTTTCTGGCTCTCGAAGCTCCAGCATTTAGCAGAATCTCCCGGATTTCCATGACTTTCAAGTCTCTTGGCATGTTATCTGTGATATCCAAAGCTGTCAAACCATTGTGGTTCACCGCATTCACTTTCACTCTAGTGTTACCTAGCAAGTATTTCACAGTCTGCATGAAAACAAAAATACGAATCAAAAATCAAAATCTGCTGTATCCAAGAGATTTCAGGACAAATTCTTGTCATGTATGTATGCCCAAAGTTTATAACTTTACCTCAATTTCCATATCGTTTAGGGTTTCACGAAAGATAAAATGCAGAATTGTATTCCAAAAACAAAAAAATTAAGGATTTTATGCAGATAAGTTAATTAATTACCTCAATCTGCTTCAAGGAGGTAGCTACATGCAGAACTGTGTTTCCATCATCATCCTTAGAATTCACAAAATCATCAGCTCCTCCATCAGATTTCACCAGCATCTTCAATGCTCCGATTCGGTTATGCTTGGCTGCCAAATGCAGAACAGACTCACCCCTATCCACTCTGTAGCGAACCACTTCAGGTCTGACCTGCATCAGCTCTCCCACAACATCAACCCTTCCTTTCACCACCGCCAGATGCAGAGGTGTCATCCCATCTTCGTCACGAATCAAACACGAATCAGGATTCACATTCACCAAAACCTTGACGATTTCCAGATAGCCATTTGCTGCAGCCAAGTGGAGAGGCGAAAAGCCTTGCGAGTTTTGGTCAGAAGCAAGGTCTGGTTTGTAGGAAACGAGTGAATTGACAAAACCCAAGTGGCCGAGCATTGATGCAATGTGTAACGGGGTTTCGTTGAAGGAAGTGATGCAGGATCGAGCTAGGATTAACGGGTCTTCTCGCATTAGTTGGTTTAAGGTTTGGACATCTCCGGTTAATGATGCTTCGTAGAGGTGTTTTTCAGTTTGGTTTTCACCTAATGCTTCCATGGCTGGTTTCTTGGTGTGAAGGGTACGTGGGTTTTGTTTTATCTGTTCAGATTTTGTAAACTGCTAAGGAAATTGGCGCAAAATGAATTGATAGAAAGAAAGGAATGATGAGGAAGAGGATGAGGTTGTTGCTTGTTATATAGAGGGAGAATCGCCCACCAGAGGAAAGTCAGCTGTGGTGACTATAGAGTGCGGCCCACTGCCAGCTCAAATTTATATCCGTGCCGCGTGCGATTTTTTACATCAGAAAAGTCGTTGGTTTGTGTTGTTGGTTACAAGTTGATGCTACTGCTGGTAATACTAGTCCAAGAAATGGACATAGTCTTAACACATTTGACTCTGACTTGCAACTTTTTCTCATCAATTCTTGGTTATCCGCGTTGCGGAAAATTAACTAATGTGCTTTTTTTCAATATTATTATCCATTTATTTTAAAATAAAAAATATATAATTTTAAAATTTAGGTAGTGCATCCCAGTGATAATAAAAATTAATACCAAACCTCTATAATTTATTTATTTATTTAGAAATTATATGTTATCAGATTATATTACATATTTATATGTATATATATAACGAATAATTATATGACGCGGGTCGAGCCTGAAATTTGACGGTCCAAATCTGTCCATTTAAAATAGACCTGGGCCGGCCCTACGAGTGACTCGTCTAGTTAACAGGTCTAATAACCACAATGAAACACTCTCTTACCTTCCGTTATTATATATATATATTAGGAATGGTTATTATAAATATAATAAATAATTGTAATAGTTAGAAGGGGAAAATGAATAGATGGAAGTTACATCCTAATTAATACTCATTAATTTATACTAAATTATTCTATAATTTAATTAATTAGTAATTAGCTACTGAAATGTTAATTGCAACAATGAAAAAGAAATATTAAAAAACTAGTAGTTCGTAGAAATTTTTATTTGCATCAATTTTCATGTATTCATAAATAATAATAACTGTGATCTGTCTAGTTATCATACTTAGTAATTAGTATAGATTTCACGTGTTTCCTCTATTCTATAGAGAGTATTATTCAATATGACTTTAGATTAGGAGAGGAATTTTATTCATTTTGACATAAGATCGCGAGAGGGCTGTTGAAGCTAAGCTGTTCCAGTGTCATGAGGATGATGTTATGAATAGAATTTAGTTTGTATTGATGGATTCAAATGTATGGGCTCTAGCCATATTTAGAGCAAGGAGATGTGAATAGAATTGGTAATTAGATCAAGACTGGATCAAGGCTCCATCATACTTTAAGAGAAGGGGAGAAGGTAGAAAGAAACAGCCCAAATAATCAGCACCCAGATAAAAAATTCTGGGCCCGTAAGGAATGATGTCTTTTGTTTTTAGAAAATATTTTTAAAAAAATTTGCAGAACCGCTGGAAATCTTAAATTCATACCTTGTGATGAATTGTCATAATTTCATAAACAACGACCCATTCACTACATGGAGCTGTACTACTGAAATCAGAAAAAAGTAATGCTTTTCATCTCATTTTTTATTTTTTAATTTCTATTTGGGTGCAAGGATGATGAACTTACTGGAAGTTGAAGTTGAGTTTATATAGATTGATGCAGGGAGGAGGACAATCAATTGATATCATTTTTGTTTGTTTTTCAATTCCTTTATTGCTTGCAATAAGATAAGACCCTGATTATTGTTTTATTGTTATTATTATTCTCAAAATTTTATCTCAATTTGCTACAGGGAGGTAGCCAGGTGCAGAGGAGAGAAACCTTCCGGCAGGAGAGTATTCCCTTTCGGGCATTTGGCTCTCCTCATATGATTTTCTCCATTCCTAAATATTTCATTTCTCATGTTTCTTCTATGGAATATTTATTTACTGCTTTATTATCTGTTGAGGAAAAGACTGGACTATCATTGTTCTGCACAGTATATGATGAGGGGGATGAATTCAAGACACTGAAAATCTGTTTCTTATTGGAAACAAGCTCAAATTCACATAAATAATACAGGAACTAACATGAATACAAATATTGCTGTGTTATAGGATTCCGAAATCCTAAAAAAGGTTGAGTTTTTCTTCGTCTAGTTTGTCAGGCACTTGATCAAAACTTCTCCTAGTTTCCCTTCATTTATAGCCTCATGAACTTTCTCTATATCCTCTCCTGGGCTCACTTTCTTAGCCCCGCTGAGGAGTTCAGTCCCCACCTCAGTCCTCACAAACTGATAGATTGGATAAGTCTTGCATTTCTTGATTCTGTTGGCAATCGCAAAGTTCCCCTCGTCGAATCTTGTTCTTGCATTCTGCACATCCTCGTCCAGTCTTGCCTTCAACTCCTCCATAAAAGCCGGTATCCTTCTGAATATTGAGTAGCTGTTTTCATCTGCATTTTCATCTTTCAGTGCTCTTTCCACTAGTACCTCTCTTAGTTTTGGCAGGAGCCCGTAAGAAGGATTTGTGGGATCATCAAGATAGGAGAATACAGGCTGGTGCTCAACAACCTGCAAGAGTTCTTTCTCACAGAAGCGCGATTCGAGCAGCAATCCATCTTCAGCAACATAAAGGGTTTTCTTTACAACTTGTTGCAGGATTTGTTTCACAACTTCTCTCATGTTCTCCTCCAGATGCCTGAGATCAATTGCCTGGCAAAGTCCGACCATGAAAGTAGCAGACATGAGCTTCAGGATTTCGATGGCTTCAGCACTTTTTCTTGCTGAAATCAGTCCAAGAGAGTTCACGTCTTGATTGTGCTGTTCTGCACTTTGAACATGAGTTGTGACTGGATTTGCCAAGTACTGGAGCTCGGAGCAGTATGCAGCCATGGCTATCTCTGCGCCTTTCAAGCCATAGTCCAAGCTTGGATTAGGCCCTCCACTCAAATTGGAAGGCAATCCATTGTTGTAGTAATCGCAAACGAGTTCAGAGAATTGAGCAAACATGAGCTTCCCTATAGCTGCAACAGCAATCCGCAGGTTGTCCATAGAAACACCAATAGGTGTTCCTTGGAAATTCCCTCCATGAAGAGCGAGATCACGAGTTACATCAATCAAGGGATTATCATTCACGGAGTTGATCTCCCTCTCGATTGAATGAGTTGCTGCACGAATAACTTCAATTTGTGGTCCAAGCCATTGTGGAGAGGTTCTTACAGCATATCTGTCCTGTTTAGGCTTGGTGAGTGGATCTTTTTCGTGGCGGATTTTTGCTTCTTTCATGTAGTCACTCCCATCTAAGAGTGACTTCATGATTGCAGCTGCTTCAATCTGGCCAGGATGGTGCTTAAGCTCGTGAGTTAGGGGGTCTGTGTACTCAGGCTTGCCATGCATAACTTCACAAAACAAAGCAGAGATGATTTCTGCCAGGAGAGCCAAAATGTTGGCATCAAAACAAACTGTTGCAGCCACTGCTGACCCAACAGCTGTTCCGTTCACAAGAGCCAAACCTTCCTTCGCCTGTAGCTCGAAAGGGGCCACAATTCCAGCTCTCTTCAAAGCTTCCATAGCAGGCATCTCTTTGCCTTCAGGCGTGATCACCTTCGAATTATGTCGGCCAGTTAGCAAGCCAGCAATGTAAGACAGTGGCACAAGATCACCTGAAGCAGTAATAGTTCCCCGCAGAGGCAGTTTTGGTATCAAATTTTCATTCATTAGCTTTGCCATGGATTCAAGAATCTCCCAACGGATACCAGAATAGCCCTGCATTAGCGTGTTTGCACGAACGAGCATAGCTGCCTTTGCATAACTTGTTGGGAGAAAATCTTTGCCAATGACTCCAGCATTCAAGAACCGGATGAGCTCAGTCTGAAGATCACTAGTCTTGGTGGTGCGTCTATGAGAAGTGGCACCAAATCCAGTGGTAACCCCATAAATATCTCTCCCACAAGAGATAGTTGCAGCAACCCAATCGGCACTCTTTGCTACACGGTCATGAGCTACTTCCTCGTCGAGGCGCACTTTCACTTCACCCCGACGAGCAATGGCAGTGACCTGAGCAACAGTAAGCGACGTGCCTTGGATGCCAACTTCTTTCGCATTTGCAAATTGTGACACCATCTGACACACCTCGTCGACATGGGCACACTGCATAGACTCTGCCGCTTTCTTCCAATGAGCTGATACATAACTCTTCGTCACACAAAGAGGGTTTTCGCTCTCGTTTGATCGAGAAACACCATTGACTCGAGAGGGAGTTCCGTTCGTCGCCATTTCACCACAACAAAAAGGCAAAGTATAGTCTTTTTTTGAGATAAAGGCAAGTATAGTCTAGTATATGAGTTTTAGCTGTTTGTTTTTGTGATGTTGGAAAATCTAAACAAGGAAGCATCTATTTATAGTGGCACAGTGAGTGGTTGTTGAGACGGCATTCCTGTTCAAACCTAATTTTTTTTATGGGACTGTTCATGGTCTTTTCTTAAGGCGTAATCAGGCACGTGGTAGGTAAAGATTAAATATTTTTTAAAATGGGATTAAGGAATTGTTAATTACAGGATTAGTTGAGCGTAAGTGAGGTGGGAAGTGATGGAAATTACTTACAAGTTGAGAAGTGGGGAACACAAGTGGTGGTGGGCGTCTGCATCGGCGTCTGCGTCAATGGTCCAAGTCTTTTGAAATGGAGAAAATGTATATAGTACAGTAATATAGTTGCTGTGGTGAGTTGAAATTTTTCTATCTTTTTGTGGTTGTTGAAGTTGTAATGCCTAATTCCTATTACTTTCTTAGCAGATGTGAAACTTTGACTATTGACCCATTTGGAAAAACTTGCCATTCATACAATATTTTTATTTGTCACGACTCACCTGCCAATGCCATGCATGTTTCGTATGTGCGAGAACAGAGAGCCATACAAGTATAAAAAACAATTACCTCAAAAAAAATCCAAGAAAAGATGTGAACGGCAGGACGAATCAGGAATTTCTCGTCAATTTCTGATTCAGTGATGATTTATTTGTTTTCTTGGAGAAATTTCCATTAATTTGTACAAGAAATTTCGAGGGAAAATGAAAAAAAAAAAAGACTTGGAAGATTCAAGCTAAGAAAAAATAATTTTTTTGAAACTTTCTCATGAATTTACTCAAGAACTTGTTAAGTAATTGAACTAGAAATTGATTGCTTCTTTTCATTGGTTACGTTTTTTGCTTGTTTTTCAGCTAGTAACTCCAAGAATTTAAAGACAGAAAAACGCTTTGTAATAGAAATTATAAGTTAGGAAACTCAAAAACCGTAAAATCATCCGAAGTTCTAAGTTTTTATATATCAAAGGTGAAAAGAGCAAGGAACAAGAAAAGTAACAGAAAGGAAAACAAAGGTGGGACTAAGACATAAACTAGAATATTATTCTGTTTTTATCTCATGGCCTGCAGGTCAATGCTCTTCGTCTCCTTAGGTATGGTTTGGAAAACTTCATTGCAAATTGATCACCAATGCTTGGTAAATCTGTGATCTCGAAATCGGATTCGAACTGGAATGCGCTGACAAGATTGAAGTTGTAGTTCAACTCCATCATAACAGAACTTGCATCTTTAGGGTTTAGCACGACCACCCTTTCGTAATCTTTCATCACTACAATCCCAGGAGCGTAGTAGCCGAATAGAGTTGCAGAACGGATCTGTCCTGTGTAGAATTCAAGGTCCAAACTCTGCGTTTTATACCATGTTTTCTGTTTATAAAGTTCCATCACCCACACCTCCATGAAACTCCTTCCACCTCCCATGCAGATGAAACCGAGCTTCCCTCCGTACTCGACGAGATTGAAACGTGTGTAGTCTTGTTTTTCGAGATGAGGAATCGAAAACAAGCTCCAACTCTCGTTGTTTTCTTGGAATGCAAGTATGGTGTTTCGGGATGTAAGCCAGTGAAGGGAACCACTTGCTAGTACCGAGCCCTCCCATGGACTGAAATAGCTCTTGAGCGGCAAGTTTACTTGTGGCAGTTGCTTCCATTTGAAGGTTTGTGAATGGAAGAGCTCGCAGCGAAGAGAGCGATCTTGATAGGGTTGCTTCTTAAAATTGCTACAATGTTTAGGTTCGGACAATCTTACTATCTTGTAGTGTAGAGGTTTTGTTCTTACCACAATCATACCTGTTGCTTCGGTTTGATACCGACTTTTAGGATTTGGGATTCTTTGACACTGTCTTGTAGTTGGTTTGCAGACATAGAATTGAGGAACTCTACGAATCTGTTCGTCATATCTGAAAAGCATAATTCCTTGTCTTGTCGACGCCTTGATCTTCGCATAACGAGGTAGGAAGTCGGGCGATATACCAGGAAGTAAAGGTGGTCCATCGTTGCTCAAGGGTAACAGCATTGAAGAATATTTGCCTTTATACAAGCTCTGCAGAAAAAACCCAGATGTGGTGTTGGTTCTTTGCCCAAGGAGATTCTTGAATGTCTGCTCATAGGTTAGGCTGTTGCATTCTTTCGAAAGAATTCTACAACAAGCTATGGTTTCTAAAGAACGAGTTAGAATCTCGATCATGATGTCCGCACACAGGCTCCGATCATGGGTTGTTGACTCCATTGTTGGTGGATTCAAGAATCAAGAACAGAGAAGAGGTTGGAAAATAGCTTGAAACGGGGAGAGATTGCTTAAAAAATAGTACAAAACCACACAGGAACTAATAATGGTGAAAAATACTAAAGGGAGACATCGTATATATAGAATTAGGTATCCTACATTTAACGTATCCTAATAGGAGAAGGAATTGGGTTTTTCTAATTAGGATTTCTTGGTTTTACTAATGTCCTTAGGATTTCTATATCCCAACTGTATTTATCTCGGCTAAATATATCAAGGAGGAGGTGGGCTTTACTAATGTCATAAGGATTCTACTATAGCAAAATTCCCTGGCTTAAATTGGCAATAAAAATGAAAAAAAATATGACGAAACTAAAACCATACCAAATAGAAAAGCTGGAAATCCGTTTCCTTGCAATTGACTGCAGGCATAAGTACCGATTTGAAATCAAGAGTGAAGATAAATCAGAAAATTCTACAGTTGATGAAGACAATCGACTTCCTACATGGTGGAGAATGCATCCACATTTAGCACCACTAATTGACACGCTTACCATCTTCCAGCTACCAATTACGGGACACACATATGACTAGTCTGCACAAGACTAAGTACTCAATACATAAAAATGTTATGCCAGAGCAGCAGAATGTATAAAACGTGACTAACTAAATAGTTAGCTGCCTAGGAGAGAGTACAAAGGTCAAGTCTCACCCACCGGTAAATATCAAGGTCGAGCTCTCTTGTTGCTGCAAGCAGGGCATTTGTATTGCTTAATGTGCTCAGCCCTGGCAGGAGTGATCTTCACACACTTCCCATGGAACCACTTTTCGCATAAATCACAGCAAATCCAGAACTCATCTGAGGCGTAGTTTTCTCCGCATGCCCCACACAAAGTATCCCCATGCTCGTCTTCTTCCTCCACATCCAATCCTTCATCATCATCCTTTGGAGGCCCCTTTGAAGTTTTAGCAGACTCAGATCCTCTCTGCTCCCATAACAAATGATAATAAGCAACATTAGCATTTATCACAACAGCTTATCCCAAGCTTGCAACAAAAAAATGGAGAAAAACTTAAGGAAGTTGTAGAAAACAGACAATTCTTACAATAAATTGAGCTCTTATATATCGAATTTTATATTACCACGAATTTGCTTATAGCTAGGAAACTATCAGTATTTTCCTCTGTCTGAAACGGTAGTTTAATAGGTCAATAACAGGGAAAATCATGACATTACTATTCATGGAAATGCTACCCAGGAAATACTTATTGCTATTTTGACCAAATCTATTATATGGAAGGCTCAGACAGCTTATCATCCCGTCCATGTACAACACAAACAAAGAACAGCAGCAGACTACGTGGGTTGGCAGCTCACATAAGGACACTGCATAATATGTCATTTTCAGTATAAACTAAAAAAGAAGTCCATATTACCCCTTTTGTGTTAGACTTGGATTTGTTGCTGTTATGGTTTGGGACTGATGACTTCTCCTTCGCCTGCTTCTTAGCTGATCCAGTAACGACTTCAAATATTGTGGGAATATCATTTATCATCATGAAGAGACGCTTCCTGCATCAAAATGCACTTCTTATTGCAGCCAAAAGCAAATTGAATACTGAAAGAAGAAAGAATAAGTGTTTCAACTGCAATAAAATCTGGTTCCATTTCCATTGCAAGAATAAGGCATTAACTTTGCAATAGTTTTTGTCATTGAAGTTCAGAAGTTGAAGATAAAAAAACAGGAGGAAGTACCTATCAGTTTTGTCAAAACCAAATCTAGCACCAAAATAGAAAGCGACAGCAAGTAACCATGCATCACTGTGAACAGCAACTAGAGAAAGCCAGTCTTTCTCTTGCATCCCATCTCTAGCAAAGTTAATGCCCAAGGCAGGCTCTGGGAGCTCCGGAGGTACTTCTTCGGCGGGCAAATTAACTTCCCACTGTTCATTTGGGAACCCATACAGGCAGAGATTCTCCTTCTCTGCAAGATATAGTAGTCAATAATAGCAGAACAGAATCATGTACAGATATAGTGGCCAAGGACATTGGGGCATATAACTCCTTAAAATGATTCTCAAATTATGAACATAGTAAAACGAAAGCACAAAACAATTGATACATGCATGCCTAACATCAGTTTACGAAGAGATGCAACGGTACTATATAAAAGACTGACTAAAAGGGAACCAACAGAGTTTCAAACTCAAAATATCATCGAGCAACTGTGGCATCCAACTTCTTCAAGAATTGAGAATATAAACATATCAAGCGACTGAATTTTAAAAAGAACCAGGGCAAGCTCCAAATGTAAAATGGGAGGAACAAAAAAGTCAAAACATTTTAAGTTAGGCCAACCCCAACCCAACATTTTTAGAACCAACAAAGTTTAACTTGATAACAAATCTGAAGTTTAAACTTCGAATTTTCAATTAGTAACAATTATTAAAAAATAGAGCTGAAGTAGCAGCATCATAAAATCAAAAATATATATAAAGAATGCAGATAAAGTTAGAAAACTCTAAAACAAAAGCAGAACAACAAGAACACTCACCAGGATCACACTGCTGGTAAAACTCTTCCACATCTGCAAAACCAACAAAAAAGGGGAGGGGGTGGGGGGGAATCAGTCACCAAAATATTAAGAAATGCAGAAAAATAAAATTGAAAAAAATGGGAACAGACCAGTGGTTAGAGCTTTAATCATGCCAGCTCTACGCCCCTTGAAATCCCTAAAAACCTCCTCGACAGTTCGTGGGTTGTACTGGACACCTCCGTCCATGTCTGCACAATTATGGCTGGGCGAGAAAGATTAAGCAAAATCTTCCTTCCAGAGAAAAACAGAGAGGGCAAAAGGGTAAATCTAAAGCTTGGAAGGGATAGTTATGGAGAGATGAGTAGCGAGAAAGGCCAAAGCAAGCATTTTTTTCCTTCAGTTTTCTGTATATGGGAGTAGCAGTTAGCAGCAGAGGAGAAGAAGAGGACCAGCAGAGAATACAAGGAGACAGGACAGAGACAGCAATGCTAAAACTACTAAAGATTGGGATATTATTTGTTTATTTTTTATTGTGGCATAAACTATAAATAAGATGTTTACTTTTCAGACCTTAGACTCTGACGTGGACAATGAAACCATCTCTCCAACACGTGGCGTTTTCTCTTTGGCTGGAGTAGCCAGGAAAAGATTCAATCGCTTTAACGTGAGCCGCGGCCATGGTTGGACCAATTGGGTTTCATCATCTTTGATCAGCGTCATCAGACGTGGGGAGAGATGTCTTTTCAGGTAATAAGCATGGCCGTGGTGCATGACTGCCTGGTGGGTGATGACTTATTACAAGCTTGATGCCGTACACGTGTCATGATGAGGCTGCTTTCGGAAGCGAATGTGAAAGAAAAGGATAATAGGGTGCGCATGATTATTCAGGTGCGCACCAGCGGCTTGCTCTAGTAGCGCTTGCAGCAGTTATTGGCGAACTCCGTTTTTGCGTTTTGAATCATGGGATCAACGGTGGAAACCGGAAAGATGTATGAACCTACACTGTAAGACAGGTTGCGAGTTTCCTGACTGGCTTTTTCGTGGAGAACCAAACGATAAGCAGCAACGCGTAGAAAGTAGTTCAGAACTCAAACTCGAGACTTAATTCTTATTTTGCAAAAAGAATTACTACTAAACTCAGTGCTCAGGAACGAGCAGCAAATTAATATAAATGCCGAACCTCATTACATTCATCGCTGACAGTTGAAGCTACTATTATCTTGATTTTGTTTTCTAATATTCAACTTTAAATTCTGAGGTAGGGAATAAGGATCCCCACAGCACATATCTAATATAGATCCAAATCATGGTCTATAGGAGTGACTTCGACTAGTTGGGATTTTCGGTCACCTAAGGCTAAGGGTTGTAAGTCACAAGCAATACCAACAGCGAAGGAAACTTAGTAAGAAATTGCAAAGAGTGGAGAATCTAACAACTCCAAGAATACTATTTCAATTGTCTAAGATTTCTTATTTCATACAATGAGAAGCAGGTCGCAACTGCGATATATACCAAGAGACCTGCACATTTTCTCCGGCATCTCCAACAGAAAAGTTGAATGCATCTAACTGGTCTCAGAGAACAGCACTTCCTCACAGGGAGCTTTTCATAGCTGCAACTTCAAGCACAAAAAAGGAACAAATTCTTTCAGATCTCGTATTGAGCCAATTTACAACATCTCAGCATTCTACATGCAAATAGTCATCTTCCTTGAAGATCTGAAAGCAGAAAGATTAAGAAACCCATCAAGAAGTGAAGAAAGGAGGTAAGGATGTGAGCTTTGGTTCTAGGGCCGACCTGTGGAATTCAAAAGATAGGTAGTTAAACTTTCAACAATTAACAGTAACTTAGACTTAGTCTCAAATTAAGAAGCAAGAGTACTAGGTAATAAACCACAAGCATGCAAAAACCTTAAGGGAATGAAATATGGTGCAAGAGGAGTAAATTATTTTTGCCTCTTCTTTACAAAATAAGGTGCATGAAAAGTTAAAAAGAAAAAAGAAAATCACCTTTCTCATTGGCTGATTCAGATTCCTTCTTCCCTGGAGCATGTTTCTCAAGAAACTGTCGACAGGTTTTCCAATAATGATCACCACCAGTCAGCCAGGTGTCCATATGCATGCCGGTTGGGAATTCCACAAAGGTGCATTCTTTGTTGCGAGCAGCTGCTTTTGCATAGAGTAATTGCATGTGGTATGGAGGGACCATTTCATCTTGCAATCCAGAGAGAAATATGATCGGCTGCTTAATCTGCAATTAAGAAGGTCAACTTTACCACTGATGCAAATAAATAGCAACAGCGGACCACTTCTGGATACTGCAACTGTCAGTCTGGAATTAGCTATGAAAACTGACCTCGCCAACAACGTCAATGGTACTCCATGGAGAACGCACAACAAAATTAAGAATTTTAGGACCTTTTGAAGCAGTGCCTCCAATAAACCATTTTAGAAAGGGCAATAGAACTCCAGCCATGTCCAGAATAGATGTAAAGGTGTTTTCCAGCATCAGTGCAGCAACCTGCAAGACACAGACACGGACGACATTTTGATGGTTCAAAAAAGCCAGGGATGACAAGATTATTTTGCAAATTATAAGCTGGAAAACAAACGATTCCAACAAAAACAATGGCAAGAATACTTAATCAGAAGATAATAGATTGCAATTATCAACAAGTACTTGGGTCAATTAGAAAAAAAATAGTAGAAATGATAAGGTTCTTAAGAGAAACATGCGATTGACTGATTGCACAAATCTGCTGATTATTCTTATTGATTGAAAGAATCAGCTGAGAAAAGTTGATACTCAATTATATAACATCATATCATATAATACAAATAAATGAAAAGCAATTACCAAGAATAGTATATTAGTTTGCTTCAGCCATCAACAGATATCTCTCAAACCAAATTGTTTCATGATATATAGCTAGATAGGTGCACCAACAGAAGACAAAATGACAACACCAAAGCGAAACCAATAACAACTAACTGGTATTGGAAACCATGATTTCTGTTTCATCATTTCTTGGGGAAGAAGGTTATTTACACAGAATCATGTATTACCATGTCATTAGTCACCAGTCAGTTCATATACAACTTAAACCACATTATGTTGAGCAACAGTAACAATAAATGACTCCAGAGCCCACTGAACCATCATCTGCACTCTAGTATATATCAGATACTTCTGTGACTAACTTCAGAAACTCCAAAGGTAACCAAAGAAATGAATCCCCCTCCTTTTTTTATCTCTCACATATAAGAGTCACACACCGCAAGGTCACTGAAAATAGTCTTGTCCTAGAACACTTCACAGCCCAATGACAGTTAAACTCAAAGCCTAGTCAAAAAACCACAACTGCTTGAATATCCTGCCTCACTTTCCAGTTTCCACCAAAAGAAATGTAAAACAGTTGAAGTTGTAATAGTAATACCTTATCAGGATTGTTTTTGGTAAGCACAGCCCCAACTGCACCCCCAAGAGACCTCCCAAAGACAACTATTCTAGATGTATCAATGTCAGTCCTCCCAACAAGATGATCCAATGCAGCCTACACAACAAAACAGTTAAAAGGGTAGCTCAAATTCCAACACCATAACTTGTGAAAGCCTGAGAGTAAAGAGAAACACAAACTTGAGCATCTCTTGTAATCCCAGGCTGAGTAGGATACCCTTCACTTGCCCCATAACTGTTCACCCAAAACATATAAATAAATATTTCGCATCAACTGAGTTAGTCAGTCAAAAAAAGCAACGAGAAAGAGGTAATACAAATGCAAGGGAACAAGTACCCTCGGTATGAAAGCATGAATACATTGCACTGCAACTTCTGTATCATTACCCGAACCATTTCAAGACGGTGAGCAATATCTACACATAACAAGTTAAAGGCAACCAAAAAAGGCTCCAGATTCCAAGCAACACAACTTTGTTCCCAAATCGAACAGTACAACAAAATTATCAAACAAAAGAATCGATGCTTAAACTAAAAGGATACTCCCAGCATTCTCTTGGAAGAACAAGATGGTTGGACCTGCATAACAACGAAATTCGTAACTAACTTTCCTAAATTAACTGAAACACTAAGCTCAGCAATTAAGAAATGCAACTAGCATTCACAGATTGGATTTATTTACTTAATGAGCTACGGTAAAACAGTACTGTCCGAGCGAAATTGCAAATCCGCTAACAACCAAACCCTAACAAAGTAGGCGAACAAGCAATGACACTAGAATTAGATTTGAAAAGAGCGACGGACCTCGGCAGTCGGGGAAGAGTTTGATGAACCAAGCGTGGAGACGAACGCCGTCGGAGGATCGAAGCCAGACGTCTTCGTAGGCGAGACGGAGGCGGGCAGGGGTAATCGGGTAGGACTTGGTCAAGCCGGGTAAGACCGGAACGTAGACGAGCTTCTCTTGAAATGCGACCAGAAGTGCCATCCCCGCCACCACTATGCCACCTACTCCGTACAGCAACAAGCTGACGTACGACACCATTTTGGCTAGCTACTACTTGTCGTTCCGACTCGAGGCCTCGATTTCCCGGCGAGATATTTTTAGTGAGGAATAATGATTTGATTTGACGTTCTCCAATCTGAATTCTGCTTGCTTGCTTCTGTTTTTTGATTTTTCTTCTTTTTGTGCTCCTTTTTCTATTTTTTTCCCTTTTTTTATGACTCTTTTTCTTTTTTCTGCTTGCGGGTTTAGGAAGCTGGGGTTTGGATAAATCTGGATTTTTTTCTTTTCCTTACCAAAAAAGGTAAATGTGGGATTTTTTTTTGTCAAGGTTCAAACCCATGTGGAGTTTGATTTATTTATTTGCTAAACAAGTTTAATTAAATTTTAACTCGTTTAATCTAATTAAATTCAGTTAAGTATGTTGTTGAGCTAATTAAATTAGCTAATAATTTTTACTAACTAACTATGAATGGAACTCACGGTATAACTTTTACTAACTATGAACCGAACCCATCCGAATGAGTTTAGAATGAGTTGGTTTAATTAAAGTCTCAAGTTCGAACTTTAAAAGCACAAATTGGGAAGAGGTGAGTTGTCTACGAATTTTAGAAGTCTCGAATCTAAATTGGTCAGCCCAATAAATAGGGGTGGTAATATGAGCACCGTCCATATACTCGACCCGCCCCCTGATTTTAGAAAAAACATGAACAAACAATTTTATTCTCATTTAATAAACGACACCGTCAAACCAAATTATGAATTGAACCCATGACACCCTACAAAGTGGGCATGCCCTAACGTTATTTTTCATGTGTAAATTCACTTACTTCCATTTTCTAAACAAAATAAAAGAAAATGCTCAATCAGACCAAATTACAAATAATGAAGCTTTTGATCAAAAGCCAGAATCTCATGCTTTATTTGATAAATGTAAAATCGACCAGGCAAACACATGGTTCACACCTGACCATATAATGGAATGGATCATCAACTTAGAAATTCAAGCATTAACTCTTTTCAACAATGATAACATGCTTGTACGTTGACAAGAAAACAACATATATATATTGGTAGATTAGAATCTTCAATGCACTTTCTATAGCAAACAAACTGAAGCTGACATGGAAAGTAAAGATTCAAAGCCAAGGATGAGTTGCCCGACCGTCCACGCGGTCTCTGTTCCCAGTTCTCACCGAACAACGGGAGCACAGTGATTGGTACCATTGCACATGACTCCCCCACCACTTTGCATGGAGCCACCGATGTGAGTGACCATACCTGAGAACTTCGAATTTGACTGCCTATAAAAGACATCACTACGGGTGACGTTGGTGATGTCTGAGCAGGAAGAATTTGAAGCGCCAGATTGGACACTTCCAGTGTGACAAGTTCCAACAGATGCAGAATCCTCTTGATGAGATTGGATGGGATTCATGGCACTATACTTGCAATGGTTAGAAGTTGTACCAGGCTGTTGAAGCTCTTTTGAGCTGAGAAAGCGTCCACCAGTACCCCTTACCCTTTTTAATGCATGAAGGTGGCGAGACTCGTGAAGATATGGCTGCATTCGTAACAGGTGAGTTAGTAGGGAACAAACATAGTTCAATAAAATGCTCTGGAATATGCAATTTGCCTTGCACGCAATAACAGCTAACTGAATATACAAACCTTCCGAGATCTCACAAGCTTGTTTTGAGCCTCGAGCTTAGCACGTGATTGTCTCCTCCTAAGAATTCCATGGTATTGTTTTGCATTGACATAAATGGGGCCATCATCAGCTAGCTCAAGTGGCACACGCAAGACTGTAGGGCCCACAATCTGAGAACCCAGTTGGGGCTGTATCTGGCCAGTTCAATAGAAAGTTTTCATTTTTTTTCCTTTGGTTAAGGAAATGGAATTACATCAAGTGCACAATGGTTGCTATAGATTAGCAAACATGAATATCAACAGAATAGCGCTAGGCATAAACTATAGCTTTAGAAAATTAAAATTCATAACTATCCATCGGACACTCAATACAGGAAAAAAGACTGGCCTTATCACGGGGCTGGAGAACAATCAATATATGTAATTGCCATAAAAAAGTGACCAGTAAAATATGGAGACCTTGCAGAAAAAAGAATTTTCCGATAAATAGTCTGTATGCAGAAATTTTCACTGCTGGCGCATGAAAAAAACAAGAAAACAAGGCACTATCATGCCAGAACATGGACGGCAAACAAGTACAGTGTGGACAATAAAACTCACAATGGTATGTGGTCCATATGTAGTGAAAAAACCACCTAAGTATGGCTCAGCATATGCATACGGGGGATCAACCTGAAATGGAATCCAAAGTATTAGCTCATAACAAAACTGACAAGTAAACCCCGCAAAACAGCACAACCCACCATTAAATGGCTATCAGTTTGCGAAGGATTGACTGCAATATCTGGAATAGTCAAAGCAAAAAGTGACTTCAGTTTTGCTCCAGCACCCTTCATTTCATCTTGACCTGGAAGAAATAACAAGGTGGATGATGAGCTACCTTGGCATAGTACTTGAGCCACAAAACTCATCTTTTGAGATATACATGTCCCAGTATTCTTAACACATGAAAGGGTGCAATTATAAATCAAAGCAGATAACCATACAAAATAACAAAACTGCTATCAACATTATGAATTCAACTGCCACAATGACATCCAGTCTTTGTCCACCAAAACATACAGTCACCTTAATTATCTTTCTGATCATCTAAAAAGCTCTCTCATTAATTTGGAAATATGCTAAAGAATCCTCAAGGAATGCCTATCAAATAAAGGGAGAGAACGTTTTTTTCCGCACAAGATAGTTTTGTGCTCAAAAGTGGAATAAACTTTCACCATGTTTTCTCCTGTATTAATTGGACCCTGCAACTATGATGCAAGGAATCTAAAATATAACCAAAATCTTTACCAGATTCAGTTGAAATGCATTGGTCTCGAGAGCTGGTCCCTCCTGAAGCACTTACATCACTGTGAGAGTGACCAATAGATTGACTTGAGGATGATTCATGGTCCAGAAGTTGAAATCCTAAATGCTTTGCTTCATGATAAACTTTTGGTGGAGATTCCACTTTAAAGCAAATATTCTTTGACAAAGAGAGTGGAACCTGCTGTCCATTGGAATCCCACCACAATGGACAACTAACAGAGAATTGGGGTTGATCAAAACCTTTTTTGACCAAGTTTGGAATTCGCACAGCCATCAAGTTTACCTATCTGCATTGAGTTGGATGAAAATTCAGAACATATTTAATATAACACAGATATCCTTTGAAATTAGTGATCATCTATGGAAGGGAAAACAAGACCTGATGAGCTATAAGTCAACACACATTACCAAAGGAACCAGTTAAAAAGTAGAAAGTCAACTAATTTTGCACAACAAAACAATCAACCTGAAGCAAATCATAAGCACACATATGCTAAATGGAAATACAAGGAAAAATTCATATTCGGTACAAATGCAAGTGATAAAAACTCTAATAAAAAAAAACAAGACCAAGAAAAGAAGATATTCCAGTGTGCCATATTTAACTTTTAATGTAATAAGTTAGAAATACAGAATTTTTTCTACAACTTAGTATACCATGATCCCCTAACTAACAGCACTTAAGCTGCATTTATTTCACTGACACACCCGAAATGAATCAATGACTCTAAGATCACAAGATCCACTACTTATCTTTGCATGCAACAGACGCCCGGCTTCAAAAATCTTCAAAAATCATCCATTCTAAATTTGACATCAAGGATGTGAATAGCACGGGCTTTCTTTCTACATGCAAGTATGACATAAATGGGAAACAAACAAAACGCCTTACACAAACAGACAATCAAGGCGACACTAGACCATTTTGTAAGCAGGAAAACTAGACAATCAGGTAAACATCCTTTACCCATAAACCTATAGAATTGCATGATCGATCAAATCCAACTTATCAAAACCGCAATTCACAAGAAGCAAATTCAATAACCAGAAAAAAGAACATTACCAAAAAGGGTAAAACTTACTCTATTAAGAAGAACGCATTGAACAAAACGGATGAAAGAATAAAAAGGGCTTAGATAGGAAAACATCCAAAAGGTTTTCCAACAAGATATATCAAAAAGATGAAAGAATAGAAGCAAAATAAACCCAAAAGAATGATAAAAAATAATACTAGTAATAGTAGACGCAGACCAAAATGATGTAAAACAACTTGAGAAGAAAACTACATACAATCCCACATCTTAATCACTCACCACCACCACCATGAGCTCAAAGAACATCAGCATATGATCTCAAAATCCACATGCACACAAAAAGAACACCAAATAACACATATCCGCTTACTCTGCATAAATTAAAGTAAGAAAAAAGCAAGCAAGCAACATGGCAAAGCCATGATAAAGTAAAAGAGTAAGAAAGAAATAATGAAATGGATAAGGGATAAAGAGAAAGAAAAAAATAATAAAGAGAATGAAAGAAAGGCAAGACCTTTGGATCTTGTGAGCAGCAGTGGTAATGGTCAATAAGAAGAAGAGGAAGGAAGGTGGAAATGAAATGTTGTTGGGCAGAACTTGAACATGTCTCCTTTCTTCAGACTCTCTGTTGTTCCTCTCTCTCTCTTCTTCTTCTTCACTTAATTTAGTAATTTAGTAATTTAGTAGAAAGGAAGAAGAAAAAAGAGAAACAAAATGTATTTTTCTCCTCTCTTTTTTATTATGTGCGGGGTCCAACACGGTGCTATTTTGGATTTATTCAATCGTAGCCGCCCTCTCCATAAAAAGTTAAAACTGTCCTCGCCATTGGCCACGCGCGGCTTGGGCCAGATGCTGCTTCCCTGCGGATTTGACACATGTGATGAGCGGCTAACCGTCCGCTAATATTATTCGAGCATGATTCTTTAAGTAGCATATATTTTCCCAAAAATATTAATTTATTTGTTTGTTTTTATTTTTAAATAACACAAAAGTCAAAAGGAAGTGTTCATTTATTTATTTGTTTGTTTGTTTGTTTATTACTCTTACTCTTACATTGATGTTTTAATTTATGTTTTCTATTTCATTACGCGCGCAAATCGCAAAGACTATATATAGTGTATGTTAAGATTAAGGTGTTTAGTTAAGTATTGGAAGCCTTGCTGGCCACCAGATATTGATTAATAAACCATTTAATATAACTGTTTATAAATGATGAGGTTGTAGTTTTGGACATATAATTAGTCGCATTAAAATATTAGGTTGTGGTTTTACACTTTAATAACCGGTTATTAACTGCACTTGTTTAATATTTATATATATTTTTAATAAAATTAATAACTATAATAATAGATAATGCATAAAACAAAATCAATGCAGATTTTGATGGATATTTTCGATTTCATGTTAGATGTATTTAGCAGGGGTAATTTTACATTATTGTGATATTTATTGCATAATTATTATTATTTACTTAATAATATTTTTATTATATTTATTAATTTCATCAAATTAATTATGTATTCTTTTTACAGGTGGATGGCCGCTAATCACGAACAATTCATGAGGAAACTGACGATTTAAGATAGTGTAAATTTCCCGATTGCAGTGAGTTTATGTTTTTGAGAGAAATTAAGTAGTTAGATTGTAGTATGGATAATTTTCATGGTTACTCGCACCACGCTCATCCCTAAATTAAGTGGATAAATATATTGACTTATTTTGGTTCAATTATAGATGTAATGGGCTTAGTGTGGTGAATTTTATCTTTTTTTTCATAAATTATTGAGCGAAAATGGAAAATAAATAAATTCCATATTCCAAATTATATTATATTAATCAATAATTATAAGTCGCCCCTGGTGAGTTGTTGTTGGATCTAGTTTTTAAGCCTCGGCATGTGATTTGGGAGCGGATAGGTCTGGAGTTTAGACTTGCTTATTAAGGGGAAATGATGGTGTCTTTAAGAATGGATTTTTCTTTCAAGTGTAGATTTGAAGGAAACAACAAATATACATATACATATATATAATACCATAATTAACTTCCAAGTCAACTTGCTGTCTCAATTTAAGCAATGTCTGGTCTCATAAAAATTGCAGTATTCTTAATATTTATAGGTCAATGGTCATATGACTCCGTTGTTCCGCTGATGGTAAAAAAATTAGCAAAATCGCAAGAGTTTGAGTCTCACCCCATCAATCGATGAAGTTGGGCTAGCAATGAAGAAGAAATGGTAGGGTAAGGTCGAAATTATGTCTTTCTCGGAACACGACGCCAGTGCAGACGAACAATTCAGCGAGGACTCTTGTTTTCTTGGTCTTTTTTGAGTGATGGGAAATGTCATATTCATATATGGCTCCAACCACCCCATCTCCCAACCAAAATTGAAAAACAGGGCCACCAAAATTAATTACCCAACTCAACAGTAAACCTGCCTTCTAAATTTAATGCATTCATAGTAACCCCTATTTTATTGAACCCCCCTTGTGACTGTGATAGGTCAGTATCAATACGAAACTTCAAATCCACATAGATGTAAATAGCTAAAAATTGTATGTGTTATATCACACTTCACACCCTATTCACATAACCAGAGTCATTAATGGAATCCATACAGTATGAAGTCATTGTGGGGGTACTAGATGCAAATGGACCCGATACTTGTGAATAAATAGAGCGTGAAGTATAACATAGGCCTAGCAATTCCGAGATTACCCAATAATTACTCTTGAAGCACTTACCTCGACCATTAGCATCTATTGATACCAAACTGTACCTTCCACCGTCAATATTCTTCACTTGATAGATGTAGGGGTGTCAATATGGGATCAGTCCCATAGACCCGTCCCGAATCCGGGGTCTCGGGTCGGGTTTGGGATCAATTTTTGGTCCCGTATAAGGTCGGGACCGGGTCCCTACCCAAAAAAGTTCGGGTCTGCCGGGTCTAGACCCGTCGGGTCTCGGGTCTGGACCCGGCTAAATTTTAAAAAAAGCCCTTTTCCCTATTCTCAATCGCATCTCTTTCTCATCTCATCTTTCTCACAAGCCGCACACACCCTCAGCCTCTCATCTCATCGTTCTGCTTCCACCACGCCGTCGCAGCCTTCCACCCACGGCGATGATCCACTCCATTGAAGAAATCCCAGATTTCACCCCAATTATCCACGCGCTCTGTATCAACGTGGGCACACTCTCCCCTTCCTGGTTACCGGCGATGAAGGCTGCTGTTGAGTTGGCGCATAAGTTGGGTAAGCCTTGGATTCTTGACCCAGTTGCCGCCGGAGCTTCCAGTTTCCGGTTGAAGGTTTGTTTAGAGCTCGTGGAAATGAAACCTACTGTTATAAGAGGGAATGGGTCTGAAATCATTTCACTTTCGAAGGCTTCTTTAGGAGGAACTAAGGTATTAATTGTTTGTTTTTTCTTGTGTTTTTGTTCTCTGTTACTTGAGCCAGCACTCAGATGTTTTGATGAAGCAACTGTATGACCCAATTCCTAAGAAATGCCTCTGGTTTTATGTCCTAAGAAATGCCTCTGGTTTTATGCATTATTTGGGTTTGGGATCGTGGTGGCAGAGAATTCCCAATCCTGATTAATTTTGGAATTGCAAATTTGTTGCTTTTACAAACTTCAGCAGTTAAATTCAACACTGGTTCAAATCTTGAATTGGGATTCTTGTGTGTTTATTGTGCTTTTGGATTGTAGTTCTTGTTTTGTCATCTTATATTCGCTTCAACACTAGAAAAATTTCCCGGGTCCAGTTTTCCCGGGTCTGGACCCGAGATCCGGGTTCTTACACCGGCCAGGACCGGGACCAACTTTTGGTCCCGTTTTTTTCCGGGACCGGGTCTGGTCCCGACCCGAAAATCTCGAGACTGACCGGGTCCGGGACCGGGTCCGGCCCGCAGTCCCGTTTTGACCCCCTAGATAGATGTGTCAATTTCAAAAGGCCGGCAACTCTCCCTGCAAGCCTTTATATTACCTAAGGCTCTGTTTGACATTCCAGTTTTGTGGGAAAAAATTCGGTGGGAAAATGATTTTTGGAAAACGGAGTGTGCTGCTTGGTAAAAAATTTAAAAAGTGTTGTGAGATACCTGAGTTGTTTGGTAAAAAAGTTTGGTGGGAAAACATTGGAGTATAAAACCCATTTTCAAAAAATTAATAAAAATAGGAAAAGTGGATTTAGAATTACTTATCTTGAAATAAAGATTTTATTGTGGTAGTTTTTAATTTATTTTGTTAGTTATATAAAGTAAAAAAATTAAAATGAAATGAAAAAGAAAAAAAAAAAAGGAGAGAGAAGGCCAAACCGTTGGCTGGCTGGAGCAAAATGCTCTATTCCCTAAACCCCTATTTTGCTGGGTTGGCCACCTAAAAATGCCAATTTTCATTTGTTGAACCATTTCAGTCTGGGAATGCTGGGTTGTACCCAACCCAGACTCCCAAAAGCACCTAAGTAGTCAATCCCATTAGGATATTACTTCTTAAATTCCTCCCAAAGTAAAAGGAAACAAATAAGATTTAAGCAATTTTCAATCACCATGGTTAGAAAGGCAGGCACGTCGACAAGAAGGCAAAGAGGGGGAGAAACAGAGAGATCATTAAATATTAAACAGAAAAAATATTGTACACGAGCATACCGCATAATATTAAATGACAATGGTCAAACAAATCAGCAGAAACATCTAAAATTTCAGGTGACTTCGTTCTTTTCTTTTCCTGTGTATGAACTTCAAGCAACTATTGACTGAAAGGGTTAGTGACACAACTGGATGGCAGGTTGGTTCAAGGCTCTTTGCAAAAAATCATCTAAAAAAGGGAAAGCTATAGACTTTATCAAAGAAAGAAATAAGAAACTACAAAACTTAAGTACAGCTAAAACTGTAGGAACAAATGGCGTGGCAAACCTGCCCTATGTGATGGAGATAGATACAGATCGACAGCAGAATACATCTCCCACAAGCAGCACTGGTTGCAGCACACATTTATCAGGAGCAACTTGAAGAGGACGGGAAAAAGTAGATGCGTTTCAGCCGTCCCTGAACACAAGATGACTGTCATCATAACAAATTGAATAGGATCCAAGAGCATTAATACCAGTGATACACTCAAACAATAAACCGCTTTCACGATTTATCATGGTAATCGCAAATAATTTCAAAGGAGAAAGATTTGAAAAGGAATTTCCCATCAGGTCACAAGTGGTTGGAAATTTGGATAAATAAATAGCCAAGCAAGTTAAACAACAAAAATTTCACAGTTCTTGAACGACAACCATATACCTCAATATCTAGGTAATTTTCAACTAGCAACTTCAAAATTTCAGCCAACTATGTGATTAAAAAACCATATGCACCAATTGATTCTGCATTACTGCAGACATTCAAAGATGCTAAATAAATTAGCCAAAGGAGCTCACCATGTGAATCTACAGCTGTAAGTTTATCTTTTGCGACCATTTGAAAATATTGGAGTGAACTTGGTCTCCCCCTAATTCCTCTCCAGTAGCCCCTGCTGCTACTCTTATAATGTCCTCTATCAATGCAAAATTCCCCATTATGTCAACATGGGAGCCGCTTTGTGTGCCCCGACCCTCCAGAAGGTTAGCTGGAGGTGCATGATAGTACTCCCTTATGTAAGTAGGAATGCCAGAAGGATTGAATCGTGTTTTCCCTCGCCAACCTTTGGCACACATAAAACCAGCACTCAGAACAGGAACAGTTTCATCTCCATTAACCAAAAAAACTCCATCTTTCAAGCAAGAGTCCTCGTTTTCACCATCTGCAGAGGAATCTATCTGAAAGGGAATTGAGCATTCACCAGCAGCAGTTAGCTTGTAAACATAAGCTCTTTCAGTAGGTATTCCAACTCCATACATGGAATATATCTCCATGTCAGGAGCATTTGGTAATCTGCAAAATCAGCATAGATGATTACTTTCTCCCCAAAAAAATTTACTACCAGTCAAAGTTGAAAAGGTTGGATTCAGGAAGGAAATTCCAGGATAGGACACGAGATGCAAGTCCAATGACTCCAATTGTCATAATCTAGCCATACAAAGGATGGTAATGTAAAAACAGCTAACTACCAGCCCTAGAATGTCGATGGTAACAGACAGTGAAAGCGCATCAGTCAAAAACCCAATTTGAGCCCACGAGTCATGCCCTAGAAATTACCACATGCAATGACAGTAAAATGGAAAATTCTTACCTTGTTTCCAAGGGATTAGACCAATATTTGAAGTGTTTGTATTTTGGGTCATCTAAATCATCCGCAATTCCATGGGAAAAATGAGCGCTTCCACGCTCCATAAGCCTGGGAGCAACAAAATGAAGCAGATCCAAAATTGTTCCAGCAGTGTAAAGTTTGTAATCCACTACAGCTTTGATTCCACCAATACCCATTTCTTGGTACTCCGTCCACAGATCACAGTTGTTTGCTAGCTTATTACCCTTCACAGCACCCTGTGAACCAACAACATCTGAAAACATTAGACAAACCTGACAGAAACACATACACACACGCACAAGCACACACAGAGATACCAAAACAACTCAAACGATAACCAATTGTAAGAGGTTGTATCTAATAGCTGACAGAAGTGAGCATCAAAGTGACAAATGTGAGCCAAATCTACATTACCTTCCCTGAAATTCAGGAGACATAAAAGCTGACAAAGACTTAAGAGTAAAACACAGGGGAACAACCGTCAAGCTCTGAAATGATTGCATGAGCATTCTATTAGATTAACATAACTGCTTGTACATGCTCATGTTTAAAAATTAAGATTAGAAGAGCGATTTATCCAAGAAAAGAAATTCTGAAAATGCAGTACTCTGGAGAATTTTGTATATGCCAGTATACGGTTGTTACCAAAGGAACTAAATATAATGAGTAAAGCAAGTAAAGATTAGAAGCACATCCATCCATCAAAATTACTTGAAAAACAAGTTCTCTAGAGAATTATTAAATAACATAATAATTACAAAAAAGAACCAAAAAAATAAAATTGGTAGCAAAGGCAAAGCAACAAATAAAGACATAAAAGATCCAATTAACGATAACAATTCTTTCCAAATAAGAAAAATACACCCTTATGTTTGCTTGTCGGTGTGTCTGAGTATTTATGTAGTTCAGCATATGGGCTGCTATGAAAGGGGTAAGGAGGGAGAGAATGAAAGCATCCACTTATGTTTATACGTGTTTTAACATCTAACAATGAATTGCTTTCTAGTTAATCAGAAGTGAAGACAATAAATAATGTCATTTGAAAAATTACCTTGAACTCCATTCTTTCAACCTTGGAGGAATGAAGCCCGACTACATCTTTCCCAAAAGATATGATTCTTCCATAGTTCGCACTTTCTTTAGAAATTGAACCGTGTTTCCCAGTTTCTTTCATATCACGCGTATTATTATTCTTAGGTTTCTTTATGCCACAGTTGTAGCTTTCTTCAGGTGACCAGTCAAGACCACCCCAAATGGTTTCCCCACCTTTTGGTATCATTGACATTGTTGAATCCCATGTACGAGTCATCCGCATCAAATGTTGCAGAGTTTGAAGACCAAACACATCCTTATCCAGAAAACCTGGTGCGAAAGCCCTGTAGAACGATTAGCATTTCATCAAGGATGCCAAACACAAGAAAAAAGCATGCAGAGGTGATTCTAAGGAAACAAGTATGGTGATTGAGTTCATGAAATCACATGATTCATGAAAGGGTTTTAACCCATCCCAAATAATGTTGTGCTATGAAATTAAATTGAACTTAAAGCAGTGTGTTATCAGTCTGACCATATGCTTTCTGCAAAAAACTACACCATTTGCATATAAAGTAAGTAAACGGCTAAAATTGAAGGGTTCAAAATGTTCATGGACTATTCTCACTTTGTCAGAAAAGTGTGTATCATGTTAAACATTCAGAAAACAAGCACAAAAGTACTTACACAAACTCATGTCAAACTTGAACCAATATTGAAAATTGGAGAAAATGAAAACTGGCGACAACATTAATTGAATACCTGGCAACGGCAATATCCCTAGCTTCAATAGAGAAAAGTCCTGAGACTGCTTTTGGTACACCTAAGAAGGGTCCACCAATATTCATCACAGCTTTTATATGCTTGGCACACCAGTCTGATCCTCCCCCTCCACCCATTGGAGCTGGTGTCTCAACCCATTTCATAAAATGCAGAAAGTACAAAACCCCCATCGAATGGGGAATAACCACCACTTTATTCCCACCATTTGTAGCCACCATCAGTTCTATATTACTTTGTATCCTACTCAGTGATTGATCCCTCACCTGATAAATTCAGTTGCACAAATATCATAAAATGATTCCCACAACCACACTTACCAAATAGAAAATGAATGTACAAACCACAAAAGCACAACACACATGAAAATACAATTATACTAGCAGAAAATAAGATTGAGAATAGCTCGTATACTTGATCAGCACAAAGCAAAACATCAGTGACAGCAGAGTAATGTATAAAGTCCATACCTCAGTATTTTGAAACGAAATTCTCCAATCATAAGCAGCCATGTACATAGTTTTCTCCTCATACCCAATCCTCGCCAAATTAGCAATCAACACTGCCCAAACAAAATACCCTGGTGCAAAATAATCCGCTGCCACAAGTCCTGACACTGGCCTCACCCTTATACCGGGAGGGTCTAGTCCAGTCTCATTATCCAGCGACAGATGCTCTACCCAGCATAATGGTCTAGAAAGCCAAAAACAAAAAATTCATCGAAAGAAGAAAGAAAACATTGATAACCCCAAAACGATGTCGCTCTTTACCTCTTGTACAATTCGCCAAACGTTCCTCCCCAAAGCCGCTTCCTAAACAATCCTTCTGCACACTGATGCCCTTCCCATAATTCAAGCCCACCGGTAACAATCCCCGGCACAAAAACCACCGGATGCTTCGCGGTCAGCCCTTCTTTTCTCAATTTAACCCCGGGAGGGTCCGGCAACGGCCCGGTAATAGCCTCCGTCACGTATTGCGGGATCGACGCCGGCACCGCATTGTATAGAAACAACAAAAACCACCACGACGAACATATGAACCCGATGAACCAGCAACAGCTGTCGACGCAACTCCATTTCCTCAGCTTCTTCCTCTCCCTCGCTTCGGCTTGCTTCCTTTTCTGCCTCTCGTTCGCGTCGTCGTCTTGATTCGAGTTGGAAGCACCATCTATACTTGACCCCGGTTTTCTCCGTCGGAAAAGCGGCATCGTTTGGATGAAGTTTTCAACAATGCGAAGTCAGCTAGTTTAGAAACATGTGAGTGGTTTAGTTAATCTGTTATTCTATTTATGGCGGTGACGGAAGAGAAGCGCGGGAATGAGCTTTCCGGTGATGACGTGGAAGCAAGTGATTGGGCTGTGACTGGGTGACACAACCAACAACGGTGGTGGTGGGAGATGGAGGACGTTTGAAGGCGAGCCGAATGGAGAGATCGTGTGCTGGTTTTGTTTAAGTTTCCGTGCGGAGGCATGGGCACGAGGCGGGATTGGGTTATGTTCTGGGTTGTTCGTGACGAACCATGGAGAGCCGTTGAATTCGATGAACGGTGATCCTGCTGTCGGCTCTAAATGATCTAACGGTGAGGAAGGTGGTTTGTTTGTTTATTTGCAGTGGATAACAAAAAGTAGTTTTTCCGGTGTCGCTTTGTGGGGTAGTCTTGAAGTACTCGGAGTCAGAGATGCTGACACCGCAAAAAGTAAGAGACGTTTCACGTTTGGCAAAGAAAAAAAAGTTTAATTACTTTTCTTTTTTCTATTTTTTAATTTTTAATAAAAATATTTTATAATATATATATATATATATATATTTTTTTTTTTTGGATAAAAAACAACTTTCTTCTTCTTCTTGTTCGTACTGGGGTAGTAGTTTTTTTTTTTAAGGAAAAATATAATTGGATTAATTCAAATCTGCAACTACAAAAGGCGCGATCGTCTCGGGCATTCCTCTATCCATACATTTCCTAAACCGGAAATCAAAGCCAATTGGCCTAACTCATGCGCTGGGATATTCATGGACCGTTTTACGTGCACAAATGAGCAACTTTGGAAAGTAGAAGCTAAGTATGCCACCTCCTCCAACACTAATCATGCATAGCTTAAAGGAAAATCACCATTGGTCAGGGCTAGGATGTTCTGCAAGCAGTCAGACTCAACAATAATCTTGTCACACCCCCATTGGCGAGCTTGGGGTTATAGCGTCTCTGAGTGTCAGGGTCTCCGCTGTTTGCACCTCAGATCTATGAGGAAGGTAAATTACTCCTGAGAACATCGTTTCACCCCTAGCATCCCGAGCTATAAAGCCCAATCCAATTCTCGTCGCCCCTATTGTTGCGTCCGTGTTCAATTTTACCACTCCCGTATTCGGAGGCTACCATTTCGGGTCGACAGGTTGGGGATTCAGGGCAGCGGGCCTATGTTGCAGACACCATGCCTCCTTGAAATTAGATAATAATTTCCTACCTCTAATAAAAACCTCTTGAATTGATTCAGTGCACTGACGGAAAATCCTGTTATTCCTCGATGTCCATAGGGACCAGAGGATGGAGATGAGCTTCTCTATATCCGATACATCCAATGATGTCTTTAGCCCTGCTAGCCAATCCACCCAATTGTCACCTTGCAACCCCGAAACTCTCTCACAGAAAGCAAACTTTCCCCACACTCCCCTTGCAAACGGGCAAAACACCAACAAATGTGGGGTCGATTCCACCTCTTCATTGCAACAGGGACACACAGGGTCCACCAATACACCTCTCCGTACTAGGTTTACTCTGGCTGGGAGGGAACCATTACCTAGTCTCCACATGAGTTTTTTAACTTTGGAGGGATAGAAAGCCCCCACAAGAATTTCCACCAACCTCTGCTGGTATCCGGGCACTCTTGCAACGTTATTGTCATAAGGCAGTGGTATTCGCTTCAGATTGAATAATTTCCATTTGTGTTTCCTCTCCACACAAGAGTATCATTCGCCTCATTCCGACTAAGCGGTAGGCTTAATATCGCTGATATTTCCTATGGTAGAAATAGTTGCTCCACTAGGTCAGCCTTCCAGCACCTTAACTCCCTATCAATAAGCTCAGCCACTGTTGCCTCCTCATCGAGGCCCGTAACCGGCGCTGTGATTATCCCATTCGCAATTGTCGAAAGTCAGGATACTTTCCAAATCCGTATTCGTTCGTCGTTCCCTACCCTACAAAAGCATCCTTTATGTAGCATGGTTCTTCCTACCAGAGTGCTACGCCATACATAACTAGGGCGAGAGCCCATCCCAGCCTTTAGGAAATCTGAGTGGGGGAAGTAGCTCGCTTTCCAGATTTTGGAGAGTAGGGAGTTTTGTTTTTTATGCAGCCGCCACCCTTGTTTGGCTAGAAGCGCAAGATTAAATTCCCTGACTTTCCGAAACCTCATTCCTCCCACTTCCTTAGATCTACAAAGCTTATCCCAAGACACCTAGTGCATCTTACGCTCCTCCGAGTTTTCCCCCACTAGAATCTTCTTGTCGCATTTTCTATGTCTCACAGATAGAGATTGTGATCTCAAAACAACTCATCATATACGTCGGGATGGACTGGATGACCGATTTAATTAGAACATCCCTCCCTACTTGGGATAACTTTTTCTCTTTCCACCCTCCCAGTCTCTTGCAAATCCTATCCTGTATCGGTGCGAACATCCCTCTCTTAGCGCGACCAAAAGACACTGGAAGCCCCAAGTACCTGGCATGGGATTCCATCTCCACCATTCCTAATCTTGCTTTTACCCGTATTCTAGCGTCGTGGCCTACGTTCTTGCTGAAGCACACTTCTGATTTTTCTAGATTTACTTTTTGGCCAGAGGCTTTCTCGTAGTCCTTTAGAATGGAGATAATGACGGATGCCTCCCCTTCCTCCCCTTTCGCAAAAATGAGGTTGTCATCCGTATTGTCGCACCCCCTTTTTCGTTGAAAACGAGTTTAAGGTTCGGGACGGATGCTAAGCATAAATGGATGCTTCGCATAATGCAATGAAGTCGCCACCCTATTTTCTAAGGTTTAGGGAACCTAATGTCATGGCATAAAATAAAATAAAACTAAGGCACATTGTGGTCTAAACCAAAGAACGAAGGTTCGAGGTTGTATTATGGACTCGGGAATGTGTTAGGCACCCAAGTCACATCCTTAAAAGGTTACCGGTAAAAAGGTGTTTGAATACAGTTTTGATATACAAAAATTTGTTTAATGATCGAAGCATGTCAACCAATTCTTCCCACGAACTCAAGTCACTTTCCAATCATTTACATAGGCCAATGATTGAATCGTGTCAACAGAGTCCGCTTACCAAATTGGGACACTTTCCGATTATTTAAACTTTTTTGACGTGATTTGGCCCTCAAAGGTGACGTTACATCTTAGCATTATCGTAGGGACATGTTATTTCCGATCGGGACACGAAGGACGGGGTTACCGTTTGTTCGTTATGCTAGAGCGGACGTTCCTCCTTTTTCATCATCGGGTCATGCATGATTATCTAGTTACTAAGTGATCCTAACATGGGTAAAACTAACATTGTACCATTTTCATGAATGCCAATAACCGTGTGGGATCGAAGCCACCATGCTCACATATCAATATAGCAATTAATCTCATGGCATAAAAAGCAAGTGATGTAAACACGTAAACATGTGGATTGATTTTATCATGCACATAAATAATGAGGTTTTTAGCATTTTTAAATATCATGTGTACAAATAATATTTGCAATAAAAACATTAAATAAATAAAAGAGGCTAGAAGAAATGCGTACTTGCGTTGCATGAACTTGATCAACCTTGCAAATTGAAAGTGTTAATAATGGTTTGAAAATAAATAAATAATAAAGAGCGCATGCAAAACATTTAATTAATTTACGACAAGTAAGCAATTAATTAAATAAAACATGGCATAACAAATAAACAAATCATTTAAAACATGCAAGCATTTAATTAAACAGAACATGGCATAAACAAATTATTTAAATCATGCAAGCATTTAATTAAATAAAGCATGGCATAAATAAATTATTGGGTCAATAGCATTTAGACCCCCTGTACTAACGCGAAAAACAAACTCCTCCCCTGGACTATCAACTTTTTATTTGACCTCCCCGGGACTTAAAGTCAATGCATCATTGGTCCATTCCGTTAGTTTGACTAACAGATCATTAAATGTGACTCAGGTTAGCCAGTTGCAAAAAAAAAAATATATTTTTTCATTTTTTGAAAAACAATATAATTAATTTTTAAAATTTAAAAAAATAATATAATTAATTTTTAAAATTCAGAAAAATAATGTATTAATTTAAAAAATACAAAAAATACTGTAATTAATTTTAAAAATGCAAAAAAATAATATATTTCATTTAAAAAATTCAAAAAAAATACTGTAATTAATTTTAAAAATATATAAAAATAATATAATTTCATCCTTTCTTTCTTTTTCTTTTTAAATCTAAAAGTTTATACTAATATGCACGATTTTAATTTCAAGTTCATTGGTACGGTTTTGGGCCTTGTTTTTACAATCCACCGTTCTCTCCGATCAATTCTTAATTCCAATTTCAATTAATTCTTAATTCCAATCGATTTCAAATTTCAATTAATTTCTTAATTTCTCATCCTCCTCTGCAACCCACCAAATCACCGCCACACATCAACACCAAATCAGCCACTACAATTCCAATTTCAATTAATTCTTAATTCCAATCGATTTCAAATTTCAATTAATTTCTTAATTTCTCATCCTCCTCTGCAACCCACCAAATCACCGCCACACATCAACACCAAATCAGCCACCACAATTCCAATTTCAATTAATTCTTAATTCCAATCGATTTCAAATTTCAATTAATTTCTTAATTTCTCATCCTCCTCTGCAACCCACCAAATCACTGCCACCCATCAACACCAAATCAGCCACCACAATTCCAATTTCAATTAATTCTTAAATTCAAGAATTAGGAAAAAGAAAGCGAAGAAAGTTCTAGCTTCAAAAGATTTCCAGCTATGGATCCAGTAACCGCTCACGGTCATTCTCTTCCTCCTCCTTTCCACACTAGAGAGTAGAGATTTCCAGCTCCACCATCACCACCAGCAACAACAGCAGCACCACCAGTTCCAGCACCATCACCAACAGCAACAGCAACAGCAACTCCGAGGACGAGCAGAGCGGAAGCAGCAGCGGAATGAACAAATCGTCCTCGAAGCGCGAGCGAGAAGACAACAGCAGCGAAGGGAAGACCTGCCGGATCCAAGAACAAACCCAAACCACCAATCATCATCACCCGCGACAGATCCAAAACCATATCCAAAACCAGCAACCTCCCACGTTAGGGACAAATCAGCAGCAAATCCAAAACCAGATCCAAGAACAAGCCCAAGAACAACCCCATCTCCCAAATTCTAAGCTTGAAAGCACAACAACATGCTTCTTTCCAGATCTGGATTTGGTTAGATCCAGATCGGTTGTTGTTGCTGTAGATCCGCTTAAAAGCACAACAACATGCTTCTTCTTGTAGATCTGGATCTATTAGAGAGAGGGAAGTGAGGAGGAAGAAGATGAAAAGATTAAAAATTAAAAAAAGAAAAGAAGATGAACAACGCAGGGGAGATGGATTCATCATCTAATTTGTAGGAAAATTAAAAGAAGGAAAAGAAGAAAAAGATAACAACGTATATATAAAGAAAATATTTTTTTCTGATTTTTTTTTATTTTTATTTATTTATAAGAAAATAAGAAATGAAAAAAGAAAAAAAGAATTTTGAAACTAGAACAACCGGTTTTTTTTTCTTTTTTCAACTGGCTATAATGGGTCATCCTTGACTGTCTGTTAGTTTGACTGACGGCAGGGACCCCAATTTTGTTAAACTTTAGTTCAGGGACCTCTATTTGAATTTTTTTAGTCCAGGGGAGGAGTCTGTTTTTCGGCCTAAGTTCAGGGAGGTTTTACACTATTGACCCTAAATTATTTGAATCATGTAAGCATTTAATTAAATAAAATATGGCATAAACAAATTATTTGAATCATGTAAGCATTTAATTAAATAAAACATGGCATGAACAAAGCATTTAAAGCATGCAAGAATTACGAGAAATTAAATACGCAAGTTTACGAAAATTTAACAACATGCATACGAAACTTTTGTACGAAAATTAAATGGGCCGGGCTCACTATTTTTTATCAAAACAGTGGCTGGGCTTGGGATGAAATCAAGCCCAACCCTCATTTAAAAAACAAGATGGGCTTGTGACAAACTCAAGCCCATCACCTTTCTATTTTTCAATCCCGCCATCACCTTTCTTCTCCCTTCTTCTTCTTCTCCAAACCAGCCTCCATGGCTAAAGACCAAGCTAACCCAACATGGCAAATTAACCCAAAAACCCACCCAACAACACAAGCAACATAGCAGTGATTTATATCAACAAAAACAGCAAGGAAAAATTATCATGGCAGTGACGTTTTAATCAAAGGAAAAACAAGCTAATTAATATGCATTATGGCTATTAATTACTCAAGGCAATATGCCATTAAATTGAGGTAAGGAAAATGAAATTGGCATAAAAATTAAGCATTTGAACCAAGTTTGAGCAATTTATTCATGCATTAAGGAAGAAAACGAAAATTAAAGAAAAGCTAGAGTGAGAAAGCTTACCTCTCCAGGAGAGTTTTGGACCTAGAATGATGAGTAAGAAATGGTGATTAAGAGGAGATTTTGGTGCCCTTGATACCTTGCATGAAGCTTGCTATTTATAGAGGAAAATTGATAACACATAAAATTATCAGAAGGGCATAATGGACTTTGCACCTTCACAAAGTACTGTTGACCAGCCAAAACGGCATCGCGACCGTTTGACCAAGTCAACAGGAATAAGTGACCAAAGGACAAGTCTAGCCCGATTGTCTCAAATCGGGACAAGGCCGATCCATCCGCCCAAGCATGAGGAAACGGATCGGCACTGTTATATACCCTGGCCTGGTCAATGCGTCACCAAACGGCACCCAGCCGATTCTACACAACGGCAGCCTGCCGATTCCACCCCAACGACATCGTACTGATTGGGCACAGATATTAAGCTCCCCTCACAGATATTATTTATATAATACCCCATAGTCAGTATACATTTAGTCAAGGTTGGCAGGGAGGATAACCTGCTCCCATCAATTCATCATCTGACAACTGGACAAGGGGACGACTCCATTCCCCTAAAGTAAGGTCTCCACCCCACGTTATAATGATGAACCCCTACTCCTAGACCACCTGCTGCGGAAAAAGGGGAAGGGATGTCAGAAGATCTAACCACTCTAGCCCAGCCTAAGGACTAGAGGGAGGTATATAAAGGAAGTTTCTTCTTTTACTCAAACACACACGGAAAAATACACACATTTTCCCTACACTTAACCAGAACACTGACTTTGGCATTGGAGCTTTTAGGCCGGAAAACACTTCCGGCCCTGTGCAGGTCCCTCACGGAGCTCCAGCTACCACCCTCCAGCGTGCCACTTTACCAAAAACCCCTCACTCCCTTCAACGGATTATCATTTGGTGCTTTCATTGAGAGCTTTTGAGTTTTTGAGTGAGCAGCCTTGAAATTCAAAGCTCTTCTTTTTTCAATCTTATTGGGGTTTTATCATTTCCAAAAATGGCATCCGATCCAAACTTTCAATCAAATCAACCTACCAGTGGTGCTGCTGGTCAGTATGAAACTCCACCTCCTCACGTCTCATCTTCCCGTGTGGAAATGAACGCCGCAGCCCGCCGGCTTAATTTCCCAGAAATTCCAGAAGTGTTACTTCCCAGCACTCCACAACCTGCACCGTCTACAGCAGCAGTCATCCCACCAGCAGTCATGCATGAGTTCGCCGCCTTGCATCGACGGATGGATATGATGATGCAAACGTTTATGGGAAGGATCCCTCCGCCCGTTCACCAGCAAATCCTCCCCCAGCAGATCCTCTCCCAACAGATCATTCCTCAGCATATCCATGATCAACCTGCGGTGACTCCACCTTTAGTGCCTCCGCCCATGGCACTCCAGCCAGTCAGATCTGTCCACCAGCACGTCAGTCAGCCAGCTCAACGGGAAAATCCCTCGAATGAACTCCGGCTACCCCGTCAGAGTGAAAATTCGATTAGAGGGGAAGGATACCTGGACAACATGGAAGAGGCTAATAGCCGGGCAGTCCAGCGTAGCCCAAGAAGGAGCCAGAGGCAGTCAGTAGAAGGAAGATCCGAGAGAGGAAGAGGTCGAGAGAGGTCAATGGATCGGCCTCAGTCGGGAAGGGATCGCGAGAGGGCTGATCGGAACGCTTCCAGAGGCTCTGCCTCCCTACGAGCTCGTGAAGAGCAAGATGATGATCCAAAGAATCCTTTAACCTTTCGGGTTAGGAAGCATCGGGTGAGCAGACACGTCAAATTGCCAACCGATTCCTACATGGGGACGACAGATCCGACAGTTCATGTGAGTTTAGTAAAAAAACATGTTAAGTTTTTTACTAGAAAGGATGAGGCGCTGTGCCAAATATTCGTGATGACTCTGAAGGGAATCGCCAACACCTGGTTTGAGAAATTGCCAGCCGGATCTGTCGACAGTTTTGAGCAGTTGGCAAAAGTTTTCACAAGTCGATTTAGCTCTTGTATTCCTGTGGAGAAGTCTCCAGCGATTCTGTTTGATATGGTGCGAAAGTCGGGGGAATCCTTAACGATGTATGTCGCCAGATTCAATGCTGAGTTGGCGACTCTGCCCGACGTGGCGCCAAACTTTGCAGCTGAGGCTTTGAGGAGGAACTGCAGGTATCGGGAGTTGGAGAATGCTCTAATTGCGAGCACACCAAAGACCTTGGACCTCTTGCGGATCGAGGTGGACAAATATGCGAGGATGGAAGAAGCAGACTTCCAGCGGAAGAAACGGGAGGAGTCCGATCCCCCTAAGAAAGAAACGGATGTCCGCAAGCAGGGAGAAAAGAAGCAAACGGCTAGAGGCCGACAGGCGGATCGCCTCGCGGACTTCTCCACGTTGCAGCTAACTAAGCCGGTGGCGGAGATCTTCGCCATCATAGAAGAACAGAGATTGCCGATTCAGTATCCTAAGCGCAAACCTGGCGTCGTTATGGGACCGCATAAGGATTCCTACTGCCGTTTCCATAAGGCAAAAGGGCATGACACTGAGGATTGTTTCTCTCTTAAAAAGGCTATTGAAAAGTTCATTGAAGAGGGCTATTTGGGCGAATTTGCGGCCAAGGCTCGAAATAGGGCCAGGGAGGATCGAACTGACGGCAACAGGAGAGAAGTGGAAGCCGATCCCAATGCAGCCGGAACCAGTGTCCAGAGAGACAGAGGAAAGTAGCAGGTGTTGACAACCTCTCTCGATGAGTTCCCCATGATCAATTTGATAGCGGGAGGAACCCAGCAGGACGAATCGGAGGATGTACCGATTGGGGAAAAGAGAAAGCGGAATGATCCCGTTGGGGAAAAAAACAGGTCTATCGGAGCTGGACCGAATGGCCATAACATTTTCAGAGGAGGATGAGATCGGAGTGACATATCCTCAGAGTGAAGCATTAGTGGTAACAGCCATCATCGCCGATTGCGGAGTCAGGCGGACACTGGTGGACAACGGAAGTGCTGTGAACCTCATTTCTGCCAACGCCTTTAACTGTTTGCAAGGACCTAAGCCAGACTTGAAGCCTTGCCGACGGCCGATCATTGGGGTAAACGGCGTTCCCATTCCTGTTGTAGGCTTAACTTTTCTGTCAATCTTTTTTGTGGAAGACAGCTCCCGCAGAAAGGAGCAGCAGCTATTTCTGGTGGTGGACTTAAACCTGCCATACAATGTGATCTTGGGGCGTCCGTTTTTAAATGCTTTCGGTGTGGTAATATCGCAAAGGCATTTAAAGATGAAATACCCTTCCTGGGATGGTGTGGTTACGATCCGAGGAGATCAGAAGGTAGCTGCTGAATGCTACATCACAATGGTTGATGGTTGCTGTGATCGCTATGTTTGCGTAGCGGACGATTCATTAGAAGATGATGAGGAGCAGCGTACGCAGCCATTGGAGAGAATGGCCCAAGTGTCGGTGGCTGATCTGCCCACTGAGCATTTTTTAATAAGCGAGAAGCTGAGGAAGGGAGAGTGTGACCAGCTTGCATTTCTGTTAAACAAGTGCAGAGGAGAATTCGCCTGGGTCCCGACGGACATACCGGGCCTTTCGAGGGAAACGGCAGAGCACCGATTGAATGTGTACCCGAATGCCAGGCCAGTGCGACAGAAACGGCGAGCCTTCTCCAAAGAAAAAGCAGATGCAATTGAGAAAGAAGTGGACAAGCTCTTAAAGGCTAACTTCATCCGAGAGGTTCAGTATCCGCCATGGTTAGCTAATCCAGTGATAGTGAGAAAGCTAAGCGGGGAGTGGAGGATGTGTATTGATTTCACCGACCTGAACGAGGCATGCCCCAAGGACTGTTATCCGCTGCCACGGATAGAGCAATTGGTGGATCAAACGGCTGGGTATGAGTATCTAAGTTCGCTTGATGCCAATTCTGGGTATCATCAGATACCGATGGCGATCGAAGACGAGGAGAAAACGGCTTTCATCACGCCGAAGGCCACCTACTGCTATCGGGCTATGCCGTTTGGTCTGAAGAATGCTGGAGCAACATTTCAAAGAACGGCCAATAAGATTTTCGAGCCGTTAATCGGAAAAAATCTGGAGGTGTACGTGGATGATATGCTGGTGAAAAGCAGAAATTTTGAGGCGCATCTGCGAGACCTTGAGGAAGTATTTGGGATAATGCGAAAATTCGGAATGAAGTTAAATCCCAAAAAATGCATGTTTGCGTTCCAAACTGGGAAATTCCTTGGTTATGTTGTCAGCAGAAAAGGAATTCAGCCAAATCCCGCCAAGCTGAAGGCAATCAAGGACATGGTCTCGCCGAAGAGTGTGAAGGAGGTTCAGCGACTCACAGGAAGAATAATTGCTTTGTGCCGATTCATCTCCAAGCAGGGCGAGAAATGCCTCCCGTTCTTCAAAGTCATTCGGAAGAAGGCACAATTCGGATGGGATGACGATTGTGAAAAGGCTTTTCACGACTTGAAGCAGTATCTGTCATCTGAATTGTTGCTAACTCGACCCGAAGAGGGGGACACCTTTTTTCTTTATTTGGGGGCGGCCGATGAGGTGGTTAGTGCCGTCTTGGTTCGGGATGAAAATGGCATGCATCGGCCGATTCATTTTATCAGCCGGATCTTGAAGGATGCTGAGCTGAGGTACTCTCAAATTGAAAAAACTGTTTTCGCTCTGTTGCAAGCTGCTAGAAAGATGGCCCGGTATTTCCAAGCTCATCCGGTGGTCGTGCTGACAGACCAGCCTCTAAGAAGGATTTTCAGAAGACCTGAGTCGTCTGGCCGAATGGTCATTTGGGCCATCGAATTGGAGCAATATGGATTGCAATATCAGTCCAGACCCGCCATCAAAGGCCAGGCGCTGGCCGATTTCATTGCTGAATGCACGTTTGTCCAGAAGCTGATTCCTTCGCCAGAAAGCAAAGAAGAAGCCTGCTTACCGCTTCCCGATATGAACGGAGATCGGTGGACAATCTTTGTGGATGGCGCCAAGAATCAAACCGAAGCAGGAGCCGGCGTTATCATTTTAGGTCCAGAAGGGATTAAAATGAGGTACGCCTTAAAAATCTCAAGGCCGTTATCAAATAATGCGGCCGAATATGAAGCTCTATTGGCAGGATTGCGCATCGGAGGGAATCTGATCAGTAATGCACAATTGGCCAGCGTCCGTTTGGTCATCTACGGAGATTCAAAATTGATTATTGATCAAGCCAACGGCGATTCTCAGGCTAGAGAGCCGATTATGATTCAGTACTTGAAGAAAGTACAGAAGGAGCTAGCCGAAATTAAAAATATGGGAATTCATGCTGAAATCAGCCATATCCCAAGAGAGAAAAATGCAGAGGCCGATGAGATTGCCAAGCTGGCAGCAAACTCCGAGGCAATGATGCCACCCGATGTGACGGTAGAGGAAATCTCCATTCCTTCTTTTATGGAAGAGCAGCAAGTGCTATGTGTGTTAGAGGTAGCCAAGGACTGGCGCATTCCGGTGATTGATTATCTCAAGCATGGCAAGCTGCCAGAAAATGCAAGTGAGAAGTTGAAGATCCTCAAAAGAGCGGCTAGATGCACTTACCACGACGGTGTACTTCTTCGCCGTTGTCTTACTTACCCGGCGGCAAAATGTATAACGGAAGAAGAAGGCCTGTATACGCTCAGGGAGATCCACGAGGGAATATGCGGAATGCATGCCTCAGGAAACACCATGGCTGCTCAAGTTCTCCGAACAGGGTTTTATTGGCCAACAATTAGAAGAGATTCGGATGACTTTGTAAAATCTTGCCATAAATGCCAAGAATTTGCAAAGGAACCACAACGGCCAGCAGCTGAATTGTCAAGTATGTTGAGTCCATGCCCATTTGCAAAATGGGGAATTGATATCTTGGGACCTTTCCCAATCGCCAAAAGTCAGCTCCAATATGTTATTGTTGCTGTCGATTATTTCACAAAGTGGGCTGAGGCAGAAGCTGTGGCAAAGATAACGGCAGACAGCACTTGGAGGTTTTTTATGAACAGCGTTATCATGAGATTCGGGTTCCCAAGAATTCTCGTGAGCGATAACGGCACCCAACTCACCAGTGCTTACTTCAAAAAGAAATGCTCAGAATACTCAATTGAACAACGGTTCTCCTCCGTTGCGCATCCACAAACAAACGGGCAAACGGAAGTCACCAACAGAGCAATCCTTAACGGGATTAAGAAAAATCTTGAGGGCAAGCCGACAAAGTGGCCAGAGGAGTTGCCGTTTGTCATGTGGGCCTATCGGATGACCACTAAAACCAGCACTGGCATGACACCGTTTGCCATGGCGTATGGGGTCGAAGCTGTTTCTCCAGTAGAGATCGGCGCAATTAGCCTTCGGGTTGAGTACTTCAACGAAGAGCAAAATGAAGGAAGATTAAGGGAGCAGCTGGATCTTTTGCCAGAGATGAGAGAAGAAGCCATTCTCAAAACATTGCACTACAAGCGCAAAATGGCGAAATACCATAATCGGCGCGTCAAAGAACGGCTACTCAAAGCAGGAGATTTAGTCCTGCGCAAGGTAATAGCAACGGGCCGAGAGAAGAAAAAGCTCACGCCGAATTGGGAAGGACCATATCGCGTTACCAGGGTCATCGGCAAAGGTGCATATCACCTGGAAACAATGAACGGTACTCCGATACCCAACTCTTGGAATATTTGCAATTTAAAGCTATATCACTCCAGAGTGAATATGTTGTTTTCACTTGCCGAATAAATGATAAAAATATTGTGAGGGCAAATCATTTGCAACTAATAATGTTTAAAGTATATATTTGCCCGTATTGTGCTTATCATATGGTTGCAGATTTAAAAGAATCCTGGATGTAGGTTACTTTAAATCGAACCACGTTACCAAAACCCAAGAAATGGCGATATTATCTCTACCAAGGCTACCTAAGGCGCTGCCTGGGGATGCCGACAACCAAATCGGCAGCAACCCGATTAATTCAAAACACTACCAGGGCATATATTGCCAACGATACATATATCGCCAACGATACATATATCGCCAACGATACACTACTAAGACATATATCGCTATTGAGGCGTATATCGTTATTGAGGCGTATATCGTTATTGAGGCATATATCGCTATTGAGGCACATATCGTCATCACATCGTCATAAGACCATTTCGGTCCTGCTGATCAGACGGTGACAAAATAAAGAAAAACTCAAACCTATCTGTGTCTTAGTAAACCAGATAGAAGTACCTGTGTCTTCGTAAACCAGGTAATAAAGACTCAAACCTATCTGTGTCTTAGTAAACTAGATAGAGAAACAACAACGCAAAAACAATGTCTCCAAAACGGCCCAGTGCCGAAAGGTCGAAACGGCCACCTCAAGCGAATGGAAACAGATTCCTCAAACGGCAACTTGCCGATTTGCCAAAATAAAGATAAGTTCAAGTTACAATTGTTTTATCTTTTATCTTTTTCTTTTTTTTAATTTAATTTTTCTGGAGTAATATATATATAACAGAAATGGTTAAGCATTTGCAATAACTTAAAATTGCAAAATTATATATATTCCGAATAAAAAATATTGTTCTTTACAAAATATGTTAAGATCGGCAATAGTCAAAAAGCAGAAAAGACAAGTCTAAGCAAAAGACAGCTCTATGGTTCATCTTCTGAAGAGGATTGATACTCCTTTGCCTCAGCCTCTCTTTCCAAGGAGTCAACATATACGCCAATCTTTGTGGCATCAAAGTTAATCTCCCCATAGAACTCCATATAGCTGTCGATCATGATGTCCTTTGTCTTCTGTCGCCACCAACCGATCTTACCCGGAACCTTCTCCAACTCAGCGTCCTTCTCTGCGATGCTACTCCGAGCCTTCTCTAACTCTGCCATTTTGGTCTCTAAATCGGCACGGACCGCTTCCAACTCGGCAGTAAGCTTGGCCACATTACCAATCAGGGCGGCTTTATCTTCGCAAAGCTTGTTAACGGAATCGCACAAGGCAGATTTATCCGATAACAGCTCCCCGATCCGATCCTGCTCCTCCCTAATCTTCGCGGAAAGGCCATCTCTTTCATTAAGACTATCAGTCAGCCTCTTGCGCTCCTCAATAACGGCCTTTTTGTCCGATTCCCGAGAGGCCACTAGAGTCTCCTTCTCTTTCTTAAGGGAAGCATTTTCAGCAGTGGATCGCTGAAGGGCCTCCCTAGACTCCTCAAGCTTCGCATCCACGACTTCTGCAGCATATCGGGAAGCGCATAGACCGCTGTACATAACGCTTTGCAGGTTGGCGAAGTGAGAGCTAAGCTCCAAACGGCGGTAGCTTTCTCTGTCGGCTTGATTGGCAAATATTTCGCCCATCAGGTGACCGGTCCGATAGTCATTGCAAGTCGGCATTTTCAAGCCAAGGGAACGGCCGCAACTCTCTCCAAGGTTATTCAAACTGGTGACGTGAGTAACCTCCCCGTCAGGGCCATTGCTGGAAAGATAGCCTTTGAAATCAGAAGGGGGAGGAACTGCATGATCATCCGAAATAAACGGATCATTGGGCACACGAGGACCGACAACCCAGTAAAGCACGACAGGATCAGAACTGGAAGAATCGGCAAAAGGAGCATCCGCTGAAGTGGTTGCTTGCCCTTCCGGACGAGGAACAGACGGGCCCTCACCAACAATCGGCTCAGTAGCTGCATTTGACAGATCGGCGTCAGGACTATCTAAGTCGGCACCAGTCCGATTAAGGTCAATCGGCTCAGAAGTGGTGTCAGGCCGATTAATTTGATCGGGCTGAGGAGGAACGGCAGCAGATGGACCAGCTTCCTCTAAAACGGCTCCAGGCCGATCTTCCACATTTTCTGCCAAAACGGCGGCAGCCCGTTTTGCCGCAGCAGCTTTCTCCCTTTTCTCCACAACTCTCTTCCTCTTCAAAAGAACCCGTTTCGCCGCCTCAGTAATCTGCGGATCAGGATTTTTCAAGGGGAAAGACTCAAATGTATCTCGGCCGACCTTCTTTCGTCTAAAGACTGACGAGGCCGAGAATTCCTCATCGTCAGCAGGCTGATCAACCTCTGGGTCCTCAGAGCGATTCGCATTATCGGCTACTTCTTCCTCATCGGAATCGACGATACGAGAACGGACCAAGGACGGTCCTGCAGCAACGGCCGCTCTAATTGGTCGTCCTTCTCCTGCATAAAAGTCAAGTCAGAATTTTACGAAAAAGATTCGGGCAACATTCACAAAATCTGGTAAATTACCATCAAGGGCGCACTCCTCTAATGGCAGCCCCATCGCCATCTTCTGCACATGAAATCTTGTGTCGAAGGCAAGCAGGATATCGATCTGGGCTTGCAACGGACCAGAAGGTTCCTCCGGTCTTATCCACTGAAGCTCGTTTATCGCTGGATTAAACCCAGAAATCCAGAGGGGCTTGGTGGTGGAAGACAACAGGAAGAAATGGTCTTTCCATCCCTTGATGGAAGATTCATACTTGTCAAAATTCTTCAAAAAAGGTTGAAGCTCTTCATCCTTACGAGGACGGAGAGTAACCAGACTGCTTCGGGTACTCAAATGAAAGAAATATCTAAAGAGCTGGAGTGGAGGCTCTTGGATTTTTAAAAGGGAGCAGACATTAATAAAAGCATAAATTGAAGCCCAGGAATTGAGAGTAATCTGGGCTGAGTTCAAGACATGCTGCACTAACAGATTTTTCACCATGGTTTTCAGAGGAAAGTGAAAACTGTAGGTAAACATCTTGGAGTATAAAACTCTATGGTTATCAGTCAAGGAATTATTCAACCTAACGTTTGGGGGAGCTACAATGGCCTTATATTTTATCGGCAACTCAATCCCATACTTCTGCAACTCTAGATCTAACTCTTCTGCAGTCCTAAGTTTGGTAGCAGTTCTCTCAAGTTGTTCATCAGTGGTAACAACAGGACGCTTAGGAGCCATTTTTTCAACCACAAGCAACACAAAGAAGAAGAAAAGGTTGAGAAATACCAGGTACTGCAGAAATCCTTGACGAATCAAGCCCAAACGTCGAAGAAGGAAGCGGCATAAGCGAGAGAGAATCTGGGTTAAGAAGATGAAGTGAAGCGGCTGAGAAAGGAAAATGAATTAGGTTTCCAAGGGAGAACCACTTTTAAAAGAAACATCTCTCTAACCGTCAGCGTGCCCAATCGGTCGCTGACACGTGGCTCATCTGTTCTGAAAAGTAGCAAGTTGTCAATAAAGCTGAGCGGCGCATTTAAAGAGGAACAGCCCACACGCTTCCTAAAGGATTTTTGAATTTCAAAATTCAAAAAACCTTACCAGTGAAGAGACGTTCCTCCTCAAAAGTAACAAGCAGTTATAAACACTTGGCCATTACAGCGCCACGTCACAGGTATACTTTAAGTTAAATTTGACTTTATTGCAAACTAAGTTTTTATTTGCAGGAATGAAGAAAAACTTTTCAAATACTTGGAAATAAATCAAAACGGCAACATGCCGATTGTCAGACATCAAGAGGGAAACGGCAAGCCCCTGGTAAACACTCGGGCTCGTTTGTTGTTGGGCCTCTGATAATACATAAAATTATCAGAAGGGCATAATGGACTTTGCACCTTCACAAAGTACTGTTGACCAGCCAAAACGGCATCGCGACCATTTGACCAAGTCAATAGGAATAAGTGACCAAAGGACAAGTCTAGCCCGATTGTCTCAAATCGGGACAAGGCCGATCCATCCGCCCAAGCATGAGGAAACGGATCGGCACCGTTATATACCCTGGCCTGGTCAATGTGTCACCAAACGGCACCCAGCCGATTCTACACAACGGCAGCCTGCCGATTCCACCCCAACGACATCGTACTGATTGGGCACAAATATTAAGCTCCCCTCACAGATATTATTTATATAATACCCCATAGTCAGTATACATTTAGTCAAGGTTGGCAGGGAGGATAACCTGCTCCCATCAATTCATCATCTGACAACTGGACAAGGGGACGACTCCATTCCCCTAAAGTAAGGTCTCCACCCCACGTTATAATGATGAACCCCTACTCCTAGACCACCTGCTGCGGAAAAAGGGGAAGGGATGTCAGAAGATCTAACCACTCTAGCCCAGCCTAAGGACTAGAGGGAGGTATATAAAGGAAGTTTCTTCTTTTACTCAAACACACACGGAAAAATACACACATTTTCCCCACACTTAACCAGAACACTGACTTTGGCATTGGAGCTTTTAGGCCGGAAAACACTTCCGGCCCTGTGCAGGTCCCTCACGGAGCTCCAGCTACCACCCTCCAGCGTGCCACTTTACCAAAAACCCCTCACTCCGTTCAACGGATTATCAAAAATAAAATTGGAGTCGGTTTGGGTTCCTTGGCCGAGAATCGTCGGGAAGAAATATCCAAGGGTGATGAGCTCTAGCCGGAATAGTGAGCTAGGGGAGGGATTTCTTGTGGCCTTGGTTGATCGGATGGGACTTGGTGATGATAGAATTGAGGTGGAACCGAGCTGGAGGGTGAGAACGCATTGATTGTGCATTAATGTGGTATTTATCCTATTTTTGGGTACGAACGGGATAGTTTGGTACGAGCGAAATCGTACGAAAGTGAAAATAAATCCGAGCCAAGGGTACAACTATGTGTAGAAAAATAAGGCAAGAAAAATAATATACAGTGAAGAAATGCGAAAGTTGATTTAACGCATTTATTTTCTCTTTCGGAAGTGTCAAAACGTTCTCGCGCAAAATAAATGTCCTTACGACAAAAATTGAACGAAACTGAACGCGGTGGCGTGAAAGAAAAAAATAGCACGTAATTATCAAACAAAGAAATAGTACGTTCGACCCTCGGTCCCGGGAAACTTACTCGGGACCGATAAAAGTTCGCGAAAAGACAGTTAAAAGTACGAAAAAATAAAAAGGCACGAAATGACACGAAATATTAAACAAACTAGCCTAGGACCAAGAATCGACAGAAATTTGATCTAGACGAGCTATTAAACGTGATAAGCGTAAAATTATGTAAATGTGACGAAAAAAAGTGGTAAAAAATCGGGTAGCAACACGTATAGAACAAATGACTGACCTATGGGCTGCCCGGACATACCCTGTATCCATGTATCATGTTGGTCGCAGCTGCAGTTTGAAGCTTCGCTGAAAGGCCCTCAGCACACAACACAAAGAGATAAGGGGACAACGGATCCCCCTGCCGGAGGCCCCTTTCTGGATAGAACGTAGGTTCCGGGCCCCATCTAGGAGGATGGCGTAGGAGACCGTTGAGATACATCGTATCACGAAAGATCAAAAGAGGTAGACAGGGTCTTCCTCTTCTGTGAGCAATTTGAGGGGTTGGATATTTTAGGAATGAGGGTGATAAAGGTATGGTTGAGGTAGGCAGGGTCTTCCCCATCATTCAAGATTCCAAGGACAGCTTTGCAAACAAGATTTTCTAAAAAATGCCAAAAAAATTGAAAAAATAACGGAGGCATTCCGTCCTGCCCGGGGGCCTTCGTAGGATGCATCTTCTTAAGAAAATTAAAAACTTCATTTTTTGTGAAAATCCGATCAAGATTAAAATTCATGGAGTGGGACACACGGGGGTTTATGGATTGTAGGACATTTAAGGACAGGTCGCTTCCTCCAAAAGAGAATAGGGACTTATAAAATTCCAGGAATATCCCCTCTACTTCCTCTCGAGACTCCTTCTACCTACCCGACTCGTCTTGGATTCTCTCAATTGTATTCTTCTTCTTACGTTGCGAAGCTCGGGCATGGAAGAATTTTGTGTTCCTATCCCCCTCTTCAAGTCATAGGACTCGTGACCGTTGTTTCCACATCACCTCCTCTCGATGGATTAGCTCCTCAACTTCCTTCCCAACATTCTCAATCTCATCGAGGGTGGAGTCTGAGAATGGTTGCTTCTGGAGCAATCCCAAATGCTCTCTTTTCCGCACAATGGATCTATGCACGTTACCAAAAACCTCCCTATTCCAGCGCGACAACTCTACCCCGCAATGTACTAAGCGGTTATCTAGTGAGTCCTCATTTTCCTAGAGCTCTCCCCCACTCCGCATCCCTTTAACAAAGTCGAAACATGACTTATCCCTAAGCCAGGCAGCCTCAAAATGAAACACTTTCCCTCTCGACGATCTGTCAACACCAAGGGCTAGCTGAATTAGGATAGGGCAATGATCAGATCCGAAGCGGGGGAGGTGTTTAACAGTGGCATCGGGGAAACAACTCATCCACTGCTCATTTTCTATCCCTCTATCTAGTCTCTCCATGATAGTGTCATTACCCCTTTGATTGTTACACCAGGTAAATTTTAGCCCTGAAAAACCTAGGTCTACAAGATCACAGTGGTCTAGGGCGCACCGAAATGCATCCATATCATTGAACTGTCTTTCCGAACCACCCAGTTTCTCATTTCCCACATGACTTCATTAAAGTCCCCGACATAGAGCCATGGGAGTGGGCTCTTATCCCTTATACTCCTAATCATATCCCATGTCTTGTGTTTATCCGCCCTAGTTGGCCAACCATAAATGCCAGTAAATCTCCAAGGGGGGCTGTTTGACAGGCCATTTAATAGTTCAATATCAATACAATGAGCATCACTACGCAAGACATTAATGGAAATATCATTTCTACACAACAAGACCAATCCTCCTCTCCTAGTGTCACCCTCACAATCAACGACAAGAACATAAGGAAAAAACCATTTATTATTGAACATTTTGAAATTCGTATGCCTACAATTTTGTTTCAAACAGAAAAATTAAGTTTGGGAGCTCTAATCCTAGTAACTTTGAAAAGTTAGCACTCGCCTGAGGGTTCCCAAGCCCCCGACAATTCTAGAATAGGAGACTTATGGCTCTGGGCGGCGTAAATTCATCACCATCCCAATGCATGTTTCTCCCTTTCTTGTGCAAAGCGAATGGTGGATCCCCAAGCTCTTCATCCTCCCGATCTCCTAAAACTCTCTTCAGCGAGAAATTACAGAAAGGCATAGTTATGCCAGCTTCCTCAACTTGCGCTAATGGGTCCACGGGTCGTCGCACCTTTTTCCGGGCTGTGCGAATTAATCTGGCCCTACAAAATTTCCTTTTGCAGGCCCGACCCGAAATTGTGTCCTCATGCCTCTGTGCCCCTGGATGAGCTCCGCAGCATTGAGGAAGCCCCATGAGTCTAAAAGGACAGATGACAGAGGGCCAAGAATTTTCGGGTCTTCCTCCGGGTCCTCTTCCACCTCCTCGCTCAAAGCTGCCCCTCTAAGGAGTTCTAGGCCCAACCCATCACCAATTCCAGCCGGGCCAGCCTTTTGTTTCTAAGCCTGGGCCAGTGGCCCATCTGCTGCCACAGCCAAACCCAGCCCAAATCCCTTCTCATCCAAACCTAGCCCGTGTCCCTTCATATCCAAGCCCAGCCCATGTCCCTTCTCAACCAAACCCATCCTATCTCTTTTACCAGTCGGGCCTACCTCAAGGTATATTTCCTAGGCTTGCGGGCCAGCTGTTGTCTCACTCAAGTCGGGCTTCAGCCCACTAGGCAACCCAGCGCCGATCAGATCGCGCGGCCCACCGAGCCGCACCCTAGCGCCGGCTTGCTCCTCACCCTCTTTCCACGTGCTCAGTCCATGCCCACGTTGCCCAACTGCCACGTCCTGTCCTTCCCCACGTTTCTTTTTATTTTCCCAGAAAAGGCTGTAACAAATTGGAAGAAAACAGTTTCCAATTCAATGAAATCTTGCCAACTACCTTACAACTGCTCCACTAAATCACTCTCCAAAATAATTTTTGTCATCCTTCCCACTATCTCACCCATAAGGGCCTCTCCACCCCTCCCCTGTTCGAATCCTACGTTAACCCTCCGTGACTCAGAGCCACCAATTGACTCAGAGTCGCCATCCAACGGACTCGATCTACCACCCTTCGCCATAGATAATCCTAAATAATTCCCCATTCTCTTAAGGAGGAAGCGTGTGAAAATTTGATAGAGAGAGAAAAAAAGAGAAGTTTGGAGATAGAATACGCGAATAAGATCTGTAGTAGCACTGTGTTGTACGCTTAAAAATATTTATGGTCATCTATTACGGCTAGAATACTCGGTAGGTTAATCTAAGCAGGACTCAAGAAAATACAAAGTAGTAGTTTTGGTAATGGAGTACTCCCTCTGTCCTTTAATAACTGACGCTTTCCTACATCCTTTATTAACTGACGTTTTTTTTTAAATCTTTTTCGAAGCATATATTTTGTGCAAATAACAACATTTTTTTTATACATCAACCCAATTTGATGATGGTGTGGTAATTTGAATGGAAATTAGGGGGAAAAAATGAAACAATGTGAAATAAAATAAAATAAAAAATTATATTTTCAGTCAGTTATTAAAGGAGGGATGGAGTATCATCTTACTGCATCACCAATAAAAAACCATAATAATTGGTGTAATATTCGTAATGCAAAGAATTAAAACGATGTTGTTTTACAAAAGAGACATAAAGTTTAGTTTAGAGTTGGGTTGTTCACCCTCACCGCCTCACTCTCATTGCTCTTCCTCCACTCTCCGCTTCTGCTACTGTCCTATAATCTCTCTCTTTTTTCAATTATTAATTCTTTTGATGACAGAGCCACGGGTGTTGACGACGCAGCCACTGTTTAGAAACTTTAGTTTACTAAAATTTGTATAATTGAAATTGATTTACTTATTTTTTTAATCTAATACACTTATGCTTGTTTTCACCATATGACATGGAAGATGGCGATGAGCTTGGATTTGGAGGATGTGCTTCTCCAAGAGTTCTGGAGGAGTTGATGTATGATGCATCATTATTTGGAATTGGAGTTGGCGAAATTGGCAATGAGAAAATTTTCTGGATCCGCCGCAAGTAACCCACCATTAGTGTTTCAAGATGAAGATGATGTTTGTAATTAGTACATTACACCGTAATTAACCATATGTATTTGGGATTCTCTTGTTTGTATAATTCTGTTAATCTTTGAAATTCATGTTTATTTGACCAAAAATGCAGAGCACATCTATTATTCATATTTTTAAAGATTTTTTTACAATAATATTATTTATTTTATTATTATTTAAATATAAATGGCTTAATTTAACTAGGTTAAGGTGATAAATCAAGAAACTGAAAAATGAGAGTTTTTTTACATTTGACTAATTAATTGTTCGGGTTGAGTACTTATTAGTACCTTTTTATTATTATTGCATTGCTTGGGCCATCAATTTTTTTCCAGAGCCTGGCCTGTGAACCCCACAAGCGGTGATGCCATCCGCAAATGGATCTGACATTGTAACAATACGACTGCACCTGAGCCTTACTATTACCCCAAAACAGTCACCTGGGCTTCATCCATTAATGAAGAAGCCCATACTGTGGGCCCAGTAGGCCCAAACCCAATAAATATCCCTATAATCAAGGAATCTCCTCCTTGACCACCCAAGCATTTATTTTTCAGAGAATCCCCACACGCGAAAACAGTAGCGCGAAACAAACCGCCCACAGTTCCCTCCGTACACCGGTAAACCTCCGGTACCCGGTCAACCAAAAAAGGGTAAAACCCGTCAAAAAGAAGGCAACATCAAAACAAACAAAAAAATCACACTAGTACCACTCCTACTACCGCTAATACTCCACAATCCATTCTCTCCATTATAGCCATCATCAAACAAACAAAAAGCACAATTGCTTCCTCTATCTCTTCTCTCTCACACTACCTCCTCTTCTCCGTCGCCGGACCGCCATGCATTCTTTCCCCTCCGGCAACTTGGACGAGGTAGACGTTCTTTCGTTATTTGCTCTGTTTTCTTCCGCTCGCGTGCTTTGATGTGACATTCGCGCCATTAGTGTTTCCTTTTTTTCTTTTTTTCTTTTGCCACAGAGAATCGCCAATTGCGGTATTTGGAGGAGGAACTAAAGTAGGCAAGCGACGGATTATTTATCTGGGTTTTGCTTTTAATCGGTGCGATTCTCCGTTTTCGTCGTTTTGATGTGATTCTGTTTGGTTTTGCTTTTTCCTTTTTTTTCGAGTAATTCTATTTTGGAATTTGATTCTATTCCATTTCTGTTGCATTTTGTTTTTCGGTGAAACAAACGAGGCGTTATCGTCTCAAATTTCAACAATGCGTGTCTTTAACTTTCCGTTTTTCGTGACAGATAAAGCAGAGATAATTATTGCTCTCCTGGGAAGAATCGGGAAAAATGCTGACGTGTATAGCTCGTTCTAAGCAACCCGGCGGTGATGATTCGACGAGTCAACTCGATGACTCAGACACCCCTGGCTCTAAGCAGCAACACCAAGCCATCAAATCCCTCACTTCTCAGGTGCTTTTCCAGGAAAAAGGAAATGAAAACTCTAACTAATTGGTTGGTTGTGTTTTTAATTAGTTGTATTTTGTTTTTGTGTTGTTTCGATTACAGCTGAAGGACATGGCATTGAAGGCGTCAGGTGCGTATCGGCACTGTAACCCGTGCACGGCGCCAACGACGACAAATCCGAGCCGGTTAAGGCATAATTCGGCCGAGTCGGACGCGGAATCGGAGAAGCTCCGATGGTCGTTGCGGCGCACGGGGAGTTCAAGCTCGACGACTCCGAGAACGTGGGGGAAGGAGATGGAGGCGAGATTGAAAGGGATATCGAGTTCGAGTGGGGAAGGGACGCCTAACTCGGTGAACGGAAGCGGGCGACGTGTCGACCCGCCTGTCGTGTTTGTGGAAGAGAGGGAACCGAAAGAGTGGGTGGCCCAGGTGGAGCCCGGAGTGCTGATTACTTTTGTTTCGCTACCACGCGGAGGGAATGATCTTAAGCGGATACGGTTCAGGTACACATTCACTGCCAAACACTATTCTTTTCCTTTCAGTGCCGGTTTTGAACGGCCGTGATTTGTTTTGAAGTGACTGTGCGGATTTGATCCGATGGTTGGTATGGGTTGTGTTGTGTCTTTCTTATGTGTGGAGGTTGTACTTTTTGTACTGTTTCTAGCATAGTGGGGAGTGCATTCTGCAAGTGGATTAGACACGTCGTTGATTGGATGCCAAGTTATTATTTTTTATTTTTATTTTCAGTTTCCTTTCTTTTGTTTTCAACTAAATCATTTTGTTTTTTGTTAGGTGAAAACAAAATTAAAAAAGAAGAAGTTAAGGCTTTGTTTGGGTGCGTGTTTTTCCGATTTACTTAATTTTCAGAAGATTATTTTTTTTCTCTTCTAGATACTCTAAACTAAAATTGTATTTTATGCTCACTTAAACATTAAGAAGATAAATTAAATCTATAAATTGAGAATGAGATTAGATAATAGTGTATAGTTGAGAGTGATTGATAGTTGAGCTAATCATTACCTTTTATTTTTAATTAGCATGGGGATGTTTCATTTATAAGACTTTCTCTTTTGACGAAATGAATTTGTTTGCTCCCTTTTGTTTTGTTTTGTCATCTTAGACAATGATGAGATTATGGCCTAGATACCCTAAAGAGTGATAGTAATTTGTCAAAAAATCATTTGGTTAAATAAAGCAAAAAAATGTGTTAACAAAATCGCAAGAGCCAAACGCTTCCTTAGACGGAGGAGAAGTGGTTGGGGCCTACATTTTCAACAGTAAAAATCACGCCTAGTGAAAAGCAATCCAAAAAAAGTCCAAAAGAGGAACTCATTGTGCCTCATTTGTGGTGGTGGGGCTGATTTGATTGTGTTGGATACCTTTTTCACTGAGCTGACTGAGCTTTGTCGCGGTGTCGGAGATGGCTCTTCCTTTCCCTTTTCACCCCACCAAAAAATAAAAATTCTCCACGCCTGATTTCCGTGACCTTGTCACCCTTGTCACATTGTGTGATCAATTTACCTTGTCAATTGTCAGTTTCTTTGTCAAAATGCCAACATCACCTCTGCCACTCTAAAACCCTTACTAAGGACACAGTCTGGCCCTCAATTGAGCTAAATGTTTGCTATAACCAGATATATTGATAAGTCCCTTCATGACCTTTCTTAGTTTTGAGGAAACATTGACAGAGACTGTTCATTCCTTGGTGATATTTATATTAATATTAATACATGGTTACTTAAGGACAATAGGCATGGATTGGGATTGGTCCCCCTTTGTTACTGTTGACTTTGGAACCAAAAACCTGGAAAACAGAAACATCCATCTAAACCTCATTAGTCTGGCAGTACTAGTGGTTGGTTTTGTGTAATGATGCTATAATGCTCTGGTTGGTTTGTGTCCGCCTACATCTTTGACTGATTAGATTCCTACCATCTATGATGTTTCTGCCGAACCTTAATTTTCTATTCTATGCACTAAAGAATGATTCCTTACTGTCTCTTTTTTGCTCTTAAAGTAAGCATTTGTATCCCTTTGTGTCAAGAAAGTTGTTGCTTTCCGGTTTAGTGGCCTAAGAAAATTGGTGACAAGAAGTAGCTATTGAGTCTTTGATCGATTTCATAGGCTTGATGTTTTAAGCATTAAGAAAGTGGACAAGTGTTAGTATGGTACATGGACTCACTATTTTTTAAATGTTACAGGGCATCTAGTCCTTGCTTTTGTACGAAAACTTCCATTTTCTCTGGAATCTTTACTTTGTGCAGGCAGATTTGCGTCATGATTAGTTTGGACAATATTTTCCTCAATGACTTGATATTATCCTGAGTGTGGTTCTTCTTTTATCACAAGAATAGCATGAGCAGTAGGATTTGTGCAACTTGTTATAATAATTTCACCAAAAACAAAGACTTAATTTATTTTGTTTTATTTTGTTTCATTAGTCGAGATATGTTCAACAAATGGCAAGCTCAAAAATGGTGGGCAGAAAACTACGACAGGATTATGGAGCTTTACAATGTACAGAGGCTTAACCGCCAAGCTTTTCCACTTCCAACACCACCAAGATCTGAAGATGAGGTGAGTTGCTGCTATGATTACCAAACATTAATGGCCATAGCATGGAGAGGGCTTAATAATGCTCTGAGATTGCCAAAAATTTGTATCATTTAATTGCTACAGAATCAGGTGTTAGTTGGAGTTAGGTGCACCTACTTCACATTCCACAATAATGGGTCATAAGAATTCAGGTGTAAGCTTTTGTTATTAACATGGCAGTTTGAAAACTTGCTGCAGAACTCAAAAATGGAATCTGCAGAAGACAGCCCTGTAACACCCCCACTGAACAAGGAACGGTTACCTCGCAATTTGTATCGTCCAACAGGGATGGGAATGGGATATTCGTCCTCAGATTCACTTGATTATCACCCAATGCAAGGCCGCCATTACTGTGAGTCTACTGGTCTCAACTCAACTCCAAAACTCTCTAGCATCAGTGGGGCCAAGACAGAAACATCGTCCATGGATGCTTCAATCAGAAGTAGCTCCTCGAGGGACGCAGATCGGTCAGGCGAGCTTTCGATCAGCAATGCAAGTGATATGGAGACCGAGTGGGTTGAGCAGGATGAACCAGGAGTGTACATTACAATAAGAGTCTTACCAGGGGGGAAAAAAGAGCTCAGACGTGTCAGATTCAGGTATGTGCTCAGCCATTCTATGCCATATAGTGTGTCAAAAGGAGAAATAGATTTCAGATTTAGCTCACATTGTAGAAATGTTTGATGCTTTTTGGTGAGAAAAGTGTCGGTGATCCATGATTAACCCAAATGATGATGGTCTTTGATACTTCATGACTAGCTGACCAGATTTTAGAGTTACTTGATCGAATTATCAAGCATATCTTAGGTTTAAAGAAATGGTCAACATCTTTGAGAAATAGGAAGTGTGAGTGTCTTGAAAGACATTGATTGAGTTCAACTTATCACCCCTCATGAATCATGATTTGAATTAATGGTCATTATGAACAAATTACTGTTCCCTAATGACTCCCACCAACTTTTCTAGTATTTGTTTTGATGTATGAGAATTTGTATTGACTGGATGGCTCTTGCTGGTGGTGCAGCCGAGAGAAATTTGGGGAGATGCATGCAAGAGTGTGGTGGGAAGAGAATCGAGCCAGGATACACGAACAGTACTTGTAATGTAATTTGGTTTTTGTAAATTGGGATTGGGATTGGGATTGGAAGCTGGTCTGGTCTGGTGCATTTCTATTTTCTACATGGTGGGACTGGGAGGTGTGCTTTTTTCCTTTTTCTCCCTTTTTTTTCGTAGGGTCCCTTCTCTACAGAGATGATCCTACAGTAGGTGCCACTGGCACCTCTCCTCTTCTTGGTCTTGGTTTTAGGTAGTAGCAAGTTACTTTGAGCGATCCTTATAAATGTTACCCTATGGGATTAGATCAGGATCGTGTGAACTTTCCAAAAAAAAAAATTAACAGTTTTTTTTTCCTTCTTTTTTTACTTATGGTGGGGGATAAAGATGCATTAAAGTTATGAGGGGTGGTGGATAAATTAGTATCTCAATGAAATTATGTGTTTCTTCTTCCTCTTCACTCCTTTTTTCCCTTTGCAATTATCAAGACAACACAGGTTCAGAGCCTTCCATTAATAAAGGGAAAGTGTAATGTCACACGTCTCATTTCTGGAAATCATGGATTCAAAGTAAAATGAAGGTTAATGAATGGGGTAAAATGGTAGTGTGTATCTCAAAATTTAAGTGATTTGAATTCAGAAATGTTCATTTTATTTTATGAGCATTAGGTTGATTGGTAAATATTTTTAGTTGGTGAGTTTTCTAGTTTTTAAGTTTAGAATTTTGAACTGAAGTTGTAAGGTTGTGGGCTTGTGGGCACAAGCATGACAAAACCCCAACTCACCGTTACTGGTTTGGATGCCCAACTATATTTTATGGGCTTGAAACCCATTTGACTAAGCTGGGCCTTTCATCACGTTCTGTGTGATGACTTTATTATGGTCATAGAAGTTCCATTTCATTTCATCTTTCTACTTTTGGTACTAGTTTATTTTTACTTATTTGGGTAATTAATTTTTTCACGGAATAAATATCTTCTGCCACTGCTATAGCGTTTGGCGTTCCAGGATTTTTCTCCAAATCATTAAATTAATATGATTTTTTTATATAATTATCATAGCTAGGTTAGAAATTTAATCTGAATTTAAAGGACGAGTCAATAGAATATAAATTAGACAAAAACTATATATTTGTGGAAATTCCCTTCTTACACCATCCTTTAGTAAAAAGAAAAACCCAGTCTCTCATCAGTGCCAAACAAAGATCAAATTGGAAATTCCCTTTTTTCCATTACATCATCATCCTCCAGTAAAAAGATTAGATTCCATTTTTCCAGTCCCACCATCTCTACTCTACCCCCAAAAAAACACAACAACCAAGTGAAACTGTGAAAGTAACGAGTCAAATAGTACTAGTAAAAGAGAGAGAAATCAACTAATTCTGCCACTCTGTCAATCCACCAAGCCATCCTTTTCTTTTCTTTTACCCCCACGCGCGGCATTTCCTGCCAAATCTTTCCACACCAGCAAACTCCCTACCACTTTTCCCCCTTTTCCATCCTTATAATACAGTACCACAATACGTAAAAACACATGGATTAATGTTAACATGTTACATGTTAGTACATGTTACATTCTATATTCCCAACCCTAGATCTCTGTCTCCCCCAAAATTGAACCAACAAATGATCAAATCTCAATGACCGATGTCAATTTCTCGTATGGTTAAAAAATTCGAATTTAAAATATATTATTTTCTCCTTGTTTAGGAGGTATCATTAAGCTACAATTCACGATTACTATTACTATATCTTATTATCTGTATTCACATATTCAAATTCAAATATTTTATTCAACCAACATGACATCTTCTCATTGTTCAGAAAATATCATTAAATTGCAAGCAAATTACGACTTAATATTCGAATTCAATTATTTCTTATTCGACCAAACATTGCCATCGTGGCACCATTAATGTTGTTTCTTATAGTCTCTAACTATACATTCAGATATTCGAATTTACTTATTATATTTTATTCGACTAGAGCATCAGCGTGGCACTATTTTGTTGTGTTGTCGTTCTCTCTTGTGTCACTTCTCCTCTCTATGATTTAAATTCAACGGAGGTAGCCGTACAAGAAACATACCACATTTGCATTTTATAGAAAAGAAGAACACCAGCAAACAAACACAGTACCATACAGTTCACTACATTACACCTATCATCTCTTCATTTATATATATTTCTCTCTTCTTTCACATGCCATCTTTGCCATTCTATTAATCTCTCTCTTTGCAGCTTTTGCATTCTATTAGCAGACACTAAACCTCTTACCTCCATTAAACAAAACCTCCCCTGTTTCGTGTTTTCCCCTTTAAAATCCTCTGTTTTCCCCTGTTTCTTATTGTGTAAAGAAAAGAAAGAAACCATGCCTAACAAGGAGAGATCATCTCCAAGAGAAACTCCAGTATTCCCTCAAAAGAGAAGAAACCCATCCTTCTCTTCTTCACTTCTTGATGCCATTTACCGTTCCATTGACGAATCGAACGGTGGTGATCAAGAACATGTAGTTTGCAGAGAAGAAGAAACCCTGTTCAAGAAACAGAGCCATCACTCTGTTTCAAAAGTGAGACTTGGCGCATTTGTTGAAGAGGAGCAGCAGCATAAATTAGAGACATCAACTCTTAGACATGCTGTGATGGTTGAAAGCTGGATGGAGAAGCAGAGCACTCGCCGCAGCTCGAGACATTACAATTCTACTTCAAGCTCTTCTGATTCCAGTAATGGAGGAGGAGGATGCATTTTCTCATCATCATCTGAAGAAGCAGAGTCACTCAAAAAGATCAGTCCAAGAACAAAGCAGAAAGAGCAGAAACCAAAAATCCAAGATGGGTTTGCTAAAACAAAGCTAAGAGCATTGAAAATCTATGGAGAATTGAAAAAAGTGAAGCAGCCAATTTCCCCTGGCGGTCGAATTGCAAGCTTTATAATCTCAATGTTCAGCCCCGGAAGTGCAAAGAAGGTGAAAATGTGCTCAATTGGGAAGATGGATGATGTGAGTTACGAGCGGAAATCGAAGTCTGCAACCTGCTCTGTTTCATCATTTTCAAGATCCTGCCTGACAAAAACTCCCCCTCCTCCTTCAAGAGGGAAATCATCAAGCAATACTAGCACAAAGAGGTCGGTTAGATTCTACCCAGTTAGTGTCATTGTTGACGAGGATTCTAAGCCTTGTGGGCATAAATCAATTTATGAAGATGATGATCCTCGGTTGATGCCAATTCCTCAAAAAACTGTGAAAAAAAGTGGTCATTCTTCTTCAGTTAAGAAAAAGGCTAAGGTTGTTAGTCAAGCAACAGAGTATGTGAGAAGGTATCAGAAGAAAGACGTGAATGAATTTGATTTCAGGGGTTTTCACAGATATATTGAAGAAGATGATGAAGAGGATGAAAGTGATGATGAGAGTTGCGCAAGCTCTGATCTTTTTGAGCTTGATCATCTCATGGGAATTGGAAGGTACAGTGAGGAACTTCCTGTATATGAAACTACTAATTTGAAAACTAATCAAGCCATTGCTAATGGCTTCTTCATGTAATTGTAATTTCTTGTTGTAACAAAAAATTGTTAAGTCATTAATAGAATTAATGGTTTTGGGAATCATCAATTGAGTAACTTATTCTCCTTTGCGATCTTGAACACAGGTGACGTTAGGTATTTACTCAGCTTTTTAAGGAATAAAATGCTCGGGTTGTACGTGTATTTTATGTCTTTGTTACATGAGACTAATTCATCCGACTAAGATAAGCCCGATTATGATTTTTTCTATTCTTCCAAACTCAAATACAAAAGCTAAATGAAAAGTGGATAAATCTTACCTCTCAACTACAACCGATGTTAGTAAAAATAAATTTAATCTTTAATACGTTATCGAGGAAACCAACCTTTTTCATTACATTAAATTGAACTTTAATTAACAAGAGATATGAATGTATTTAGTTGAAATAGTGATTGATGTTCACCATTTCATCCACAGGATGTAGCATTAAAGCAACACACGATTGAGAAAGTGAAAGGAAAGGGAAAAGTAGACAGAAAATCTTCTCCTCCCTTGTGAGAATTGATGTTCTCGCTTTTTCACCACCTTAGCACATGGCCTCAACCTCTCGAGTAAAAAATAGTCGCACTTTAAACTCAAAGTCACTCTCATGGACTTTGAAAAAATGATTGCTTTCGGGAGAAACTAAATGACAGATCAAGAAAAGAAGATCATTTTGATCATGAATCGATTACACAGTTTAAAATCTCGATCGCTTCGTTAAGAAGATTCTGATACCATGTCAAAGAATCCGCAATGGTCAACTGTGACCAGTTTGAATTCTCTGATACCATGTTGAAAAGCCCACAATGATCAACTGCGACCATTTTGATCAAGGATTAATTGTAAGATTAACATTTTATTCGGTTCTTAATCTTAATTAAGGGGGGAACTAATAAGAACCTTGAACTTGAATATGAATTTATAATTTTTCGATTTGGAGTATTATGGAAGGCAGCAAATAATACAAAGATGAATAATTTTTGTACACGTATCGGAGACAAGTAGGGTCAAGAGGTATGGAATCTCAGAAGTCAAAGTACAGCAAGATCAGACATGATAGCTAACCAAAATCCAAACCATCTTTTTACACCAAAGAAATACTGCAAATAAAGATGAAAACTAATTTCTTTCATTCAATTTCATGGATGGATATATCGTAATGGGACACCAATGACTACCAGTGCCCATCATCGTTGACCTTAAACCCCTCTCTCTCAATTACAGTTTACACTCACCTAAAAAAGAATGAGAGAAACAGAAACAATTTATATATTCCCATGATTACTCCTAGTAGAATAATTAATCTTAGTGCTTTACGTGTTCTATCTTAGTATATCTAATTAAGCGTATTTAGATGAAATACGTAGAACAAGTGAAATTTGAAAGTTTCAAATCGTGCGTACACTTCAGCAACTTATTGACAAAATTAAAAAAATTTAAAATGTAGGAATTAGTTCAATTTCTACTACCGTTGGACCGGTTTTTGTGCATATATATAAAGTAATTATAACTGAGGGTCATCTTACTTACTGACATTTTTTATTTACAAGTTAAAGAAAAAGGATCAATTATAAACCCTACCTATATGTATTTTCCCACTAAGCTACGGGTGGGGATGTTTCTCACCAACTTAGCAAAAACCTGTGGACTAAACCATGCACGATAAGGAATAATATCATTATTTGTGTGTACCAACTATGTTGGTGATATGGAGCTACTACGGCAAATGACAAATTATAGGACTGTTAAGAAACTATCCCAAACAAAGAGTCAAAAGATTGGCGCAAATTTGTCTTAAACGAAGGGCGCAACTCTGGTCACATAGCCTGCCAACCTCTACTTACAGTGCGCATATGCTGTATGCATGCGCTTGTGTAGGGCTGTAGGGTTAGTCCCTTAATTAATTGAACTCCCCCACAAAGCTGTCACTGACTCACCTTTGTGTACCTAATTTATAGATTCTAGTAATTTTCTACCACTTCGCACTTAAAAAAATGACATTTTAAAATAATAAGAAATTTTTATTTTTATTCTTAATTTTTACTTAAATTACCACATTATCATTAAATTGGGTTGATGTATAAAAAAAAATGTCATTTGCACAAAAGATATGATTAGAAAAAGATAAAATGACATTATGAATAGTAAAAATTTATAAAAAAAACGTCATTCTTTTAAGTCCTGAAGGATAACATCTTAATTATTAGTAAGCTCAAATCAAATCCAATAAAAAAACTCAATTAAATAATGAATTTATTAATCACAAAATTGTACAGTAAAAAACTATTAATTATTGTTTTTTATAAGAAAGAACCATTATTGTACAATCTTATCCGAATTTCCACCGAATCATTTCCGAATTACGGAACTTAAAAAAAAATCACAATGTATTTAAATTGATTCGTATTAAAATTAGATTGATTCATATAAAGCAGACGAGCCAAGAAATTAAAGGAAATTTATAGAGAGGCCAGGAGCACGTGCAATTGGGCCCGCCAGCTGGCAGCCCAGATGTCTATTGTCAGAAAAGCTAAGATCCAAAAAGGAGCTCGAGCTCTACAAATACCGCGTGGCGTGCAATTATAAATACGGAAGACAGACCCGCACGTGACCACCAACTCTCGGTGTAAGCTTTGTTAGTTCAGTATAAAGTTTTCCTCTTGCCCCCACATGCACCCGTGTGCCTCTTTTACGTGCCAAGCTCATTTAAAATCTCACCATCTTTCTCATCCGGGTGTAACAAAATTAATTTAAAATTTACACTAATATTTTAAGATTTCGTATAAGTTACGTTGATTTTTTGAGTTCTAACATAGGATATAAATTAATTTAGCTTAAGAAAAAATAATATTACATTCTTCAATTTAAAAATATTTAGAGTTATATAAGAAAGGTGGTCATTAACTTATTGATAATCAATCATGGATATGTTAGTTAATGTGAAGGAATTTAGGTTGAACTCAACACCTTTTCCTAAGGGTGTATGTAGCCTTAAAGGAAACTCGAATGCCTTGCCAGAGAAAACGACATGTTTCCTTTTTCCCCCTCTCGTTTCTAGAGGCACCAAACCGAATAAATACCATCTCCCTTTATTATATATTTTGTTGGTTTTACGTGATTACTTTCTGTCCTTCACCACCACCGCTTTTAGTTTTAGGGGGGGGGGGGAAAGAGAAAAATGGAGATTTGACAAGCTTTATGTGATCTTAGATTAGCATAATTAATTACACTTAAAATTTACCTTGATAGGATCTTGAAGACAAGTTACTATGATAGTTGATATGATGGATTACTACTAATTAATCCCAAAAATCAGTGAGAACTAAGCCAAATGTCCTAGCTACAAAGAGATAAGCTAGAATCCTACCTATTACTCGGTTAATCATCATTTCATTTCCTATCTATGCAATTCTCTCTCTTTTTTCTCCCTAAAGAATTGCTTGAGTTGCCTTCAAGTCTAAAATGAGAAGTTTTGCCTAGTACATGTTTTTAACCCGTATAGGCTTACTATACTTAATTTTGATATCAAATTTAAGCATAAAAATATACGAAAATGTATGTAGCTATTAGTTGGATCTCCTAGTTCGAACCACTCCATCACAAATTGAGAATACCCGCAAAGCTATTACCATCTCCTTCTTTTGGGCCTACGTGCATGGGAGTCAGCCCAAGTTTAAGCCCATTACAGTTTTGGGGCGATCCGTTTTTCCTAAGGTAAATGGGCCAGAAGGGGTTGAATCGGCCCGCACCATGTACGAAGTAAAGCTCTCTCGTCGACACCCAAAAAAAAAAAAGAATAACTAAGAGATCAAACGAATCCTACAAATGAAAGTGGGACACGTGTCCATTACAAGGTTTCCGAGATTATTCCATTCCATAACCACTACCGCGTAAAACAGAAGGAGACGACGATCAAAAAACCTCTTACCTTAAGCAATCTCAACCATTTTTTCGTCTTCAACCTATAAAAATATCCATCGGATCCAACTCCTCATCGCTCCATTTTTGAGATCCGAAAATTCCAAATAGATAGTAATCGTTAATCGCATCGCAGCAACATGAGCTTCCTCTTCGGCCGGCGTAAAACCCCCGCAGGTAATTTTTGTTTCCAATCTTTATGGCGGGGTTTTAAATTAGGGCACGGATGAAGAGTTTATTTTTCTTTTTTAATTAATTTATGGATCTATTTGGTTGGTAGAGCTCCTGCGTGAGAACAAGCGGATGCTGGATAAGTCTATTAGAGAGATAGAGAGGGAGAGGCAAACGTTGCAGACGCAGGAGAAGAAGCTGATTGCGGAGATAAAGAAGAGTGCGAAGCAAGGTCAAATGGTATATACTTACTCACTCTTTATAGTTGTAATTAAAGGGTATTGGGATTTATAATGGGTAATTGGTGTGGAAGGAGAAATTTGAGTGTGATGTATTGGGGATTTTGTGAAATGTTGGTGCAGGGTGCGGTGAAAGTGATGGCGAAGGATCTTATCAGGACAAGGCATCAGATTGAAAAGTTTTATAAGTTGAAGTCTCAGCTCCAGGGTGTGTCTCTTAGAATTCAGGTATGTTTTGCTTGTCGGGCTCCTGTTTTTATCGCTGTGGTAATAATGCGTGTGGGGAATGCTTGTGCTTTTCTTTCAGAATGTTTGTTTTGTGATGGCATTTTGTAACAGTGGGTGTAAGTTATTGGGTTTCTCCGTGTATAGTTTTGTAGTTGTTTTGAAAAAGATATGATGCTGTACTGTTTGATTCTTGTAGTAGTCTTGTGGGGAGTGTAAGCAATACGAGCTGGTTCATGGTTTAGGTGATCGGCACTCAATGTGCTGACGTTTTTCGATGAATCTCTAAGTCCACATATGAAAATTGAGGGGTATGGGGACTTGAATGTCATAGAAAACTCCTTGGCATCTCTTTTGTGATATTGATCTGTCATGGAGGTGGTCTAGTATAATAAAATTACAAGTTCAATACCTCAACTGATGGTTGGGCTTGTCTAAGAATTTTGATTCAAATCGATGAGCAATGTTTCAGGTTATGTTCTTTGAGTTTTGGTTTGTCTTTGTTCCTCGCCTGTGGTTCTAAATTACAATTAAGAGGATAATGAGCCACAAAACTTAAGGTGTATTTAACTGCAGGAACTATTGCATTACAGGGTTTGATGAACTTTTACTTTAACTAACTAGAGTAGAGGAAATTTTTTCTCTTTTGTATGGGAACTATCAACTCTTAACTTTTTACTTGCCTCATTCCCCAGTTTTTTGTGCTATAATGATATGATGATATGGATATTTCAGACTTTGAAATCAACACAAGCTATGGGAGAGGCAATGAAGGGTGTGACAAAGGCAATGGGCCAGATGAATAGACAGATGAATCTGCCTTCACTGCAGAAAATTATGCAAGAATTTGAGAGGCAGAACGAGAAGATGGAAATGGTGACTGAGGTGATGGGTGATGCTATTGATGATGCCTTGGAAGGGGATGAGGAAGAGGAAGAAACAGAAGAACTAGTCAGCCAGGTTCTTGATGAGATTGGAATTGACATCAATCAAGAGGTGGGTTGTCATTCTCACTTCAACATTTATTTTTTCCACTATTCCATGCACAATATCCATCCTTTTGATGATGAAACTTTATCATCAAACTATAAAATCACAATGTTCCTGTTTCCCCTGCAGCTTGTAAATGCCCCATCATCTGCTGTTGCTGCACCGGCTGCAAAGGGTAAAGTTGCACAAGTTGAAACAACTGCGAATGATGACGGCGGGATAGATAGTGACTTACAGGCAAGGTTAGATAATTTAAGAAGGATGTGAGTTTCACGTTACGTTCTTGTATAATATTGACACCAGGTTTCACTCGCTCTGTAAAAATTGAGAGTTCCCTCGTGTAATATTTACGAAAATCATATCAGGATATATTATTGACTCTTGGTTTGGGAACAGCTGGAGATTCTAACAACAAAAAATTATGTTGACATTTATGCTCAAAGACTCCAATGCATGTAAATAATTTGTATGCTGAACTTTCCATGATTAGACTATGTGCGCAGTTCAGTCCATGGCTGCAAGAGTTGTTCCTTTTTCAGTTCATATAGAATTTGCAGTACTTGGGATTTTTCAGTAAATATCTGGATCTGTGGTTCATTTTTGTTGGTGAATCCTTATCATGCGAGTGCGGTACGGTTGCGCTGCCTTTGAAACGTGAAGTACCAGCTTTGGATGGAAGATTTCAAAAACTAACTTTTGCAATTCAAGAGAAAAGCAGGTGTGGACAAATTATAAGTCGGATGGTTGATATTTTCGATTGCTTATCTGGAAACTTCCTTTTTATACATGCTACTTACAAAAACCTAAATGTGGACCATCTTTTACCCCTTCCTGCTGCGACGAAGCTGCAAAACTTGATTCGGTTTTTGAAACGGTGTATGGTCGTGGATATTTGAGAAGTGCTTTACTCGTTAGTAGAGTGACCTAGTATGAATAAGATTAATTTTGACATAATTCGTTCATATTCATGTAATTCAAAGTTAAAGCTTGAAAAATAAAACAAACGGGAAATGGCACGACTGAAATTTGAATTGATTTTTGTATACATGGAGTATGGAACAACTATATACAACCACAAGATGGGCCAATCTGCCAGCCAGCCTAGCACACCCTTGAAGAGATCTACTGTGCAGTGAGCTATTGGCTTTGAGATTTATCATCTCTCGTTCCTAACCAACAACCAGAAAAGGACAGCAGTTACACATAACAGTGTAACTAATTTGTCGAGAGATTTATCAATCATTAATTTAAATCAGTCTCTTAATTATCTGAGTTCATCGCTGCTATCGAGATTAGTTTCCGGAAAAGAGAAAAAAAAGACAAGAAACAGAGGGAATAGAACAAGAAAGCAAGAAACACTCAAAGGCGAGTCAAGAATCCATCACAGCCTCATGAGCTGCGTGTGACACCTAACTAAGTGCTCTCCCTTCCACCACCACCGCTGTATGTCCCTGACACAGTAAAGAAGGAGGAGTCGGAGTCGGTGGTTCAACCCGGGCACGGCAGAGCGGGCAATCGGAGTGAGAATAGAGCCACATATCAATACAAGGAGCATGAAAAGAATGGTTACATCTGGGCAATTGTCTCACCTCCTCACCTTCCTCAAAATCAGACAAACAAACAGAACATTCTTGCTCCCTACAACAACTCCCCTCTTCTTCTTCACAACCCAATTTCTTTTCTTTCTTGTACTTAAAGCTTGAAACTTTCCTATTCATCTGGTTTCCCTGCCTCCTCCCACCACCGCCGCCGCCGCCACTTGTTACTACCTCAACAGACCTGCTTGCAGCTTGTGCTGGGCTCCTTCCTGCAGCCCAGCCTTCCGGTCGCTCGCTACAACACTTGATGATGATGAGATTGTAGATGACTAGCAAAATCGCCGCCGTCCCAACAACTGCTAGGCCGTAATACAACATTGGCATGCTGGATTTCAGCGGCGGAGGAGGCGGCGGGGGAAATTTGAAATAAGGGTCTGCAGGGATATAATCCCCTGCCGTAATCATTGACATGGAAAAATCACTACTAATTGGGGGGGAGACCAAAATAGACACAGTCATGAACTCATTTTATCCTTATCCCTTTTTTGGTGAAATAGTTGTTTTTAATATTTATTTAAGAATCTTAAGAAAGGAGACAAAGGAATGTACAATCACTGGACAGTGTGGGCGATAGCGATGGGATTATAAGAAATAATAGCCATTTTTGTGTTCTTGTGTATTTGGAGGAAAAAGAGAGATGAGATTAATTAAAAAATACAAGATTTAATGCGATTGGTAATCATAGTTAGGGGTATGATTGATTAATTAGACTTGGTAATAATAATAGTCCCTCACCGTACGCAATTGAGGAAGACAACGTATGTTGATTCTTAAATTTATCAGATTATAGTAATTAATTTGATGCAACTAATCTGTCATGTTCCGCTTTAAGCTAGCTGTTAATCTACAACGCCGCCATCTTCCATTTGTCTTAACATTTAAGTTTCAACCAGAAACCAACCCTTTTCTATTCTAATGTAATCACACAACTCGAATTTAAAACTTCACTCTTTATTATTCATATAAATACCTTAAAATATAATTTTAATTTAGCACCTGACTTACATAATTACATTTATTCATCATCACCAAATGGAATTTCTTGGTCACAACGAATTCGATTCGAATGTCATTTCTGAAATTCTATATCGAACACCCTTACAAACTTTAGCCAAATGCAGACTTCTCTCAAAAGAAATCAACATTCATCAATGTCCATAGTAAAAGGACCAAAACCATCTATGGCTACTTTGTACAAAGTTTGTCTAACAACACACATTTCTCTAAATTCGTGTCGGATCGCAATCCGAATTTTGAATTCTTCCTTGAATTCCTTCCAATGAGGAATGTAGAGTTTGTTGCATCAACAAACCAAGGAATTTTGGTCTGTATCGATCATGAAAATCATCAAATCTCGCGGTATTTGGTGTGCAAGCCTAGTGCTAAAAAATGGCGGTGCATTCCTAACCCAAAAATGCGGTACAAGAGTTTAGCGATCGGTGCGGTCGTGATAAGTTCGAACCCTTTTCTGCATTACAAGATAGTTCGATTCTTGCAACCCAAGTTCCGCACATGGATAGATTTCCTTCAATATCAATGCATCAGATGCGAGGTTTTCAATTCTGAGACTTGAAAATGGAGTAATTTTGAAGAAATAAGGTTGCCCTACGTGAAATATTGGATCTTTCTCCTCCGGTATCTGCCTTTAGTTCCCTCCAATGGCTCACAAACGAGAAAAACGTGTTCAAATTCGATGTGATCTATGAAACTCATCGCATTCTAACGCTTCCTGGAAAGGTTTTGGAGGATCCTGACGCGTACCAGCGAGTGAAGCTCACCCCGTATGAGGGCAGGCTAGGCCTAATGGCGGTAGGAAATGAAAACGACTCGATGGATTTGTGGGTACCGGAGGATTTTGAGACAATGTATTGGACTAGAAGAGGGACAATGATGGGAATTCAAAGTTTGATCAGGGAAGAAGTTTGGTGGGCAAATTTTGTTGGGTTTTTCAATGCTGACGTGACAATTTTCAAGGGATACTGCTTTGTTCTGTTCTTCAATTTCAATAAGGGATGTGTTGATGGCATTGTAAAGATGGAAAAAAGGTTTGGTGAAGATCAGATCTGCGAATCTGCTATTATAGATTTATCCATTGACGTTGCTTAAAACAAAAGAAGTCACCAATAATTAATTAAATGGATTTGGGTTGAGGGGAATAAAGTGGGCCTGGATATGGGTTTTTTGATTTGGGCCCAATCGGTGGGAATACATTTCCTTTGGTGAGGGATTGATAAACATGCAACGTGAATCACTAACTTCAATTTATATAAACCTAAGTGGTGAAAACATTTGTTTTTTCAATTATTTTATAAACCAGAACCATCAACTAGGGGTGAGCTCGGATCGGAGGATCCGAACTCACCCATCCGATCCGATCCGAACTCACCCATCCGATCCGATCCGTGCCAGTTTCGGATCCGGTTCGGAGGAGGTGGTCCGAATCCGATCAGTTTCGGATTCTGACGGTCGGATTATCGGAATCCGTCGGATTCCGATAATCTAAATGATTATTACACCCAGACTCCCAGTGACCCAACCCATTTCAGTTTACCCTAAATCCCTAATCCCCAACCCAACCCGCAAACTTTGAAGGAGGCAGTTGGGTCACTGGGTGGAGAAGAGGAGGAAGGGGGCGGATGGAGAAGAGGAGGAAGAGGCAGCAGCAGCCTTTGAAGGAGGCTGAGGAGGAAGAGGAGGAGGCCGGGTAGTACGCAGCGTGGTGGTGGTGGGGCCGTGGAGGAGGTAGTCTGTGGTCGGCAGCGGCGACGGTTGTGGAGGGTGGCATCTTTGGGTGAGGATTGAGAATTTTCTTTCCTGCAACAGTGCTTCTTCATCTTCTGCTGCCTTTACTTTTGAAGAGAGGAGAAAAGCAGAGTGCGTGGCTGCGTGCGGGATGTGTTTATATTATTAGTGCTTCTTAATTAGGGTATAATTAATTATTATTCTTACATTATTAAATTAAATAATTTATTTAATTGTTCAATTTAAAAGAAGAAAAACAATGTTTTTTTGGTTTTGTATTTTGTAGGTGTCTTCTCAATTAAAACTAATCTTTTTCGAGTATTGTCAGGTTCTGAAAAAGTGGTGACTCTCGACATATTTTTTTTTCTAATTTCAAAACTCGAACTCAAAACTATGGTTAAGGGTGGAAAAATCTCTTTATAACTTGACCACAACCTTGGTATAAATAATTTTCTTAAATATTTTCATATTAATAAAAATAAAATAAGTTGTAACAGACGACCTCTTTCAATATTTCCTTACATTATGTTAAATAAATTATTATATATTGGAAGTAATTAAACAACAAATTGAATGGCATTGAAAAAAGAAGAAGAAATTATCAGCAGACCATGGTTTTGGTAGAATGATAACAGATATTGAATTTCTTGTTTGGTTTGTGAAATGTGAGATAGAATTACAAATTTACAATTACGATCGAAAATTCGAAAAAAAATCCGAAAATCCGACCGAACCGATCCGAAACCGAACGTGTCGGATTGGTTTCGGATTCCCTATCAAAAAATCCGAAAAAATCCGATCCGAAAAAATCCGATCCGAAAAAATCTGATCCGAACTCGTCGGATTCTATCCGAAATCCGAACGCACACCCCTACCATCAACATCAACTTGAAAGGAAAATAATCCCATTTTGCCGGGAATTTTGTAAAAGAGCAATGCTAGGTGGGTTATACAAAAATGCCCCCACATTTACTCCTCAACCCACCAATTCAACCCAAAAAGCATTTCCGTTGTAAAAACGTGGGTAAGTAGGCGCCCCCTGGCTTCTGTCCTACACCTACTCTATGCAATCCTCGATCCTATTCAGTCAATTAACGGCAGCGGTCGTAACCAGACAAATTAGCCTGTCAGTCGGCCATCACGCATTTTCCATATTTAAATACTCTTCAATTACCCCCAATAATTTCCACAAGTACTAGTAGTAAGTAGTTTTATCGTAGGAGACCAGACCATGTTCTTGTTTCTCTTGAACTAATCTTGCTGTCCAGTGAGATAATTGAGCCTCTCTTTTTTTGCATCAAATTATCCACCACTTCTGTTGTACGTAGTCCAACTGGTAGGGAATCCACCGAAAGTTTCCACTTTTTTGTTTGGGAGGGATTTTTAGTAAGTTTTTTTTGGCCCTTTAGGTGGTCGATCAAATGCGTGAGTGAAGAGATTGGAGTTTGAGCAGTGTGAGAGAGTGTAAACCCGGAGCTTTGGAAGCTATGGCTGAGAAGAAGGATGTCGTACTTCAAATTTCTACTGATGAAGGACCTTTCTTTCCTTCTCAAGAACGCAAAAATGGTAAAGCTTCCTCCTTTTCGAGCAAACCTCAACTGGGTTCTTCTCCAACAGATTCAAATCCTGAACCGATGGCGTTTGAGAAGCTAAAAGTAAGCGTATCTCCTGATTCTTCAGAGCAATTAAATCCAACGTCGTCAAGTCCAGCTCCAACTCCAAGCCCGTCTACAGCGAAGCCGCCAAGAGTCCCAGCACCTGAGTCTATGACAAGGAGGGCATCTCTTGCCCGGTCCGAGTTCTCAAAGCCAAAATCAAGATTTGCGGAGCCATCGTATCCAAATGATGCTCGTTTGAAAGAAGAGAAGTACAAGTTGGGGGATTCAAGCTCCCCTCAAAGAATGAGATCACCCAATTACATGGCTTCACCCAATAACAATGTAAGTTCTTCTAGCCCGAAAGAGAACTTGAAATCAGTTCCAGTTACCCCAAAGACACCGTTAATTGGAGTGCAAGAGGAGGATGAGGATGAGGAGGTCTACAAGACTGCAATTCTTAAAGTAAGCAGCTCGAGGGGTAAGAAGTGGAAAGCTTTATTCGTCATTGAGCTCATTGTATCTGCATGTCTTTTGGCAGTTTTGATTGGTAGCTTGATTGTTGAGAAGTTGGAAAATACTTCTATTTGGGGTTTGGAATTGTGGAAATGGTGTGTCCTGTTATTTGTTATTTTCTGTGGTAGATTGGTTACAGAGTGGTTTATGAATGTTTTGGTTTTCTTAATTGAAAGGAACTTCTTGCTTAAGAAGAAGGTGCTTTATTTTGTATATGGGTTGAAGAAGAGTGTTCAGGCTTTTATTTGGGTAGGTTTAATACTTCTAGCATGGGGGTTTCTGTTTACTGGTGGAGTTAAACGATCACGGAATACTACCAAGATTCTACACAAGGTTACGAGATCTCTTGCTGCTTTCCTTATAGGAACTGCCATGTGGCTAGTGAAGAATTTTTTAATCAAGTTGCTGGCTTCTTCTTTTCATGTCACTCGTTTCTTTGATAGAATTCAAGAGTCAATCTTTCATCAATATGTTGTCCGTACACTTTCTGGGCTTCCTTTGGTGGAGAATGGTGCAACCATTGGGAGTAATACAGCAGCATCTGGCCACTTGAGTTTTAGAACTCCTGAGAAACAGAATGAAGAGAAAAAAGAAGAGTCAATTGATGTGGATAAGCTTAAGAAAATTAGTAACGGAAAGGTTTCTGCTTGGACTATGAAAGGATTGATGAATGCGGTTACTGGTACGGGATTAACTACCCTCTCCAACTCATTTGACCAAAATGGAGAGGATGACGAGAAGAAAGACACAGAGATTACTAGTGAGTGGGAAGCAAAAGCTGCTGCTTATAAGATTTTTAACAACGTTGCAAAGCCTGGTAGCAAGTGAGAATCTTCCTTCTGTGTATGCATACTATCTTTATCATAATGTGATTCCTGTATCATCTAACTACTGTCTCTGTTTAATTGTTCAGGTACATTGAGGAAGACGACCTCCTGCGCTTCATGAAAAGGGAGGAAGTTGACAATGTGATACCACTGTTTGAAGGAGCAGCAGAGACTCGAAAGATAAAGAGATCAACTTTAAAAAATTGGCTGGTTAGATCTCAAATTTATTCTTCTTATAAACTTGCCATGTGCAAGGTTTCCTTGTTATCTGCTTTTACTAAATCTTTCACGAGTCTCTACATTTTACAACATACTTTTCCTTTCTGGTTTTTACTTTGGATTGCTTTGGCATGTCTTTTAGAAGACACACAAAAGTTTTAGCTTTACTAGTGCAAATCAAAATTTGACAAGTTGTAAATTTCCTTGTTTTTTGAGTTATAGGAAGGTGCTTATGCATCTCAACCTACTAAATTATCCCCTGAACTGTGCCTTGCTTATTGGGCAGTAAACATGGTATCGAACTTCCGGTTGAACTTTGATTTATAAAGGGGAAAAAGAACTGGTTGTTTTGGTATATTTATGGATTCCTTATATGGTAACCAAGTTGTGTCTTTTAGGTTAATGTCTACAATGAACGCAAAGCACTAGCGCATTCCTTAAATGATTCCAAAACAGCAATCGAGGAGCTGAACAAGCTGGTTTCGGTGCTTGTGGTTGTGCTGATTGCTATTGTGTGGTTATTTATGATGGGGTATTTAACAACAAATATCCTTGTCTTCATTTCATCTCAACTTCTACTCGTCGCCTTCATGTTTGGTAATACGGCCAAAACTGTATTTGAAGCTATCATATTTGTGTTTGTGATGCACCCATTTGATGTTGGCGATCGTTGTGTCATTGATGGAGTGCAGGTATGACCTACTCCTAGAATAATAGTATTAGTTTCATTATTAGATGAAGTTCACATTGACTTACTCTTTCATCCACTGCAGATGGTTGTTGAAGAGATGAACATTTTGACTACAATCTTTTTGAGATATGACAATGAGAAAATAATCTATCCAAATACAGTCCTGGCAACCAAACCCATCAGCAACTTTTACAGGAGCCCTGAAATGAGCGATGCAGTGGAATTCTGTGTTGATGTTTCCACTTCAATTGAGACTATCGGGCGTATGAAGGCTCAGATAAAAACGTAAGTCAGGCCCTGCATTCTGTTCCTCTTAGTTATGGTTTGGAAATTGAAACAACACTTAGTAAAACGCATTTTGGTCCATAACTGTGATTTGTTTTGCGATATCAGATACTTGGAGAGCAAACCTCAGCACTGGCGCGCTAATTATAGTTTGCAGGTTAAGGAGATTGAGAATGTGAACAGGATGAAAATGGCTCTCTATGTTAATCACACCATAAATTTTCAGAATGCAGGAGATCGGGGCAACCGAAGGTCCGATCTTGTGTTAGAGTTGAAGAGCATTTTTGAACAGCTGGGTGTAAAGTATCATCTGCTGCCTCAAGAAGTTCACCTTCGCAATGTTCTTCCACCTGGGCGATGATGATCATACCTTTTCTTCATCATTAGTTAGTTCTTTATTGATTGATTTCACTTTCTGTAAATTATTAGAGTATTCGAATAGCAGCCAAACAAACTGTGGACATCATTGTCAGCTATAGACGGCTAAAGAAAATATGTAATGAGATTGGTTGACAAAGAAGTGCAAAATAGAGTTATTTGTACTACCTGTTACTATTACTAAGTTTCAAAGTCAATTTTTAAACCTTATAGAACTTATTTTAGTTAAAATATTTACAAACTTTAAGAAAAGAAAAAAGTGGACGATTTTTTATCTAAACTTAATTTAATGGATGAGTTGGACTTCGGCATATTGCTCTGGGCCCTGTGTAGTTTTCTACACTTTCTCTGGATAATGAAATCGGGCCGAGAAAGTTTTCACATTCTGGCTCCAAAAGATTTTTAACAACGTTGCAAAGCCTGGTAGCAAGTGAGAATCTTCCTTCTGTGTACACATACTATCTTTATCATAATGTTATTCCTGTATCATCTAACTACTGTCTCTGTTTAATTGTTCAGGTACATTGAGGAAGACGACCTCATGCGCTTCATGAAAAAGGAGGAAGTTGACAATGTGATACCACTGTTTGAAGGAGCAGCAAACTCGAAAGATAAAGAGATCAAGTTTAAAAAATTGGCCGGTTAGATCTCAAATCTGTTCTTATAAACTCTCCGCGTCGGAGACTCGGAGGTTTCCTTGTTATCTGCTTTTTCTAAATCTTTGACGAGTCTCTACATTTTCCAACAGACTTTTCCCGATGTTCTAGTTTTTACTTTCAGTTGCTTTGACACGTCTTTTAGAAAACATCCAAAAGTTTTAGCTTTACTAGTGGAAATCAAAATTTGATAAAGTTGTAAATCTATGTTACGATGGATTTGTTTGAGTTGTTTATGTGAAGGTGCAAATGTATCTCAACCTAGTAAACTATTCCCTGAACTATGCCGTGCTTATTAGGTAGTGAAAATAGTATCGGACTTCAGGTCAAACTTTAATTTAAAAAGGAGAGAGTTCTTTTGGTTGAATTGGTAATTCCTGGATTTCTAATGTAGTAACAAATTTCTGTCTTTTAGGTTAATGTCTACAATGAACGCAAAGCGCTAGCATATTCCTTGAATGATTCCAAAACAGCAATCAAGGAGCTGAACAAGCTGGTTTCAGTGATTGTGCTTGTGCTGATCATTATCGTGTGGTTATTTATGATGGGGTATTTAAAAACAAATATCCTTGTCTTCATTTCATCTCAACTTCTACTTGTGGCGTTCATGTTCGGTAATACAGCAAAACTGTATTTGAAGCTATCATATTTGTGCTTGTGATGCACCCATTTGATGTTGGTGATCGTTGTGTCATTGATGGAGTACAGGTATGACCTACTGCTCGTAGCATGACATTACTTTTTCTGTTTGAAGTCCCCATTGATTTACTCTTTGATCCATTGCAGATGGTTGTTGAAGAGATGAACATTTTTACTATAGACTTTTTGAGATGACAATGAGAAAATATTCTATCCGAACCCAGTCCTGGCAACCAAACCCATCAGCAACTTTTACAGGAGCCCTGAAATGAGCAATGCAGTGGAATTCTGTGTTGATGTTTCCACTTCAATTGAGACTATCGGGCGTATGAAGGCTCAGATAAAACGTAAGTCAGGCCCTGCATTCTGCTCCTCTTAGTTTTGGTTTGGAAATTGAAACAACCCTACTACACTTGGTAAAACTTGTTTCGGTCCATAACTGTGATTTGTTTTGCGATATCAGATACTTGGAGAGCAAACCTCAGCACTGGCGTGCTAATTATAGTTTGCAGGTTAAAGACATTGAGAATGTGAACTGAATGAAAATGGCTCTGTATGTTAATCACACCATAAATTTTCAGAACGCAGGCGATAGGGACGACCGAGGTCCCATCTCGTGTTAGAGTTGAAGCACATTTTTGAAGATCTGGGTGTAAAGTATCATCTGCTGCCTCAAGAAGTTCACTTTCGCAATGTACTTCCACCTCGGCGATGATGATTATACCTCTTTTCTGCATGAGTTGTTGTTCATAATCTAATATCCTACGGACAGAAAAATTAATGTCTGATGCCCTGTCATATTTCCTTCCGAATATTAAAAATAGGAGCTGCTTCAGTTCAGGCTATTAAAATTTAAAAATTACAAGGCTCGGCTGGAGTCCAACCTAGTCAAAATGCAAAATTTAATTATAAAAAATTATACTCTTTTTCCTTTTATGTAGTTTTATCAATTAAATACTTGTTTTTGTAATTGTATTGATAAACTCTGATTATTATTTTTAGGGTAGGTTAGGGTTTCATGACATTGTTGAATTAAAAGCAAAAATCATTTGTTCCCCTGTTCTCATAATTATAAAACTTTGTTTCAAGGTTCAGCTTCTTGATTGATGGATCGCATCTCCGAATTGCCGGATCCGTTGCTGCACCACATCTTGTCTTTCCTCTCTGACTAAGAGATTCTTCGGGCGCGTGCAGTCTCCAAAACATGGCTACGCTGCTGGAACACTCTCCCGAGAAATGTGGAAAAACTGTGTTTCGATCACCAAACATCAACCATTTTACTCTACTTCTCTGGTGCCAATGTTTTTCCTCCATCTCCCACACCCTATTCAGCTCTTTGGTGACAGGCTGACAGCAACCTCTTTCACAGCTATTGGATAAAAAACTGTTGGGATAATCAGATCCCACCAGTTGATATAGCAAAATTATAAACGAAAGAGAAAAATAGTAGAATCAGGATACACGATCTTTTTTAACGTGGTTCGGCAAAAATAGTACCTACTTCCACGGAGAGATTTTATTAACACTCAAGTGTTTCACTCCCTCACACACTCTCAACACCCCGAGGTTGAAAGAAAATAAATATTACAAAGTATCCCTGACTTTCTTGGTATTACACCTGAATACCGTATACCCAAGAAAATAATTATTCTCAACTGGAACTAATTATTTTCTACTACACTCTCTCAATTGTCTTTCTTGCAATTGAGTTCTCGCTCTCTCAATTGCTACATCTTTGCAATTGATCACACCTCCTTTCCATTCCTTAGCAAGCCTATTTATAGACAATCACCTCCTCAAAGGACGGTTAGGATCGTTTCCCACCTATTCCCAATCAATGGTGGAGATTGAGTAACTAGAATTCTCTAGAATACTCTACACATCTAGCACATTCTGGAAAGCTCCTTGGATGACGTCATTGCTTACATCACTCCTCGCCTTACATCATACATTGCGTCATCCCTACGTCATGGCTTATGTCATGCCGTATCTAGAATTCTTTCGGAAGGCTCCACACACATCTCCATAATGTGCTAGACTCCTCTAGAAGCTTCCAGATCCCTCTAGATTCTTCACATCTCCATAATGTGCTAGGCTCCTCTAGAAGCTTCTGGATCCCTCTAGATTCTTCACATCTCCATAATGTGCTAGAGTTCTCTTGATCCTTCCGGAGTCTTCTAGGTCGTTTCCCATAATGCCTAGACTTTTCTACGCCCTTCCGAAAAGTTCCACACGTCTCCAATATGTGCTAGGCTATTCTTGATCCTTCCAGAACCTTCCACGGTGGCCGGTTATGAGCTGGACTAACAAAAACAGTTCAGCTTTTAAGGTCTGAATCTTCTCCCTGAAACCTCTCATCTTGAGCTTACTCCATTCAATGAGGCCTTTCTTGCAGTTCCTTAAGCCTAAATTGCCTCGTACCCTCCTCTGCTTTCCATCCCTGGTGAACAGTCGGCATAGCCTTCCAGGTCTTGCCATTTCAGCTCATATCTGAATAACTTCCTTCTTTTCCTACGGATGCCCTCCTTAATGACAACTATAGGACAGTGATCCGATCCTATACGCACCTCGTGAAGAAGAAAGGCTTTATCCCATTTACATATCCACTCTAAATTGCAGGAGGCCTTATCGAGTCTCTGATTAATGTAACCCTCACCTATCTGTCTGTTAGTCCAGGTATATGAGCTTCCAGTGAAATCTAGCTCCATCAAATTTAAGTTTTCCACCCAATCCCTAAGGAAGTTTGCTTGAGACTAATTAAATTGGCTACCGCCCTGCTTATCTCCACTAGCAACTATTGAGTTGAAATCCCCAATTATCCACTGACCCCCAAAATCAACAACCGATTTCTCACAATCCTTCCAAAAAAACTTTTCGCTTGAAGCGTAATATCTGGAGAAAGATGAACTAGACTGGTTTTGAATTGGCCGAAATGGATTTTGAGCCCCTGCAGTCTAATTGATTGACTTATTTCATCCCTCTGACAGATTTTTGACTTATCTCCTCCCTCCACTCAAGCCCAACAATTTATTTCACCCCTCCTCCTGACGCCGCCAACATTTTCCGTCAGTTTGCTGACGTGGCGTGACACGTCAATGATTGATGACGTGTCACGCCACGTCAGCAAACAGAAACGGGTCGAGCTCGAAACGGGTCGAAAAAACGGGCTGAATTTTAAATAGATTTTGAGTCCCTGCAGTCTAATTGATTGACTTATTTCAGCCCTCCACTTAAGCTCAATGATTTATTTCATCCCTCCGCCTAACACCATCCACATTTTTCGTCTATTTGTTGACGTGGCACGTCACCACGCCACCGACTACTGACGTGTCACGCCACGTCAATTGACACGTCATTTTTAGGTTTAATAATTCATCAATAAATCTATATTTTAAAAAAGAAAAAAAAAACTCCTAATAGACGCTTCAGTATCGATATTTTTAGGTTTAATAATTCATCAATAAATTTATTTTTTCCAAAAATAAATAGTAAATTTCGTATTATAGAATAATAAGAGTTCAAACTAATAAAATTAATAAGACTGTTATTAAGTAACTTGTTTTATACGCAATTAAATTGTAAGATAATTAAATTAAAAAAAATTGTTGATATGGGAATAATGCCAAATTAGTACCAATCCTAACTAATTGTGTAGGATTTTGAAAATTCACATAGAGGCTTCGCCTCGAGTAAAATTTGGGTACATACGATGTACCCACTACTCAGTACATCATGATGTATGATGATGACACGTGTCCAAAAGTGTCAAGATTAGTAGTATTCTAGCACTATTTGGGGTAGGTGTCATCATCCTAGATCATGATGTACTGAGTAGTGGGTACATTGTATGTACCCAAGTTTAGATGGAGGGATGAAATAAATCATTGAGCTTAAGTGGAGGGTTGAAATAAGTCAATCAATTAGACTGCAAGGACTCAAAATCTATTTAAAATTCAGCCCGTTTTTTCGACCCGTTTTGAGCTCGACCCGGTTCTGTTTGCTGACGTGGCGTGACACGTCATCAATCGTTGACGTGTCAATTGACGTGGCACGCCACGTCAGCAAACTGACGGAAAATGTTGACGGCGTCAGGAGGAGGGGTGAAATAAATTGTTGGGCTTGAGTGGAGGGAGGAGATAAGTCAAAAATCTGTCAGAGGGATGAAATAAGTCAATCAATTAGACTGCAGGGGCTCAAAATCCATTTCGGCCTTTTGAATTAGGAGAACTTATTGGGTTTACTCAAAAGTAAAATTTGACATATTCATCCAATAATAAGTAGACACGACGACACCACTTCTTTCACGTCTGAAAGCTGTCCAATTTTTGTTAAAAAACGAAATCTCTCTCTTCCTTTTTTCTTTATACCGAATAATCTCTCTTGAATTAGAGTAGTGCGTGAAAAAATCGAGCAGGCCCAAGCCCATGAACCAAAGCCCTGACAGATTGCTTTTTGCTTCTGCTGCCCTCCACAAAGAGTTCTTCTTCCCAAATATCAAACTTAATGGTGATTGGACCAATAAGATAACCTTATCTACCATTTGTCAATGGAAAAGCTGCCACGTAGGACAGTGATCAAGATCACAACTCCATCTCGCATCTCAAATTTCCCACCTCTCATCACCCAACCATTTACAAGACCCTATTATTTTCTCAAACTCAGCCCCCTAAATCTCATACCAAAAGAAGACGCACTTGTATTTGGAGCAGAAGAAAAACCTAAAGATCATAACCAAGAAAAATGGCTTCAACCTCAGCTGTGTCAATGGCGATGCCATTAACTTATGCTAGCCGAAAGAGGGCTCTTCCTACCTCTGATGCCTTCTCCTTCAAGCCACTACCTGTGAGACCATCATCCAAGGCAACTGGGGCATCAAAATCCAGTGGGAATTTTCAAGTCAAGGCTTCATTGAAGGAGAAGGCGGTCACCGGATTGACAGCAGCTGCACTGTCAGCTTCCATGGTGATTCCTCAGGTAGCAGAAGCCGCCGATTCGGGGGTTTCTCCGTCGCTCAAGAACTTCTTGCTCAGCATTGCTGCTGGTGGAGTTGTGCTTGTCGCCATTATTGGTGCTGTTGTTGGAGTTTCCAACTTCGACCCTGTCAAGCGGAGCTGAAGAGAGATTGTAATAGTTATTCTTCTTTACCTCTTTATGTAATGCATCTCTTTTGATGTTTTGAAGCCAATGCCTTCTGTGTTGTCTAGTGTTAACCTTCTTGTAGCTGTAATATGGCCGGAAACCTGTGAATTCTGAAATTCTATATTTTTTGGCAACTCAACAAACCTAAATCATAACTCTGATGTATTTAATGACAATCCCAAACATGGAAAACCCGATTTCAACATGATCATAAATACATTAAGGATATCAAATCTGATAAATCAATTTGGTGAGAGTGCATGATAGAAGTCCCTGTATAGAAAAAAAACATCTGGCAGAAAGCGAAAATGGAAGTGTTTGTTGCCATTTCCCCTGAAATGGAAAGAACCATTCTACTGGGTTTAAGTAAAGAAATGCAGCATCCACAAAAATGATCCATCAGTTGTATAGCATGCCAAACAGAAATTCATAACTAGAATCGAACGTGAAAAAATGCATGAAGAATCATATTCTAACAAGATGAATATAGTGAAAGAGAAATCTGAACTCAATTTCAGTTTCCAAATTAGGCCGAATACAGGTCACTAGACCACAATATGGAAGGTGTTTAGGAATGCTTCTATCTACTCACGACATTTAACCGAATCACTAAAATAAGTCAGCAAGTCAAATTTGTCGATTTCTGGGGAACTAAAGCTAATACTACGAGCGGCAGTTGCTTTTCCTTCTGATGCTCAATATCTACCAAATTTTGACATCAAATCAAGCAAATATCTACTCTCTGAAACGTAATTCACCTTGTCAGCCTTGACAACAGTAATCTTCACCCTCTGTTCATCTCCATACAGTTCTTCTTTGATCTTAAGCCGGAACAAATACTGGCTAAAGAGTCTGCTCCTTAGCATCTCAGCAAATTTGGTATCATCTTGCAACTCATATTTCATCGAATACAATTCCTTAACTGGACATCCCAAATCTCTTCCCCAGATTCCTGGAAAGCTGTTACCCAACTCAGTCCTGTATGGTCTTGAACCTGAACTTGGAGAAGATACCTGTAATCACACTCGTCAAATTCTTGATTACATCTGTCACATTGCCATATATTGCCATATTGAGTTTCCAGATCTTGTCACTTTCTTGTTACATTGTCTATCTCCAATCATTAGTGGGCAAGCAGTATAACAGAATGAGTCTGTCTTGATGAAAGTTATGCTTCCCCTGACTGTGACCCAGTCTGGCTTATCAGATCTTCCCAAACCTTCATCTTTGATCTGCAACAAAGTTTTGCGTATCTCATTCTTAGGTCCACCTGGCACAACTTCTTTTGAAATGGATACAGAAGCAGCATTTTGTCCACCCCGATCAAACCATTCTTTCAAGCCATGAGCCTCAGGAATATCAGGATCGATAAAAAGCTGAGTAGAAGAAATTGTCCCCAATGATTTCCCACTGAAGTCACTGACCTTCCCAGCTTTGACAGCTAAAACTGGAAAAAATTCCGAATCAACCATTTCTTGTAGCCTTTGTCCTTCTTTGTTGCAGAAATCTCCCCAAAGGGTCAGCTCAACACTCCTGCCGGAACCATCCTTCAAATTGAGAATCCTTCTCTGAGTTTCCATACCATTCTTCCTCAAGATTGGAACAGAAGGATTCACAGATATGACAATACCAATAACATCAAGTATAGCATTGTTTTCAGCAGTCTCAACTTCAGTGATGGATTTGAAGGAAAACTGCTGTTGTGGAATAGAACCATCTTCATCAGGGCATGGATCCACAGTCGAGGTGGCCTCCAAAAATATTTCCCATCCATTCTTCAAATGGTTGAAATTCTTCTGAGCAGGTTTTAAGTTGCCTTCACAGCATTGAAGCAGGTAACCCGTATTTCACCGCCATCAGAATAAAGAAGGTCAAAGGAAAAAACCTTCCCATCTCCCCGAGCATTGTTGTATCGGCGTAGATCCCCTTTTGCAGTTACCCTAGCTTTAATAGTCCATCGTCCCTGATAAGGATTTAGGGCTGCAATAGGAATTATCCGTGCTGGTGCCTCATTCTTCACAATTGACCCATGATTCTTATAACTTGGAGGTAGTTGGTATGGAGGCTGAATGGTTGGCCGGAAACTCTGCCCACTGTTGTTGCTACTGGAGCACTCATACTGGAACTAAAACTCTTCTGCAAATTGTTGCCAACATTACCCTGATTTGGGGCAGTCATATTGGGACGGGAACTCTGCATGGTATTCCCATAGGTTTGGGGATTCAGTCCTGGTTTAAAACTCTGTACACCATTATTGCCACGATTCTGGATGTCCGGATATTTATAACCAGCCCCAGCAGCCTGCATTGAATTGCTATTAGGCAGCACGTTCTGAGCAGCTGTATCAGATATAGCCTTTGGGTTTCCAATTACGTCACACTCTGGTATTATAATTTCAAAGATCAACACAACAATAATCCTGCACAAACATGTTATGCATCAATTCATGTAACCATACGCCATGTAAGTACATTATTCAAACCACCAATTACACAAAAAATTATAAACAAAAACAACTACATGTTTTAGTAATAATGTCTAAACAGTTAAAATGCTTAATAGTTAATCCATTTTCATAGAAAATAATTACTAGCAACCGCACCGATCAATTTCTACGACTTGCTAAGATTTTGGAACGACGTGTATAGTTTAGCAAAATGAAAGAACTCTCTAACTCTAATCATAACTGAAGCTAAAGAAGTACTAATTGAGGATACCTACTAGAGTTTTTGAACTTCGCTGCAAATGTAATCGATGAGTTGAATAATGGATCCTTTCTTGACATGGCCGTGCTTGACGCGGTCGTTGAGCTGAGTGGCGAGCATCGCGTGCTGAGACAAGACGGAATCGGAGATCAAGAACCGGAACCTTTCCGGCTCGCTCCCTATCTGCTTTATGTCCAGAACTTGGACCTGCGGCTTGGAGTTCACGTCGCCGCCAGTTATGGCGGATATCGCGTTGGGCGTGAGATTCACGGGCATGGTGGCCTGTTAAGATTATAGATCTCAAAATGTAAAGTTGTAAACAGATAATAGTAGAGATGGACGGAACCCTAGGGATTTTAAATTTTTTGAAAAGGGGAAGTGATGAAGAAGAGATGATGAATTTTGGAGGGTGAGCGATGGCGGGGTTAGGAGGAAGATAGAAAGGGAGACTTAACCGACTCCGTTTTGATTTTTGGAAGCACTACACAAAGTCGGAATTTACATTTATGTCCTTTAGACTGTCACGTACTGTTTACTCTCTGACTAAACCGTGTGCATCACTGTAATTTTCAGTGTTAGAATGTTCAATATTCCAATGTATAACCGAGGAGGTAAAACAACTTAATAAAAAAAGCATATCTGTAAGGGGGTGTTTGGTATCAAATCATTAATAGAGTTCAATTCATTTCATTAATAGAGTTCAATTAGAATTCTATTAATGAATGAATTCTAGTAATTGGTATGACAATGTAAAATTGAAAGAATTCAATTGAATTGAAATGAACATATTGTTTGGTATGATAAAAAATTGATTTCATTTTAATTATTTGACCATTATACCCCTAAATTAAAATTTACCCATAAAATTAAAAAAAAAAATCATAAAATTGATAATCATACACAATTGTTATGCTAAGCTCAAACATTAATTTTATATTTATCTTCATCTTAAAATGCCAAAAATATTTTTTTCCACCTATATTTTTATTACTTTATTTTATTTATTTTAAAAATAGTATGCAGGCAAAATAAAGATTGGGCCCAGAATGAGCACCCAGCCCATTCTCTATTTCCCTTTACTCTAAAACCCTAGGGTTCACTGCACCCATTACCGTCTCCCATAGATATTTCTACTCTTCCATTTGCTTCTGTTTCTCTTCCCTCTCCTCTTTTCTCCTTTCACACTTTTATTTCTTTCCTTAGACAAGCAGTGAGATCGTGAGCTTGTGATGGGTGAGGTGACTGGGCGGATCGAGCAGAGGGCAGATCGGCAGCAGAGCAGCGGCAGCAACGACGGCGTAGCGAGCAGCGACCGACGGTGGAGGTGAGCGGTGATGGGAAAGGATTTGCAGCGGCTTGTGGTGGCTGGGTCGTGGTGATGATTGATGGTTGTGATGAATTCGGTGATGAGGTGATGGTGATGGATGGTCGGCTGTAGTGGTTGATCGGAGCAGATGAAGATTTGGCCTGGTGCTTTGGCAAATGGTAGATTTTAGACGGGGTAATTTTGTAATAGGATAATTAATAATTAAAAAATTGATTGAATTCCTCCACAATCTCACCTATTTGTGCAAGAATTCTCACATTCTATAATTTTTCAGATTCAATTCACAAAGAATTGAATTCTTTTTTAAAATATCATAACAATCACAAAATTTGTTATGATTTCAGTTTAAATGAACTGAATTCTATCAAAAATTTGATACCAATCAGGCCCTAAACGAATGAGATCATTTCGGTAAACCATAAACAAGTCTCAAAACTCAAGTTCAAAGACGTTGAGATCAATTGCCACACCCTTGTCGCAGTAGTAGTGAAGCAAGATCAGAAACTAACGACGAATCTCTTGCATTTGCTTAAGCAAATTAATCCGCTGTCTGCTCTCAAGAATGGTTTATCTTTTCTACCTCAACAACAGTTACCCGCACCTTCGCTCTTTAATCTCAACCCTAAACAGATACTCACAAAAGAGTCTCTCATAGATCCTCATACAGTTCTTGCAACATATGCAATGACTTTGCTGGGTAACCCAGCATCTCCTCACCACCCTTCTGGGAAACTGTCGCCGAAACTGAATCCTCAGACGGTACCTATAATCTCACATTCGTCAAATTCTTGATTGCATCTATCACATTTCTATCTCCAGTTCTCCAATTATATCACTTTCTTATTACATTGTCTTCCCCTAACCAGTAAAGGGCAAGTTTCAGAACAGATCGCATTTGTTCTAACCGCCCTCACCGTAAAGCCATCATTCCTAACATTATGATGTGGAGACCTATGGTCTCTATTAGCAGCCATATCATAAATCAAATTCGCGTGATACCATCTCACAATCTTGAATTACAGTGTCCAAATTGAGCAACAATAAATCTACGCAAGAACAGATCGAAATGAACAAGTGTTAGTCAAAGAAGTGCAAAACCCATTCAATGACCGTAGGGCATCCACTCTGTTTGCTAAGGTGGGGAGGGAATCCTATCGAATACAAGTACTTGGATGGTTTCTTGTCACTAGCGAATGCGAAAATCCATATCAAACCTTCCTGCAAGCATAACCGTAGGGAATGCATCTCGTTTAAACTTTTGACTGGAGGAGCCTGGAGGTTGACACGAAAATGAGGAGCGACAAGAAGGTCATTGGGAAAACAGTATATTTGGCGGAAAAAAGTGGCGGGTAATAAGCTAAAGTCATATTTCGCCTTGCTACGGGCCTGGATTGGACCGTGTGCGCAACTTCGGCACACCTGCAGAAAATGCTTCGTTAAATACTCCCTCCGTCCCCAGAAGGATGTCTTCCTCGCATCCCAATATTCAGTAGGGAACGCATATCGACTTCCGAGAAAAAATTCGATAAGATACGTTCCGAAACAGTAAAAGCAAATGCTAAAACGACATCCTTTTAGGGACGGAGGGAGTAATACATTACGATTTTTGCTATTTCAAAATCCCAGAATCCAAAGCCGGCCGACTGACCTTTTAAGACCGATCAAGTTGTTAGCCTAAGAGCAACTTACTCTTATTTTGATGATTTAAGACACACAAACTAATTACTATACTAATGCAATTTGAAGTTAAAGTGTGTGTAGTTTCCGACGAACAAACAAAAGAGGCAACAAATCTATTATTCGCAAGCTCAAGATCAAGTGTACATTAGGGCTATAAACATGTAAGTATGATTCTAATTAGCACTTGATCTATGTTCAATTATACCTCAAGAAAAGTGTCAAAAGATTTTTTACACGAAAAATAATTTTTGGAAAAAGAGTTTTTGATTTCATTGTAGCAACGGAGAGTTTCACTGTAGCAACGGATAAATTCACTGTAGCAACGGGAAGTCTACTGTAGCAACGGGAACGAATAGTTTCACCGTAGCAACGGATAGACTTACTGTAGCAACGGATAGTTTCACTGTAGCAACGGATAGACTCACTGTAGCAACGGATAGTTTTTCACTGTAGCAACGAATATATTTTTCACTGTAGCAAATGGCTAGTTTTTGGCTCCTTCCTTCATGAATGAGCCTCTACTCATTTGACACTATAAATACTCATCCTAGATGAGTTACTAAAGAAAAAGAAACAAGAAAGCTTTTACAAACTTCCAAACAATAAATTACTTTACAAGCTTACAAAATCAGTTTTTACAACGCAAGTATTTTCACAACGATTTCAATCCTTCTTGCGTCACTTTGTCCAGCTTGTTTTCGGTTTCTTCTTGAGGTAACTTTGAGGTATTCTTGTTCATTTATTGGTGTTGATTATTGAATCATACATAGTTTATTTGTACACCAATTTGTGTTGCCATTTAACATTTCTCTTGTCAAGTAATTTTGATTGTGATAGGTTGTGGTTGAGCCTTAGCAAAAACCAAGTGTAAGGTTTGTTGGTTGAGCCCTTAGCAAAAACCAAGTGTAAGGTTTGTTGGTTGAGCCCGCAAAAACCAAGGTGATAGGTTTATTGGTTGAGCCCGGAAAAACCAAGGTGTAAGGTTTGAGTTGAACCCGTAAAAACTCAAGGTAAATAACGAAGTGTTCATTGTTCAAAATCCTAAGGGTGAAGCTCTTAGGTAGTGGAGTACAATTCATTGAGGAATTGGAACCACTATATATCCTTGTGTTTTTACATTCTATTTCCGCACTCATATTTCCTTACTATTTGTGTTAGAATTTTATTTGCCTATTCACCCCCCCTCTAGGCCGGGATTATTGTTTTACAATTGGTAGCGGAGCGAGGTCACTTGTTTTGTAGGTTTAACCACCTCAAGTGGAAGATCAAATATGGCCAAAGAGGGTGTTGTGCGAAACCATTCACTATACCTTGATAGTAACAATTTCTGACATTGGAAGACAAGGTTGAGAACCTTTCTTGGTGTTCAAGATGACAAATCTCTTGCCCTCTTCACCGGTACTGTTCGTGAGTTCGTAAATTCGGATTCAAGAAAGAAGCATCGGAGAAGTACACGTGAACACTCTTCCGGACTCAAGAGACATGGAAATTGTGAAGCATATCAAAGAAGTTCTTCACCAACTTCCACCTCATTCAACGGACGTACAAATATATGTCTTATGGCACTAGGGGAAAGCGATGATGAAGTTAGTTCATGCAATTCCGATAGTGAATGCAATATTGATGAGCTGAAACTTGCTTTTAGCAATTTATACAAAGACTTTGAGCAATCTAGTAAGAAAAATGTGAAACTTGCTAAAGAGTTAGACAATGTTAAAAATGAAATTAGCAAGTTAGAGTCATTGAATAAATCTTTAACTAATGAGCTTAATGATGTGAAATGTTTGATAGAAGATACTAAAAATGAAAATATTTCTTTAACAAATTTGCTCTCTAGTAAAAAAGCTAAAAACAAAGGCACTATTTGTGAAACTTGTGCAAATTCTAGTAAAGAAGTAGCTATTTTAAATGAAAAGATTAAAGTCCTTGAAGCTACTTTAGCTAAATATATTCAAAGTGCACAAAGTCACCAAAAGTGTTTAAATGATCAAAAGACTAGTGGTGATAGAAGAGGAATTGGATTTGATCACTCTACTAGCATGAGTAATTCTAAAACATCTTTTGTTAAGGCAAGAAATTGTAACCATGCTAGTTCTTCAAATCACTCACATGCTAGACCTTTATTTAAATGTGATTATTGTCATAAGAATGGTCATTTGGCATATTTTTGCTTTATTCGTAAAGGACTTATTTATGCAAAACAAATGTGGGCACAAAAGAGTGCATTTGCTAAGGAAGGACCCAAACGTGTTTGGGTTCCTAAAACTAACTAGTTTGTTTTGTAGTAGTGCCAGAAACCCAATGCTGATAAATGAAATATATTTAGGGTATTCGTGGCACAAGTCGGGTGATGAATCGAAGCTCACCCTTTTGGTAATTTTGGCAATAAATATGATATATATATGATTGATTTTATTGCTAACACTAATCATTTGTTCAAGTATAAATTCTCATAAATTTGGCTAGAAAGAATTGTTCTTGTAGGAATTTAGTTTGAATGGTGGCCCAAGGGAATTACTACCTCGAGCCGCATTGATTTTGATGGGCTTCGCTCGATTGCAAATATTGAAGTTATTCGGTTGAAATAGCAAGATCTAGACATGTTGAAAAATCGCAATCGGTATTCCTTGAACACTTATTTTTTATGTTAATATTTATTTGATGAATATACAGTAGAAACTCTATAAAATAATACACTTGGGACGACCAAAATTTATTAATTAAAAGAGTTATTAATTAATCGATAAATTAATAATTATTAATTTATATATTAATTAATAATTATTAATTTATATATTAATTAATATTTTATTAATTTATAGTAAAATACTTAGTTTACAAACACCTTTCAAGCTTCGATGTTCGTGCAAATACAATTGCGAACTGCTTTCGTCATTGTAAACTTCGATCAACAGATAACGTGACTTTTGAGAACTCAGATGAAGGTGGTGAAAGCACTCAAGAACTCCAGAATTTGATCAAAGAGTTGGGTTATCGCAATGCAATGGATGTCGAAGATGTTCTGACTCACCCAGAAGAAAATGTAGTTGCACAGTTGTTGACTGATGAAGAAATTATTGAAAGCGTTATTGGAATTAATAAAGATGATATCGATGAAGAAGATGATGAAAGTTCTACAATGGAGCCCCCTTCGCGAAACGAAGCTATTAAAGCGGCAATCACATTGAACAATTTCTTGTTGAGCTATGAGAAAACAACACCAGAAGTTCTTACCATGCTAAGGAAAATTAGAGACGACATTCAAGGGGAAATTGATTTCAACAAAAAACAAAAGACAATTGAGTCATTTTTCAAGAAACCTTCATAAATCATTCATGTAATATGCTATATATAAGGAATTATTAATTTATATTTTATATGGGGTCTAAAGAAATTATCAAAAATGTATTATCTTATAATTTTAGCGAATTATTAATTTAGCACCCTATCCCCGAGTCGGGACCGGCCAAAAATATTATCTTAGAGAGTTTATTAAATAATCGAGTATTAATTTATCGAGTTTCTACTGTACGTGTTTTAAATGATTATGTTAGTTATTAAAATCCATAATCATATGTGCTATAAATTGCCGAAAATTATTTTGTTTGCTTGTGCATATACGTGTTTAGTTAGAACTATCTTTTTCCTATGCATGTATGCTTTTGTTCATGTGATTGATCATTGAGGATATCAAATTGATGTGATATTTTTTTGAGTCAAATGATTAGAGTACTTTTTGGAAGATTTTCTCTTCAAAATCTATACAAATCTTGACCAAATTCTACTAAACTTTGTTTGATCTCTTCGTTTGCATGCGTTGGGCATAATAGTCAACGACATTGCATATCCTCGAGCTGTAATTCACAGACCTTAAGCCGTCAATTTTTTGTTTAAATTGTCCTTCGATTACACCTCTAGAGATATCCAAATTTCCTAAACCGAGAGTCTATCCTTCAATTTCTTTCGGACTTTCAAAATGCTATCATTTGAGATGAGGATGATATTGGCCATTTTGGCATTGATGATTTCTTTCATTGCTTTACCTTTTCTCATCCTACAAAATTGTCCAAAGAATGTTGACATGTTCATGTGCCCTCCTTGTCATTGCCCTCCATGTGATTGCCCTTCACCTCAATGTCATCTTTGATCATATCTTTGTATCGTGTATTTTCTATTTTAAATGTATTTGCTCTTATACTTTCTAATGGTCTTTTAGGTTGAATAAGCGTTGTAATATTCCTTTATGAAGGAATTTTATGTAAGCCTGTATTTTTATATGATCTCCATGTTCTAAATGTTCTCTACGTTTCGTGTAACGTGACACGTTTGTTGAATAAAAATTGTGTTTTAATTATGCATTTTTAGATTATCCATCTTTATAATCTTATTATTCATATTTGTATTTTGACTCTTGGATTGGATAAATATTTGAACTTAATACTTGCTAAAGTATTTTTGGTTTTGATCTTTGCTTCCTCCTTATTACTCTTCGCTTGATCTTAATAGAATATCCCTTATTTTCTTTTTACCCTTTTTGTTGTTGACAAAGGGGGAGAAAGTTATAAGATTGAGCTGAATGAAATGTAAGGTTTAAGAGATTAAGGGGGAGCAAAACTTTAAATCTTTGCTATGCTCTATGTGCAACTAATGTTTTATGTAGGGGGAGCATTTCTTTGGCAAAGATATGAGATGTAAGTTTACTCCATTTAGCTTTAATCTCAAATTGCAAGTTTAATTTGATTTCAAATTAGTTTGTGGTTGTCATCATCAAAAAGGGGGAGATTGTTAGCCTAAGAGTAACTTACTCTTATTTTGATGATTTAAGACACACAAACTAATTACTATACTAATGCAATTTGAAGTTAAAGTGTGTGTAGTTTCCGACGAACAAACAAAAGAGGCAACAAATCTATTATTCGCAAGCTCAAGATCAAGTGTACATTAGGGCTATAAACATGTAAGTATGATTCTAATTAGCACTTGATCTATGTTCAATTATACCTCAAGAAAAGTGTCAAAAGATTTTTTACACGAAAAATAATTTTTGGAAAAAGAGTTTTTGATTTCATTGTAGCAACGGAGAGTTTCACTGTAGCAACGGATAAATTCACTGTAGCAACGGGAAGTCTACTGTAGCAACGGGAACGAATAGTTTCACGTAGCAACGGATAGACTTACTGTAGCAACGGATAGTTTCACTGTAGCAACGGATAGTTTCACTGTAGCAACGGATAGACTCACTGTAGCAACGGATAGTTTTTCACTGTAGCAACGAATATATTTTTCGCTGTAGCAAACGGCTAGTTTTTGGCTCCTTCCTTCATGAATGAGCCTCTACTCATTTGACACTATAAATACTCATCCTATATGAGTTACTAAAGAAAAAGAACCAAGAAAGCTCTTACAAAATTCCAAACAATAAATTACTTTTACAAGCTTACAAAATCAGTTTTTACAACGCAAGTATTTTCACAACGATTTCAATCCTTCTCGCGTCACTTTGTCCAGTTTGTTTTGGGTTTCTTCTTGAGGTAACTTTGAGGTATTCTTGTTCATTTATTGGTGTTGATTATTGAATCATACATAGTTTATTTGTACACCAATTTGTGTTGCCATTTAACATTTCTCTTATCAAGTAATCTTGATTGTGATAGGTTGTGGTTGAGCCTTAGCAAAAACCAAGTGTAAGGTTTGTTGGTTGAGCCCTTAGCAAAAACCAAGTGTAAGGTTTATTGGTTAAGCCCGCAAAAACCAAGGTGATAGGTTTATTGGTTGAGCCCGGAAAAACCAAGGTGTAAGGTTTGAGTTGAACCCGTAAAAACTCAAGGTAAATAACGAAGTGTTCGTTGTTCATGGTAGTGGAGTACAATTCATTGAGGAATTGGAACCACTATATATCCTTGTGTTTTTACATTCTATTTCCGCACTCATATTTCCTTACTATTTGTGTTATAATTTTATTTGCCTATTCACCCCCTCTAGGCCGGGATTATTGTTTTACACAAGTTACTTGATTTACATACCTGAGTAGCCCGTGGAGTTATTATGCGTGTATATTTTGAAAAACAAGTAATTTCAACGTTTTAAGTTACTACAATTTATGCATCTTTAGCTAACAAGATGCATGTAGTGGGATTACGAAAATGCCTTAAAAAAAGAATTTCCAAAATACTTGTTTCATATTAATAAACAAAATTTAGTAACATCTGAGTCTGACCAAACCCAAAAGAAACAAACAACATGAGGTCTAAGGGGTCTATTTGAGTACCCATCAAAAAAACATAAATTGACAAGTCGAGAAATCAACCGTTCTGAAACTAAGCCACTGGGACCTCAATCTCCGTTGGCAAAGATGGTGCCCTGAATTCCTCTTCTTCCTTTGGCATATGGATAGTGACCAAATCAGGAAGAGGAGTTGTTGGTCCGACCTTCCCCTTGGGATCCCAGTCGAGCATGATCTTGACCTTTATGCCAAGAACCCCCTGAAATAGCAAGTTCCGGTAAGAGAGATGATAACAGCAACAATCAACAAGGAAAGGCCAACCCGCCTCAGATGTTCAAATAAAATAGACAAACCTGTCTCAAAAGGACATGTCTCACAGCAGAGTCAATATACTCATTGACAGGATGACCAGAAGAAATCATGTATCCATCCTTAAACTTCATAGATTTAGCACGAGCTGCCCTCAGCTTTCCACTTACAATAACCTATGAAAAGAACCAACCATCAAATTACTATAAATAATGCACAGATGTTGCATATAAAAAAAAACCAATTATAAGGCCCACCTCGCAACCCTTAGCTCCACTTTCCATGATAAATCTCAATACACCATAACAGGCCCTGAAACAAGAGGGGAAATACTTGAACACGATAATTAAAATACATGGGACAAATGTGCTTGGAGAATTCATAGCAATAATTGTTGGAAAAGAGCCTAAAACAAAGAGAATGGAACATAAAAGTTAATAAAGATACCATCCAATTAGCATATAGCATCTAATCCACATCACTAACAATTGAACTGGATAGAGCAAGATCTTACAAGAAACAATAGGACATGACACACACACAACATGACAAGAAATTTGCAGCAAAATATGAAGGAACAAAAAACAAAAATTTATGCTCCTATTTGGGAGAGGGATAGATCAGAAAACATGATAACAACCAAAGGCCAGGAACAGAATGTTACCAAAAGACAGGTATAAACCACAAGGCTGGGGAAAAGTGAAATTACAAGGAATTCCTAACAATATATGCCCCTTCAAGCAACTGTATGAAAATCACCATTCCACATACAAAACAGCTCAAAGAAATATAATTACTTTAGTCATCTTCCGACACAAACTTGGAAGAAAGACCAAATCTGCTTTATAGATGACATACTAAAATCCATAACAAATAGGCTCCATTGTGATGCATTACACAACCACACAGAGTCATCATACCAACTGAAACTATAATATGGCCACCAACGTTCAATACCAGTAACAAACAAGATTAAAACAGTTATCAACTATGACATTAACTACTTGAATAATTGATGGAAATTCACAGGCATGACAATGTGGAATGGCAGGTACATGAAACCAGGAACATAAAAGAAGATTGCAAATGATATACACCACCTCAAGCAATTGCATGAAAATCAAAGCATTCCACATAGAAAACAGCTTGAAGTAACATGATCACTTTAGTCAAATTCCGACACAAACTTGGTATGAAGCAAGACCAAATCTGCTATGTAGATGACATAATAAAATCCATAGCAGATAAGCTCAAATTCATTAGTGGATGCACTAATTAATAATGTCTACCTGCGAACTGCAAGACCTCCAAGAAGCTTGTAACGAAGAGACTCAGCTTGAGCAATAGCGCAAAGGCCTCTATTGTTAACCTTTTCAGCATAAAGCTCGACACTGTTCTCTGGAAACTTAAATCTCTTCTGCACTACAGATGTCAGCTCCCTAATCCTCCTCCCCTTCTCACCTACAAAAACCAAACACTCAATTAAGCAAACAAACCAATACCATGAATCAAAGGAATCATTACAACAAGAGGAGTGCTATTACCGAGGACGTTTTGGGTGCGAGTTGCTCGGATGATGATTTCAGTGCGCATGGGAGTGACCCTGACCTCGACGCCGGAGTAACCATCCTCTGCCAGCTCTCTGGTGAGGACTTCGTTAAGCTCAGCGAAGAAGACGCCGTCAGCGACGAACTGAATAAACAAAGCACAACTGGAGTTAGAGCTGATGGAAACAGTGATGAAACAGAAATGGAAGAGCAGTGAAATCGAGTAAAGAGACCTTGCGTTTTTTGCTGATTTGAGTTGCCATTTTTGTAGGTAAGGGAATGGAGAAGGTGCAGATGCGAGATCTAAATGCTCTGCACTATGCAAACTGCAAACCCTAATATTGAGTGGGGGTTTTGGGGCGGGGATAGTGTTTGGATTATAAGGATTTCAGGGGTTGGGATCGGACGGTGGGAGGGTATGCTAGGGTTTGGTTATGGACGGATGAGATAGGTTGGGTGAGTTTGGGTAAAACACTGCGTTTTGGGCTTTGAGCCTTTGCACTCTTTCTTGGCACAGCGTCTAAAATGGGCTTATGTTCTTCATTTTTGGTTTTGAGTAAATTGGACTTATGTTACAAACTTTACATTCGAAAGAGAAGAATTGAGGCACATGTATACTTATATTTTACATACTTTTATTTTTTATTTCAATTCACATCTAATATTATATTTAAAAAAACTGTAAAATAATAAATGGTGAAATACTTCCGTAACAACCGCACACTTACGGTGACCTATTTTATGACCATTAGTAGCTGCTAGGTAACATTCATCGAGAGAGTGACTAAAAGTTAAGTGGGCCAGAGTTGGAGAGAAGCTAAAGACTAGTGAATACCCCCAAGGTTTCAACAAAGCTCCAGCCCAGCCCAGCCCAGCCCAGCCCAGCCCAGCCCAGCCCAGCTTGATAACCTGGACAAATGGACAGCCCATTAGCATTTGAAATTTACATCACAGTAATCTACCACAAATTGAAATATGGTGAGTGTGAGTTGTTTCGTGTTTGGGAAAAAGATGGGTAGGATGTGACCAACGAAATTGCAACAAACAACTTTACATTATACACAGAATTAAAAGTCCCATGCTTTAGCGTTTACCCATAAAAAACAAAATAGTATCATTACGTTTCCCTTCTTTTTTCCTTTTCTTCCGAGAACTAATTTGTATGACTACTCCAATTTTAATTTGACACAAACACGCACTCCGTACCAATAATTACATTAACAGTAAATGGATGTAAATTCTCTTGAGCATCTTTTCAAATGAGACTAATCTTCATTTTCTTCCGATAAAATATTGTACCGATTTGTGTGGCTACTCAAATTTTAATTTGACACAAACACGCACTCAATAATTACATTAAGAGTAGATGAATGTAAAGTTTTATTTCCTCCCGAACGTCCTCTCAAATGAGACTAATTTTGTTCGAGTATTATTAGGCTCCAAACAGTGAATATAAATTTTTTAAGTGCATTGTCTTCCACTAATGGAGCAGTCGAGATGGTGAGGATCAGTGGCGGAGCCCGAATTTTATATTAGGAATAACACAATTAAAAAATTCAAAAATGTAAAAAATTATTAAGCCAAAGGAGAAAAACTTATTGTGTTGGAGTTTCTGGCTAGCTACCGCTGTCACTGTCGGTTGATGGTGGTGTTCCGCCGCACAGTCCAACCGTCGAAAGCCATCGTCGGTTTAAAAGAGAGAAAGAAGTGAGGGAAAATAATAGGCTGCTGCGTAGAGTTTTTTGGGGGGAAACATATGCTTTTATATGAGGGGCAATCATTGTAAATACTAAATAACCTTAAGGGTAAATACTAAATAACCCTAAACTTAGACAGGGCACGTGTCGTGTCTGTTCCTACACTGACACCGCCCCTGGTGAGGATTCGAATGCCTTCTTTCAAGGTCTCATAATCAAACCTTGAAGAAAACAATTCCTCTATACAACTTACTTGAATCTTTAATAGACTCGAATATAAATGAATTAGGGCTCTCACGATGGAAGTTTATATTAATTAGGGAAAAAAAGACCTAAATATTGAGTGATGTATAAAAAAAAAGTGATATCGTTTTCCATCTCTATTAAAATACAAACAAGACGATTAGTTTGACATTTTTAAAGAAATAATAATGACAAATAAGATGATGTTGTATGTACAAAATACGCATACAACTTGTAAGAATGAAATCTTGAATCCTATGACGTGAATTAGTAGGCAAACGTCAATTTCTCAGAAAATGACAATGGGAATAAATTTTCTTACAAAATGGGGACATCTTTTTCCAACCAGAAATATACTACGTTTGGTGTTTCCAATATGACCTAAACATAAGCTTTAATATCAACCATCAAAACTTTAGTGTCAAAATCCATCCGTCCATTCATTCTCTTTGTTACTATTTCTGATAATGTAGTGTTGAATTATTCTGATAGGTTTGGGTATTTACATGGATGTAATTAAAGTTTAATATTTATAAAAATTGATCCGTTTTGATAGCAAAAGACACGTATCAATATAAATCAATTGTGATTTTAATTTTAGCAGATAGTGAAAGAAGTATACTGTGTGATTGTAAATATTTCTTCATCTGTAACTGTCTTGCTCGTAAATATAGACATTCGTTGTTGAATTACGAAAATCTCGTATCTTCTACTCCTATGTATGCGTGAGTGTGTGTATTGTTTCAACTTACAATGGTTTCTTACATGCAATAAATTCTCCAATCAAAATAGAAAGCACAGAAACTTATTGTCGTTTTTCGTTCTTTCCTTCTTCTTTTATTCGTAGCATCCGTAGATCCAACTCCTCTCAATTGATTGGTCAACTTCGATCGATTTTATCTCTTGATTACATCCAACAGCTAAGATTCGGTATAAAATAAAATAAAGTGTAATCTTTAAGAGGTTTGTTGAGTTTGGTTTTTATCAACATTATCTCCATGATTATTATATTACTATTGTTATTAAGCCATGATACGTCATTTCGACCATGAGCATGAGCATGTATAATTAATGAATTAATTGATCACTATTATTATAGCTGGATTATTGTAACTGGGTTCATCTAATGATGTAGATACCTATAAGAAGAAGCATTATTATATTTGGTTAGAGGGGCAAAACTAGTTGGGTTCTTTTCCTACCTATTTGCTGGAAATGCAAGGAACAAGGGAAAAGAAAAGGAAAAAGAGAAAGTAGATTCCCACTCTCACATGTGATGTAATAGCATGTTTTGCTTGTCTTGGTTTATGTTAGTATGGGGTCGTCTGACTTAATCTCCCATGCCATTATCATAACCTTAAACTAATTAAGCACAGTTACTTTAGTTCGGTATGCTTTGTTGTTTGTAAAACCATCTTTTGTTTTAATTAGTCAGCCCGTTCTAATTTTTTTTTGTTACCCTACTTTTTTTTTAGTAACACGTAAGATATTACCTCAAACTATTTACTACTGCGCTATTACCACACAAATTAAATTACGCGTTGACGTGTGTATTTTTATAAACATAACATAGTCTTTAGCTAACGTGTTTACTTTATCGCGTCATCTGAAGTGTTAATAAAGTGGGTCACGTCAAATCTATATCCATTTTGCACATTAATTAAAATTACTAGTCCGAACTGCTTTTCAGCTGAATTCCTCTGAGAGTAAAAGATCCACATTAGTAAGATAATAAATAAATAAAAGGTGTGGTTAATTAAAAATTAAATAGTATGTGTCAAAAAAATTGGTTCAGCCAAGCAACATTGGCGGCCGGCTTTTGCTATAATAGACTTGGTTCTACGGCAGCAGCACCATCAACATTGCAGTTTCTGATCAGTATAGTTAAGACGAAGCTGTAATCTGCAATTAATGATTTTTTTCTTATTTAAGACAGTAATGTGTTTGTTCTGTTTTTCATTGTTTTACGCTAATTGTATGTCTTACCAAATACTACATGACTACATATTTGGTACTTTGTGTTGATCCTTCTAAAAAAATTTCCTTCAAGAAAGTGACATTTCTTGGAACATTGGTACCATTATTCATAGCTGTCCTTGTTAAATTTGTTCATATAATTATTATTATCATATCCATTAATCAAGCGGCATTTGGTGTATAAATAAATAAATATATATATATTATAAGATAAAATAAAATAAATCATAGCCATAAATAAGATGCCCGGTGAAAATTGAAACACTTATTCACCATTAATTTAAATTTCAAAACTAAAACTTACTGAAAGAGATATTTTCCGTAAAACACAAACGATATCAAAAATGTCACTTTTTCTAACTAAAAGACGGAAAAGACTGGATTTGTAAAAACTACTATCAACTTTCAATTTCCAGGAGCATGATGAATGTTGATAGCAAGGACTGGCCCAGAATATTTATAGTACTGCTCATCTTTTTTATACCAGACATGTCCTTTTTATGCCAATATGAGAATAACACTTCACCAATTTGTGCAATAATTAATTGTAATTCACGTGTGGACATGATAAAGACTATCAAGTATCAATTTAATTACAACTAATAATAAATTTGATCATAATAACATCATCAAATTAAGCAGAGAACAGTAATTTCTAACTGATGCAACACCATATATAGAGTGTTTTTGACATGAGAAATGCATTCTTGAAAATGGTGAAATAGAAAAGGTCCTAAAGAAGTGATGCAAGAACAAGAACAAGAACAGATGTACATGATGACATGAATGGATATGGACCAAACTTATAGATGAAGATGAAGATGTAATACCCTCACCACTAACTTATAAAAAAAATCTAAAATTAAGAACTAGCCATTTTACAGCAATCACTCATGTGGGGCCAATCCTATAAGGTGAGAAAATTAGGCTGCCAGATTATACTGCTACTACCATTTTATGGGTCCACCAACATAGACATCTACTCAATCAGAGATCAGAGAGAGTTAAAAGAGTTGCTGAGAATCATCAACTTGAAAGAAGTCATAAAGGACATTTATTGCATAAAGAGAATAAAAAAGAAAAAAGATCAAATCAAAACAAAACAAAAGATAAAAAGAAAACAAAACAAGGGATAAGCATGGAGAAGCTCAAGTTTCATCCCACAAAAGACCTTTTGGGTCCCTTGTCTTGTTGTTGGGTGGTCACTGTTCATACATATCTGTCTGTTTCTCAGGACTATAGTGTTTTGTTTAAATATTTTTTCCACAAAAAATTAACTTTGATCGAGTATTATCCAGTACTAAATGAGAATGATTCTTTTAGCGTGTTTTTTTTTATTCCACGAACTTGAAACTTAGACCTAAGTAAGGGTAAAGGAATTTGTCGTTACTCGACCATAATAAATGTTGGTATTTATTTGTTCTAACAAACCAACCTAGAATACTTTAATTTGTTTTTCCAACCAATACCATCCAAAGATCAGAGCTTGTCATTGGTTATAAGAGAGGAGGATACAACAATATAGAAACTTTAAATATACATATATTTTTGTATATTTTAGTCAAAAGCTCATCATCTCTTATCTGAGATTCTGTTCATGTGGTGGTGGTGTGTGAATGGGAACCAAAAAGATTTTATCTAAAGCTGCTTTCTTTCTTCCTCATTGTTTCAGAGCATCTTGGCAGACATTTATGCATGTGTGTTCTATTAATTCTCCACAGGAAATATAAACAAAAGCAAACATGAGCAGTGATTTCACAGAACAAAGTCCAAAAACAAAAGGTGTTTTGGCTTCATATAAGTGGCCTCAAAACAGTATCTGCAACTCTCTTCCACTTCAGTACCAGAATAGGGGTCTAGGAAGAAGAAAAATAGAATTTTGGGTTAAGGTTGAAAAGGGAATAAAAGGAGGGTCTTGTGGAGAATTGGGAGAAAAAAAGAGATGTGAGGAAGGGAAACTTGAAAAGATTCAAACTATCAAACTTTTTGGCAGAAAAAAGTTGGGAGGTAGCTAAAAAGCTCTCAATACCTCTTTACTGTAGAATCAAGGAAGTCCTAATTGTTATGCAACAGAGAAAAGAACAGAGTATCAAGCACAGATAAACATGAAAATCTAATAAATTTCACTTTATATACAGCATGAAGGAAAATGATAGATGAAAAAAAGGGCAAAAAGTTCATTAACCATCATCAAGAACAGGAGCAGCAGGGAGAAGAAAAGGATGTGGCACAAACATACTGGATTCCAATTAGATCAACAGCTACACAGTTACAATTTGGACAGCAATTTTTGGCCAATTATTCCATTTCTTAAGAAATGTGAGGAGTGAAAGAACTAGACACAGTTCACTGATACAAGAAATCTAATAATTAATCATGGCCTACCTCATCAACACAATTGTGTAAAGTCCTGATCTTTCTTGCTTGTTGCCTTGCCCCAATCATGCAAAGAATAGCAGAAGAGAAAAAGAAGCTTAAAACCTCTCTACTTACATGGGTCTATTTCTCTTGTGGCCTGCTTTACCATCAGCTTTCAAAGCACCACTAGAATCACCTTCAGATGAAACTTCCATTGATTTGGTGAATGAGGTAGAAAGATCAGCATAGAGGTCAACTACCCTCCTGATATTGTTGTTCAGCTCTCTAATCAGACCCACATTCCTGCTCAACTTGTCAGGAATCTTGGATTCATGATTCTGGTTTATCTCATTAATCAGCAGCCTGTTCTGATCCAAAATGTTCTGTACTTGAACAAAATTCTTCTGAAATGTCTGCAAGATCTTGCCATCTATCTGGGCACCACCATTGCCAAGTCCTGAAAATGTGTCACCCTCCATTGTATCTTTTCCCTCTTAAATATGACTCGAAAACTCAATCTTTCCTCTTAAAGGAGTCGAATTTCTATCAAATCAAACACCAGTCCTGCATCAAGAAACACAGAGGAGGAGAATAATATTAGATAAGAGAGAACAAAAAGTGAAATGGGAATATATTAATTGTTATTAGTATTGATTAATTATTAATTAAACCCATAATCCTATCTTCCTATCAGTACAGACATACACTAACCAAAACCTCAGACAAAAACATGAGAAACCTTGGAATAGTTTATGGTGTTTATGTACACAAGAGACAAGAATCTGCAGTAGAAATCATGACCTCCATGGGTTCCACTTTTTTTTGCAGAGCGATCTGATAACAAACAACTAATAATAATATTATTATTATTGCAACTATCATCATTATTTATTATATTTTGATATTGCTGTTGTTGTTATTATTAATTATGACGAGATGTGAAAAAGCAGATCCCATTTCCATAAAAGGGAACCTTTTTTTTATGTACTGAGAAAAATACCCACCTAAAACTCAGTTTTAAAGGAGATTCTCAAAGACCCAAAAAAAAAAAAAAAAAAAAAATCAGTCAATGATGCAGAGAAGATGTACTACAACTGATGAGACATTATCATTGAAATCTTTGCAAACCCCAGAAAAGAAAAATAAAACAACAATATTATCTGCACATTTGAAAAAACAAAAACCAACAAATCCAATTGCATAAATAAATTTGAATTAACCAAATGACCAAATTGGCAATTCAAACGTCCAAAACAGTACATAAGTAAAGCAGAAATTCCCAAAGTAGGAAAAGAAACCATTTCAACACGCATCCTTCCAAAACTACCCAATTAGCAAATTCAGAAGATCTTCTCATTAAACCCAAAAACAACCCATATCCTACAAACACAGGAGGAGCAGATAAGATAAAAAAGGGTATGCTTAATTTTGAAAAGGATTGAAACTTTAATGACCCATCAGCTTAAAAAAAGAGTTTATATATTGTCATGATATTGTATCTTGTTTTTAGTAAAAAAAGAAATATATAAATAGGCGAGTGTGGGTATGTACCTTGAAAATCTGGAGCATTATATTCTGAGATTGAACAAGAGGGATTCCCGAGGATGGAGAAAAACAGAGACAGATCGCCAATTTTTGTATTTGGAAATTGGATTGAATGAATAAATCTCTCTTTCTTTCACCAAAACAAAGTCTTTGTGTGAATTTTGTAGAGAGAGAGGGGGAGGGAGGAGAAAGAGGGGAATTGTAGAGAGAGAGAATGAGTAGATTTGACAGTCACCCTCACCCTCTTCTGTGTGTCTAAATATTTTAGCTCTATTCGTTAACTCCCAAAATATATAGAAAAATCGAGAATAATATATATATTTTTTTATTGAATTACGATAAAAATGCATTTCTTTTATTAATTAATTATATATAATTGCTAGTTTGATTTAATTTTTTTAAAATATAACGAACGGTTTTCATTCAATTTACATATGTATAAATAGAATCAAATTAATACAGTACAAACTAACGAGCAGTGAATTAATAAAAAAATAGAAAGAATGTCGCTTTTTTCAAGTTAGAGGGTAACTGCCATTATTTTCAGCTCAGATCCAAGGCATGATATGTGGCACGTGGCCTGTGGTTCATGATACAGCGTCCTTAACGATGTTAGGGCCCACTTTTGGATTTTGTTATTTTCTTTAAATTTATGCTCATCTACTTATAGACAGACCCCTACCAATTCTTTCTTTTTTTCTAATTAATTTTTTTCTCTTTCATCTTTTTATACTCCCTCCGTCTATAAATAACTGAGGTTTTGATTTTTGACACGTATATTAAAAAAACCGAATGATTCACTATTTGAGACAATTTTATTCCGATTTTTTTCTCGAACATACGTTAAGGATTAACGTACTTTTAAAAAAAAATACGAATTTTTTTTGGGTTAAATAGTAAGTCATGCGTGCCCAAAAAGCGTCAATTATAGACGGAGGGAGTCCTAAATTGGAAACACATTGAAAAATTCCTTCTTTTAAATTATTCATCGCTAATATCATATAGTTCTTCAAGTTTTATTTTGTTGTGCATTTTGTTGACGTGTGGTTGGAAAAAAAGTGCTATTTGTAGAAGTTATTAAAGTATTTATAAAAGAGTTCATTGGTTGTTTGGATGGTGACAAAAGTACCAGCTTAGAATCAGGTTCAAATCTCACATTTGTCTATAAAAAATATATTATAAAAGTGTTATTAAATTGTAAAATGACTAGAAATGGTATGAAAGATTATTGTTACTTTTATGAAGAATTTACATGTATATTATTGAATGATAGTAAGGTTTTTTTATATAAAATATTAATTAAAACTATAAATATAAGGTGAATAAAATAATAAATATATTCTGAAAAATAATAAAATATAAATATTTATGTAAAAATATATTTTAAAAATAATTTGAGAATAAAAATGCAATAGAAGCATTTATTTTAACAGTTTTGGTAATATTTTCAATGTGTTAAACAAAAGTAAGAAATGTCATAATATTATTTTATAGAAAAAAATATCAAAATTAAATATATAATTGTCATTTTAATAATTAGAAAATGTGTTTTAAACTATGCTCTGCAAAAGCAACCCTTCACTTAAATTTTTCAAAATGTAACTAATTGACCCGATTGTGATTGGAGAAAATTATCATAAACTATTTACCAAACACCTCACACCACAAACCATGGGCCAAACAAAGCCTTAGTTACTAGGAGGACATGCTGAAGCAACCCACAAGGTGACAACAACGAATGCAAGGAGGACATAGATTTCAATTTGGTTATTACACATTTTACACTTTGCCAATCCTGATGTGATGAGGATTAAATTGTGTGATCAAGGAGCAAACAAACCACAAGCTTTTGACAAGTGTAATTTCTTACAGCTGCTTTGAATCATTTCCACAATTCATCTCAATGATCTCATGACATAGACATAGCTGCGATTTTATAGTATTATTTATTCATCATTTCTCAAATTCTATGGGAACCACACCATTCCAATGATTCATCAACCCCATCTATCACAATTCACACCTACACTGAAAGTATTATTTATTCCTATATTTCCAATAAAAAATTGGAAGCATTTCCTACTTCCATCCTAGGTTTCCTTTCTACGTTCGGCCTAAGAATGTTCAAGCATGCCCCAGAAGCTAGAAACTTAAATGGGCTTGGGCCAAAAATAACTAAAAGAATAAAAGAATACTCGTAATGCACAGATATTACATTTTCCTTTTCTTCTTTGACTGTGCTAGTCTACTTGTCTTGTGCGTCAGTTTGAACCGTCACGAGCGAAACATCATCGTGGGGAAGCGTGTCGTAGTCGTCGATTAGCTGAGCTCAACTTCTCCTGCTACATACGCCCGCACCTTATTCTCATCAGCCACTAGGCCTGTAGGCCCACTTACAAGTCAGGGTCCCACAGTGTTTTGCTTCGCGAATCTTGACAGGTTCGGCTCCGAACCTGTAGATTTCCCGAACCTCGGATGACACGTTTCATGACAGGATTGGTGAAAAACAGTTGTTTCCTAAGATCTTATTCATTTTTTTCTTTAATAATTGTTTTAATGATTTCTTTTTTTAGAAAAGTGTTTAATGATAAAAGAGTATTTTAGAAGAATAGGATAGGAAATAATGTGCGACCTTCCCGTTATCGACCAAAACGAACATAACTTGAGCTTATTGAGACCGCGCTAGAAGAACCATGCGTGTGTGTCTATTGAGTATTTAGGGTGCATTTGGTTGGTGAAATTAAAAAGTAAAATTATTCAGAAATTTAAAATTTTAAGTTTTACAACGTTTGATTGCGATAAAGAATTACTCTCTCCTGAAATCCAATTTTCCTTAGCTCTCTTGATTTTCCAAAAAAATGGGGGGAAATGATTCATTGACTAGGAAGTGGGGAGAGTGATTCCTTGATGCAAGGAAAGTTAATTTTTTTCTTAAATTACATATTTATCTCCTCATACTAGCGTTATTCTAAGAAAGAAAAAAAAAATTGTCTCCTCATACTAGTTCCTATTTTATTATTAATTTTTTTATACTTTTTTTGTATGTGTTACTTTTTTAATATTTAATATTTAAATTTTTTCTAGAATTTCTCATTTTTTATGTTTCAGATTCTTTTTCGAGCAATTCAATAAATATTATGCAAATTGTTTCGCAGAAAATAGTTTACTTTTAAATTTTTTTAATATCACGCCAGCTATTGTATTTATTTACACTGATTAAATGATTCACTCAAGAAATTAAACTCACTCCACTTGCAGATATATGCTATATACTTTACAATATTATTGCCAAAAATGTTATCTTAGTAAACTTTACCTATAAGATAACATTTTTTTTATATGTATAAATTAGCAAAATAGTATACTCAAGAAGATAACGTTAGCCTATGATCATAATCGACTCATCTTATACACTCATGGTCCATTCCCCTAACTAGTTTATTGATTGCAACTAAGCCTGGCCTCATCTGATTGGAGGAAGGAGAATCTCAAGGGCCCATCTTGCCTTTTGCATCTCAACTCCACAAATATATTATTTAAAAAACAAACCCCCATCACTTTCTTGATTCATCCTTCTCTTTCTTTGATGAGGAAAAATTAGAATAAAAATGGAGAGAGAAGCCTACGGTACGTATCCGTGCATCATATTATTATTAATTTATTTGACTGTGCCTCCAATATTTTTTAAATTAAGCTCTATATTTAATTTGATTCACTCTGATGATTATCTGTAATCTCCATGCTTGGTTTTGTAGCTGGGGGACAATTTGACGGCAAACAAATTCTTCCATGTTCACCTAGTTAAGTTAGGAAAAAACTTGGGTAGATCATGATCTACCTACATCATGATCTAGGATGATGACACGTGCCCCAAATAGTGCTAGAATACCACTATTCTTGACACTTTTAGACACGTGTCATCATCCTACATTATGATGTAGGTAGATCATGATCTACCCAAATTTTACTCTAGTTAGCCATCATGATAATTGGATGGTTTAATTTAAATCCGAACATCTTTAAATATATAATTTAATAGACTAGAATTAATCTAAATTTTTATCCTTCACAAATTTAACAACATGGATAAATTTGAAAAAAATTAAATCAAATCTTCGTCATCTTAAATGCCCTCGTTAATATTCATATTTTCCTTTTTTGTTTGGGTGACGGTAAGAGATTTGTCAATTGTCATACATACATACATCCAGCCATGTGGGAACTGGGAATATTGCAGTACATCCTCACTTTCTTTTTTGACGAAAGTGGAGTTTGCATTATGGGATTTGATCTGTTTCGTTTCCTTGTTTCAATGGAGTGCTACAAATATTAAAGATTGGACCGACGCAATAATATTGCAGGCTTTCCACACTTGAACCAAATCCAATCCAAGATAATTGCATTTCATCAACCTTTTCCCTCTCTTCTTTCTTGTCCTTTTCTGAATATAATTATTTAATTAAATCATTGGATTATAATCATGTTTTTGCTATGAATAAGAAGATAATTACATCAATGCGATATTTTGGGACTGAAAATTATTGTTAATTAAACATCATTAGGATATTCAAAAAACAAATCCACAGCTGATTGACAGGCTAGATGATTCTGATCAAGCTGATTGGGCAAAGTGACAAGTTTCAGAAAAAAAGGAGCATTGTCATTTTTGCACTATTTAGGGCCCGTTTACTTGAGAGAATTTGTAATTTGAAAATTTGCTGTTTTTCTGAATTTTGAGAATTTTTTTTTCATCCTGAAAACTGAAAAACGTGTTTACTTCGCGCTTGTTTCCTGATCAGAAAAACTAGAGAACGCGTTTACTTCGCACTAAATGTAAGAATTTCCTGATCTGAAAACTGAAAAACGTGTTTACTTCGCGCGTTTTCATTTTTTTGTGGAAAACCGAAAATATTTGTAATGAAAAGAAGAAATCATTTGAAAATTTAATAGTCATTTTAAAAAGGAAAAACTTATTAAATATAACATCAATCTTCTAATATTGCATTTAAATATTGTAATTTATATTCCTACATGAAAATAAAAGCAATCTACTAATATAGTAATTGATGAAAAAATTACATGGCAAACGTACTCCACTTGACTCGTTGCTCCCTCGTAATCTAACGATTATTATGATGAACCCATAAGATTAAGAATAAAAAGAAGACTTCAATCTTTATGATTCATCCTTCGTTTGATAAAACGAAAAAAAGAAATTTTCTTTAAAAAGTCTCAAACTCACTAATACATTCAGAAAGAGCTGTATATTCTTCTTGTTAATCAAACGTAAAAAGACCAAGGAATTTTACAAGAAAAAAACCCTATGATTTAGAATCCCAACCATACATGTTTGCAAGTGAGATACCATCTCTTCAATTAAACCGTATCCCCTCTCACAAGGCGGTTCAGCCTTCCAAGTCTTACGTTACCTTCTCAAGTAAAAATGGTGTTTCTTTTACATTTCTTATACACACGTTCATAGACTGAAAATGAAATTGCATTTCACAAACCATTATTCCTATATTTCATTGTATTGTATCACTCTGTCGTACCGTACCTTCAACTTTAGAGATTTGCCAAAATTCTTGATCCACTTCTGCCAGCCAGAATGACCTTCTTCCAGAGCACTAAGCAGTTCACCACTGTCATATGTAATCAAGGGCTTGGATGCAACTTCAGAAAGCTTCTCATCTATGACAGCCTTACTTGCAGGACTGCTGACAGTGTAGATAAACTTGATTAACTACAACCAGTATGATTTAGCAAAGCCAACAACATTCTAGATAATGGACTCACTAATACAATAGGCTGACTCCCTACTCAATCTCACTTTAAAACTACAACAACGAATTTTAGGCCAATCTAGGGCCATGATTCACAAACTTATTTCGAAAAATTGCCAAAGACCTTGTACGCAAAATGTGGTTGCTTACATACAACAAGTACATATTTTCAGGCCAGAAAACCATGCCAAATAGATAAGTAGAACTTAATTTCTTAGAGTGGAAAGTTCAAGAATCACCTCATTAAAATAGCATGTAAAGGATAAGACAACAAATCTGAGAGCACTTTTTCTGCATCAGTTACCAAGTCAATCCCTGACAGCAAAAATCCTAACCCATTTCTTTTGAGATCTATAAATTAAGACTAGGTTTGTATTATTTGGACACTAAAAAAAATCAGAATTTTTTAGACTTTTTTTTCATTTTCTTATTTTTTAAATGCTTTTTTTCATAATAATTACTCAAAATAATTTAAAAAAACATACCATCTAGAATATATTCAGTTGAAAAAGGATCTCGTCGAGCACATCTGGAATAAATTTGGAACAACCCTCGATTAGATTTAAAAAAATTATTTGTCAAGTTTACCAGTTTATTTCGTGTGTATTTTCTTGTTCGTTTGCAATAATCTATATATGTTTGATTTACTGAGTGATAAATAATATCGTGTGTTACTTTTACAAAATATTATATTATTTATTGTATTAAAAAAGTATAGATTTTTTGAAATCTAAAAAGAAATTATGAAATTTAATTAATTTATATTAAAAAATATTATTTATTATATTATAAAAAGTAATTATTATAGTAATTATAAATTTAATAAGAAAAAGAAATAAAAAATATGGTGGGGTATATGATTAAATGATGTGGAAGGGAGAGAAAACATTTAACACCCTTAATAACACCCTACTGTGAGAAGTGAGTGTTAAAAGTTTTTTGGTTGGGTGTTAAAGCTGATGTGCCAGTGAGAGAAAGCATTTAACACCCAAATTTAACACTCGCGGCTGTGGATGGTCTAGCGGGTGTTAAATTTAGGGTGTTATTCACTTTCTCTCACTGCCACATCAGCTTAACACCCAACCAAAAAACATTTAACACCCAAGCGCTCACAGCAGGGGATTATTCAGGGTGTTAAAAACCCTCTCCCTTCCACATCATTTATCATATACCCCACCATATTTTTCATTTCTTTTTCTTATTAAATTTATAATTACTATAATAATTATTTTTTATAATATAATAAATAATAAAAGCATTTAAAAAATAAGAAAATGTAAAAAAATGTAAAAAAAATAAGGAAATGAAAAAAAATTGTAAAAAACTCTGATTTTTTTTTAGTGTCCAAATAATACAAACCTAGTCTCAATTTATAGATCTCAAAAAATTAAAAATAATGGTATATTTTTTATAAAATTATTTTTAGTATTTATTATAAAAAAAACTCTTTTAAAAATTGAGGGGGAAAAAAATAACAAGACAGCCTGATATGGTGACTTTTTATGCATGTTTTTCCCTCTTTTTTAGGTCTAATTTCACACTTGATACTACTAATTTGGCTTGTTTTCCAACCACTTTGTAGATTTGGACTAAAGGGAGAAATTTGCTGAAAAGCGAGTCATTTGGATGCATTTCTGCTGATCTTTCATCGTCGAGCCCTGGACGCGTTTTGTCGTCGAGACCTACCGTCGGGACCTAGACGAGATCTTATGTCTAGGCCTAGACGAAGCACGTGGATGTTTCTTTTCGGATGACGCTTGGCCGAAGATGCTAAAAAGATTCTAGCGGGATTCCATGTGCAAATCATCCAGCTCATCAGAGAATATTCCTCTATACCATTTTGTCCCCTAGTGGGGTTGTTAGGCTATATATAGAACCTTAATTTTAGGTTAAAAGGGGGCTACTCTTTAGTATATTTATCATCTTTTTAGGGTTTTCAATCATTGTAGCCACCTCTCTAACACTCGCGGCTGTGGATGGTCTAGCGGGTGTTAAATTTAGGGTGTTATTCACTTTCTCTCACTGCCACATCAGCTTAACACTCAACCAAAAAACATTTAACACCCAAGCGCTCACAGCAGGGGATTATTCAGGGTGTTAAAAACCCTCTCCCTTCCACATCATTTATCATATACCCCACCATATTTTTCATTTCTTTTTCTTATTAAATTTATAATTACTATAATAATTATTTTTTATAATATAATAAATAATAAAAGCATTTAAAAAATAAGAAAATGAAAAAAAATGTAAAAAAATAAGAAAATGAAAAAAAGCATTTAAAAAATAAGAAAATGAAAAAAAATTGTAAAAAACTCTGATTTTTTTTAGTGTCCAAATAATACAAACCTAGTCTCAATTTATAGATCTCAAAAAATTAAAAATAATGGTATATTTTTTATAAAATTATTTTTAGTATTTATTATAAAAATAACTCTTTTAAAAATTGAGGGGGAAAAAAAATAACAAGACAGCCAATGGCAGCGCGCCACACGTGCGTTGCTGGGCTGTCATTGACAGCCCTGCAGCGCACGCGTGGTGCGCTGCAATTGGCTTTTTTGTTTTTTTTTATAAAAAAAAAGGCCTCACAATGGGGTTTCCACTGTCAGTTTAGTCCGGTATCAAATTTTGATACCGGACTCATCCTACTCAGCTTTTAACCTTTAATTGATACCCTGCTGCACCTATAAAATAACATTTGACACTTAATTGATACCCAATTGACACCCTGCTGCTGGTAGTCTAAGGGTCTGTTTGGCGTTCCGGTTCTAGTTGGAAAAGTTCTGTGGGAAAATGACTTTTGGTAAATGGAAAAGTTAGATACTTGAGGTGTTTGGTAAAACAGTTTTTCAAAACTATGGTTTGGATTTAAAATGACCATAAAAAGTATAAAACCCATTTTTAAAAAATTAATAAAAATAGGAAAAGTGGATCTAGAATTATTTATCTTGAGGTAAAGATTTTATTGTGGTAGTTTTTAATTTATTTTGTTGGTTATATAAAGTAAAAAAATTAAAATGAAATGAAAAAAAAAATTGGAGGGAGAAAGACTTCTCAATCGCCCCCGGAGCAAAATGCTCCAATGGAGGCAAAGTCAAATTTGGCTTTGCTTTAAAAATGACTTTTCAAGAAGTCATTTGGAGTAGGTGTTACCTCTAATTTTGTACTCGGGAGAACGCCAAACACGTACTAAGCAGCTGGATTTCTACTTTCATGTACCCAACATCCACCAAACAAAATCCGCCATGTACCCCTCTCGATCTAATTAAGGGTTAAACACAAAATTGGCACCTGTACTTGTATTAATTGAGACATTTGGCACCTCCATTTGTAAAACGATTTAAAAGGCATCTGAACTTCAAACATATGACACATTTGGCACCTCCCTCTAACACCGTCCACCGTCAACCGTTAAGTGATGATGTGGCATACCACGTGGAATGACACGTCACCAAAATGATGACGTGGCATGCCACGTCATTTTACCCGACCCGAATCCCGGTGTTCACGGGTCTTGAATTTGGTTGGCGAACGACGTGTCGTTCGCTGTAGACAACGCGTCATTCGCGTGGCAAGGCAAACACAATAGACAACACGTCGTCTATTGTGTATGACATGAATGAGTGTGCAGCGTCTGCGTGACGCGTCGCTCGTTGGTTTAGTGAGCGACGCGTCTCGCACAATGTATGTCTTCTCCATTCCTTCGATCCCTCTGATTTGGAAAACAACCAAAATCCAATTATTCTTCCCTCTCCTCTCGCTCCCGCTCGACCAAACCTAACCCTAAAATTAAATCCACCCAAATCATCCTCTCGCTCCAACGCTCGACCAAACCCTAGAATCGATTCCGTCAAAATCATCCTCCCTCTCTTCTCTTCCCTCTAGTCTGCTCTGCTCCACTTATTCTCGTGATTCTTTCCTTTCTTTTGAGCTTCGGCTCATTTTGAGCTGCGGTTTTTATTTTTCCTTTCTTTTTTGGTGAAGTGTGGCATACTTTCGTTCCTTGCTGAGAAAATGTGACAAAAGTAAGGCTCTGAGATTGTGGGCTCATCGTTTTCTCTCTACCTTGTTCTCTGGCTGGAAAATGCCTGAGTGGTGAGACTTTTTTACCAATAGGGGCTTAGTAAAGGCATTGGTCCACAATTATGCCTTATGATGGTATGGGATTCTCTCAAGCTCCAATTATGTCCTTTTAGGGGTAGATTTCTGACACTGCTGTGCCTATTCTACATTTTTCTTTTCAATATAGCTCTGGATCATGTGTTTAATCTATAAACTCTTTGCATCAATTTGATTATATATGATTTTGTGTTCAGTCTTGAGTGTGCTTGCTATGCACTTCATTACATTTGTTTCTTGTCCTGACAAACCAAAGCTTTTGGCAAGTCTTAATTATTTGACTTTGTTATGTTGTTGAATATTCTTAGTTCTTTTAGTTGGTGCAGGTAATCTAGCTTGCTGCTGTATTTCTGCTGGGACGTTTTTGCATCTATAGTTTGTTGCTGCACAAGTTCTCCTTTTTTGGAACTCGATGGTGACACCAGGAGACGAGGTTTTTGCGGATAGAAATGTTGTGTTTCTTTGAGAAGATTGTTGATATAAATGGCTAGTTAAACTATCTGGATTTTCCTTTGCGGTCAATTAGGATTTATGGGATTCTGTACAATTAAATGGGATGTGGATCAATTAGGATTTATTTATTACTTTATTACTCTAGATGTCAATTTAATCTATGGAGTATTTGAGATGAAATATGGAGAGCAATTTATAATGGATTATTTTCTATTTTAGGTATACTAATTCACGAATTTACTATTATATTAACTTATGAGTTTATCATATGTGTGGAGTAAAGTATAAATCGAGAGGAGAGGGAAGAATAGTTGGATTTTGGTTGTTTTCCAAATCAGAGGGATCGAAGGAATGGAGAAGACATACATTGTGCGTGACGCGTCGCTCACTAAACCAACGAGCGACGCGTCACGCAGACGCTGCACACTCATTCATGTCATACACAATAGACGACGTGTCGTCTATTGTGTTTGCCTTGCCACGCGAACGACGCGTCGTCTACAGCGAACGACACGTCGTTCGTCAACCAAATTCAAGACCCGTGAACACCGGGATTCGGGTCGGGTAAAATGATGTGGCATGCCACGTCATCATTTTGGTGACGTGTCATTCCACGTGGCATGCCACATCATCACTTAACGGTGGACGGTGGACGGTGTTAGAGGGAGGTGCCAAATGTGTCATATGTTTGAAGTTCAGGTGCCTTTTAAATCGTTTTACAAATGGAGGTGCCAAATGTCTCAATCAATACAAGTACAGGTGCCAATTTTGTGTTTAACCATCTAATTAACTACTAAAATTACTTACTAATTTGAACGAGATTATGTGAACATGAAAAATCCAAATCCAAATCCAAATTTAAATTGGCATGCTTGCCTTTGCAAGTCCAAAATTGGATTAAATCTTCAATTTTGGTGCAAGAACTCCCTTTTCCTTCTTACTTTTCTGCTGGCTTCAATTTTGACTTCAAATCAATCAATTGGTTTGTCTTTAAATCCAAACTGGTTTTTTCCTTTTCTTTGCCAATTCGGACCGTACAGGTATAATTTCTCGACAGTTAATTGATTTGATTCCACAGAAAACTGGGCATTGCCATTGACAGATGGCAACTAGTTTTCCCTTGTCGTAACAATCTAGGAAAAGGATTTGAAAATGTAGGCAGCCGCCCACTCGCCAAACAATTTATGCTCACATGATCTTCTTCCCTTACTCCGCACCGCCCTTCCATCTAATCTATAAAAAGCAGACCCACCCAAGAAATACAAAATAAATAAATAAGCAAAGCAGCAGAACCAGAGAAGCAAACAAAAAAGACTGAAAAGAATGGCTTTAGAGGTTGGTTTTCTCTGCAATCTGGGTTTTCATTTTTGTTTATTTTTATAATATAGAAATTGATGATTTTTATTATTTGTGATGGGTTCGCGTTTTGAATTTGTTTGCAGGAAGAGTTCAAGGAATATGTAGAGAAAGCCAAGAGATCGCCGGCGGGGACGACGGATTCAGATAGGCTCATCCTCTATGGGCTTTACAAGCAAGCAACTGTTGGGCATGGGCCTGCTAATACTAGTGGGCTTTCTTCTCTTTCTGTTTCAAATTTAAATTCAATGGATATATACTTGCTGATTTTATTTATTTATTTTTGTATAATTTTGTTTTGAAACTTTTTAACATTGTGTGGTATGGTTTAGGTCGGCCCGGAGCGTTTGACAGAAAAGGGAGGGCCAAATGGGATGCGTGGAAAAATGTTGAAGGTAAACAAATATTGCATTTTCCCTTGTTATTTTTGTTTAGAAACGTAGATAAGGAGACTCGAATTGCAAACTCATTTGAAAAGAATTGAAATAAAATTGTTAGACCCCCCAAAAAATAGAAACTGAGATTTCTGAGGTTTTTAATCTAAATCTAGACATTCATCTGTTCATTTTCCTCTTTTCTAGTATAAAGTGGTTTTTTGGGTGAGAAACTAAGTTTGTGTGGCGGGATACATGTCGTTTTTCAGAGATGAGCAAGGAGGAAGCTATGTCGCACTACATTAGAAAGGTTAAGCAATTGCTAGAGTAGAGGCAGCTTCTACCTAAATTGCTCCAGCGTGGCTGAGTTTTTTCTCCGTTTACTTGTAATAAAATAATGTGGTTGAGGTGATGATGTGTTTGAGACTTCAAACTCTCTACTACATCTCATCCTCCGCCACTCCGTTTCTTCCTACTTACTTCACCATATTTGTGTTGGATATTATAAGAATAAGGTGTGTATGCTTTAGTCTAAATATGAAATTTGATACTTTAAGTTACCTGCAATATTTGCTTTGGATCTCATTGTTGGAGTTTATGGCACCACGGGGTCCCTAACGTTATTGTTTTCATTTTAGTTGGTCTCTAACGGCGACTTTTGTTCAATTTAATCCCGAACGTTATGTCTGTTAGTCGCCCGAGGTCCCTATTGTCATAACAGAACATAACGGCTGTTATCTTTCAATTTATTATTATTAAACTTCTGATTTTGGCCCCACATGTCAGGAAATCTGACATCTTACCTCAAAAAAATTCCAAAATAATATTTTTTATTATTTCTTTCATTAAACTAAATTAGTAAAATTTATGTTTCCAAAACCAAAAAAAAAAACTAATCTTTTTTGCCAGCATCTTCTTTCTTCAAGTGGCCTGGGCTATTGCCCAAATCAAAATAATCCTAAAGAAACAAAGTAATGAATTAATTGAAATAGGAACTGAATTAATTAAAGACAACAATTGAATCAATTTGAGTTAATTGAACGCAAAACAGTTGAATTAATTGAATCAAGAGCAGCACTTCAATTAACAACACAATGAAATTAATTGAAAGAAAACAGAGTAAAACCAGACCCACCCAATCAAACCCAAGAACACAAACCATCTTCTTCTCCAGCAACTGCCGCCGTCACCTTTGCAGCTCCAGCCACCGCCGAATTCCACTTGGACCGCCCAGACTCACACCACTCTACCCGTACAAATCAACCCTACTCATTACAAACAAAACCCATATAATACCCGTACAAATCAGACCCTTATACCCATTACAAACAACTTGTACCCGTTCATATAAACCCGTACCCGTTCACTTTCCAGTATTGTAGACAATCACTAACCTACACTACACACGCAACACAACTAATTACCACCACAAAATTCACTCTTGCTTTCACACAATCTCATCTCCCAAACACTTTCCTGTATTGTAGACAAACAATCGATATTGAGAAAAAAGAAAAGTAAATATGCAGTACAAATTAACTTTACAAACAAATTAATTTAATTTGAAGAAGATTGAAATTGAAAAAAACACCTTAAGTCTCCTCCTTGATCCTCAAGTACTCCATATGCTCCTCATTCTCTCGATCGTTGTCGCTATTGTTGTCTACCCAATCCAAATCATTATCGTTGTCGTCGTCTCTGTCTTCATCGCCGATACCTTCGCCGTCATCAATTATGCTTAGTATGGGAACTAAAGTGCACGAGGGAAAAGAGGGGAAATTTAACGAGGTAAAGGAAAGGAGAGGAGAGGAAGGGAAATAATTTTTTATTTCTTTTGTATGGGTGTCATTTTAGGGAAAGAGAAAATGAGAGAAAAAATGATGAGTGAATTTACTTTTATATTTAATTGATTACCATTAAAAAGATGAATCTAAGGGGTTAAAATAGGAACACATGAGTTAAAATTTTAATTTCCCTCCATTTACTCTCATTTCCTCCCACTTATGGGAGTAAATATTTTTTAAGTTAGGAGGGAAGTTAAGTTCTAAAATTTACTTTCATTCCCCCTCCTTTACTCTCCTTTCCCTCTTTTTCCATCACTTATTTTTATTCCCATACGAAGGAACTTTAAAAAGTTCCATCCCTTTCCCTTCCTTTCCCTCATCCCATACTAATCTTTAAAAAAAAAAAAAAGAGCGTTGGTGGTGGGACGGCGAAGGGTGATAGTGGCGATAATGATGGTGATAATGATGGTGATGAAGAATGGTGATGAGAGATGAAATTATTGGTGATGATAAGTCTTTTTGTTTTTTTTAACTTAAGTTTTATTAATTAATTTTTTAAAAATAAATTAACTAATTCATAAAACTAATTTTTTAGATAATAAAAAGATAATAAGTCAGTATTTTTTGACATGTGGGACTAGATACTGTGCACTTTTTTGAATTTAATATTAAAATAATTGAACAAAAGTCGCCGTTAGGGACCAATTAAAATGAAAATAATAACGTTAGAGACCCCGTGGTGCCATAAACTCATTGTTGGTGGGGATTTGTTGCGAGTAATGGTTATTGCTCAGGTGAATATCTTTCTCGGGTCTTTCGGGTATTGCTTCGGGTCAAACTCAATGTTTGAGAATTCGTTTCAGTTAAGGGTCTATCTCGAAATGTTAAAATCCAAATCGGACAGAGTAAGAGACTAAGTATGTTCATATATTGGCTCTCAACATAGTTTGTTGTGTTTTGGTTAGGTGTCATTAATCTTTTACCATTCGATCGCTCAATGTTTGATTTTAAAATGCTAACTTAATCTGAATCAATTCATTTATTCCCGTAAAATGTTGATGTTGTTGAGTAGGAAATGTGAGTTTTTTCTGAGGTTGAAAGAAAATGTGGGTGTTTCTCTGGTGGTGTTTTTGTTAAACGGGGGATTTTGGACTTGAAGAACAGAGGTGCATGGAGTGCAAATGAAGAAGCTTAACCTTCTAATTAAATCGATACATGCAAAGCGAAGGACCCAGTCAATATTCAACTCTTGAACCACGACAATATTATCTATCTAATTGGTCCATATATAATTAATTTGATTTTTGCACAAATTGAGATTTCAACTAAATGGGTTAAATTGCATTTTTAAAAGAAAGGCTAGTTTAGAAGTTTTGTCCTAAAATCTTTGCGTAAAAAAGTTTTAGGACTGATGATTCTTGAAGGAAAGTCCAATCATCAAGCGACCAACAGGCCCAAACGTGAAAGCCCAACTTCTCCCAAAAGTTAAAGTCTCCTCTTCCTTCCAGTCGTCACTCTCACTAATCCATTATCACGAATTCGCGATATGCTCTGCTTCCGCGCCGCACGCGCCGCACTCCCTTTCTCCTCATTCCCTCGCTTTTCCTCTCCTCGTCATCGCACACTTCCTTCCTCCTTCATCTCCGCCATGTCCATCGCCACCGCCGCCCCTCCCCAAACCGTCGAGCACATCGTCCTCTTCAAAGTCAAAGACGACACCGACCCATCAAAGATCAATTCCATGGTCTCCTCCCTCAACGGCTTGATTTCCCTCGATCCAGTTCTCCACATCACCGTCGGTCCCCACTACCGCACCAAATCCTCCCCTATACCTTTCACCCACATGCTCCACAGCCGCCACTCCGCTAAGGAATCCCTCACTCAATACTCCGTGCACCCCAGCCACGTCAGCGTCGTTACTGATCTCGTCCGCCCCATCTGCGATGACATCATGGCGGTTGATTGGGTCGCGGATGATGTCAACGGGGCGTTGACGCCGCCTCCTGGGTCTGTATTGCGAGTGACGTTTTTGAAATTGAAGGAGAACGTTGGGGCTGAAGCGAAAGAGGTAATTTTGGGTGTGATTAAGGAGATGAAAGGGAGATTTCAAGGGATTGATCAGATCAGCTGCGGTGAGAATTTCAGTCCGGGCAGAGCGAAAGGTTATTCCCTTGCTTCGCTTGCGGTTTTTCCAGGATTGAACGAATTGGAGGCTGTGGACTCTAACGAAGCATTGGTGAATTTGCAGAAAGAAAAGGTTAGAGATTATTTAGAGAGTGTGATTGTTCTTGATTATCTTGTGTCATCACCACAATCTGCCAGTCTTTGATAGCCAAACTTGTAATTGTTGTTGTTGTTGTTGAAATATTCATATCATGGCTCCAATTTAGACTGTAGAATCTTTGTGGAATGTTTGAAATTGTGGTTGAAGTATTGGAGGGAATTGTATGAATGATCTTGTTGCTGGATTATATATGTTGGCAGCATGATTTTGAAATGTCTAATTCCGCACTTGTATTACATCGAATCCTTAAATTAACTTAATCTTAGTTAATTTACATTTAGAATTGCACGATCATCAGACAGTTGCCCTTGAACACTATACTCTCTGTTTTGAATTTGAACTATGTTTATCTTCAAGTGATTAGGGGCGTTCAATTGTTATGGTCTAGATGCAGAGTGTTCAGTCCTGCTCTTTCTGCTATGATTTATGATGAGGATCTGTATCAGCATTATTTAGACACATTGTCGTGGTTTCCCTAGCTTGCAAATGCATTCCACTTAGCAGCACCAAAAGGAAATATTTCTTTTGCTGCCGCATATTTTGTTTGTATTTCTACTTCGATTTTGTTTAATCCTATGTCACTGCTTCCTAGTTGTTCGTTGACTTTGTTTGATATCTATTGTCATTCACGAGATTCGTTCAAGCAAGAAAATATAAGAAGTAGACTAAATATCGGGGGAATGTTACTTTGTACTTTGTATTCGTGCTTCTTCTGATTAGGGCTGTCGTCCTTTAAACAAAGAAATTTGATGTTGATTTTGAAAACACCCTTTGAACAACCAACGTATTGATGTTGGTTTTTTTTTGAAATCATGAGTATTAAAGAGAGCGTTTCCCATTAGGCTGTGTTTGTATCTCTTTCCACAATCCTAGCGCTTACTCTAGTTAGATCGAATACTCTACTGTACGGAGGTAGTAATTCTTCGCATGATCGTAGATGTTTCAGATGAAGAATGATGGACCTTCTTGCAGTGAATTTTAGTAAAAGAAGTCTGAATTCTGAGATCATAAGTAGTATAGAAGAGATCCTTAGGCCTTGGTTATACTTGACTTGCATCTTTAATTCTTTAGTCTAATAATACAAATAACTATTTATTTTATGACAAAATACTAATTATAATTTGCGGATTTAGTATTTTTTTAGGAGAAGAATATTCACAAATCTAAGTTTTAAGATGTCGACATTTATGAATTGTAAAGACCTTGACAAAAGTTTGCTGATCATTATAAGTGAGTAGTATATTCAACTATGATTTAGTATTGGACTTGATATATAATTAAAAGATCATTACAAGAAAAGAACTGGATTAACCATTTTGTAACTTTCCTAAAAAAAATCTGTAAGTGTACGATTCGCTGATATTTTTGTAAGCGAGTATATTCAACAGATGGGATTTAGCATTGGACTTGAGACGTGATTGGTAATCTATTCGGTTCACTTATCACCATATTTAGCAACTCTTCCAAAATGATGGTAGATTACCCAAATAAGGTATAGGTATACATCAAGCTAAGGTATTTTAATGGTGTTTATCCGCAAGCTGATAATGACATGTAAATGATGCATATCATTCGTGTGCTGGTGATCATATTCTCTTTTACTACTTCGAGAGTCACTTCTTGAGAAATTAATCTTTGAAAGTTTAAGCAACAAAAGCAAGTCCTCCAATCATAAAATTGTCGCATGTGAACGTTGTTCTTAATCCTTACAGTGGAGATCGTACTGAAAAAAGAAAGAGTACGAAACGTTGTCCTTCCTGAAATTCTCTTCTGGAATAGAACTCACTATACTTTCTTACACCACTTGCCATGATTTCTTAAAAAAAACATAAGAGCATTCGAAGGTGTGACACAACTAGTAAATGCATGCTCTTTTTATAAACTAGATCAAAGATTCAATCCATGATGGCATGAAAAATGAGATCTCTAGACTTTAAGAACGTCTCATAACAAAAATAAAAAGGAAGAAGCAAGGAAAGGTCTAAGGGCTTGTTTGACCCTCGCTGCCCTGTAAGTGCTGTCCCCATAAAGCCTGTCTTCTCCGCTTTTAAGGTAGAGTTCTATTATAACTAATGAATAACAAACACCTTAGAGCTGCTTTTACGTGCTTAAAATCGAAGCCGAGAACACGCATTGCGGAAGTAAGGAAGGTTGACTGCAACAAACATTCAAGTGGATGATGAGAAGAACATAAGGGTAGTTTTTGCAAGGAACAAGAGAAATGAATCATGCTGGGCACCTAACAAATGGGTGGACAGGTGAACTCTTTGTAATAAAACATATGGTTTTGAATTATTATGTTACGTACTGATGTGTCCTCTGTATCATTTGAAAAAATAGTAAAGAATTCTTAATGATATACTATAAATGGAAAATGACAAATACGATGAGATGTACCACTTCGTTATGATCAATTGATTTGTTGAAACATTGGTCCTTTTTTTTTAATGTTTTTTCTTGCCTTTTTTCAGTTTTTAGATCGAACACATATACTGTCATTTCAGATATCATGCATGTGTAGAGAGTAAAATGCTGTCCTTTTTCTGCAACCATATCAGATAAAAATCAAGAACAAGAAAAATCTGGAGTGATAGTCCTGGATCTGGGCGGAGGATTATTTTGTAATCTGGCGTGCTGATATGGGCCGTCTCGCTGTTCCTACGCCACCTGCAAAATACCGGAGGGGTTTTTCTGCGTAGAAACTCCGATGATCAAGTGAGTAAGTATGATGAAAATAGGTAGTGAGGGAGAACAATCGGATGTAGGTAGATAGTTGGGTAGAACTTCAGTACGCGCGTGAGTGTCTCTATATGAAAAGGTGATAGGGGGCTATTTATAGCCTCGCCTTGTGGGTTACCCTGAACACGTGTCATTTGGGCTTGGTCAACCATTACCGGTACCTGCCCCTTTAGCCGATAGTTTTCCTAGCATGTTATACCAATAGTATACTTATCTGGTGAAGCCGGTATATATAATCTTGGCTACTGCTGAGGATATATACGGGATATACATATATCGAGACCCCCCGTTGCTAATTAAAGGTCGTAATTACTTTTAAGGTGATTTGTTGTATTATCATGCAGGTGCTAAGTTGTTTATAAGGGAAATCCTCCAACATCACAACCTCACTCGTCGAGGAAATAGCCGTCTTAATTAGTCTTGGTCAATAAAGCACCGACACGGCAAGAAAATAACGTGTCCCCACTTTCGCGTCGTGTTCGACACCGGAGAGCACACTACGCGCGTCGGACATAGCCATTCCCGCGTCAACATTTATCTATCTCTTTTCTCGGCTCCGACACGACGCTGACGCGGCGCGATGAGGCTCAGACATGACCTTGACACGACTCTCCTCAATAGAGCCTTGAACCAAAAATGAAATCACTCCCTGTTTCACCTCTACCACGAAATTGAAAATGATTTTCTACTTTCTACTCCAACATAAACTTATTATTGTCCCTAAAAAAGTTGGACATGATAATTTGTACTGCTTTGATGAAGGAAAAACTTTAATGGTGATGGGTATAAGTTTTCAGAAAAGAGGAAGATGAAGTGGACAGGGAAAGAAAGAAACGAGTACTTTGTTAATTAATTGACGTACATCTTTTTGTGTGTTAAGAGGTAAGTGTGCGGGTGGTGAAACGACAACGGTTGTTGCGTATCAGCTTGTACATGATAACTGTCCCAATGATTCCAGTTGTGCTCACGAATAAAGTTACTCATACTAGTATCCTCTAATTCTAAGATTTAAGAGGTAATATAATATAGCTAATTACAATTTAAACATTTAACTAAAAAAAAAAGAAAAAAGAGAGGCTTTGATGATACTTTATTGAAGAGGATGTAAGGAGAAATGTTAATATCGAGTTCTCTAACTTTTCTGATGGTAGAGGAGGCATTGATGATCTTGATGCTTTGAATGACAAAGGTAAAATGGATCCCAAAACTTGGTGGTTAGTTCATGGTGGTTATGCTACTACATTACAAAAGGTTGCCCTTAAGCTACTTGGGCAAATTAGTTCCTCCTCTTGCTGTGAAAGGAATTGGAGCACTTACTCTTTCGTTCATTCCTTGAAGCGAAATAAGATGACACCATAACGTGCGGAAGATTTAGTTTTTGTACATAACAACCTTCATCTTCTTTCTAGAAAATCACCACAATATAGTCAGGAGGAAAGTAAATTGTGGGATGTTGGTGGAGATGAATTTGGTTCACTTGATGATACTGAAATACTAAAAATTGCCAATCTTTCGCTTGATGAACCTGAATTGGAGGCTGTTATGTTCAATGAAGATCAACAAGAAGATGGAGAATGACATAGAATACACTTTTTTTTTTCTTTTTTTGGGTTATATGTGGTTAGGATGTTAAAGTTGAAACTTACACCTAAAGTTTTATTTTAGTTTTTTTATCATATTTAGATTATTACTTATAACGTTATGACAATGGTATTTTATTTTGGTATTAAAACTATATATATATATATGCCGTATTCGTGTCATGTACTTTTTAATTTTTTCGTGTCGGAGTGTTCGTGTTCGTGTCGTGTCCGATGTCCGTATTAGTGTCCGTGCTTCATAAGTTCTAGTTCATTTTTATCTCCTTTTTTAATTTGTTCAACTTGGGGTTGTCAAGAAACTCTTTTAACTTAACTAATTTTTCGAGTTCGTTCATTGAAAAATATAACTGTTTTAAAACCATTGGGAGGGTTCATCCCCTGAAAGGAGCTTGCATAATTTGGATTAAGCAACTAGTGGGCTGTGCTACATTACCGATCGGGGAAAAAAAAGTTACTGCAGCACACACCCGGCCCACTACATCATGGAAAAGCTAAGGAGTGAGACCCGCAAGAGAAGTTTGGAATAAGAACCTCAGTAGTAAACTTAGAAGCATCTGATAAAAAATCCGCTGCAAAATTAATCAACTTATGCGCATGAGAAACATTGGACCCAGTGACGGAGCTAGCTTTCGATGCTTGGGGTGGCGAGATTAATACCCTAGCATGAAATTAGAATTATGCACTTGCAGCCTTGGTACATTCATCCCAGAACCACAATGACAAAATAGATGAACATTTATACAACTCGGTGAATTTGAGAAATTCATGTTGATGCGGAAAACAAGAACAAAACAAACTTTCAAATCAGTGAACACAGCAAATAACCTCTAAGTAGAACAACAAAACTTATGCAAGAGATATCTGCATTTTCCACACACAAAAAGCAGCATCTAAGCTGAATTGTATTATCTGTTACCCAAACAAAACAAATCCGCAATCACAGAGATGAAAAAGAACTCAGCTAAATTACTTCAAACCATACACAAAGGGATCTGAATATGTCATACCTAACGAAGCAGGCTGCAATTTATTCACTGAAAAAGCAGCATCTAAGCTGAATTGTATTATCTGTAAAATATGAGTATTCTTGTCAATAATTAGTATAGTAATAAATTTAATATGCATTATGTATAATTAATTAAATTACCTGAATTGTACCCGACGCTCTTTCAAATCAACAAATCCATCTAATATCGAATCTAAACTGAAAGTCTCCGCAATTTCTTTTTCAATATAAACCACCAAGTTATCTGCAAGAAATTCGTCTTCCATTTTATTCCGAAGCCTGTTTTTAACAATCTTCATTGCCGAAAATGCACGTTCACTTGTTGCTGTAGATACTGGAAGAGTTAAAATAAGACGAATTATTCTATCAATAAGATAGAACGTCTTTGACATCTTTGTTTCTGCAAATACTTGGCATAATTCTGAAAGAGATGACAAATGATGTAGCTTAGGATGATTCTGTGTCTCAAACTCAAAATGTTGTAATTGATATTTGAGACTAATCATTTCTTGCTCACTAAAATCAAGAGGATAAAACTTTCCAGCAAGCTTACAAATATCCTCAATGTTAAAGGATTTGTAGCCATCATTTGGATTCAATGCTAAACTGAGTGTCAAAAGCTCCATTGCTTGCTCATTGAATCTACTATTTAGCTCCTGCAATTGGAAGTCTATTGCAACATTATATATATCAAAGTGATAGTGATGCTCAATAGTAATTTTATCACGCTGACGACGACCTCGACCTTCAACATATTGAGCACTCATATCAGGGATCTCAATATCTTCTTTCTTTGAAAATGATATGACACTTTCAATAAAATCATTCCAACCATGTTCTCTCAACTTCTGGATCAATGCTTTTGAACTTGAAACTAAATGTAAAGCATTCAAGATATCTTGAGACTTTTGTTGCAAAACTTGACAAAGTATGTCAGTAATCCCCATGACTTCCTTCACTAGATGCAAGATGAAAATAAACTCAAAGGATGTCATCATATTCAAAGCTGACCTGGCATCACCTCGTTGAGAGTAAGTAGATCCATCAGTCTTTACTTTTTCAAGAACAGAGCAAATTGCATCATACATAGTTAGAAGGCTGCAAATGGAATGAAAATGTGATCCCCAACGAGTATCACCAGCTCGTTTTAAAGTTCCAATTTGATTAAGACCCTTTCCAGTTTCAAGTTCATCAATAGCAAGCAAATGGGCAATTTTAGATGCTTGGGCAGCTTGCAATTCATCATGACGTTTACATGAAGAGGTAACAATATTGACAATAAAAGTCAAATTGGAAAAGAATTCATGAATTGAATGTACTTCTCTAGCTGCAGCAACTAATGCCAGTTGTAACCGGTGAGCAAAACAATGTACATAATAGGCACAAGGACAATCCTTAAGAAACAATGCTTGTAGCCCTTTCCATTCACCACGCATGTTGCTTGCTCCATCATATCCTTGACCTCGCAGGTTCTGAATATCAAGACAATAACGAGAGAGAACACCTGAAATCTCACTCTTTAGTGTTACTGAAGTTGTGTCTTTGACATGAGCTAGATCAAAGAAATGCTCTTTTATAAAACCATCTTGACTAACAAATCTCAAAATAATTGCCATTTGCTCTCTTTTAGACTCATCACGAGCCTCATCAACAATAATACAAAATTTAGAATCACCAATATCTTCTCGAATCTTATTGCGAACTTTATTTGCTAAAACATGTAGAATCTCCTTTTGGATGTCATGTGAAGTGTATTTAGCATATGTAGGAGCATTTTCCAAAACAACATTTGCAACATTTTCATTGTATGATGATAAAAGTTGTATCAACTCAAGGAAGTCACCACGATTTCTAGAGCTTGAAGTCTCATCATTACCTCTAAATGCACACCCTTGAAATGCAAGCCAACGAACCGTATCAATAGAAGTCTTGAGTCTAAGTCTATTGTTCTGAATTTGATCACACCGTTGCGCAAGTAAGACTTTATCAATGTGGCCAGGTTGATTCATTAAATCTGCGCAAACTTTCACTGCATTATTATGTGGTGAGCACGAATCTTTCCCGATATGGTTCAGAAAAGCACAATTTTTTCCATTATTGACCTTCTTCCATCCTCTAAATCCATCTCTTATAAAAACATCCCATCCATGTCGCCCAGACGATTTCATAGTAAAAAGATAACATGGCAAACAATATGCGGCATCTTTGGTAGGAGAGTACTCTAACCAAGTAGGAAATTGAGAGCACCAAGAAGCTTGAAAACGTCGTTGTTGCTTCTCGCATAAAGGATACTTAGAGTCAGAGCTAGAAGCACGAGGTTGATACGGACCAACAGTTAGATAAGCACGTTGAATCTCATCTCGTTGATTTACTAAATAGTCCCACATTTTAGGACGTAATCCTGGGTCACGTTCTAAACCATCTACTTTGACACTAGTAGATATGGGACGAATAGAGGAATCAATATTGCTCCTAGAAGGTTCAGAGGGATGTGCTGGAATTGTTGAAGTATCAACATCAACATCCAATTGTGTGCTAGCTTCGGATTCAACACTTTCTTTTTTCCAAAATGAATCGAGACATTGTTGCTTTCTCTTGCCCATGATTTTTTTGATTTTCAAATTTGATATAAAACTGTAACATACCAAAATCAGCTTAGGATTTATATACTTGCAAGTTGCAAATAAGGTGAAGTGTAAATTTTAGTACACTAACTCGGTACGAACAAAATTATTCTAACAATGGAACACTGTAAAGAATACTGATAGCATGTTTTTATGCATGATTTTCTCTCCATTTTCTCCCCTTTTTAAGGCATGATTCTGCTAATTTACCCTTGTTTCCATTACTATTGCAGATTTAGGCCTAAAATGGGAGTTTATGCGAAAAGATGCATTTCTGGACCATTTTGTGCAGTTTTTGAGCTTCAAGACCCAGAGTCGAGGTCCCGAGTCCGAACCAGCGTTCAAGGTCCCGAATCGGATTCCCAGTTCGGGACCCCGAAGGGCGAAGAATGACATTCCCACGTGTCATCTCGCCAGAGCTTCCATGTGCCTCCTCTGACACTGTTCCTGCAGTCTGCACTGACCACCAAATACCTACCGCTCTGACCAAGTCAGCCCTTGAGCCCAGTCCAGACCTGCCCAAAGCTGGAAAAATCAGACAACTTTATGCTTTTCCAGCTTTGTGCTTTAAGGAACATGGATCCACTTTCTTAGGCTTTCAATTAATGCATTTTGTCCCTAGTTTTAGGCTGAAGATATTTTGTGCTTAAGGCTCTACTATATAAAGGGCATCTAGGATTAGTTTAGATCATCTTTTTTTTCTAGCTTTTAATCACTTAGCATAATTTAGAAGTAGCTTAGACTTCTCTCTAGTTTCTCTCTCTAGCCATTGTTAGCTTCTTCAACATTGCTGCCGAGCTATAAACGGAATTTTAGTAACAAGTTTTCTTCCCTTCATCTATTTATTTACTTGTTATGCTTTCTTTAATCGTTATTTGTTTATCCTTAAGTATGAGTAGCTAAATTCCTAGTTCTTGGCAAGGCTGATTCAAGGGTTGCAAGGGCAGATTCGAGGCCTTAATGTGCTTAATATATTCTTGATGTTGTATTTAACTATTCATCGATTTAATTACATCTTTGCATGATTTAATTTAAGGTCTGATCAACTGAGAATTATTTTGTGTAAATGCTGCCATTCATGTGATGAATACGAAAGGAAAATCGCATGAGTAAGTAGGCATCTATTTAGTCTTGACTGTGTCAAGGTGGTCTTGAATAGATAGGTTGGGTAGTTGATTAGGGCTGGGTCACGAGCCTGACAAACTGAGGGACTTTAGCTCTAGATCTGTCTTTTCTTAGCTTCATGGGCAGTTTGAGTATGGCCCTCTCGCATTCGTGCTTGGAGGGATGGCAAACTGTCAAGACTACCTCATATGTGGAAACGGGGGGTAGTTTCTCTTAAGAGAAAAGTAGGGGATATCCGAGGAATCTGGTCCCCATGTCATTTCTATGACATCTCGAATGGAATACCCTTGAGCTGATGACGATCTGGTCCCGAATGCAACCCAGAATGCCTTTGCCGAGAACACTTCCTCCATCTGATTATTCGTGCTTATTTCACTCTTGATCTATTTCACGCCTGCGTTGATACTTCTGCATCTGTTTCTGATTTGTTTTATTATTTCTGGAATTATTTGCTTACTTGCTTTATTTTATCATTCGGGACTCCCGAATTGACACCTCGGGACCCCGAATACTGCTTTCCTAGATAAAAATTGTTAGCTCCCAAAATCTGCCTTGGCCAACTCGTTTGGCCAAGAAAAACCCCCCCAAGTGTTACCCTTTGTGCCTTTGTCCCCCGAATACATTCACGACCATAAATCAGTTTCTCACAATCCCCGTGTTCGACCCTGACTACCACTGTACACTTTATCTCTTGTGCACACACGTTTTCAGGCACTATAAATTTATGTATTTGATTGACGATCAAATTGGCGCCGTTGCCGGGGATTGTTTCAAGACTGATTTATTTTTCTTGTTTGTATGACCAGGAGATCTGCACCCGAATTACTACCCCTTGATCACGAGCTAGGACGGACCAAAAGAGGACTTCGACGACTGGCACGAGGGAACTCCAACCCTTGTGTTCGGGACCTCGAACGTCTTTTTGACCTAGAAGACAATCCAGACCCCGAGAATTTTCCCCTTGATCACCCAGAAGGACCCGAAATGGATGACCACGGTCCCGTAGGAGATCACGTTCCACCACTTCCCCCGCCAGTCCAGACCATCGATGATTTCAATGCTGCTCCCGAAGCCCCAACCAGTTGTATCGTTTGGCCAGTGGTCCCGAATGACTGGGAACTCAAATCAGCAACCATGCACCATCTACCCCTCTACCGAGGGCTAGCCAAGGAAAATCCCCACCGTCATCTCCAACAACTACACTCCATTTGTGATGCCATGAAACCCCACAACGTTACTATCGAGCATGCCAAGCTCCGTGCCTTTATGTGGTCCCTCAAGGACGACGCCCTTGACTGGTTTTATGACCTGGAGCCGCAATCTATCCATTCTTGGGCCGAGATGTCTAAAGCTTTCACGGACAAATACGACCCCGTGTCCATAGCAATGGTGACCCGGAAGCAGCTTGTATCCATCCTCCAAAAGGATTCGGAAGATCTTGAGCAATACTATGAGCGGTTTAAGAAGATGCAAGCCCTATGCCCCTCGCATAATCTGTCCGAACACGCCCTCATGCAATATTTTTGTGAAGGACTCAACGGTCGGGACAAGGCCTTGTTGAACGCTGCTGCTGGTGGATCCATCACTAGACTCACTCCAGCTGCTGCCAAAGCCACTATCGAGCTCATGGCCAAAAACAACCTCCCTCTCAACAATTCCACTAGCATTCAAGACGCCCGCTCAGCAGCTATGGAAAGTCAATTAGCCGCCATCACCGTTATGCTTCAGAATATGACTTCGGGACCCCGAGTCCAAGTCAAGGCCTGTCAAATCTGTCAATTATCAGATCACCCCACGGACGCTTGTCCATTCATTCCCGAAGAGATCCCTGTCAATGTTGTGGGAGGATTCAATGTCCCGTATGGCCAGAACAACAACCAAGGCTGGAGACAACCCAATTACGGATGGAACAACTCCCAACATTCGGGACCTCGACAGCCACAACAGCAAAATCAGTATGGGAACCACCCTCCTCCCTTCAACATGCAGAACTTCATGCCTTGGCCTGCGTATCATAACAACCAGTACCAATATCAGCCCCCTCAAGATCAGACTTTTTTCGGGACCCCAAATGATGAAACCGCCAATGATAAGGAAAAATTCGCAGATCTTGAAAAACAATTAAGCATCGTGATGGCCGAGATGAAAGAACTAAAAATTAGAGGGAGAATTCCTGGGCAAACTGAAGTCAATCCAATACAAAAAGTTTGTGCTATGACCCTTCGCAGTGGCTATCTTATGCCCCCTCGCGAACATCCAGGCCTTGACAATGAGCCGATTGAATCTTCCCTTCCAGGTCTCGACCCTTCAACTGTTGTCAAGCCCTCGAACACTGTCAAGCCCTCGAATACTGTCGAGCCCTCGACCAAGAAGGATGACGAGCCACCAGAGTTCACTCGAGAGTATACTGTCAATACTGTCGAGCCCTCGACTAAGAAGGATGACGAGCCACCAGAGTTCACTCGAGAGTATACTGTCAAGCCCTCGAACACTGTCGAGCCCTCGAACACAGTCAAGCCCCCGAAGAATGGGCATGATAGTGAGATTTTTGATATGTTTACTAAAGTGCATGTTAACCTCCCTTTGTTGCAGGCTATCAAAAATGTTCCTCGTTTTGCTAAATTGCTGAAATTTTGGTGTGCTAACAAATGTAACATGTCAAGTGTGAAAAAAATCAGTGTAAGTTCTAAGGTCTCGACTGTCATCCAGGGCAAGCTGCCAACCAAGTGCAAGGACAAAGGTATGTTCTCCATCCCATGTAAAATTGGTACTACTAACATTGGTAGAGCTATGTGTGATTCCGGTGCAGGTATCAACGTCATGCCCTTGACTATCTACAACAGTCTAGGACTCGGGCCCTTGAAGCCCACCGGGACCACAATCCAGCTAGCTGACAAATCCATCATCCACCCCGAGGGTGTTATTGAGGACGTTCTGGTACAAGTTGGAGATTTCATATACCCAGCTGACTTCTATGTGCTTGACATGGAGGATGCCCAATCTGTCAAGGCCTCGGACATGCTCCTGGGCAGACCATTTCTTAGGACCGCAAGAGCCAAGATCGACGTCCATGAAGCCTCCATTACTCTTGAGTTCGACGGCGAGACCATTACGTTCAATATGGTTGATGATATGAGACACCCCACCGAGCTTTCTAGCGTAAAATCTATTGATATTGTTGACCCTATTGTTGGTTTCGAGGTCCCGAAGCTGAAACAGGTGTCAAGGCCTCGACTGACGGATTTGCCTCAACATGTTTGTGAACTTGCCCCCGATGATTGTCTGCAACTTACCCTCGATAGGAGTATTCCACCCACTACGTTGGATATCATGGCCTTGACGCTCGACGTCCCGACTCCACCTAAGTTGCACGAAGTCGCCACTGCTCTCGAGGAGCATTCTGTTACCCCTTCCACTCATGTTATTTCCCTTTTGTCCATTGATCACACTATGCCCGTCGTAATGGACGTCGAGGCCTCGACAGTAGCCCCCGAGTTGGAGTTGAAGAGCTTGCCCTCGCATCTCAAATACGCCTATCTTGGCGAGCATCACACACTCAAGACCCCGAGCCTTCCAGCCCACACTATAGCCAACTTCGAGCCCTCGACCAGCGAGTTCAAGATGCCCGATGCTAACCCAACTCCACGATCTGCCCAAGAATTGACCAAGATGAATGTTTATCATGATAGGTTTCTCTCTTCTAAGGCCTTTGGTACTGGACAAAAAGTTTTACTCTACAACTCTCGTCTTAGGCTCTTTTGCAGAAAGTTAAAGTCTCGATTCAAGACCCCGAAGATGAATGTTTATCATGATAAGTTCCATAGTATAGACACATGCCACACCTTCAAAGTTCAAGACCAAAGATTGGAGCTATTCCACGGAGGGTCATATCCATTCAAGGTCCCGAACCCACCTGACTAGGCCTAATCAGCCTAGCCAACGTCGAGGCCATGACGTTAATCAAGGCCAAGTGTGGGGAAATCCCACGTTTTCTGACCCTCCTTCTTCCTTTCCTTTTTAATTTTTCAAATTCCAAGTCAATTCGGCTTTTTATTTTTCTTTATGCATACTTTTTATGTTCCCTAGGGTAGTTTTAATTATCTTTATCTCTTTCTTCTCTCCCCTCATCAATTCTCTTTTTATGTTCCCTAGGGTAGTTTTAATTATCTTTATCTCTTTCTTCTCTCCCCTCATCAATTCTCTTTTTATGTTCCCTAGGGTAGTTTTAATTATTTTTATCTCTTTCTTCTCTCCCCTCATCAATTCTCTTTTTATGTTACCTATGTGGTTTAATTATTTTTATCTCCTTCCCTCCTCATTTAATTCTCTTGTCTCCTTCTTTTTAATCCTCATTTAATTCCCTTTGTTTTTATTCCCTTTTCCTATTTTCAAAATTCAAAAGCAACTCACCTTTTTCTTTCCTTTCCGCAGGTGTAGGCGCATGCTGTCTTGGGAACTTCTCGGCCTCTCCCGATGCGCCACGTGGAGGCCAAAGACCGAGGAAATCAGATCCCCTCTTCCTCTCCATCTTTCCATATCACACAAAACCCACTACCCCACGCCACCTCCTCGTCTTCACCAAAAACCTAAACAACGCCCAGCCACACATCCAACTCTCACATTAACCTTAAAAAAAAAAAAAAAAAAAAAAAAAAATCCATCTTTTCTCCCCACCCATGATCCCGAACATTTTCAAACCCCCCCTTTGCCCCTGCGTGGGCTGTTATCTATGTTGAACAATTTCCATTTCTGCTTTCAGTTTGAACTACTATCTCTTTTGTCTCCTTCTCGCATTGAGGACAATGCGCTGCCTAAGTGTGGGGAGGAGTTTAAACTGCTAGTATTTATTATGCATATTATAATTATATTCTAGTTTATTTTTCCTAAGTTTATGCATGAGTTAATTTCTAGTTTTTATTTTTTCGGATTTTTATCTTTATTTTGCTGCCTAGTTTTTGAAAACACCCCAATGATGGACACACACCTGACTTGTGCACATAGAATAAAAATGCTGTCTATAGTCAAGGTCCCGAATGTGATATCCTTTGCCTGTTATGCCTTATATCTGCTTCAAGACCTAGACACCAGTAGTCACGAATTAACACCTTGTGAGCATTTGAGCCTTCATACCTATGTTTATTAATTGAGTGAATGCATGACTAGGTACTGGCTGGGTTTGCATGATATCCATGGGTATAGACACATTCAGACATAGGAAAGCAACAAAAAGATTAAGATCTCGCATCAAATTGTTCTCTCTCATTTTTTCTGCTCTGTTCTTTTTCCTGACCCCGAATCCCTTCTTGACCTCTCCAATTCTAACCACTTGAAGTTTCTTTGATCTTTCTCTTGGCAGGTGAGTGATGTTGTTGGGAGCACCATCGAGGGCTAGACTAGACAAATGAAGCAGCAAAGGCAAAGTGTGGGGATCCCGCAAAAATTCAAGACCCTGAATGTTGGCACCGATTCAAGACCTCGAAGCTAAAACGAAGAAATCAAGGGCAGACCAGAACGAAAAATCACTTCCCACCCACAGCAAAACACAAGTGTGGGGAAGTGAAATCAGAATATCAAGCCCCCGAAGAACAAGGTCTCGATCCTCAATTCAGATCTCTCTTTCTCTCTCCAAAAAGAAAAAAAAAAAAGAAAAAAAAAAAGAAAAAAAATATAAATAAAAGAGAGAGAGAAAAGAGCAAGACCAAACCTTGAAAGCCAAGAAGAGGAAAATCAGCAGCCAGCATCCATTCAAGGCCCCGAGCCTAGGTCCCGAATGAAGGCAAGGACCCCCCCCCCCCCCCTCAAAGAAGAAAAGCCTAGTCTAGCTTTCGCTCCAGCAACATTGTCTCACCATTTCGATTCTTTCTTGCCAAGGGAGCATTCCAGGTTCGAGTTGGTTTAACCACCTTCTCATGTCACTTCCTTACTACCCTTCTTCTCCACTTTTTCTTCTCATTACGCTTCTTCCATTTCCCTTGTCATTTATTTTCCTTGCTTCTCCTTCTTACCCCCGATGCGAAATCTTTTGATTGCTAGATTGCCTATGCATGTGTCTAATGTACTCGGATTAACTTGCAAACTTGGTCTTGTGCTGCGTTTTTGCATACTTGAGTGTTTAAACACCTACCCTTGTTCATGAGCATGAGCGCAAACACGAATCTATGTGAGGACTGCTGGTATATAGGCTAATGTGGAAAAGTCTCTTCTCAAGGGTCGTTACCCTTCTGATTTGATGCAGGTGTATCTAGGCAAAGTCTGTTTTCATTCGGGGTCCCGAATCTTAACAAGCATGCTTATTCTCTGTGCTATTGTTTGGTGTGTCTGTTCTGTTTTGGGACTGTTTTAAATTTTGTGAATGCTCGAGGGCGAGCATTGGGCAGTGTGGGGATTATTTGATAGCATGTTTTTATGCATGATTTTCTCTCCATTTTCTCCCCTTTTTAAGGCATGATTCTGCTAATTTACCCTTGTTTCCATTACTATTGCAGATTTAGGCCTAAAATGAGAGTTTATGCGAAAAGATGCATTTCTGGACCATTTTGTGCAGTTTTTGAGCTTCAAGACCCAGAGTCGAGGTCCCGAGTCCGAACCAGCGTTCAAGGTCCCGAATCGGATTCCCAGTTCGGGACCCCGAAGGGCGAAGAATGACATTCCCACGTGTCATCTCGCCAGAGCTTCCATGTGCCTCCTCTGACACTGTTCCTGCAGTCTGCACTGACCACCAAATACCTACCGCTCTGACCAAGTCAGCCCTTGAGCCCAGTCCAGACCTGCCCAAAGCTGGAAAAATCAGACAGCTTTATGCTTTTCCAGCTTTGTGCTTTAAGGAACATGGATCCACTTTCTTAGGCTTTCAATTAATGCATTTTGTCCCTAGTTTTAGGCTGAAGATATTTTGTGCTTAAGGCTCTACTATATAAAGGGCATCTAGGATTAGTTTAGATCATCTTTTTTTTCTAGCTTTTAATCACTTAGCATAATTTAGAAGTAGCTTAGACTTCTCTCTAGTTTCTCTCTCTAGCCATTGTTAGCTTCTTCAACATTGCTGCCGAGCTATAAACGGAATTTTAGTAACAAGTTTTCTTCCCTTCATCTATTTATTTACTTGTTATGCTTTCTTTAATCGTTATTTGTTTATCCTTAAGTATGAGTAGCTAAATTCCTAGTTCTTGGCAAGGCTGATTCAAGGGTTGCAAGGGCAGATTCGAGGCCTTAATGTGCTTAATATATTCTTGATGTTGTATTTAACTATTCATCGATTTAATTACATCTTTGCATGATTTAATTTAAGGTCTGATCAACTGAGAATTATTTTGTGTAAATGCTGCCATTCATGTGATGAATACGAAAGGAAAATCGCATGAGTAAGTAGGCATCTATTTAGTCTTGACTGTGTCAAGGTGGTCTTGAATAGATAGGTTGGGTAGTTGATTAGGGCTGGGTCACGAGCCTGACAAACTGAGGGACTTTAGCTCTAGATCTGTCTTTTCTTAGCTTCATGGGCAGTTTGAGTATGGCCCTCTCGCATTCGTGCTTGGAGGGATGGCAAACTGTCAAGACTACCTCATATGTGGAAACGGGGGGTAGTTTCTCTTAAGAGAAAAGTAGGGGATATCCGAGGAATCTGGTCCCCATGTCATTTCTATGACATCTCGAATGGAATACCCTTGAGCTGATGACGATCTGGTCCCGAATGCAACCCAGAATGCCTTTGCCGAGAACACTTCCTCCATCTGATTATTCGTGCTTATTTCACTCTTGATCTATTTCACGCCTGCGTTGATACTTCTGCATCTGTTTCTGATTTGTTTTATTATTTCTGGAATTATTTGCTTACTTGCTTTATTTTATCATTCGGGACTCCCGAATTGACACCTCGGGACCCCGAATACTGCTTTCCTAGATAAAAATTGTTAGCTCCCAAAATCTGCCTTGGCCAACTCGTTTGGCCAAGAAAAACCCCCCCCAAGTGTTACCCTTTGTGCCTTTGTCCCCCGAATACATTCACGACCATAAATCAGTTTCTCACAATCCCCGTGTTCGACCCTGACTACCACTGTACACTTTATCTCTTGTGCACACACGTTTTCAGGCACTATAAATTATGTATTTGACTGACGATCAAATACCTCTCTACTTCAATAACAGCTAACCATTCTATGTGGTCGTAAAACAAGCCAATTACAACATATATTTACATAAACAAGTTTAAGCATATATTTCAGCCATACTCAAGTTTAAGCATATATTTCAAGATAGCATCATATACAAGGTGATTAATAAAACATAAACATAGACCCCTTGTTTCCAAGGACGGAGGTCCCGTACGACCAGGGGAGGCTATGGCCTCCCCTAACTTTTTTAATTTTTTTTTAATTTTTTTTAATTTTTTTTAAATATATGTAATTAATATATTAGTAATTAAAAAAAAAAAGTGCACTCAATGACTCAAAATTTCCAACCCGTCACCCGTGCTCTCCCTCTCCCTCTCCCTCTCCCTCAACCAAATTTCCTCCATTAAACCACTCTAATCACTTCCAAATTCTCCCAAAATTGAAACTTTAACTCCTAATCCTTCTCTAAACAAAACCTAACCTTCAATTTCACTCAAAAAATACCCAAATTTTCTAAAAATTCGAAATCCCCAATTTAAAACCTAATTATTTTTAGGATCACTTTTACTCCAACAATCCAACATGACTGTTATTGGTCTCTGCCTTCGTGTAAAAAAAACTGCAAGATTGTTTCCCTCCGCATTATAAGGTCAGTTCCTTTTTCATGTCATTTCATTGCAAAACTTTGGATTCGTGGATTTATCAATTACCATCCTTTGGCATTGCTGAAATGAAACAAGGGGTCTATGTTTATGTTTTATTAATCACCTTGTATATGATGCTATCTTGAAATATATGCTTAAACTTGAGTATGGCTGAAATATATGCTTAAACTTGTTTATGTAAATATATGCTGTAATTGGCTTGTTTTACGACCACATAGAATGGTTAGCTGTTATTGAAGTAGAGAGGTATTCTTTACAGTGTTCCATTGTTAGAATAATTTTGTTCGTACCGAGTTAGTGTACTAAAATTTACACTTTACCTTATTTGCAACTTGCAAGTATATAAATCCTAAGCTGATTTTGGTATGTTACAGTTTTATATCAAATTTGAAAATCAAAAAAAATCATGGGCAAGAGAAAGCAACAATGTCTCGATTCATTTTGAAAAAAAGAAAGTGTTGAATCCGAAGCTAGCACACAATTGGATGTTGATGTTGATACTTCAACAATTCCAGCACATCCCTCTGAACCTTCTAGGTGCAATATTGATTCCTCTATTCGTCCCATATCTACTAGTGTCAAAGTAGATGGTTTAGAACGTGATCCAGGATTACGTCCTAAAATGTGGGACTATTTAGTAAATCAACGAGATGAGATTCAACGTGCTTATCTAACTGCTGGTCCGTATCAACCTCGTGCTTCTAGCTCTGACTCTAAGTATCCTTTATGCGAGAAGTAACAACGACGTTTTCAAGCTTCTTGGTTCTCTCAATTTCCTACTTGGTTAGAGTACTCTCCTACCAAAGATGCCGCATATTGTTTGCCATGTTATCTTTTTACTATGAAATCGTCTGGGCGACATGGATGGGATGTTTTTATAAGAGATGGATTTAGAGGATGGAAGAAGGTCAATAATGGAAAAAATTGTGCTTTTCTGAACCATATCGGGAAAGATTCGTGCTCACCACATAATAATGCAGTGAAAGCTTGCGCAGATTTAATGAATCAACCTGGCCACATTGATAAAGTCTTACTTGCGCAACGGTGTGATCAAATTCAGAACAATAGACTTAGACTCAAGACTTCTATTGATACGGTTCGTTGGCTTGCATTTCAAGGGTGTGCATTTAGAGGTAATGATGAGACTTCAAGCTCTAGAAATCGTGGTAACTTCCTTGAGTTGATACAACTTTTATCATCATACAATGAAAATGTTGCAAATGTTGTTTTGGAAAATGCTCCTACATATGCTAAATACACTTCACATGACATCCAAAAGGAGATTCTACATGTTTTAGCAAATAAAGTTCGCAATAAGATTCGAGAAGATATTGGTGATTCTAAATTTTGTATTATTGTTGATGAGGCTCGTGATGAGTCTAAAAGAGAGCAAATGGCAATTATTTTGAGATTTGTTAGTCAAGATGGTTTTATAAAAGAGCATTTCTTTGATCTAGCTCATGTCAAAGACACAACTTCAGTAACACTAAAGAGTGAGATTTCAGGTGTTCTCTCTCGTTATTGTCTTGATATTCAGAACCTGCGAGGTCAAGGATATGATGGAGCAAGCAACATGCGTGGTGAATGGAAAGGGCTACAAGCATTGTTTCTTAAGGATTGTCCTTGTGCCTATTATGTACATTGTTTTGCTCACCGGTTACAACTGGCATTAGTTGCTGCAGCTAGAGAAGTACATTCAATTCATGAATTCTTTTCCAATTTGACTTTTATTGTCAATATTGTTACCTCTTCATGTAAACGTCATGATGAATTGCAAGCTGCCCAAGCATCTAAAATTGCCCATTTGCTTGCTATTGATGAACTTGAAACTGGAAAGGGTCTTAATCAAATTGGAACTTTAAAACGAGCTGGTGATACTCGTTGGGGATCACATTTTCATTCCATTTGCAGCCTTCTAACTATGTATGATGCAATTTGCTCTGTTCTTGAAAAAGTAAAGACTGATGGATCTACTTACTCTCAACGAGGTGATGCCAGGTCAGCTTTGAATATGATGACATCCTTTGAGTTTATTTTCATCTTGCATCTAGTGAAGGAAGTCATGGGGATTACTGACATACTTTGTCAAGTTTTGCAACAAAAGTCTCAAGATATCTTGAATGCTTTACATTTAGTTTCAAGTTCAAAAGCATTGATCCAGAAGTTGAGAGAACATGGTTGGAATGATTTTATTGAAAGTGTCATATCATTTTCAAAGAAAGAAGATATTGAGATCCCTGATATGAGTGCTCAATATGTTGAAGGTCGAGGTCGTCGTCAGCGTGATAAAATTACTATTGAGCATCACTATCACTTTGATATATATAATGTTGCAATAGACTTCCAATTGCAGGAGCTAAATAGTAGATTCAATGAGCAAGCAATGGAGCTTTTGACACTCAGTTCAGCATTGAATCCAAATGATGGCTACAAATCCTTTAACATTGAGGATATTTGTAAGCTTGCTGGAAAGTTTTATCGTCTTGATTTTAGTGAGCAAGAAATGATTAGTCTCAAATATCAATTACAACATTTTGAGTTTGAGACACAGAATCATCCTAAGCTACATCATTTGTCATCTCTTTCAGAATTATGCCAAGTATTTGCAGAAACAAAGATGTCAAAGACGTTCTATCTTATTGATAGAATAATTCGTCTTATTTTAACTCTTCCAGTATCTACAGCAACAAGTGAACGTGCATTTTCGGCAATGAAGATTGTTAAAAATAGGCTTCGGAATAAAATGGAAGACGAATTTCTTGCAGATAACTTGGTGGTTTATATTGAAAAAGAAATTGCGGAGACTTTCAGTTTAGACTCGATATTAGATGGATTTGTTGATTTGAAAGAGCGTCGGATACAATTCAGGTAATTTAATTAATTATACATAATGCATATTAAATTTATTACTATACTAATTATTGACAAGAATACTCATATTTTACAGATAATACAATTCAGCTTAGATGCTGCTTTTTCAGTGAATAAATTGCAGCCTGCTTCGTTAGGTATGACATATTCAGATCCCTTTGTGTATGGTTTGAAGTAATTTAGCTGAGTTCTTTTTCATCTCTGTGATTGCGGATTTGTTTTGTTTGGGTAACAGATAATACAATTCAGCTTAGATGCTGCTTTTTGTGTGTGGAAAATGCAGATATCTCTTGCATAAGTTTTGTTGTTCTACTTAGAGGTTATTTGCTGTGTTCACTGATTTGAAAGTTTGTTTTGCTCTTGTTTTCCGCATCAACATGAATTTCTCAAATTCACCAAGTTGTATAAATGTTCATCTATTTTGTCATTGTGGTTCTGGGATGAATGTACCAAGGCTGCAAGTGCATAATTCTAATTTCATGCTAGGGTATTAATCTCGCCACCCCAAGCATCGAAAGCTAGCTCCGTCACTGCTTGTTTCATTTCAGCAATGCCAAAGGATGGTAATTGATAAATCCACGAATCCAAAGTTTTGCAATGAAATGACATGAAAAAGGAACTGACCTTATAATGCGGAGGGAAACAATCTTGCAGTTTTTTTTACACGAAGGCAGAGACCAATAACAGTCATGTTGGATTGTTGGAGTAAAAGTGATCCTAAAAATAATTAGGTTTTAAATTGGGGATTTCGAATTTTTAGAAAATTTGGGTATTTTTTGAGTGAAATTGAAGGTTAAGTTTTGTTTAGAGAAGGATTAGGAGTTAAAGTTTCAATTTTGGGAGAATTTGGATGTGATTAGAGTGGTTTAATGGAGGAAATTTGGTTGAGGGAGAGGGAGAGGGAGAGGGAGAGGGAGAGGGAGAGGGAGAGCACGGGTGACGGGTTGGAAATTTTGAGTCATTGAGTGCACTTTTTTTTTTTAATTACTAATATATTAATTACATATATTAAAAAAAAATTTAAAAAAGTTAGGGGAGGCCACTGACCCATAGCCTCCCCTGGTCATTCGGGACCTCCGTCCTTGGACCCCTCACCCAATTTTGAGCGAGCTTCTCCGCGATTGGGAGGCAATCTAACCTTTCCAGCCCCATGCAGCAGCAGTTGCTGCGTGGTGTGGGATCATTTCATAATCTACGCTCATTCATATAATTTGCGCTCATTCACATAAATAGTAAAATTTATTATTAGTAATGAGTCTACAAAAACAATTATGCTAGGTAGTATAGGAAAATTTTATCACTCAGGTGAGTAAAAACATAAATTATGATATGATAGCCTCACCTCAAAATTTGGTGATGTGGCAAATTCAGGAGATGTTCTTTTTTACAGTGGTAAATAATTCATGTGGTCAACCAATCACTTATATATGATTCTGGAATCGTGAACCATTTAAAGGACATTTTAACCCAATTGCCTTTTCTTTTCTTTTTACAATGATTGATCCTCTCATCTCTCAATAATGGTCGAATCTAACTGTGGGCATCAATCGATTTTTATTTTGATTTCTCAGTGTCATATTAAGGAAAATGGCCAAATGCTTTGAGACTTTACGATGCTTCCATGTCCAAATATAAAAACTATCATCTCCACAGCAAAAGAGGTAACAGTACTGAGCAGTAGATAGTTTTTTTTTTTGGGGTAAATGTCTTAATAATAGAGTGAATAATTGAGGACTAGGTGTGGGTCAGTGGACCACTAATCCACTACTACTAGCTGCTAGATCATAAGTTTAAAGATCCATAACGAGAGAAAAGACAGAAGAAAACCGAATAAAGGAGTTGAATTTTCCCCCATTTTTATAATTTTTTACCGAATTGTAATTAAAGTTTAAAAATTTCATTACTCACGGATTAACAACTTCCGTATAATTTTTTCTCAATCACTTAAACTAGAGGGGCAAAGGGAGAGAACAAGTATGTGCGTAGTAGTAGTACTATATAAAGGATGAAAAGTAACGAGGAGGTCACATGACAAGATCTCATCAGTAGCAAAAATACTCTCACGTAGAGAAAGAAGTGAGCAATATTTGGATTTCTTGCAAAAATAAAAACAAAACAAGAATGGGGAGGAGTCCATGTTGTGCTAAGGAAGGGATGAACAGAGGTGCATGGAGTGCAAATGAAGACAAGATCCTAAGTGATTTCATTAGAAACCATGGAGAAGGCGGATGGAGAACTCTACCCATAAAAGCAGGTTAATAAAACGTAATCTTCTTGATACTTTCTTGAATCGATTCTTGATCACATAACTGAGAAAACAGTAATGGTTTCTACACGTTAGGTCTGAATCGATGCGGGAAGAGTTGCAGACTTCGCTGGCTGAATTATTTGCGACCAGATATCAAGAGAGGCAACATTTCGCCAGATGAAGAAGACCTCATCATCAGACTTCACAAGCTCCTGGGCAATAGGTACGTCTTTCTATATGTTGTTCTTGTTTAGCTTGTAGCTGAATGGTGCGAATTATGGTTATTCGAGTCATGATTTATTGTTGCTAATATAATTGGATATATCTTGAAGGTGGTCACTGATAGCTGGGCGGCTTCCAGGGCGAACAGACAATGAAATCAAGAATTATTGGAACACATACTTAGGGAAAAAAGTTCAGGCTGGTCAAAATATCAGAAACACAAGAAAAGCAGCACCAGCAGCAGAAAAAACCCAAAAGAAGACCAATATTGTAGTTGCTAACAAAAAGTCCTCTGCTGCCGCTGCTGCTCCTGTAGCTGTGGTCCGCACCAAGGCACTGAAATGCACTAGGGCCATCATCACCAATCCTGCAAATTCTATCACTTATTTCAATCAAATTGATCATAATTATGGGCCGTCGTCATCATCGTCAATGATTAATGCGATTAATAAAGATTCCACCAACCTGCAAGGGGGGTCATCAGGAGTTAGTAATTTCTCAGATTTTCTCATGGATTCTGATATTTTTGGTCTGTTTGACTTTGGTCAACATGATTGTGGCAGCAAAATTGACAATATTAATAATAATAATATTGCTGGTGATCATCATGATCAGAATATTCTTCATCCGCCGGTGATTTTTCCTGAGGAAATGCTGCAGAATTTTTGTGGGGCTGCTGTCGATTCTTCTGTTGCTGATCCACTTGAGTCACCAAATCTTGACACTTTCACTTCACTTCTTGATTTTGGATTGATCTTGGAAACCATTGATGAGCGAGATGAGACTAATTATATGTATAATTGATAGTAGTATAAGAGTCATAATGTTTAATAAATTAGTTTACTTAGTTGACTAATTATGGTATGCTAATTAATGTTTCTCATAAATAAACTCTTGTTGTTCTTTATTAATCGCAAATCTAAGTTTTAAGATCTCGACATTTATGAATCGTAAAGACCTTGACAAAAGTTTGCTGATCATTATAAGTGAGTAGTATATTCAACTATGATCTAGTATTGGACTTGATAAAATTAAAAGATCATTACAAGAAAAGAACTGGATTAACCATTTTGTAACTTTCCTAAAAAAAATCTGTAAGTGTACGATTCGCTGATATTTTTGTAAGTGAGTATATTCAACAGATGGGATTTAGCATTGGACTTGAGACGTGATTGGTAATCTATTCGGTTCACTTATCACCATATTTAGCAACTCTTCTAAAATGATGGTAGATTACCCAAATAAGGTATAGGTATACATCAAGCTAAGGTTTTTTAATGGTGTTTATCAACATCGCAAGCTGATAATGATATGTAAATGATACATATCATTCGTGTGCTGATGATCATATTCTCTTTTACTACTTCGAGAGTCACTTCTTGAGAAATTAATCTTTGAAAGTTTAAGCAACAAAAGCAAGTCCTCCAATCATAAAATTGTCGCACGTGAACGTTGTTCTTAATCCTTACAGTGGAGATCGTACTGAAAAAAAGAAAGAGTACGAAACGTTGTCCTTCCTGAAATTCTCTTCTGGAATAGAACTCACTATACTTTCTTACACCACTTGTCATGATTTCTTAAAAAAAACATAAGAGCATTCGAAGGTGTGACACAACTAGTAAGTGCATGCTCTTTTTATAAACTAGATCAAGGATTCAATCCATGATGGCATGAAAAATGAGATCTCTAGGCTTTAAGAGCGTCTCATAACAAAAATAAAAAGGAAGAAGCAAGGAAAGGTCTAAGGGCTTGTTTGACCCTCGCTGCCCTGTAAGTGCTGTCCCCATAAAGCCTGTCTTCTCCGCTTTTAAGGTAGAGTTCTATTATAACTAATGAATAACAAACACCTTAGAGCTGCTTTTACGTGCTTAAAATCGAAGCCGAGAACACGCATTGCGGAAGTAAGGAAGGTTGAATGCAACAAACATTCAAGTGGATGATGAGAAGAACATAAGCGTAGTTTTTGCAAGGAACAAGAGAAATGAATCATGCTGGGCACCTAACAAATGGGTGGATAGGCGAACTCTTCTATACTATTGAACATTGTAATAAAACAGATGGTTTTGAATTATTATGTTACGTACTGATGTGTCGTCTGTATCATTTGAAAAAATAGTAATGAATTCTTAATGATATACTATAAATGGAAAATGACAAATACGATGAGATGCACCACTTCGTTATGATCAATTGATTTGTTGAAACATTGGTCTTTTATTTTAAATGCTTTTTCTTGCCTTTTTTCAGTTTTAAGATCGAATACATATGCTGTCATTTCAGATATCATGCATGTGTAGAGTGTAAAACGCTGTCCTTTTTTCTGCAACCATATCAGATAAAAATCAAGAACAAGAAAAATCTGCAGAGATTATGGGGCTAAGTTGTTTATAAGGGAAATCCTCCAACATCACAACCTCACTCGTCGAGGAAATAGCCGTCTTAGTTAGTCCTGGTCAATGAAGCACCGACACGGCAAGCTTGTCCCCGCTTCCGCGTCGTGTTTGACACCGGAGCGCACACGGCGAGCGTCGCACACAGCCATTCCTGCGTCAACATTTATCTCTCTTTTTTGCACCGACCGTGAATGGTAGGCCCACTCCTTCGTCATCATTGGTTGCAATTGCACGGTTTTCGTTCGGTTAATTCGATTGGTTCCGATAAATGGTAATGCTGTTTCCGGTTTCCCTTACTCAGGTTCCTTTTCTTTGAAAAACTTAACGGTTTGTATTATACTATTTTTTTAAACTTAAAAGTCTGAAACATGTGTAAATGTAAATTTAGTAGAGTGTTAAAACACACTCACATCTGGTAATACTTGTGTTTTTCTTTAAGTTGTAGCCAACAAGTATCTCTTGATTCTTTGATCACTACTAACCCATTATGCATCGAATCGATTTCAATAAAAGGTAAAGTTATCATCTCAAGAAGTAATTTTCTAAACATCAAACTAACCGCATGCTATTTACTGGGTAAGAATACAACCTCACTCACAACCTCACTCACACTAACTATCTATCGCAAAAATGTATTTTCATTCTCGTATCAAATTTGAGATTTTTAAATCTATAATTACACTTAAAGTTGGTTAATTTAAAAAAGAAAACTCACAACTTATTTACCTTTTTACATGATTTGGTATGGAAGTAAAATCTAGAAATATAAGTGCAAGGCTAGGCATCTAAACACTTTCACCATTTCGTCACTTTTCAGTTAAAACTAATCAACAACTAAAGTTACCTTTTAGGTAATTTTTACTGGAAAGTATACTTTCATAATTATTAATTAAGCTTTGATTATATTAATTAATAATCGCCGTCGACTATGAATTAGTTGAACTGTTAGAAGTAGGTTTCCGTTAGATCCTTAGGAACGGCATCATGCACATAAAAACTCCCTACTCCTGCAAGAAAAGCTTCGTTATTTTGGGGAACAAAGATCTCAATTAGCAAAAGTGTATAGGAGAGACTTTTTCGCTAGTCCAAGTCAAATTTGTAGAACCAATTTTCCGTCTCCAGATAAATGATTTGAAAAACGAACTAACTATGGATTAACTAGTATGTCCTTTTCAATTATGTCAAAACTTGTAATGGAGAACTTTGCCCCGATATAAAACTTTACTCGACTCAAGTCTAGAATAGTTGACGTCCAATATGGTGATCGCTAAAATGGACGACTTTAAAATGGTACAATGAGCTCACTTTTATTTTAATTTTTATATTATTTTCATAATTGTTTCTATTTTTCTTAAAATTTCCTAATTTTTTATTAATTTGCGTTAATTTTTTATAATTTTTAAACATTTCTTCTTAATTTTATTATTTTTCAAGTTTTATAGGGGCTAAATGATTAAAACTGACAAGATCAAATTTCCCAAATTTTTTAAAAGGATCCATACAAAATGACCAATTTGTCTAACTTTTATAAAATGGATGATCAGTTAAAAGTTTCAAATTAAAAATCGAGTAGCTAAATGGAGAATTTTTTAATAATTTAATGGCTGACATCTTTTTTTTCTCTTATTTTTTTGACGTATACTGTGAAGAATATTAGAAAGAAGATTAGCTTAAAGTCTTAATTGAGCTTCTGGTATTATTTTTTTATAAAAAACTATACTTTAATAATTGGCCATAAAATAATGTACTTGCTCGCAATCCTAGAAGAACCTGATGGGCCAAGTCCATACCCAGCTTGGTCCGTAAGATTGCTAATACCATAAAAATCAACTTAACGGTGATCCACTAACTCTTTTTAAGGTTTTAACTTCTCCCTCAAGAAAAATGAGTCAAACTCCAAAATCTCAGGTATATGAATAAGAACAACTTTGACTGGAGTGTCATGTTTCATGTGGATAAGGAAGAGCAGTCTTGTTTCCGTTCATATATAGGACAAGTTCATGAAACAAATAAGCATCAAGCATTCCAAAAAAAAAAAACAGGAAATCTCAGATTCTAAATTTGCAAAACAAAATCCGTATTGAGCATGGAAAATTATGTCTTGTATTCTGTGTTCATGATCTCTTTTTCACTTGTGTCACTCCATTATGTCCATGTTTTTTTCTGACATTATGGTTTTCTTTCGAGACAGGGAAGATATCAATGTTTTGGTCCGGGACAACACCTAGGTTGATTGTCAATGATCCTGAAATGATGAAAGAGATTCTGGCTAACAAGGAAGGACATTTTCAGAAACCACCAATAAGTCCTCTCATTCTAATTCTTTCGAAAGGGCTGACCGTTCTCGAAGGCGAGAAGTGGGCGAAACACCGAAAGATTATCAATCCTGCTTTCCACCATGAAAAGCTGAAGGTTACAGTTTTCTTCAACTTACTTAACAACAGAAGCAACTTAGTTCTGTTAGTTTGATTTACCTCATTGAGATTTTCTTGGAATTTGTTCTTTAGGGGATGCTGGGCGCTCGATCAGTTGTAGAAAGATGATAGAGGAATGGAAGAAGATGGTGAGTGATCATCAAGGGAGTTGTGAAGTAGATGTCTGCCCTGAACTTCAAAAACTCACTAAAGATGTCATTTCCCGAGCCGCATTCGGGAGCAATTATGAAGAAGGGAAGAGCCTTTTTGAACTTCAGAATGAGCTGCTGACACTGACCTTGGAAGCGATGCAAAGCCTATACCTTCCTGGTTTCAGGTACAAATCACTGCTCTTTGACAATTTGTATAGAAGAGGGAAAATATGGACACCATTGTTTTGATCAACTTTAGTGTATGTAGGTTTGTTCCAACAAAGAAGAATAGGAGGAGAAACAACCTGAACAGAGAGATTAGGTCGATTCTGAGAGATTTAATCCAGAGGAGAGTGAATGAGACGAGAACAGGGCAATCGAGTGCTGACGACTTGCTATGCCTGCTATTGCAGTCTAGTGAACTGAGCAATAAACCTGAAACTGCGAATGGCAAGAAAGGGGACGGTTTGACAATGGAAGAGGTTATCGAGGAATGCAAGGTGTTCTACTTGGCAGGCCAAGAAACAACCTCGAGTTGGTTAACATGGGTGATGATAGTGTTGGCTATGCATCCATATTGGCAAGAAAAGGCAAGGGAAGAAGTTCTGCAGATTTGCGGAAAGAAGGAACCAAATTATGAAGCTTTAACCCACCTCAAGATAGTGAGTAATTTCTCCTTTACTTCAAAATGCATTACATAGTTCTCCAATAATGTCATTGCTTGCATTTTCCTGCAGGTAACTTTATACTCAATGAAGTTTTACGACTATATCCATCTGCAATCGCTCTATACCAGCATACTTACAAGGAAACAAAGATAGGAAACATCTTGCTACCAGCAGGAGTTGACGTTACACTGCCTATACTGCTCATTCATCATGATCCGGAGCTATGGGGTGATGACGCGGATGAATTCAAACCAGAGAGATTCGCCAAAGGAGTTTCGAAAGCGTCCAAGGATCACCTAGCTTTCTTTCCTTTTGGATGGGGACCGAGGACCTGCACCGAACAAAACTTGCCACATTAGAAGCTAAGATGGCTTTGACTATGATCTTACAGAACTTCTCATTCGAGCTGTCACCTTCGTACACTCATGCTCCTCACACCACCATGATGCTTCAACCACAGTACGGAGCTCCAATTATAATCCACCAACTCTAAGTTTGCTATATAGCCACCGAATAATTTACATTTCCAGAATAAGATCTTTGTATTGAAGAAAAAAAAAACACTCTGAATGTTGTAATCTTCCCCTGATGAGTTCTTTTTTTGTATTGTATTTCCTCATTGAGCTATGTTGCTGGTAATAAGAATTTCTGATATCTAAATACAAGATAGTTCAATATTAATTGCTCAATTAGAAATTAAGCATCATAAATCTGAAGTCAAAGAAATCAAGAGAGCTGAAGTTTACTTCTTTCCAAAGAGTACATCTTTTTCATTCGACTGTTCCTAACAAAAAATGTGTAACTGCAAAACTGGCGCTCCTCTCTGAGTTGCTATTCCTTTTCTTTTTGAGGAAAAAAATCATCTATATATAAGTCAATGTTACTAAAACAAATCCTCAGCATTACATAGAATAGAATCGAAGTCGGGGGTCAATGTGGCACGCTTGTCAATCTCTGAAATAACACAACAATGCTTCTCCGATGTATTCACAGCTACTACATCTTGCGCAAACATGCAGTTCATACCTGGGGAGACCTGCACAAATTTCTGTAATCATTAGACACCGAAACGAGAATGGAGGATATCCAATTTACTGGCAGCAACATAATTAACTTACTCGAGCAAAGAGATTAAGATCCTCAAGCTGGTTTGAGTTTTTAAAATCGCTGAATGTAAAATGTTTCGGACACTTTTTCCTCTCAAAACATAATTAACTTATTGCAGATGAGTGACTATTGGCTGTTTTAAATGGAAATGGTATCATGCTACAGATGTACTCACATCATAAAGTGTATCTCCAAGCTTCAACTTAACAGCACCACTCTTGTACACTAGCATTTTACCCATGAAGCCCGCAGGTAATTCATCTAATCTGCATGGTTTCTCGGTAGCATGTCCACCTCCTGATGGTCTTGAGCTGTCTTTCTCTTGACCATCAGCAGTAGCAGCAGTCTGCCGTTTTTGCATTGGCACTGTTGGTGGTAACTGAAGAAAGAGCATGCTTGGCTCAACATTTTCCTCCTGCCAACCAAATCTCAGTAAGTATAAGGAATTTGAAAAGAAATACAATGTGGTATTTCAATTGACAAATTGTTAACCAGTAAGCCAAGCTCTGCTGCACGATTTGTTGAATTCTCATCATAAGCTGCAGCTGCAGAAGCCTCAGAAAATTCCATCTCATTGAGAGTTGCTGTAAGAAACGTAAGACTTTTAACACAATCCTATGATGCAAAGTCGCAAGTTGCAACTCCAGCATTCACCTTGACAGTGCCTATTTAAAAATTGACCTCAAAGAAAGAAGCAATTCAAAAGATACCTGGATTTCCTGAATATGGCCTCCTCATAGGGAGAGTTACAGGATAATAACCATAATAGTCCTGAAAGTAGCATCACCACACAGGAAGAGAGAGAGGTAGAGGAGAAAACAAGTTTAGAAGAAACTGGCAATAATATAGACTAATAGAGCTTGGAAATTGATAATGGTTTGCTTACCCATGGTTCGACATATTCTTTATCTCCCAGAACTGAAGCATTGGCTGAAAATGACACAAAAAAAGGCAGGTGTTAAAGCACATTCTCACTCTATTACTAACAGATAAGATGGCATTGAACCCAGCGATAGCATACCGTTGGAATCAACACGCCTGGGACCATATGATTTCAAGGAAGTAGATGCAGCTCCAAAACCAAATGCAATTTGTGATGCATTCACTGCAAACAAAACAATTGATCAAGGAATCCTTACTCTCATTGTCAAAAGACCACAAATTATGCATACCCCTAGAAGAAAACATATGATAGAGCTAAAATTCCACTGCTTCCAGTCCAACTCACAATGCAACACTTAAAGCAACAAAATGATGACGCCTCACGAATATGAATATGCCCTAATACTCATCAATCTATTTAGTTGAAAAATGTGGAACAATGAAGCAAAGGTAATTAAGAACATAATGTGTGTGGTAAAAGGACATACCTTTCTTTTCAGCTTTAGGCCTAGTCCTAACAGACCTTTCCTATAAAAATGGTGGAAAAGAACAGAACCATCGAATTAGATTCTTACCAAAATTAAAAAAAAAGAAAAAAAAGAATGAACAATACTCACATACCTGGAATTGCTTCATTAAATTCATAGCTTTAGCAGAATCCGATTCCTCCTTATTTTCACTGCAAACCGAATACGAATTAAGAACTCACAAATTGCAAAATAAAAGTCGAACACTTTACAATTAATCGAAACGACATTTACGCTTTAACTTCAGGCTTGGGTTGTGTCCGGCGAGGTGGAGCTTTAGGTGCAAACTTGAGCTGTACCATCATCTCAAAAAGCAATCCATTAGCAAAAGAATTAAGAAAGGCAGAAACTTTACTTGAAAATAAACAAAAGGGTACTGAAAAAGACCTTTCTGGGCGCATTCTGAGGAGGCTTCGACTCCATTGGAGGTGACGTGATAAAAACTTTGATCAAGTTAGTTAAGAAGGAAGAAACAGATCATCCAGCTTTTAACGATTCTTATATGAATGTTAGAAAGAGAAAGGAAAGAACATAATGTAACTGGTAGAAGGTGTAAAGAAGAGGATGGCAGAAGAAGCGGTGTGGACTAACCTGTGTTTTCTGAAAAAAACAGAGGAGGTAATGGAAGAAAAAGGGCGGCGAACAACAACGTGCGTCACTTTCAAGGTCTGCGGTATTGCTGTTTATATATATAGCAGACCTAAAGTCTGTTTCATTCCATTCTTCTTTTCTTTTTAAAAGAGTATATATATATATTGGTCGTCTTACCAAAAAAAAAAAACTATTAAATCTATTTTATCTACAAATAAAACGAAGTATGTTCAATTTTTTTTAACTGTAAGTCATTATGTTTTACTGCGGTTTATTATTATCCTGGGAAAGAACTCTTATTTTTTCTAATTTTAATTAATTATTGTGGTATAATTTATGTTTTCTTTGGGTTAGTTAATGATAATTTTCCTACACAATTTCATGATATTTGTATCATCCAGCAATTCATTCTTGATGACTAGTATCTTGCCAAAAGTAACCCGCAGCTGGTATGAAATAGCACACAACTGATTTGACACACGCAGTCTTTTAAGTAAGAAGTTGCTGGCTCAATCCTAGTGTACTTAATAACCCTCTCTTTTACTGTCAGAAATCAAAATTGCTGAGTATCATTAACAAGAAAATCGATCAGAATTCAGAATGGGGAGTATGGGCTTGCATGAAAGACTTTGCCTTTGCCAATGCAAATTCAAACTCTCACTTTGCCTGCTCTAAAATAACCCCTCACAACATGAAAGAAATGAATGATAAAACATCAGAAGTATTATGGAGACGGCAGCTTTGAACGATTGACATACAAACGAAGAGTTGACTATAACCTAATTTCTCACTGCTTGCACTGACTGCGTAGCGATTAGTTGTGCCATGACATTAGCATACTGAACAGCAGTATGTTGCGAACTGTAATTATCAGAGAGACCATATTCAGCAAAACTAGTTTCTATATGCATAAAATGACCAGGCAATGATCTCTTAGCGATGGCTTCGTGCCATATATCAACAAACTCTTCCATGACTTGCCTTGATTTCTCCATCGAAGACAAGGGAAGATACTCCACCTACAAAGAAACAAGCAGGTTCCCCATCTCAATTGATCACGATTAACCAGCTTAGACGGTAGTAATTTGCTGGGTTATAGACTAAGATGCCAAAACTATTATTAGATACCACTTCACATCCACAAGAATATAGCCTAGCAAACTAAATGGTAGCAAATAGTGTAAATATTGAATTAGAAAGAAACTACAGCCAACTCAAAAGGTTAATTGCAAACGGGAAATGGAAAACCAAACAAAGATCGTTTTTTTGGACAATTACAAAGCTTCGTTACAGGGAACCATCCAATTAGACCATATATTAAAATTGAATCATATGTTCTAACCAAGTAATAACTACTCAACCTTCACCATATATAGCTATTCTACTCGCTTAAAAAACAAATCACAACTCCAAAAACTCAACAGAGTATCTAGACTAATGCAAGCATAGTCCTCATTCATTTATCCCACTATATATATTTTAATATCTAAAAAACAACCCAACACCCTAAAGTAACACATTATTCCACAAACCAGCCAAAAACAAAATGCACATGAGCTCCACACTTACCTCCATTACAATTCCTCTCAAATTCTCAGAATGGGTTGGTGTAACCTTCCCAACTCGCAATTGAAAGTCCCCTAGTTGATACTGAAACCCCTGCATCAACACCAACAACAACAACAATAGCAACCAGTACTGCCATAAGAACAAACACAGGAAACAATGGCATTCACCCATTTAGACATCCAACAACATTTTCAAACAGAAGGCAAAAATCAGAACCTCAAAGTAAAGCGCGACACGGGACTTATAAGACTGCAGCTTCTCCATTATAGTTTGGATAGTGGCATCTGCCTCCAGCACAATCCTTTGGCCCCGGATTATGAAATAGTACTTGCCTGGCTGCTCTGGCAACGAAATACCCAAGAAATCTCGCGGGAACTCCGCCGCCAGTGACTGGTCTGATCATTGAGCGAAATAACCCTCTTAGAATCTCTATATTTCATGTAAATAGCAAGAACCCAAAAGGGTAAAACCGGGAAAAAATCAAAAGTGGAATACCTCTGAGAAGGGGTTTGTAGTATGTGAGAGTGGCCTTCCATCTCCCTTCTTTGACGCCGTTAAAGGTTTCCACGCACTGCGAAACTTCGTTCAGGATTTGGCTGTTCACGGTGGTGCCGGCGTTTGGTTGCCAGTGCAAAACCCTTGTTGGGGAGGAAAATTGAACATTTTGGGAAAAAGGGATAAAAAATAAGAATAAAAGTTTCGAGATTTTGCGAGCTTACCATTTGAGTGGCATCGAGTGGGAATTGTAGAGGGAAAACGGGACCGTGTTAAAGCAGAGGAATTTGAAATAAGAGCCTCCTTCTGTTGAAAACGAAAGCTAAATCATACTACATAATTTACTGGAAAAAGAAAAAGAGAAGGAAATAAGTTAAATCATACTCACTGCTTTTTTTTAAATCATACTTCCTACTTTTTTTTATTAAACGAAATTTACTATTTAGGCACACATATTAAAAGATTAAGATAATTCACTATTTAAGAAAATTTTACTCATTTTTTTTCGGACGTACATTTTTTTTAAAAAGATAAGAATTTTTTTTGGATCAAATAGTGAGTCATCCGACCTCTTTAATATACGTGCCCAAACAGTAAACGACGTTTACTTCCAAACGGAGGGAGTACATAATTATTCGAAAAATTAGGTAAAATTCAACGTTATGTTTAACCTATAGTCTAAAAATTTGCAATGTCAAACCTATAATATAAATATGATGATGCACTAATCTATAATAAAAGATTATTATAGAAATTACGAATATAGAGAAGTCAAATAAAACATGTTTTTTTTATAAAATAAATCATGTTCTTATCTATGGTTTATAACTTGCAAACTCACATTTATTGCCGGAGTTCAAGGAGAGGCTCAACACAATGTTGGCTTTTGTATAAATAGCGATGAGAAAGTTAATTTATCTAATGATATGATATACTACTAATGATATGATATAAATACGCAGCTAATGAGCATGGAGAAGAAGAGCACGAGGAGTGAATGAATGACTTTGATGATGATGAGGTCCGAGAAGTCAAGAGATTCTACAAAACAAACATGTCGCTGCAACAAACCCCCTTAAACGACAACAAACAGGTCCCAAACGACATTATAAATTATTTCCACCGACTTTCTTCACAGTTTCACCTTCAAACTTTTATTTATTTAGCTGTCGTCCCTGTACATAAATCCCTCCACCACTACGATTCCCTCCTCCTCTTCTTGTCAGTTGTCACTGCAGTCTGCTCACTACACATCCTCCATTAGTAAAAACCATAACCATAACCTTAACCTCACCTTTTCCACTCCATACTTCTGTCATTCGCGCGTAATCAGTTTTAGCGTTTATTTATTTCCAATTAAGCCCTCGGCTGTTCCCAACAATGGCGTGCGTCTACATACCGGTGCAGAACTCCGAGGAAGAAGTTCGAGTAGTTCTCGAGCAGCTCCCTCGCGACGCCTCTGATATCCTCGACATCCTCAAAGCCGAACAAGCGCCTCTCGATCTCTGGCTCATCATCGCCGTGAGTTCCCTCACTCTTCTTTTATTCTTGTTATTGTTTAATTTTAGCTCGCATTCAAGTTAATTGATGGGTTTCTGATTGTTAATGTGATGCAGAGAGAGTATTTCAAGCAGGGAAAACTCGAACAATTCCGCCAGATTCTTGAGGAAGGATCTAGCCTTGGTAATTTTATTATTTTATCAAATTATGTAGTTTTAATTTAAGGATATTGTTTACTTCGTCTCCGGATTCTGACTTATTTTATGTTTTTTTTTTTGGCGGCAGAGATTGAGGAGTATTATGCTGATGTTAGGTATGAGAGAATAGCCATATTGAATGCCTTAGGTGCTTATTATAGCTACCTTGGGAAGATTGAAACGAAGCAAAGGGAAAAGGAGGATCATTTTATACAAGCTACTAAATATTATAATAAAGCATCCAGGATTGACATGCACGAGCCATCTACTTGGGTTGGGAAAGGTACGGTGTGAAATTGATGGAATGGTATCTTAAATTTGAGAATTTTCTTTCATGTAGATAGGAAGATATAATTAAATCCTGTGCTCTATAGGTCAGCTATTACTGGCTAAGGGCGAAGTAGATCAGGCGTCTGCTGCTTTTAGGATTGTTTTAGAGGGTGATCGCGATAATGTATCAGCTCTTCTGGGCCAGGTACATTGACTTCTTTTTATTTATATTACTAATGGTCAGTTGTTCCACATTTAATTATCTCAGAAGTGGTAAGCTTGGATTGACTTCTGTTATAAGTCTTAAAATGTAGTGTGGGATAGGGTAGAGGTGCTCATACTTTTATTTAAAGTAAATTGCGCTGTATTTTGCAGGCATGTGTTGAGTACAACCGGGGCCATTATAATGATTCTTTGGCCTTATATAAGGTTTGTTCTTTTATATGATAATACTCTGTTAAGGATTGGTGCTATTTTTTATGTTTAATACAAACAGTTCTGGGTAGAATCTGATATTTTTGGCTTTGGTTTAGAGGGCCTTGCAAGTGTATCCTGATTGCCCTGGAGCTGTGCGGCTTGGGATTGGTCACTGCCATTATAAGTTGGGTCAACTTGTAAAAGCTCGGCAGGCATTTCAACGGGTCTTGCAGGCAAGTGATTTGATTAGTTCTACATGCATTAGGTTTGTGTTAACATCTAAACATGTGCCCAAGTTCCTTACTGATACTGACTTCACATTTTCATTATGCTGAATATGCAGTTAGATCAAGAAAATGTTGAGGCTCTTGTGGCCCTTGCGATTTTGGATTTGCAAACAAATGAAGGTGCGCAGGAAGGATATCGTCAGTGTTTTTTCATATAATTTCTCTTCGATTTATCTTACTGTGATAACATAATATATCTGTCCAGCTGGTGGAATAAGGAATGGAATGGAAAAAATGCAGAGGGCTTTTGAGATCTACCCGTATTGTGCTATGGCATTAAATTATCTCGCAAATCACTTCTTCTTCACCGGTCAACATTTTGTAGTAGAGCAACTAACCGAAACTGCACTTGCTGTCACCAATCATGGACCAACGAAGTCACACTCTTACTACAATTTGGCACGTTCTTATCATAGCAAGGTTTGAAATCCCATCCTATTTGATGCAGTTGTAATTTAGTGTATCATTTTCTGTTCTACTGGGCCAAAATTTGTGGGGAGCTAGAGTAATTATTTTCTACTGAGGGACTTCTCTTGTAATGTCTATATGTAGGAGATGGTTTTGCAATACTTGAATTTGATATTAGTTATATAGAAAGAGATACAGAACATGGCTCATTTGCATAATGTTCTTCCACGTGCTGCTTTTTGCCTTCTATTTGTGGTTATATCAATTAGTTGATGGTTATTTTTCCCCTTAAACTTCTTTTGAATGAAGTGTTCTCTAAGTTCTTGGACAACAAGTAACCCCATCTATGTGTTGATTGGGCATGCTTAGTGATCCCTGTTATGAACTTTTACTTCACTCTTCTTTCTTCTTTAAATTTACTCTTTCAAAGTATCGTTCAGCTGTTTGTCTCTGTAAGCTTCTTGAAGAAAATATTACTCATCTTGCATTTTCTTCTTAAATCTTAGTTTAGATTCCAAGGAACTTGTCTGTCAGTGCCAATGTCAATGTGTCAATCTGTGTTTGCATGGCATGCAATGGGGGTTTTTGACAACTAATATTACTATGCATTTCTCTTGACTGTAGGGGGACTATGAGACAGCTCTAAGGTACTATTGGGCTTCTGTCAATGAAATCAATAAGCCAAGTGAATTTGTCTTCCCTTATTATGGTGGGTGGCTCCTGCTTTGTGCTTAAACCATTCCCTTTCGGCTTCAAACGATTGCTGCTGTATCGTTAATCAACTTACTGAAGAATGCCATAGTTGCAGGATTAATGAATTCCTTCTTATTTTCACCAGTTCTGTAAATGACAATCTGTTATTTCATCAGGTCTGGGGCAAGTACAGCTGAAGTTAGGAGAGTTTAAAAACGCACTTTCAAATTTTGAAAAGGTTTTGGAAGTTTACCCTGACAACTGCGAGACACTGAAAGTGAGTGAAATTGCTTCATTTTTCTTGAATTTACTAATCTTCTATATTTCACTTCTATTTTCTTTGAAAAGTTTAACTCCCTCTTTCTTTCTCTAGTTTTTTTAACGTATGATTTGTATTTCACTGGTGAGCTGAGCTAATTTGTTATTTTCCTCTAGGTTCTTGCCCACATATATGTTCAAATAGGGCGGAGTGAGAAGGCCCTGGAGTTTTTGCGGAAAGCTGCTAAAATTGACCCACGTGATGCACAGGTAGCTGATGCTATTGTTGACACTTCTCATACTGCTTTAATTATTGGCATTGGTCTTTTCCTCTGTTTTCAACCAAAAAATTAACAACAATAATTGTACAGGCATTTCTTGATCTTGGGGAATTATTACTTTCATCAGACACTGGAGCTGCTCTTGATGCATTCAAAACTGTAAGGCTTCTTTTTGCTGATAGTCACTCCAGTACTTCTATTCTTGGACAAGGAAGAAAAAATTGGTTTGAGATTGTGAGAATAAAACAAAATTAACAAATCATTACAGGCACAAAGTCTTCTAAATAAGGAAAGGCAAGAAGTGCCTACAGAAGTGCTTAACAATATCGGAGTGATTCATTTTGAAAGGAACGAGCTTGAGGTTTGTTAATTATTGCTTTCAATTTGATGGGAGGAAGCACAATTTACTATCCGTAAAATTATCGGAAATAAAGTTTGATATCTTGTTATCTTTCAGCCTGCTTTAATTGCTTTTAAAGAGGCTCTAGGTAAGGGCATATGGCTTGACTTCCTTGATGGTGAAGCAAAAGCCTACCCTGTTGATGCGACTTCATCCATTCATCAATACAAGGACGTGCAATTATTTCATAAGCTGGAGGAGGATGGCTGTGATGTGGAACTTCCTTGGAATAAAGTCACTGCTTTATTTAACATTGCAAGATTACTTGAGCAGTTACACAAGACAGAAACTGCAAGCACATTTTACCAGCTCATATTGTACAAGGTAATTATTTGTGTTTGCACATGTGAGCAAGTAGACATGTCCTCTATATTCTGTTGTCTGTAGATACTACCATCATAAGAACAGAGGTTGAGGTAGGGCCACTTTTGTGGATGAATTAGAGGTGAACACAACTTATCATACAAAAATTAATAAATCAAAATGAGTTAATTATTTGGCTTCAGATGGGAAATGCAGAGCACAATCAACTTCTGAAACATCAGAAATGAAAGTACAGCTTTACATGGAAACTGACTCTAAGTTTCCCTTAGTTGGTGTGTTGCGGCTGGTTACTGAGAAAATATGTGCATATCATGGTTTCAATTGGAAATTTTGACTCGCAAACCTTCTCTTTTGTTGCAATTTGAGCTTTTGTAGAGGTTTTAGGTATGGCATGATTTTGCTTCTGTTGTAGTCACACACGATGCTTTAGAGACATATTGACTTCTTTATTTCTTTTGCAGTATCCAAACTATGCCGATGCTTATTTGAGGCTTGCTGCTATTGCCAAATCTCGGAATAATCTTCAATTAAGCATTGAGCTGGTTAATATCTTCCTACAAAATCCAGGTTTTTTTTTGCCTTTTTTTAATTGCGATCTTTTAATAGCTGTTTTCTATTTCTATAATAGGTTAATGAGGCTCTAAAGGTGAATGACAAGAACCCTAATGCCTTATCTATGCTTGGTGACTTGGAACTTAAGAATGATGACTGGGTCAAGGCTAAAGAAACCTTACGTTCTGCCAGTGAGGTGACTGATGGGAAGGATTCCTATGCGACCCTCTCTTTGGTGCGTGTCCTGCTTTTTTCTGCTTCCTGTTTGGGGTTCTCTCGGGTGTCTTGGTGACCTCACCATATCTACTTTTTGATGACTACTTCCCTGCAACTGTTACTGTATTTTGTCTTCATTATTAACGCAATGGAATATGTTCGTCTAATGCCCTTATTTGCCTTGATCAGGGGAACTGGAACTACTTTGCTGCTGTACGCAATGAGAAAAGAAATCCCAAGTTGGAAGCAACTCACTTGGAAAAAGCCAAGGAACTGTATACAAAAGTAGGAATCCCTTTCTTTCCTCAACTTATGTTCTCTATCCTTGTCTTTCCTCCCACATAAAGCAACATTGTTTGTGGCATTTTGTACTGTTAGATTCCATGTTTACAGATTATTTTACATGTGGTAATACAGTTGGTTATCTTGTCAGATTTAAATGCAATAATGTTTCTTGATTGTTGAAATTATGGTTTCCTCTTATTTCTGTGGCACATTCGGGTTATAGAGCAGACTGTTTTATGCTGTTAGGTTGCTGTATTCATGCAATAATCTCCTAATTTCGTCTTTGAAATTGCAGGTTCTGGTTCAGCATAAAGCTAATCTATATGCTGCCAATGGTGCTGGAGTTGTCATGGCTGAAAAAGGACACTTTGATGTAGCAAAAGATCTTTTTACTCAGGCAAGAAAAATAGTAACTGAGCCTTGGGCTATTCCGAGTCTCCCTTTTCCCATCCTTCTTCCTCCTGTTTGATTCTTTGTATTTTTCATAATGATATAGGTCCAAGAAGCTGCTAGTGGAAACATTTTTGTCCAGATGCCAGATGTGTGGATAAATTTGGCACATGTTTATTTTGCTCAGGGAAATTTTGCATTAGCTGTGAAGATGGTCAGTTCATCTTTTTTCATATCTATGTACAATATTCTTTGATTTTTTTTGTATTTCACACATTGATTGTCAACTGTTCCTTGCAGTATCAGAATTGTATGCGGAAGTTTTACTATAACACAGATTCTCTGATTCTCCTTTACTTGGCTCGTACACATTATGAAGCTGAACAGTGGCAGGACTGCAAGAAAACTTTACTACGAGCCATCCATTTGGCACCTTCGAATTACACTCTAAGATTTGATGCAGGTGTGGCAATGCAAAAGTTCTCTGCATCTACGCTGCAGAAGACCAAGAGAACAGCAGATGAGGTATCGTTTTTCTTGGAGATATGTTTTCATTTTTTCGGCTCTATTTTTATATTTTGTTAGTAGCTTTCCACTTTGGTACAAAACCTCAGCATGAGTAAGTATTTTTCCTCCATGTGCAAGATGGTTTTTTACTGGGACAAATTTCTTAGCGTGATGAAGACTAGGGTAAATTAAGGGCTATGCTCTATAAAGCTTAGGAATGTAAAGGCTCAAATTACATTACAACTTGAGTAAGGGTGATAGGCAGTTTTGATAATCTTGCTCTGTCTCCCAACCCTGATGTTATCTGGCCACTGTTTGTTTCTATTAACTACAGGTTCGTTCAACAGTTGATGAGCTGGAAAATGCTGTTCGTCTATTTAGCCAGTTAGCTGCTGCTTCCAATCCTAATTTTCATGGGTTTGATGAGAAGAAAATAAACACCCACGTTGAGTATTGCAAGCACTTACTAGAAGCTGCCAAAGTTCATCGTGAAGCTGCTGAGCGAGAGGAGCAGCAGAACCGGCAGAGACAAGAAGTTGCACGCCAAATGCAATTAGCTGAAGAAGCCCGTCGCAAGGCTGAAGAAAAAAGGAAAATACAGGTCTATTTTTTGTAAACTCAGTTTTCCTACATCTTTAACTGTTGCGAGTAGTGGCAAGAAGGGTTATAATATAACTCAATTGTTTCTTTTTGTGAGAAACAGTTGGAGAAGAGAAAGCAAGAGGATGAACTAAAACGGGTGCGGCAACAAGAAGAGCATCTTGAGCGTATAAAGGTAAACTTGTTCCATGTCTTGATAACTAGTAAAATCTGGTTCTTCTGTTCAAAATGCCTACTGTTATCATTCTTTCCCTGTTAATGTGTGAATCTTCTTCGTTATGTTTTGCGGCAATGTACATTGTAGAATATTCTTATCTACCGAATTGTACGTCTTGTAGCATGCATGTCTCAAGAGGCAGGAGCCATGTGATGCTCTTGCAGATGTTTACCCTTTTACGGAAAATACAGATTACTTTGAGATTACATTAGTTGCATCTCAAAATGGATTTCTTTTCTCATACTCAAGAACCTTGAGTTTCTAATTCAATGACTTTGGCGCCTTCAGGAGCAATGGAAGAGCAGCACATCTTCTAGACGGAGGGACAGGTCTGAGGTTGATGATGAGGAAGGTGGGCACAGTGAGAAGAGGAGGAGAAAAGGTGGAAAGAGGAGAAAGAAGGAGAAGAGCTCAAAGTCACATTATGAGATGGAAGAAGCAGAAGCTGATGTAATGGATGATCAGGAGGAACCAGAGGATGAAGATGCCAGAAATCAGATGAATGATCAGGATGAGGAAGTTGCTCAGGACGTTCTCGCAGCAGCTGGTCTTGAAGATTCTGATGCAGAGGACGCGGTAAGAATTTGTTTTTTGCATGTTTTTTAACATACAATGCTGTGAATGACAAACCTTTTTTGGTCGTGGGACTTGGTTACACTATCACCTACTGCGTGTGCTTGGGGTTGAGGTTTGCTTTCTCCCACCTAAAGTCCAAGTGTCAAAACTAGGGAAGATTAGTGCAGTAGACCTCAATCCCAAGCTATGAACTTTCTGCAGGAATACGAATTTGCTTCTTGGTTAGCAGCTCATTGAAAAAAGAGTATTCCTGCGTCAAGTGAGATTTTTTTTCTTTTTTTTTCTTCTATGAAGGCACCACCTTCAACCACTAGAAGGAAGCGGGCGTGGTCAGAATCTGATGACGATGAGCAATTAGAGGGGAAACCAAATTCCAGTCCCAGCAGGGGAAATTCTGCTGAGCTACAGGATAGTGATGGCGAATAGTGATGGCAAAAGTGAGAGAAGATTGATGCTAAAAGCATTATGAAATATCAAGGGAGTGCAGACCAACCAACACACGTGAAATGTTTAATGCTTAAGGTGAGTGTCTTGTGCCCTGGCCCCTAGAAAAAGTACTTGGTTCTTTGTAGATGTTTTTGTGTACTCCCCGAATTATAGGTTGATTTTTATATCCAAATAATAAAAGCAATGTTGATTTCTTGCTGTTAACATCTTGTCTCTCACAGTCGTGTTGCTATTATATTCTCTTTTCTTTAAAAAAATAATCTTGAACCGGAGTGGTTGTCTAGTTAGGGATGAATGTGGTTTTGTCAAATCATTAAACTCCAGTTAAGGCCCTTGTTTTCCAAACATGTATTGATAGAAGAATATAAAAGATTCTGAATTTCTGATCATGTGTCTTGGCTGTTGGCTGATAACTGGTTATAGTTAGGGCTTAGAAAAACAGCCTAGCTAGCTTGCATATATATAAATCCAACTAATAAGGACATTGTTTTGCAAACTTGTGATGCGTTGATAGAAGAATAATTTAAGAGGAAATGATTCTGAATTTTTCTGATGGGATCCAAGTAAGCAGAGGTTGCTTCTTGCCAAATATAATGCCATAATTGTCTGTGAAATTGATGATGCGCTTGGTTGGAGGGAGGAGTTCTTTCGTTTTCTCCTCTTTTTCTTTTTGTGTAGGATAGAAATATGAGGAGGTGGTGATGTTACATGACATTGGAGCCTTTTTCTTTTTTGGAGTGGGATTTCTGACAGGAGTGAGTCAGATTTTTGGGATGAGGGAGGTGTTGGATGTTGGATGGGAGGGTGGGTTTAGGGTTTTTGAAAAAAGTGATTGCAGGCTGCAGGTGGAGGCAGAGCAGAGTATGGCTTTGCATCCCCTATTTGCTACCCCAGGACCAGGACCAGGAGTGCACTTCTCAAATTGGACCCTCCACACCACTCTCATCAGCCCTACCCTGCCTGTTTTGGCTGACTACTCCTGTTAATAGCAAATACACTGACACAAGTGACACGTATGCACTGTTAAGTCAATTTTGAGAGTAATTTTGGTTAACATGACACGATTCGAACCACCCAAAAATATCTTCAGACATTTGAAATCAGATTTGGAACAATAAAAGGCGAGTCCCTCCACGAAAACATGGGGGTTCCTAACTATAGCTATCAGTAATGAACTGGATATTATATTGCTGGAGTTTTTGAGTCAATGATTTAATAGTTTAATCAGGGCTATCTGGATTTGACCGACAGATCAAGAATGAAGAAGAAATGAATGTTGACTAGTTTTTTCCAGTTCCATTGTATTTCTGACAGAAATGTTGAACCGAACGGTTTGGATGACTATCTTCCTAACTCCAGCAATAAGAAGTTCTTACAAAGTGACGGTGGCGGCGATTGATGTTATTCTCGAGAAAAGTACCTAAAATGAGTAACACGATTCGTGCTCTTTTCTTCTTTGGTTTATTAATAAATCGGTTAAAGTTCCATTTTTATTTTTCCGGTTCATTAATAAATCAAAGGAATGGAACACAAGCCGGTCCAAAATTATCAAATCTGCCAACTATCAACCGAATCAATAAAACAAAACAGTGAATCTAGAGAAGGTTCATGGACTCCCAACAGATGATTAAACACGATACCTAAGCTAGTTAGAAACACCATGTGCTGTTCAAAATTCAAAATTAGAACACTTTACACTGTGTTTGTACCAAATAGTGTAAAGTGATAAATTTCTTTCCCAGCTTGGGTGGTTTCAAGCTTCAACTTCAAACAAAAAATTCCCTTTTTTTCTTAAAAATTAAATCCAAATATGGCAAGGATTTCAGATATAATTGCAAGTTGTGTCAGTTGGATGACTACAAGTAGGGTCTACTCCAAAAAAACCAGGTTCTTAAGTTTGGGTGAAAAATGAATTGGAGAGTGACAAATTAGCATGTCACCACCACCAGGGCCCCCATTTTGGTCCCTCGAACTATAACTGCAAACACAGCAGCAGGTTTGGCAAATGTCTCATAAACAACAACAAAAAACAAAAAAAAAGGGATGAAGTTTCGAGTTCGATCACCTATTTTAAAAGAATCATGCATACATCTTTACCCAGTCGATCAGACTCATCATCCAATCTAATTATGTAAACTCTAAAGAACCCAACAAAAGGAAACAACAACATACATTGGATACTGATAATGTTTAATTAATTAATTAATTCAACCACAACAACACAAAGTACAAAATAAATGAAAATGAAAAAGATGAGCAATTCATTCATAGACCTAGAGTGGACAAAGCAGTGATCCCCACAAGCAGGTAAGTACATTTTTGGCTTTAATTTGTGACACCCACCACTGAGAAACTCAACCATCTGCAGCACAACAACAAAAAACCATGTTTCATAGACAAAGAACTACTGGGTACATCACGGGAACAAGAATACCAAAAATGGAAAATGTAAAGAAAATAACAAATGCACTCAGAAGTCAGAAATGTTGACAAGTACCAGTATGAGCAGCAGCTCTTAAGTTGAAGATGGGAAAATCATGTGATGAAGAGGTGGTAGTCGTAGTAGGGATAGAGATTGATAGCCTTGTTGTTGAAGAAGAAGATGATTTATCATCCAAATCAAGCCAAGAAGAATCTTTGTTGTTCTTTGGAGGCCATTCATCAAAGAAATGGTACACAGTTTTCTCAGATTCTTGTCTCTCATCAAAACTAGCTTGCTGATGATGATATTGCTTTTGTTGTTTTGGGTTATTGTCCTGATTATTTTCCAGCTGCGAGTAAGAGTACCCATTTTGTGCAGAACTGGACAAGCTCCTCTGTTTTGAGGAAGTGGAAGATGAACAAGAACTCATTGCAAGAGGGGTGAGTTGCCAGTTAGAATCATCCATGGAAAAACCAGATAAGGTTCTCATGGAACCAGATTGCTCAGAAAAGAAAGGATGCTCATCAATATCCTCTTTCACCCCATAAACATTCCTGTTCCTTGTTCAGTAAAAAAGCCAACAAAAAAAAAAGCCAAAATGATCAAATAACTCAAGAAAGCAAAAAGGAAGCAAACTTATGACAAAAAGGAGGAGAAAAAAAACCAACCTGTAATCTCCATTAGAGTCTAGAAGCAAATGGGTGTTGTTGTTTTGAGGAGAAAGGCCAACCCCAGCCCCAGGTGGTGGTCTTGAGAACTGATAAGGAGAATAGTTGAAGTGATTTTGGGTTTGAGGATGGGTTTCTTGTGACAACAGAGAAAGAGAATGAGAGGAGGAAATGGGTTTAATAATCGATGAAATGGGTGTTGTTGCTGTTGTTTGTTGTGATGCAATTTCCACAGGCTTTCTTGAACGGTTCTTGCCTCTATGCATGTGTCTTTCACAGTATTTAGAATCTGGATATGCTTCTTTTGAGCATCTCCATTTCTTCCCATCTGTTCTCCTACACCTTCCTGGCTCTGGGTCTATTTTCCTACCCAGACCCATCTGGAAACAGCTCCACCCAACTGCGAAAAAACCACCGCAACAAGATTGCATTACAAGATTGAAGAAAATCCAATAGAAGAACCGCAGGAATTAGTAAGAAAAGTGTCATCTTTTTGCACTTACTGTGTGGAGATTGGCGAGAGAAGAGCTTAGGAGAAAGTGGTGAGTCTAAGCAGCTTCTTTTAATGGTGAAGAGGAGATCAGGAGGGATAGGGATTCCTGAAGCCATGTACTTAAAGATTAATGCTTGATGTTCAAGCTCCTGCCATTGAGTTGCAGTGAAAGGAAACCTGTTTCTTCCACTCATCATATAAACCAGAAAACAGAGCAGCAGAAACAGAGTAACTAGAGAAGGAATTGAAGAAAAGAAAGCAGACGAAGAACAAGAACAAGAAAGATTCTTTGAAAAGAAAAACAAGAATGGAGGAGGTTAAGGACAAGAACAAAACCCAACAAGGAAGTGAAAGAGAGACAGAGGTTTATTTGCAGGGGAAGGGAAGGAAAGCAAGTTGAGGTGATGACTGATGAGTTTACTTAATATCTAGTTGAAGGAGTTAATATAATATTGTGACTAGATGGAGAGTACTGAGTAGGTATATTTATTTCAGGGACCATTTGCTCTGCAGAATCTTCTGTACATGGATAAAACTAATGGTTCTGATTATAGTGCAGCTGAGCTAGCTGCTCTGTTTCTTCTGCAACTCTTTTTTTTCTTTTTCTTTTCTTTTCTCTCTGCTCTCTCTCTGTTATTATGACTGCCACCTCCTCTGTTTCATCTGATGACTGACTTCTCTGCTGCATCTAAGCTGCCTGGCAGCTCTTGTCTCTGACACCTCTACGGAAACCCATAAAACTAAAGGAAACAGGGTGCATTAAAAAAGACAATTCAAAAAACAAAAATGATGAAAAGAAAGAAAAAGTTTTGTTTTTCTTATATTTTTTTGAGATTTTTCAGAGTTGGGTGTGTCTGATCTGAAATCTGAACCTAATGCCTGCCTCCCCTGCACTCAGAAGATTGTACGGTTTTTAAAGAGCTTTTACTGCTACTAACTCCCTTTACTTTCCTTTACCTCAGTAATGCAGTTTCCTCCACTTACTATTTGACCTTTTTTTTGGATTCTGGAAATTGAGAAGAAAACAAAACGAAAGATCATGACTTGTGTTCTCTTTTCTGCTGAGGTTCTAGTAAAAAACATTTTAACCAGTAGGAAATAGTGATCTCAATGGGTAAGGCTTCTCCATCAATTCATATTTTATGTTCAAAACTGAATAATAAAAAAATTATATTAGAAGATTTACTCTTTTTAAAGCCCAACTATGCTCGCATAAAATTAATTTTTTTGTCGGAACGATATATCGAAAACGAGTTAGTAGTAGGAGTAACTACAACCCCTCTCTTTTAATGTTGTTTCCCCTTCTTGCTCCTTTTCATGGGAAAACACATCAGACCTTTGTTGTTTTTTACCTTTCCTTTCCTCTTGATTGTTGGGTTTTTCTTCCTTTCCCTCTAACTCGTCTTTTCCAAAAAATAGAAAAGAAATGAATCCCCACTTCATTAAGTGACTCAACTACTAGCATTAGTTTATTTCCTTTTTGGATAACCTTTCATTTAAACACAATAAATAACTGACTTGAATATTCATTCAATTTCTTTAATTTAAATAAATAAATATTATACAATTGGCATGGAGATGGAAGAGAGCTGAGCAAAATCACATGACAAAACAAAGATCTTGCCTCATTATATTGGACAACAACATTGATTCCTATCATATGTTTCTCCAGAGAAACAAAAAACATCATAATCCAGAATTAGGTGGGATTTTGTAGTTTGAACTTGTAGAAAAGATATCACCTTTCAGACCTCAATTAACAGGAGTATTTAAAATTCAAAACCTGCATTTCTGGAATCTGCAGGCAAAAACAAAGACAACTGTGTTTTCTTTTCTTACAGAACACAGTTCCAAAACTTGTGATTGTGAATGATGTCATAATTTAAGCACTAGCAAGCAAGAAAGAGTAAGAAATTTCTATTGTACAACAAAATACATAAAGGAAGAGAGAAGGGTATCTAAGTGAAAAGAAGAAGTGAAAGGGTATTGATTTTGTTGTTGGGTTTGCATTTAATTCCCTGAAACTATTCTTGTATTGTACTCCCTCCGTCCCATATTAACTGTCACTTTACTGTTCGTGCACGTATTTCGAGGAAGCCGAATGACTCACTATTTGACCCCAAAAAAATTCGTACTTTTTTTCGAACATACGTTAATCCTTAACCTACGTTCGAGAAAAAATTTGAAAGTTTTTGAGGTCAAATAGTGCGTCATCCACCCTCTTCAAATGCGTGCATGAATAGTGGCCAGTGACACTTAATATGGGACGGAGGGAGTAAGTTATTGGCAGTGAGTAGCAGCAGGAGTTGTACTACAAAGTAGTGTGTGTTATAGTGCACTACTCTCTTTTTTCTTTTAGCACTGTTGTTATCCTCCTCTGCCAGACTCCAACACATGCAAACCATCCCTTTTTTGGTACATTGAAGCCCCACCATACATTACACCAACACCAAACATTTTCCCTCATCTCTATCTCTATTCAGGTGCATTTCTGGAATCAATCCTCTTTTTCCCCTAACCACATTTTGAGTTTTGGGTTTTGGCCCATTTCTCACTTTATTGTTGTTTAATGTTCTTAACATAAGGATCTTTGAGGTGGGAGAATAGAGAAAACAACAATGAGAAAGTCACTTCATTTATGGTCATTTATGGTTTAACTATGATCGAACGAGATTTCTCTCATGTTAAAAAATATCATATTCGAACTTTAATAATGTAGAAAATCATGCTAGGAGAGTCATGATAAACGTAAAAAATCTAACACAAATTGTAAATAATTTGAGTGCGGAAATTAGAATGTAAAAACACAAGTATGTATAGTGGTTCCAATTCCTCAATGAATTGTACTCCACTACCTAAGAGTCCTCCTCTTAGGATTTTCTAACAACGAACACTTTGTTATTTACCTTGAGTTTTTACGGGTTCAACTCAAACCTTACACCTTGGTTTTTGCGGGCTCAACCAATAAACCTTTCACTTGGTTTTCACGGGATCACCAACAACCTTACACTTGGTTTTTGCGGGCTCAACCAACAAACCTTACAATGTGATTTTTCCGGGCTCAATCACAACCTATCACAATCAAGATTACTTGACAAGAGAATGTTAAATAGCAACACAATTGGTGTACAAATAAACTATGTATGATTCAATAAATAACACCAATAAATGAACAAGAATACCTCAAAAGAAAGCTTAAACCTTACTTGAAAAATGGACACAAGATTGAGTAAATTCGGATGTGTGAAGCTTGTGTTATCAAATAGTCAAGTTGAAGGTTTTGCAAAAACTCAGATTTTTGGTCTTTTGAAAAGTATGAGAGCTTTCTAAAATCTTTCTTGTGTTCTAAATGTTCTTGTTAAGTTCTAACTCATCTAGGATGAGTATATATAGGTTTTAGATCAGTTATGATCCAGACAAGAAAGTATGGAGCCAAAAAATCCGTTTGTAGTGGACAAAAGAGCTGTTTGAGAAACTAGCCGTTGGGAAAAATGCTATGGCGTTTTGAATAACGCTATAGCGTTTTGCTACTGAAGTTATTTCGTAACTTCAGAGGCAAAACGCTATGGCGTTTCTCAAAACGCTATGGCGTTTTCAAAACGCTATAGCGTTTTGAGAAACGCTATAGCGTTTTCACAAACGCTATGGCGTTTTAAGCCTGACGAAAATGCAAAAAACCTTTCCGAAATTCATTTTCGCTAAAACCTTTTGACTCAAAAACTCTTGAGGTATTTTGAACATAAATCAAGTGTTAAACTGAATCATACTTACATGATTAGAGTTCTAATGTACACTTGATCTTCTAGCTTGTGATATCTTGATTTGTTGCTTCTTTTCTTATTTGCTTGATCACAAACTACACACACTTTAACTTCAAATTGCATTAGTAATACTAATTAGTTTGTGTGTCTAAAATCATCAAAACAAGAGTAAGTTGCCCTTGGGCTAACAATCTCCCCCTTTTTGATGATGACAACCACAAGCTAATTATAAATCATAATTGAACTAGCAATTGAAGTTGAAGTCAAAATGGAGAAAACTTACATCTCCTATCTTTGCCAAAGGAATGCTCCCCCTACATAAAACATTAGTTGCACATAGAGCATAGCAAAGATTTAAAGTTTTGCTCCCCCTAAATCTTACCATTCTGCTCTTTGATGTAAGCTTTATTACCAATTGATAAATATCTTCCCCTTAACTCACTCTCCCCCTTATTCAATTGATAAATATCTTCCCCTTAACTCACTCTCCCCCTTATTCTCCCCCTTTGTCATTAACAAAAAGGGTAAAAAAAAGGAGGTCCAAAAGATCAAATAAGGAGTAAAGAAAGGAGCAAGCAAAGATTAAAATCCAAACATACCAAATGAATGCAAATAGCAAAAGACTTACTCAAATGGGTTGCAAATACCAATTTCATGCCTTAGTTCCACAAACCGTTCTTTGGCAAGAGCTTTGGTAAAAATGTCTGCAAGTTGTTTGTTAGTACCAACAAATTCAAGCACAATGTCTCCTTTTGCCAAATGATCACGAATAAAATGATGTTTTATATCAATATGCTTGGTTCGTGAGTGGCAAATAGGATTCTTGGTCAATTGGATAGCACTTAGATTATCACAAAAAACAGGAATTTTACAAAACTTAAGATCAAAATCTTCTAAGGTTTGTTTCATCTATAAAATTTGAGATATACAAGATCCGGCAGCAATATATTCAGCTTCCGTAGTAGAAATAGCTACCGAATTTTGTTTCTTACTAGACCAAGAAACCATGCATTGTCCTAAAAATTGACATGAACCACTAGTGCTTTTCCTATCCGTTTTAGAACCAGCAAAATCTGAATCGGTATAGCCAATTAAATCAATGCTAGACCCTTTAGGGTACCAAAGACCTAATTTAGAAGTACCTTTCAAATATTTGAAAATTCTTTTCAAAGCAAGCAAGTGAGATTCTTTAGGACAAGATTGAAAACGAGCAAATAGACAAACACTAAACATTATATCCGGTCTACTTGCCGTTAAATAAAGAAGACTTCCAATCATACCTCGATATAGAGTAATATCTACATATTTACCATCTTCATCTTTGTCGAGGTTGACGGTTGGACTAAGGGGAATAGGACTCTCCTTGACATCTTTGTATCCATATTTGATTAGGAGATCCTTGATGTATTTTGCTTGATTGAGAAATATTCCTTCCTTAGATTGCCGAATTTGAAGTCCGAGGAAAAATGTCAATTCTCCCATCATACTCATTTCGAACTCACTATGCATACATTTCTCAAATTCCTTGCACAAAGAATCGTTAGTAGCACCAAATATGATATCATCAACATAAATTTGCACAATTAACATATGATTACCATCATGTTTAGTAAAGAGTGTAGAATCAATTTTTCCCATTTTAAAACCATTGTTCAATAAAAATTGACTCAAACGATCATACCAAGCTCTAGGAGCTTGCTTAAGACCATATAAAGCCTTTTTCCAATTTAAAAACATGGTTAGGAAATTTAGGATCTTCAAAACCGGGAGGTTGCTTGACATACACTTCTTCCATGATATAACCATTCAAAAATGCACTTTTAACATCCATTTGAAATAAGCTAATATTTTTAAAACATGCAAATGCTAATAACATGCGAATGGATTCAAGTCTAGCAACGGGGGCAAATGTTTCATCAAAATCAATTCCTTCTTGTTGGTTGTACCCTTGGGCTACCAATCTAGCTTTATTCCTAATAACATTTCCCGATTCATCAAGTTTGTTTCGAAAAACCCACTTGGTGCCAATGATAGTATGGTTGCTAGGCCTAGGAACTAATTTCCACACACAATTTCGCTCAAATTGATTTAGTTCCTCTTGCATGGCAATCATCCAATATTCATCATGTGAGGCATCATCAAATTTCTTAGGTTCAAATTGAGAAACAAATGCATGATGATCATTCAAATTTCTAAGAGAAGAGCGAGTGGCAATACCTTTGCTTCGGATATTACCTATGATTTGCTCTTGTGGATGAGCTTCCATGATTTTCCAAGATTTGGAATGGGAGGGGCCTTGACCATTTTGATACACGTTAACATTTGTATCCTCAAGCGCCTCTTCTTCCGGCTCTTTCTCCTCTTGAATTTCTAGAGTATCTAGTGAAGGAGGATTGGCTTGAGAGCTTCCAAAAACTTCTTCTACATCACTATTTATCTCTTTCAAACTTTCAAAAGGATTAGATTCATCAAAAGCAATATGCATGGATTCTTCTACAACTAGAGTCCTTTTATTATAAACTCTATATGCTTTGCTAGTAGTAGAATAACCAAGAAAAATACCTTCATCCGACTTTGCATCAAATTTGCCCAAATTATCTTTGATGTTAAGAATAAAACATTTACATCCAAAGACTCTAAAGTATGCAATGGTGGGTTTCTTATCATGCCATAATTCGAAAGGAGTTTTATTAAGCAATGGTCGAATTAGAACACGATTTAAAACATGACATGCGGTTGCAACGGCTTCGGCCCAAAAACGTTTTGGTGTATTATGCTCATTTAAAAGAGTTCTAGCCGTTTCTTGCAATGTTCTATTTTTCCTCTCAACTACCCCATTTTGTTGAGGAGTGCGAGGACATGAAAAATTATGAAAAATACCATTTTCATTGCAAAAATCTTGAAACAAGCCATTTTCAAATTCACCACCATGATCACTTTTAATTCTCAAAATTTTGGAACCTTGTTCATTTTGAATACGTTTGCAAAGTTGTTTGAATCTTTCACATGCATCATTCTTATGAGCCAAGAAGATAACCCAAGTAAATCTAGAAAAATCATCCATAATGACAAAAACATAACTCTTACCTCCAACACTTACCGTCCTCATAGGGCCAAATAAGTCAAGATGTAGGAGTTGCAATGGCCTTGAAGTTGAAACGGATTTGATAGGTTTGAAGGAGCTCTTAATTTGCTTCCCATATTGACATGCATTGCACAACCCTTCCTTCTCAAACTTCAACTTAGGTAAGCCTCTCACAAGCTCTTTCCTAGAAAGCTTTGCAATGTTTTCCATACCTACATGCACAAGTCTTCTATGCCAAATAGATGAATTATCAACAAAAGCACTTAAGCATGTATGATCATTGTTAGGAATATCATTTAAATCAATCATATAAATATTTCCAACTCGATTACCCATGAAAATTAAATCACGTGTGAAAACATTTCTTACTTCACAATGAGTGGAGGTAAAAATGACAATTAAATCTTTATCACACAATTGACTAATGCTCAATAAATTAAATTTCAAACCATGCACAAATAAAACATGTTCAATAGAAGGAGAATGACCAACTTTACCGATGCCCGAAACTTTACGTTTAAGGTTATCTCCAAATCGAACGTTTCCTCTATCTTCTTCCTTCAAATGGGTGAATTTCTTCTTATCACCCGTCATGTGCCTCGAACACCCGCTATCCAAGTACCATTTATTTGCATGGGGTTTTCGGCACATCTACAAAACACACTAGTTAGTTCTAGGAACCCAAACTTGTTTGGGTCCTTTCTTAGCAAATGCACTTCTTTGTGCCCACATTTGTTTTGCATAAACATCATCTCTACGAATATAGCAAAAGTAAGACACATGACCATTTCTCTTGCAATAGCTACATTTGTATAAAGGTCTATCATGTGAGTGATTAGATGGGCTAGCATTGTTATATTTTCTAACCTTAACAAAAGTAGTTTTAGCCTTGCTTATGCTAGTAGAATTATTAAAACCAATACCACTCCTATCACTTCTAAACTTTTGATCCTTTAAACAATCTTGTTGAGTTTTAGCACTTTGCATGAATTTAGCTAAAGTAGCTTCAAGAACATTAATCTTTTCATTCAAAATAGCTATTTCTTTACTAGAATTTGCACACATTTCACACATAGCATTTTCATTTTTGAGTTTATTGCATGCATCTTCAAGTAATTTGTTTTCACTAGTTAACCCTTTGTTTAGCTCTTCTAGCTCACTAATGTCATTTTTGAGGTTATCTAGTTCCTTAACAATTTTAGCATTTTTTCTACACATATCTTGAAATTGTGTACCAAGATCATTAAAAGCATTTTGCAATTCATCAAAAGAATAATCATTATCACTAACCGAATCATTGTCGCTATCTTCTTTAGCCATGAGGGAGAATTCGGTTTCTTCATCGGAAGAGTCACATTCATTTGCAAGGAAGCATATGTTGGATATCTCTTCTTCTTCTTCCGATTGGGATTGTGAGCTTTCTTCTTCACTCTCATCATCATCCCAAGTTGTAGCTTTTAGAGCCCTCTTTGGATATCTACGAGAATTTTTCCCATCCTTAGAACCTCTTTTCTCAAACTTCTTCTTCTTATCAAGGTTGGGACATTCACTCTTGACATGCCCTGGTTTTTCACATCCAAAACAAACAACACTATCATTTTTAAACTTGGATTTAGAAGTGTTAGAATGCTCACCTTGATACCTTTGCTTTTTCTCATTGTTGTGCCAAAATTTCCTGAAATTTCTAGCAAAAGCGGCCAAAGACTCAATGTTTTCTTCATTCCCTTGATCCTTGCTAACAAATGCTACATTGTTGCTCTTGGCTTTTTGTACTTCCGGTTCACCCATTTTGAGTTTGTGCTCAAATGCCGTAAGAGAGCCAACAAGTTGAGAATAGGTAGGTTTCTTTTCTAGCTCATCAAAAATAGAAGTCTTGGCATTCCAAGAGTTAGGTAAAATACTAAGAAGTTTTCTTACCATCTCCTCATCACTAGGAGTCCAACCAAGAGTTCCCATAGTATTGCAAATATTTTGAATTCTAGTGCTTAAATCATAAATAGTCTCACCACTCTTCATATCTAGCAATTCATACTCACGCTTGAGTGTGTTGAGTCTAATGTTTCTCACTTGAGGAGTACCTTCATGGGCTGTCTCCAAAGTATCCCAAACATCCTTGGACAATTTACAAGCACTAACACGGTTAAATTCATTTTGAGAAATTGAGCAAAATAGAGCATAGCTTGCCTTGTCTTCGCTTTGTTTTCTTAAAACCGATCCAGCTGGCCACCTATCAAAAGGAAGAGGTTTTGTTGATCCATCTTCAGCCGGAGGTTCCATGGGAGTGACAAATCCATGTAAAACGCAATCTAGCATGATTTGATCTTGTCCACCTAGGAAGGCTATCATCTTTGTCTTCCATTGTAAGTAGTTGTTCCCATCAAGAAATGGTGGACGGTTGATTACACCATATAATCCCTCTTGAGCCATTTGATCTTTCACTTGAGGTGATTAAACCTACAAAATAAGTACATTGCTCCGCTACCAATTGATAAACGTGGCCTAGGGGGGGGGGGGTGAATAGGCAATAATAGACAATAAAAAATCTAACACAAATTGTAAATAATTTGAGTGCGGAAATTAGAATGTAAAAACACAAGTATGTATAGTGGTTCCAATTCCTCAATGAATTGTACTCCACTACCTAAGAGTCCTCCTCTTAGGATTTTCTAACAACGAACACTTTGTTATTTACCTTGAGTTTTTACGGGTTCAACTCAAACCTTACACCTTGGTTTTTGCGGGCTCAACCAATAAACCTTTCACTTGGTTTTCACGGGATCACCAACAACCTTACACTTGGTTTTTGCGGGCTCAACCAACAAACCTTACAATGTGATTTTTCCGGGCTCAATCATAACCTATCACAATCAAGATTACTTGACAAGAGAATGTTAAATAGCAACACAATTGGTGTACAAATAAACTATGTATGATTCAATAAATAACACCAATAAATGAACAAGAATACCTCAAAAGAAAGCTTAAACCTTACTTGAAAAATGGACACAAGATTGAGTAAATTCGGATGTGTGAAGCTTGTGTTATCAAAGAGTCAAGTTGAAGGTTTTGCAAAAACTCAGATTTTTGGTCTTTTGAAAAGCATGAGAGCTTTCTAAAATCTTTCTTGTGTTCTAAATGTTCTTGTTAAGTTCTAACTCATCTAGGATGAGTATATATAGGTTTTAGATCAGTTATGATCCAGACAAGAAAGTATGGAGCCAAAAAATCCGTTTGTAGTGGACAAAAGAGCTGTTTGAGAAACTAGCCGTTGGGAAAAACGCTATGGCGTTTTGAATAACGCTATAGCGTTTTGCTACTGAAGTTATTTCGTAACTTCAGAGGCAAAACGCTATGGCGTTTTCACAAACGCTATGGCGTTTTAAGCCTGACGAAAATGCAAAAAACCTTTCCGAAATTCATTTTCGCTAAAACCTTTTGACTCAAAAACTCTTGAGGTATTTTGAACATAAATCAAGTGTTAAACTGAATCATACTTACATGATTAGAGTTCTAATGTACACTTGATCTTCTAGCTTGTGATATCTTGATTTGTTGCTTCTTTTCTTATTTGCTTAATCACAAACTACACACACTCTAACTTCAAATTGCATTAGTAATACTAATTAGTTTGTGTGTCTAAAATCATCAAAACAAGAGTAAGTTGCCCTTGGGCTAACAAGTCACCCCCTTCATGCCCGATAATGATCGAACGAGATTAGCCTCCTGATAGAAGAGCAAATAGGACATTCGAAGAGATCTCTTCCTTCTTTTTTAACTGCTAAATTTAAACTCAAACATAAACATGCAAGATTATGGTTATATTTAAGGATCTTGTTGATACTGGATGGAATAAAAATGAGTTAATTTCTGCAGATGGGTTGTTTGAGTTAAGGTATACAAAGGAAAGTTATGTATTATTCTCTGTAACTGGACCAAAAGATCAAAGGAACCAAGTTTGTTTTTTAGGGTTAAAGAAACCTATCTGCTTATTTTAGGGTACCCTTATCTACCTCATCTAGTTGCTTCTTTGTACCCTAACTTCAGGACCAATCTCTACCAATCTCTAGGTAACAGGTTGCAGAAACATGCACACTTATAATGCAGTGCAGTCCAGTCCATCACTGTTTCTTCACAGTTGAATGTGTTGTAGTCCCCACTCCATTATGATAATTCACTTTCCATTTCCAAATTACCTCAGTAAAAAAAACACTTGCTGGACCAGTACAGCAAAACAAAGATGCAGAGAAGTGAATAATAAAAGAAATTAAAGACAAAAATCAGCTGTGAACTGATATATCACAATCTTGACTCGCTCGTCCTTCAAATCTAAGACACTACTTCCATTTACATAAGACCCTTTAAAGGACCACAAAACTCTGCCAATCTCATTGCCATGCACCTTCATTTCATGTTAAAAAAACATAATTTGTCCCAAAAATTGAAAATCTCCAACCAAAATTTAACACTTCCTCTCTTTCAGACCAGAGTGTGATGCCAATTTACTGCTAGCACTTTTGTTTCCGACATCGCATGTTCGATCCTTGTTCATGGAAAAATTATTTATTGCGGAATCACTTTACCATCTCAATAGGTCAGGTAGCTATGGACAGAATTAATCTTGGTCTAATAGATTTAGGGATACCTTTCAAATTCTCAAAAATTCATCTTAGATCAGTAAAAAAAAGCTTGAGTTTCAAACTTTCAAAAATTTCAAGTATGGTATTATAATAAATACCAAAACCTTAAGTTGGTAAAAGCTGCCTCCTTTTACTCTGAATCCTTCAATTATTTGGTCCCAAGAAGGAAGCAAAGCTGAAATCTTTGCTGAATTCATTATAACCATGAAACAGAGCTGAAGCCACTCCACCCATCATCACTATTTTTAAACCCTAAGCAAAAGATAAGAGAAAGCATTAGCAACCCTCAATTTACTTACAAAAACAGGAACCTTAATGGTCCTGCACAAACACTCGTGCGACTTGAATATTCTTCCATCTCCTCTTTTCAGCTTTTCTGATGCCCATCTTCTGCACATTATTATATGATACCAGCTCAATTTGTTTTGTCACCGTTTATCCTATTATCATCTCAATCCTTCCTCGTTCAAACATAATTAGGCCCGAATTTGATGACTCTCCGATCATAATTTCACTCCTCACTTGTTCAGAGGGTAAAAGAGAGAAAATTATAAATGGCTAGACATGAACACGTGATTGCACTGATAAACTTTATTACAACCTTCAATTCTGCTAAAAGTTTTGACTTTTGAACACTAAAATGGGAAATCCTGTGTTATTATTTGAACCAACAGAGTAGAAAGGGGGTTGAGAGTTAAAAAATAAGCCCCTTTTGATTTAAGGCTACAATTTTACTACTTCTACATGGGCAAACACAGTATAAATACCCTAAAAGTTTCACATTTGGCAAGATTTGGATTGACATAAATACATAATAATATTAGCATTATACATCAGTTTTTCCTATTATCACAATCGCCTGCAGTCCACAACCCACAGGCAAGCTCTCTTTTATCTATTATGCCCAGGTTCTGACCATGGGCATTCAGTGTGTGCCCAGTGCTCCTCACTTGGTGCGGTAGACTCTATGGCCTCATAGCCGTTGGCCAATAATTACACACGTACTGAACTTGCGTTCAACGTATAGGGCATAAATACACATACAAACCAATGAGCATCACGGGCTCACTCTTTCTGGAAAAAAGAAAGAACAAGATCTGTATGTACAGAGAAGAGTTGTGTGTCCACGAAAAGCTGCGTAACAGACCGAAGAAAGTAAGGAACATGTAAATGACAGCTTAACCCAGCAGTGCAGAAAGTAATATTGACGTTAAAACAAGGTTAACCCAGCAGAATGTTTCAATCTCATGCTAAAGTAGTCGGGGTTCTAGAAAAGCCGCCAAGAACAAGGGTAAAAAAACTTGCATCAAATTGATGCTAATATCATTGGGAAACCAAAGAAGCATGTATAATGTTCAAGACATATTCACCTTCATAAATGGTCGATCACGACTAGGGTATGAATCTATGAAACTCTCCTTTAAAAGAAGTGAAACCTACAAGAAGGAATGAAGGTCAGGTTTACAGCATTATACGTTAGTATTCTAAAAGATTACAGAATACCAGTTAGCATATGGAGTAGGAAAGACAAACCTTATCATTATTAGACTGTACATTTGTAATCGTGTGTGACCGCAGGTTCGAGCAAAGTGAATCCAAATAGGATCTTAACACTGCTAGAAAGCCCTTGGCAGCTTCAACCTATGTCAAAATGTTTTTCCGGCAAAAAATCAGCAAGCCACTTGACAAACACTCAAGCATAGTGTCAAATAATAAGGCCACCATGGCCAGAACAAAAACATGAAACAAGGAACAGCGCGGAGGAGAAGGGGAAGAAGGACACCAACAGTGTGCAAGGTGAAATGTACTGTGACAATAGAGAGATTTAAGTAGAAAAACGCACCTGCACATCTGTACATTCGTACATTGGTCTTTTTTTAGCCAAATAGCTTTCGCCAACAAGCTTTGCATAATAAGGACTAAGTGATGAAACTAACTCCCGGTGTTTGGGCAGTTGTGGTATTGATGGTGACTTTACCTATTTCCATCATAGAACAAGAACCACAAAATGACTTGGTTAAACATTTAGGCGAAATCATTGTTTAGATAAGAACTGAGATTGGTGGGGGGGGGCGGTGTTGGGGGTCAAGCACATGGAAAAGAAAAGATGATAAACTTAGAATTTGAATTCTACCCTGGTCTATTGCTAGTAAAAGGATAATATAAATTTCCACAACCCAAGAAATCGGAATGTATAGTTATATCTAAGACGCAGTTGAAGGTGCAGAAACATAATGCATTTGAAATGTGAATGAGGGTTAAGAACACAGAATTGCTAAAAACAAAATACAGACCTGGTTCTTGTTAGCATCAACCAAGATAACATTTGCCAACTTCGATTGTACTTCACTTGTTTTGTTTTTTACACCAACCTACAGATGGAGTGTAACACTTAGCAGCCAAACTAAGTATACAAGCAAATATACTAATTCAAACAATGCATGAAAATATTCATGGTTAAAGCTGCCATATTAAAATTAGCTTCCCGTCGAGACATTTACTTATCCAAAATTCCAACCCATTCGAGCAAATTTACATAGAGGATTCTGAAGGGATAAATAGGATATTGTTGCATTTTCTAGAAATTAACCAACTTTAAACATAAGCCAAAATGCCAACTGGCAACCGCCAAACACAGTCCAAAATCCATATAAACACAATGAACAGCTTGCTGCAAGCAAATAGAAATAATAGAAGTTAAGAACAATGACGTAAATAAACTGTAAACCGACACTCACTATGTAAGGAACTGGTGCATCCAAAAAGTCCAGCATATCATCTGGCAAAATCTGAAAATTTATGCAGATAATTAGAAACCCAAGAAATAGACCAGACAAGATTCCTGTATAGTAAAAACTAATAGGCTAGAAGGAAACCATACAGGCATTAGCAAGCTTTGCCACCGAAAGGGACGGATCAAAGGAATAATTGATAAAACTGAAGCAGACAAGATTCCCTGTATAATGAAGTATTTGAAATCAATATGATTGAAAAGCATAATTGATCCTATCTACAAAGATCATATTTTAGCAACAAAATGAATACAAATTTATCCAAATACAATTTCTAATTTCTTCAAGGGAGGAATCCAACTTGTGTCATTCATCGACTCAAGTGAGATGCATTCAGATCAAACTAACCTGTCCTTAATAATTCAAGCATCTATCCATGTGCATGTATCTACTTGGAAACCCACAAGCTAATAGAAGTTTGTCTCCTAACTTGAGGATAAAAATGAAAAGGAAAAAAAATAACTACCAAGCTAATGGAATCTCTTCCCCTGCCATGTCTTCCAGAATTGGTTACAACTACCAAGTTAACATAGTTTTTTCTCCTCTTTAGAACCAAAATGGAAAAATGTTCAGATCAGATGGCATGGCATGAATGATACATACCAAATTGGAACAAACAACAACAATCTGCTTCTCCAGCAATGCACCAGCAAACATTGTTAAGATCTGAAAGTAAGGAAAATTGCAGCCACAGTTCAGTTTCATGAAAACCTCTATGATAGAATACCATTATAAAATAACTTTATACACCCTGATGACTACATACCGGTACCAAAACAACGTCAAGTCGAGTCGTATTGAGAAAATTAACAGATAACAACAAAAGGCAAAAATAATATTTAAATTCAATGGTTAATCTCAACATCAGACTCATCAAACAGTATAGCAAAACAACTACCATTTATATCTCCATACTTAGGATGAGTACGAAATACGTATGCAACCTTCCCTCCTAAAGATGCATGTGTTGCTTGACAATGAAGAGAGAGATTTAGGCATGTAAAGAAAGTTGCCTATACAATCAAATCACCAGCAAGAAAAACACTGTTTCAAGATAAATAATGACTCCAAAGCAGAATACCCATACATGGTCAAGACGCAAGGATCCACATATGCATGCAACAGCCCACGTTGATAACGCAGTTGCCTCCTCCTCCGCCAAGAGTGCACCGTGTGCCTGATACAAATAGTAACAATACTGACTGTTAAAAGAAACAACAATTAAAAGTACTTTTAAGTTACAGAAAAAACACATGATAGTTGAAGGGATGTAAGCTTGTTTTATCCTACAAGATACCTCAGCAAATTCCAGACTCGAGCGGCATGATCTCAAGTCAATAGTCGAGCCATTATCATGCAACACCCTTTCATCAGTTCTATGATATTCTAAGGGATGAAGGTGCTCCAGAGGCTGAAACCTAAGTGTAGAACCCCTGGCTGGGCAATGTAACCTGTGATACTCGCATAGAATCTGCAACGATCCATGCTTATTTGCCTGGAAAAATAGCGAAATTGGGAATTTTAAGGGGATGTCAGTGTAAGAATAGAGCCTTTGAAACCATATAATAATAATACTTCTAAATACTGGCATATTCAAACCTTAGCCCATTCAAGAATATCATTGTGATCACTGGAATCTTCCTGGCCAGAAAAAGATGCCTCTTCTGTTTCCGTATCATCAATATCACTCCTAAAATTCCTGTCCTCACTGGGAGAACCTTGGAAGCTGCATATAAGTAAAATTTCAGGCTCTCAGAACACAAATGCCCATCAATAAACATAAATAAAGGACAGTAAAAGAGATCAATGTGGTAGAACCATATTAAAACTGAGTACCAAGACCAGTGATAAAAACCAGATTGTATCAACAAATTAACTAAGGGATGAAATCATCCACAAAATGCAGGAAAAGATTATTGACCCAGTGAAGATTGCAAGCAACTAGAGCATGAAACCAACTGAGCATTGGAGCACAACTAGACCAGGTAGACAAAGGAAAAAAAGACATACCTAGAGGAAGATTCAGAGCTTTCATACTGACAATAGCGCAGCAGTGGCAGAGCCGCATTTGGTAAACGCCTTTCTCCTGCTTGCTTGCTTGATGTTAAATCATCAACACTGGTACTGCAATCTTCAAGAGTTGAACCACCAGATTCTCCTTTAGCTGAAACCATCTCTGTTTCACAAGTAATTGGCGGAACAGCATTATCATCTTCACCTTTATTTGACAAGTTAAAGTGCTCCTCAACTACTTGATGCTCCAGCTGAGTGCCATTATCAGTAACACACCCCAGTGGAGAATTTTCTAAGCTTGACTGAGAAACATCAGCTGTGCCATCTGCCACGTCGTCTGCAGCTCCATTATTCAGTGATGTTCCACCTAAGTTTTCTAAATTCTCTGTCTTGCTATATCCATCAAAGGGTTCCAATGCTAAAAGATCGATATTTTTTGTTAATAGCTCCAGCCTTTCTTCAGTGAAGATGCTACAAGAAAACGGTGCAATGTAAAAGTAAGAAACAAAGCGGGGAAGAAAATAACAACAAAAATTGCATAGGGATTGTTTTTGCTACCAAAAACAACATCTTTAGACTGAATTATCCGTATATTATTAGGAAAAAAAGTAAGGATTTAAGAAAAAACTATGACAATAAATTAACCAGATGCGCACCTACTTAATATGCCAAAATGCAATTCAAAGAATGGAAGCCTTGAAAGAATACAGTAACATCTGCGTGTGGTCAGAACATAACGGCTCAAAGTTGAGCTGGAAGACTGTCTATCGGAAATCGTGGAAAGCAATCCTGAGGGTTTCTGAACAACTTCTTCAACTAATACACAGCATCCATACAATGTTGAATCATCAGCAACCTAAGACAGTAAAAAAGAGGTTTAAAGTAAAATTCTGCCGTAAGGTCGAGTTTAAAATAAAGCTCTACCAAATCCATGGACATAATATTTCATACAGGAAATCTGATTAAACAAATGCATGCCAGAAAAAGTCTATTTAAAAATATGTGGGAAATGAATGAGTAACAAAACTAAAAGCGGCATGATATTTTTTAAGGTTACCTGTAAGCGGAATACAAATGACAAGTCACTTTGCTTGAGGTGCTCCTGCAAAATAAGCACCGCAAGGATTGGGATCTATGATTGAAATGTAATTCGGAAATGATATGTGCACAGTTAACTATTTTTTTATATAAAAAAAAATCTTGCATCAAACCATCAAGATTACCGTACACAACTACACCAACTAAATTATCATCCTACACTAGTTGAGACGAGCTACATGAATTTATTCATTTAGTTCAGCAGTTATAAAGCCAAAGACAAAAATGGCTGCATTGTAACCAATATTATCCTACATCATTAACATACAAATAGTAAAGATGAACTAGGATAAGGCTCAAGAATAACCTACAGTGGTGTTTGGGAAGAACTTAAAGCAGGTGAAAGTTAAGAGGATTAGGGAAATTAGATAGAGCAGATGTAAGGAACCACACCATACAGTAGCAATAGGTACCTGCCCAAGAAGAATTTCATTCAACTCACTCATAGAAGGAGTTTTCTCAACAGCATGAACCTGGATCACAATAAAGAAAACATCTCAATAAAATAAGAAAGGAGAACAATGAAAACCAGTAAAATATAAATATGGATTCAACCTTTTGAGAGAACTACCCAACATCTATAAGCTCAATTCCAATCTATAAGGGATCAGTAACTAAAAACATATGATCCAAGTTCACACCATATAGATAAACAAAGACAACTGCCCATGGAGATTTGTTTTCAATAAAGCTATTTTCAGTGGTGTAGAATGGATCCATAAAAATAGTGTTTTCTGTTCATTCCCCCAAAATGCACAGGGTCAAAAATACTTCTAAATTTCCTTTTCTCACTCCAAAGCGAGGATACTTTCATGCTTCACTAATGCTTCGCAGACAACAAGCTAACCACTAATATTATCGCAGTTAATTATTAACCATAAAAAAGAGGTGCACAGAAACCAGCAATTATGTATCCAACCTCAACGCCACCAGGGAAACAGAACGAAAGAAGATCTTTGGTTTGAAGTGGCAGTTGTTTTTCTGGAGGGTAGACAAATAAAACCTGAAACAAAAAACAAAAAACAAAAAACATCACCGCGTGTGGAAGAAAAGAAAAATTGAGCGATCCAACAACTTTTGGCAATTCATTAACAAGAAAAATCTCACCTGAGGCTCTGGAATGGGTTCTATGCGAGAATGATTTTGAGAGCCAAGTGCTCCATGCAACCTCCCCCCAGAACTTTCAAATTTTCTGGCAATGTATTGCCTCTGAAGTGCCTGAAGATCACAATTAGGAGGCAGTCCCACAACTACCATGCTCTCAAAAAGTCTTGATGGTTCCTTCCACGACCTATGATCCTGCACGCTTAAAATAACAACACATTATCAAAACTTTAAAAACTCAAACCCAAGTTCCAATTTGCTCAGCAGTCAATAATAAAGAATGAAACACTTTTAGTAGAAGTTTCAGTACAACCAAGACATATCAAATAGCATTCAACAAATCACTTGGAGCATTATTCATCAAAGATACACTAAACCCTAATCTCAAACTACTCCGAATCAGCTATATAGATTCAATACTCCAAAGAGTAAATAGTATCAGACATATCACAACCAGCAACATCACTTATAAACACTACGCCGGATGAAAGCAGAGCGAAAACAGAAACATCAAGAGCTTAAATAAGCCAAAGGGAGGCCACTTTGACGAATTGGCATACCAAGTACTGCAACTGACAATTGGCCCACTGCCGCTTCTGGCTAGTCAGAACTTCGGGATTGTATGGTCCACTCTTCACTTCCGGAGGAGGGGAAGAAAACCCTTTCAGCACTCGAGAAACTTGGTGCTTTAGCTTCTGGAATTGGCTATCACCGTGATCATCCTTGGATGAGTACACCACAGACGGCCGCGGAGACCGTGCAGCAGTGGCTGCGGCTGCCGCTGCAGCAACCGCCCTCGCCACATCCTCCGTCGTCTGCATAAAGAACGACGCACTCCATCCAGGACTTCCGGTGTCTTCGGTATTTGCCATGTATGAGATTACTCCCAGAAAACACCAAATATCCTGATTCAATCAACCAGACAGACTAACATCAGTTGGAAAAATCAACAAAAGGATTGAACTTCAAACACCCATAGAAAAGAAAAATGATACATGAACCAAAGAGGAGAATCAATTTAAGAAATTCGACATGTGAAGTTATAAACTGTAAACAGTCAGTAACATAAATTTCTGGTCAGCTACAAAAAGCAGGAGCAGAAAAAGGAAATATAAGTGGTAAAAAGTTGATTATTATGATATTCCATTTTGATGAAAAAACACAACTTTGAAACCATTAAACATGAGATGAAACTTGAAACCAACTTTCAAATTCAAAGACTTTACCTTTGGGGATGAATTGAAGAGGAGGAGGAGGAAGATTATGGGGTGAGTTGAGCAGTAAAGAGTGGATTAAAAGGGAGAAAACAAGAATGGAAACTGTAGAAGAACAGGAGGGGGCAAAGGATATATCCTCGTGCTTGACGAGGGATGGAAAAAAGGTGAAAACAGAAGGGAAGGAAGCGTCAGTTTCTTGTTGTTGTTGTGTGTGTGTGTATTTGTGCTTGTTTTGTTTTCTAGTTTCTTCTTCTCCCTCGCTTGGATTTTTTTGCAGATGGCAATGGAGATGAAAAGCGAGAGAGAGAGAGAGGGACTAAATTCCCAGTGAATGGTAAATTCGGAGTTTTAAGTCTTTTGACTTTTTGTTACGTTTGTTTTATCAATTGTGGACTGGCATCCCATGCTTTTTCTTTTCCCATTCGGCCATCCCTCTTTCTTTTCTATTTTATTGTATTACAATGCTACTCCTAATAAACATGCCGCACAGTGACAGTGGTGGTGGTGGCCGTTGATGACTATTCATCATCTGCTTTTATTGCTGCTATTCATATAAGTTTCCTTTCTTTTCTAAGAAAATAGACAGATCACCGTATACAAGTTACCACTCCTTCCAGCGCAGAATGCTTGGGAAAAGTCAGAATTTGGCACCTGCACTTGCATTGATTGATTAATTTGGCACCTCCTTTGTTAAAACGATTTAAAAGGCACCTCCACTTGACTAATATGACACTTTTGACACTCGTCATTGACGCCGTCCGTCATCCACCGTTAAGTGCTGACGTGGCATGACACGTCATCAACATAATGACGTGGCATGTCACGTCATCAAATAATATAATTAATTTTTAAAAAATCATAAAAAAAATATAATTAATTTTAAAAATTCAAAAAAATATATATAATTAATTATAAAAATTCAGGAAAATAATGTAAATAATTTTAAAAATTAAGAAAATTTAATTTAATTAATTTTAAAAATTTTAAAAAATATTTTATTAATTTTAAAAATTCAAAAAATTAATAATTTTAATTTTAAAAATTCAAAAAAATTATAATTTTTTAAAAAAATAATGTTATTAATTTTAAAAATTCAAAAAAATACTTTAATTAATTTTAAAAATTCAGAAAAATAATTTAATTAATTTTAAAAATCCAAAAAAATATTGTAATTAATTTTTAATTTCTTGGGTTGATCTTCATATTTAGTTTATGCTTGGGTTTGCCGAATTGGCAGCGGGGGATGGTGTTCCCACTCCGATTTTGGCGCCAAATCTGTTGTGGGGGTGGTGTGGTGGTGATCTGCTGAGAAGCATGTGGTGTGGTGGTGGTGCTCTAGATTTGCTACAACGGTACAGACTATTATAGTTGCCGGTTATGGTAGGAGCTTCAGCGGGCTTGGGTTTCCAGCCGCTGATCATGAAAATTATTAATTTCCTGGGTAGATCTTCATATTTAGTTTATACTTGGGTTTGCCGAATCAGCAGTGGGGGATGGTGTTCTCACTCCAATTCCGGCGTTTCCAGCCACTAGTCATGAAAACTAATTACATTTCTGCGTTTTTAAAATTAATCACAGTATTTTTCTACATTTTAAAAATTAATTAAATTATTTTTCTAAATTTTTAAAATTAATTAAAGTATTTTTTGAATTTTTAAAATTAATAACATTATTTTAAAAAAAATTAAAAGTAATTATATATTTTTTTTTTTTAATTTTTAAAATTAATAATATTATTTTTCTGAATTTTTAAAATTAATAATATTAATTTCCTGAATTTTTTAAATTAATAATATTAATTTTCTGAATTTTTAAAATTAATTATATTATTTTTCTTAATTTTTAAAATTAATCAAAGTATTTTTTATAATTTTTATAATTAATTAAATTAAATTTTCTTAATTTTTAAAATTATTTACATTATTTTCCTGAATTTTTATAATTAATTATATTATTTTTTTTGAATTTTTAAAATTAATTATATTATTTTTATGATTTTTTAAAAATTAATTATATTATTTGATGACGTGGCATGCCACATCATTATGTTGATGATGTGTCATGCCACGTGGCATGCCACGTCAGCACTTAACGGTGGATGACGGACGGCGTCAATGACGAGTGTCAAAAGTGTCATATTAGTCAAGTAGAGGTGCCTTTTAAATCGTTTTAACAAAGGAGGTGCCAAATTAGTCAATCAATGCAAGTGCAGGTGCCAAATTCTGACTTTTCCCCAGAATGCTTCATTTAGAAACTAGATGATTTTTTTCCCACTTAAAGTGATTTTTTTACTAAATTGATATTGTAAATTTAATTTAATTTTTATTATTCATGTATTTGGTTATTAATAATTAATTGAATAGTGTCTTCTTTCCCTTATAAAAAAGGTTTAAAGTTTATAAATATTCTTTTTCACCTCATTATAATCGAACTCATGAATCGTTTTATAAAAAAAAATACGGTTTTAAGTTTTTTATTTTTATTTGAAATGAATTTAGTTTAACATGGCTTTAGTTATGGTGTGCTTTTAAGTTCTTATTATACTCAATAATTTTTATGAGTTTTGGGTTAGAGCAATGGATGAGGTCAACATTAGTTAGCGTAGAAGTATTTAAAGTGAGTAAGTCATGAGAAAAGAAAGGGCTTAGAGTCTTGCCACGGGGTTGGTGGCACGCTAGTAGTGCATCATCAAGGCCATGTGATGAGTTCCTCTTTCTTTTCTCTTCGGTTCGAGAAATTGGTTTAAGTATTATCGAATCTTTTTATAAAAAAACTATATATATATAATTTATTTTATTTAAAAAATTGAATTTAAAATTTTAATTAATACTAATAAATAATTTTTTTACTGTTTGACCACAATCGGGCGGTCTTCTTTCAAATGAGGGTTTAACTTTTAATTAACTAATTAAAGGTTTTTTTAAGGGGGTTAAGGATAATACGCAACTATGATTTGAGTGGCAAAGTTTGACTCCCCTTTCTACTCGTGTTGTATCAAAAGGGCCCATTTGGTTCGATAGGGTGGTGGGGTACCCTAATAACTAATCAAGCTCTCACTCCATGGGATCTAATTGATATTTTCCTGTGACTTGTAGTTACGAAAGTGTACATGTTTTTTTTTTCTTATCAAAGATCAAGAGTCATTTTGTATGCATAAAAGAACAACTATAAAAAATAACAGCCAACTATGCCACTTCCTCTAGCACCAATCCCATGTAATTTAATGGAAAATTTCTATTAGTTAAGACTACGATATTTTGTAAACAGTCCGATTCAATTTACTTATTTCTATACAAAATATAATTTTTTAATAATTTAAAGTGACGAACTACCCATATCAATTTTGGTGGAACGGACCACGGTTATTTTTTTATTGGTAAGCTTGCACGGTTATTATTACTAGTATTATTTACCAACACGTTATATAATGCATTCACGTGGTGGCGAAACGGCTGTGTAACTCTGCCCGTGGCTCGATGCTAGTGTTAAGAATCATATGGAGACCCATTGGAGTTTTTGCAGAAAGCAAGGGTGGACTGTTTTATCTTTAAAAATGGGAAGGAAAAAAATATATAGCCCAACAAAAATACCCTATATTTTTTAAAATCTCAACTTAAGTCCATATACTTTTAGAACCTGTAATTTAAACTTTTGACCATTTTTATGCTACTAGGTTATTTTGGCACGTGGTATTGCACGTGCGAAATTTGTTTAGATTTGAAAATGTTAAAATATTATATTTATGTACAAAAAAGTATTTCACACAAAATATTTTTTGTATAATATAAATTTTTTAATAATGTCTAAAAAAATGGGATTAACATAAAATTTTACTATGGTGTTTAAACTATATTGTAAGCAGTATATTAGTATTGTTGTTGATGTTTTAATGCAGGTGTTGACAAAAAAATATTTTATTAATTTTGAAATAATTTAATTTTTAGTTCTTAAAATTAAAAGAATTTTAACTCAATTAAGTAATTTACTTTTATAAATTGAAATTTAAATATTTAAAATAATTTTTTATATTATTTTTATTCTAGTTCTCCAAATATTGTAAATAAACCACTAATGAATTTTTCTTTAAAAAAAAACTCAATTAAAAAATAAGTTTAACATTTAATGAAAAATTATGATTTAATTAAATGTACAAACTATTTTTCTTCATGTTTATGAATGATAAAAAATCACATAATCAGCTAAGGAAAAATAATTCCTTCTCATTACAAATTTTACAAAATCAAACTTAAATAATTTAATATTTGTGTATATATACTTTTTAAGAATAATACATTATAAAAAGATTTTCATAGTTTTTTTAATTTTTTATTAAAAAATAGTTTATTGAGGCAAGATAATTTTTTATTTATTTTATATAGTTTTTATATTTTTTTAAATTTTTAACTAAAAATAATTATCATTTTTCACTTTATTTTTTTATTTTTTCTCTCATTTTTTTTTCTTTCTAGTTCTTATTTTAATAATGGCAATGCATGAAATAGAAAATAACAACAATAATAATAATTAAAAAAATAGTCTAAAAATAATTGTGATTATAATTTAATAAAAGGGATAACTTTGTTAATATACTTGTCCTTTATTTTTTTCTTCTTTTCATACTAATATCATATTTTATTATCTTTTGAAAGAAAAAAATATACTTTCTTAAATTTTTGGATTAGAATAATAATAGTAGTAATAGTTAAGTGATGAAACTTTTATTATTATTATAAATAAATAAACTATTCCAATTTTAAAATATTTGTTATTAGATTAAAATGATAATAACGTTAGAACATTTATGTATCTCATCTAATCCATAACTTTTAGCTTTTTTTCCTATAACTTATGGCTTAAAACATGATTTTTTATTTAATTTTCTTATTTATATCAACTTCATCAAAATTTCATCACTCGCATTAAAAATCTATGAGTGAGATCTTCTATGTACTTTTATATGTGATTTTTTATCATACATAAACATGAAGAAAAATAGTTTGTATATTAAATTACAAATTTTACGAAATCAAACTTAAGTAATTTAATATTTGTGTATATATACTTTTTAAGAATAATACATTATAAAAAGGTTTTCATAGTTTTTTTATATTTTTTATTAAAAAATAGTTTATTAAGGTAAGATAATTTCTTATTTATTTTACATATTTTTTATAATTTTTTAATTTTTAACTAAAAATATTTATCATTTTTTAGTTTATTTTTTCTCTCATATCTCTTTCTTTCTAGTTCTTATTTTAATAATGAAAATGCATGAAATAGAAAATAACAATAACAATAATAATTAAGAAAATAGTCTAAAAATAATTGTGATTATAATTTAATAAAAAGGATAACTTTGTTAATATACTTGTCCTTTGTTTTTTTCTTCTTTTCGTAATAATATCATATTTTGTTATCTTTTGAAAGAAAAAAATATATTTTCTTAAAATTTTGGATTAGAATAATAATAGTAGTAATAGTTAAGTCATGAAACTTTTATTATTATTATAAATAAATAAACTATTTCAATTTTAAAATATTTTTTATTAGATAAATATGATAATAACGTTAGAATATTTCTATAACTCATCTAATCCATAACTTTTAGTTTTTTTCCCTATAACTTATGGCTTAGAACATGATTTCTTATTTAATTTTCTTATTTATATCAACTTTATCAACATTTCGTCTCTCGCATTAAGAATCCATAAGTGAGATCTTCTATGTACTTTTATAGCAGTCTATTACGTTATACAAATTTACCCTCATCCATTTGTTATTAATTGAAAAAATAATTTAAATTTAAAGTTTTAAGAACTTTAAGTTTACGATAAATATTTATTTAATTATTTTAGGTATAATGATAACTTGTAAATTAGTAACTAACTATTAATCAAATTATTTTATTATTTTTTTAATATATGACTCATGCATATTGAGTTGCACATTTTTTTCTAGAGAGGTGGGATTCAGAGTTGTAGCATCTAACTTTAATTATCAATTTAAAGATTCAAAAGGTTACTCATTGTAACAATATCTCATTTCAAAGTTAATTTAATTTTAACTTTCTAACAACTTTAAGTTTACAATAAATATTTATTTAATATATTTTATGTACCTATCGTATGTTATTTTGATGATGTAGATCATGTATTCGACCCATAATATTATAATGATAACTAAAAATATAACAATTTTTTTTAAAAACATATCTTATCACTTTACCTAGCATAGATTTTAAGGTAAACAACATAATTTTTTATAGTTTAAAAATTCTTTCACTTCGGACACTATAGTTTTAAGATTTACATTAAAAATCTTATAATATCCTAAAATATTTTAATATAAACATTATAAGTGGTTAAAAAATAATAAAAAATGGTAAAAAGTTGAAAAAAACTTATAAATATTGGAGAAAAATGTATAACCATAAATATTTGATGATTAGATTATAAAATATTAATTTTTTGTATTTTTTTTAAATATCTAATCTCATCCTTTTATATTATTAAAACTCATTAATCAACAGTTGTCACTGAATTAATTTTAGGAAAAGTTATAAATTCTCTTTTTATTTTTCACTTTTATGATTTTCTTAACTTTAAAAGTAATTTTTCTGAAAAAATAAACCATGTACTGCCTTAAAATAATAGTTAAATAACAAAAATAAAATAAATATTATTAACCCATGTAAAAAATATTTTATGTACAATATAAAATATTTCTTTCATAAAAATAAAATTAATGTAAATCATTTTGATAATATATGGCTAATATTGTCAATACTTATAAATAAACTTCTCAATTATTCTCATAAAAATATTTCTTCATTTTACCATATAATTTATGTTAGAAAAAGTATAAATATTACAATTTATTTTTCACTTTTATTTATTTTATGTTTCTTCAACTCTTTTAAAATCAATCTCTTTACTAAATTTAATAATAAAATAAAACAAAAAATATTAACTTGAATAAAGAATATTATTCTTAAAATTATATAATAATAATTAAAATAATTTACATTTAAAAAATATATTAATATACATATGTTATATTTAACAAATAATTTAAATTTAAAAATAGATTAACTTATATTTTACTCATTGTGACTATTTTTCAATTCCATACTTTTAATGATATTTCTCACATTGTAGCTCCACAAGTACATTACATAGATTGATTTCTTACAATCTATTTGAATATTAAAAAAAATCTTCCTATGAAATTATTCTTATGAACTTTTACTTTTATATATTTTTAAATTTTATCATTGTTTGTGATATTGGCATGGGTGAAAAAAACAATGATAAATTTTAAAAATATATAAAAGTAAAATTTCATAAGAATAATTTCATAGGAAGATAGTTTCGGTATTTAACAAATTTTAGTTCTTAAAAAAATTATCTTCCTCTTTTGTATTTTAGAATTTAAATTATTAAATTATTTAAATAATTTTTTTTCATTATAATTTAATATTATGATGCGAATATTTTATTATAAAAAATCACCTTCTTTTATTTTTTATACTATCAAAACATTATTTAATATAAATTTAAATTCTAAAGAATTTATTAATATACATTAATTATTTATAATTTTAATATTAATTCACTTTAAAAAATATATATATAGTTTATACAAATATAATTTATTTTTGCTTACTTTCTTAACTCACAATACTAAGTATATTTTTCTATGATAAATCATTTACTAATTTCAAGCTCTCACCAAAAGTTATGAATATTATAATTCTTTATTAATTAAATAAATTGTCATTAATAATAGAAATAAAATTTATTACTTAATTGAAAAATTAATTTATAAGTTTGTTCACTTTCTAATTTATTATTATTAGTGTTATTTAAAATATTATTACAAGATACCCCATGTGATTTTCTAAGAGACTAACGAATGTACTGATTTTCTTTCTACTTTTGCCATATAGGAAATATATATATTTAAGTTTTTTTTAAAAGACTAACGAATGTTGTGTATCTTAAGATTGAAAACATTATCTAGTTTTTATCTTAAACGCAAATAAGAAGTTAGATATCTATGTATAACATTTAGAGTCGTAAGCAACAAAATAACTTAAATTTCTATTTTATTTTCATTTCTGTTTATGAGATCCTTACTACCTGTCTTTAAAAAAAACTAACATACTATTGAAACATTATATAAAATAATCAGGACATAAAATTGTTAAGTTTATATTCCCAATTTTGAATCAATTGAGTATCATATATATAAATTTCTCTAGAAAGTTCTATATGTTTCGAATAGGGGAAAAAACCTTAAAATCAATCCGGATATGCAAAATTAATTCATAAAAATTAACCGAACATGGATTCCCTCAAGGAGTTGTACATTCTTTATTTTTAAAAAATAAATTGAATAAAATGTTGTATATGACTATATGCTAATTAGGTTGGGCTAGTTATGGAGAAAAATTAAAAATTAATCAATACCAAATCTAATTATCACTAAGAAATATAATAGAGAAGTTGAATATATCTTGGTTTATAATCTAGAAATTACTTAATGTAAATAAACAAATATTAATCATTAAACACAAACAATAAAATAAAATAATTAAAAAAAAAAAAGAAAACATAACAGATAATTATGATTATAATTTAAATTAAGTAATTATGTTTTTAATTTTAGTTACTTATATTATTACATGCTTGGAAAACTAATTATATATTTTATTTTGGCATCTTTAAATCTTGTGGATAAATACTAATTCTATTCGCATGTGACCGGGCATTTAGGTATTTTATTATCTATATATACTATATATTTAATATATATTATCTAACTTAACTACCAACTGAATTAATATCAATACTCACGCTATTGTTAAGAATTTTGAATGCTCTCATAATTTTTTAAAATTATTTCCAGCTTTTATTTTAGATAAATTGGCTGAACTATTTTTTTCCAAATTTAAAAGCAACAATTATTATTAGATAAAGTTTTTAACAGATTTTTAAAAACTTAAAAGAAAATTAAGAGTGTAATAGAATTTTAAACAATAACTTAAGGTATAAAAAATCACCTCGTTTCATTTTTCATACTATAAAAAAATATTTAATATAAATTTAAATTATAAATAATTAATTTAATATACACTAATTATTCATAACTTTAATATTAATTCATTTAAATATATATATATATATATATATATATATATATATATATATATAGTTTATACGGATATAGTTTATTTTTGCTAACTTTTTTAACTCACAATACTAAGTATATTTTTCTATGATAAATTATTTACTAATTTCAAGCTTTTACTAAAAATTATGAATATTATAATTGTTTAATAATTAAATAATTTTTATTTAATAATATAAATAAAATTGCATTACTTAATTGAAAAATTAATTTATTACAAGCTATTCCCGTGTGATTTTTTAAGAGACTAACGAATGTAGAAAATCCGATTTTCTTTCCACGGAATTTTTATTTATTTTAAAGTTTGTTTTGTTGTTTAGCTTAAAATTAAAAACATTATCTAGTTTTTATCTAAAAAAATATACTAAAATCTCAAAAAATATATTTACGTAATCATTAAAAATATACTCAAAATATTTATTTTGTAACATTTTATTTTTTATTATATAATAATAAAAAATTATTAACTTTATTGATTAAAAAATTAAATATATTTTTAGATAAACTATATAAAGAAACCTTAAATATTTTGTTGGAAACACTTTTAACCTGTTGAGAAATTTTAAAAATAATGAGAAATTATAAAATCAAAAAGAAAATGTTGTTTGTAATTAAGAATATATTGAAACGTATGGCAAAACAAAGAATTGCTTCCTGGCGATTTAAACCAAGTTGTAGACTTCTGGCATCTCAATTCGAGCTGTACAGAGCATCGTTAATAACCAAAGGTTTTGTAAGTTTTTTTTAATCGAGAGAATTTATTGATATTAACATTGAAAAACCATTGTTATGGAAAAGAAACATAAAATATATTAATCTTTCGAATCTGAGTTAGGATGAATTTGTAATTTAACAAAGTTGGGAGTAATTAACTAATTATGTTAAGTTAAATTCTTCACGTTTATCAACAGTAGATCAGCATGCCTAGTTTGACATTTTTATATTGAGTTTCAACTTTCAACTATATTCTATCTTTAGCTATAAAGAGCTTTTACTCTTCTGGACGTAAAAACTTGATTTTTGAAGCTTTTTGCTAAGGAGGATAGGGGAAAAAATGTCAGTTTGTGAATAAAATAATGATGTTTTATCACGTTTCCTTTTATTACTCTCTCGTTTCTTCGAGAAACAATGCACTTTATGGTCATTTTATTTTAAAAGCAATGGAAAATATCTAGTAGGCGAGTACCGCCAATGGTCGGTCAAACAGTCTGCACTTGATCTCCGTTGACCATCTGCCCGCGTGCCGACCACCGCAGCAAATTCATCTGGACCGTTCGTTTCACATCCCTACAACGTCAAATCAATTTCCAAGAACAATTAACACATTAATCACGTGGCTCAGACAACAATACTACACCATACAAAAGCCCCACCCTATCAAATCACCCAACGCACCAAAACACATTCCCATCTTTCTCCATTTTCTCTGCAATAACTTGATCGATTCTGCTTCAAATTAGCAACAATGGCAACTGAAAAGACAACCCTCTTCTCTCCTTACAAGATGGGTAAACTTAACCTCTCTCACAGGTCAGTAACTCAAGCTTTTTTCTTCCGGCGAGCTGACGGATTCATGGGTTGTTGGGTTTTTTTGGGATAAAGATTGGATCTTTTATGTTACAGGGTGGTGCTGGCGCCGATGACGAGGTGCAGGGCGATAAACGGGGTGCCAAACGCGGGGCTAGTGGAGTACTACGCGCAGCGATCAACCCCCGGCGGGCTTCTCATCACCGAAGGAACTCTGATCTCGCCTACTGCTGCAGGGTATTTTCGTGATTCTCTTATATATTTAAGGGTTTTTTTTTGTGATGGAAAAATATATATAGTGGATGGTGGGACCTACGTTGCTCTTATTGGTCTCTGGTGGGACCAACAAAGTCGTGGTGGTGTGTAGTGGCCAGGCCAATGACCATTTTCTTTCTTTGCTTTTTCATGTTCCAGGCTGTATTTGTACTATTATCGTTTTCTTTTACCGGTTTTTTACCCCTTTTTTTTGGACCCACTCAACTAGTTACCGGACTATAGAGGGAGTTTGAGGTTTTGACTTCGACTTGGTCGTGCTTGGTATTTGCAGTTTTGATTAGAGAAGAGTTGAGGAAATTACTAATATTATGTTAAGATTCTTAAATTGGTGAGAGCATTTTATCGGAATAAATTAAACCGGTTAGAATAAGTCTTAATCTAGTAAATTTAGAGATAGAGGATTTAAATTTTACAAAATAAGTGGATATTGTTGGATTATGGAATTAGGTTGAAGGGAGATAATTGTAATTCTTCTTTTTGTGGATTGTCATGACCCCTATCTTTATCCAAACTTTTTAAACTTAATTTGTCTATTTTAATAGTTTTATATTTGGTGTTTGTAATGGTGGAGCCAGGTTTCCTCATGTCCCTGGGATTTACACAGAAGAACAAGTGGAGGCGTGGAAGAAGGTGGTAGGCGCGGTTCATGCTAAAGGCAGCATCATTTTCTGTCAACTCTGGCATGTTGGGCGTGCATCTCATCAGGGTATGTTCTTCTTGTCTCCAACTATAAGTTGTCTTTATCATAGACTAATTCTTCCTTGACATGTTTAGATATATACATTGAATGTTGTTTTGTTTGTGAATCCGACCAGTTTATCAGCCTGGTGGGGCTGCTCCAATCTCATCAACTAGCAAGCCAATTTCAAACAGGTGGAAAATTCTAATGCCAGATGGAACTCATGGTGTGTACCCAACCCCGCGCGCGTTGGAGCCTTCTGAAATACTTGAGGTGGTGGAGCATTATCGCCAGTCTGCTGTGAATGCGATTCGAGCAGGTTAGTGTAGTCTATCACTTTTATTTGTTCAGTACGAGTTTCTATAAATGAGGGCAAAAGGATGGGAGTAATGTTGTTATATTATGGTTTGCAGGTTTTGATGGAATTGAGATCCATGGAGCTCATGGATACCTTATCGACCAATTCCTAAAGGATGGGATCAATGACCGAACAGATGAGTATGGTGGATCGATTGAAAACCGGTGCAGGTTCTTAATGCAAGTGCTGCAATCTGTAGTTGCTGCCATTGGTACAGATAGAGTTGCATTCAGAACGTCGCCAGCAATTGATCATCTTGATGCCATGGACTCTAACCCACTCAACTTAGGTCTTGCTGTGATCGATAGAGTGAACAAACTCCAATTGCGTGTTGGCTCGAAGCTCGCTTATCTTCATGTCACTCAGCCTCGCTACGTAGCTTATGGCCAAACAGAAGCAGGCAGACACGGCAGCGAAGATGAGGAAGCTAAACTAATGAGAACTCTGAGAAGGGCTTATCAAGGAACTTTCATGTGCAGTGGTGGATTCACTAGGGATCTCGGATTGGAAGCTGTAGCTCAAGGCGATGCAGATTTTGTTTCGTTTGGTCGGCATTTCATCTCAAACCCAGATTTAGTCTTGAAGCTCAAGCATAATGCTCCTTTGACTAGGTATAATAGGAAGACTTTCTATACTCAGGATCCTGTTGTTGGATACACAGACTACCCTTTCCTGTACAAAGTTGATGGAAGCCAAGAACCACTCTCACGCCTTTGAATCGGAAGATTGTAAGATAATTATTTATATTAATGGGACGGATTGAAGCTGTGACATTGTTCTCATAAAACTTTGTGGCAAATGATTAGATAATAAATGTGCTTTCATGGAACTTTATTTAGCAAATTAGCAGGAATTAATTTGCAGAAGTTTAAACATTCTACTTGTCAGTAGCCATAGTTACTGGAATACAGGAGAAACAGGTTCTATATTTGGGTGGAAAAGCCCAAAGTTTCGCTCCACACCAGGAGATTTCTGGTTCTCATTGAACATGGCAAAGATGAATCCTTCTACATATGCATTAGGTCTTTTCGGCCGATGCGAGCTCAGGCGTAGTGAAATTTCCTTTCCCAGCTGAAGGCCAGCCGCTTTCAGACACCGCTAAATCCACATCACTAACACAATTTCTCCATAGCTGAAAAAAACGAATCCACCATCGTGCAGAACTTCTACAGTCGCTGTAAATTGCGTGTAGTCCAGTCATACATTATCCAGTTTTGAAGCGTATGCAAATTAAGGATACACATTGACCCAAATTGGTGCTCCCTTTGCTGATAAAAACCTGAGAATGTCCCCCAAAGCGAAACTCGCCTCAGGTGTGAATGCATTAGCAGAAGGAAGGAAAGAAATCCCTAAAGTCGAGCTGGCCAACACTGTTGAAGCCCTAATTCCAACTAGTTCATTAGGATAAAGGACATTTTGTAGATTCTGCATAGCAAGCAGAATGCTCACGGCGTAGATCCCAGGAATGTGATCACATTACCTCTGCAATATATGGGAACACAACATCTTCTAGGTAAGGTTTCTCATTAGTTTCAAACCAGTAATTTGCTCCTTACTGGCTTGCTGCTAACTTGGGTACATCTTCTTTCGCTACGCCTAAGGTGACATCGATACAGCTCCCTCGCACGTTGAGCGCGTCAGGATTCGGATTAAAGAGCTTGAGTTTGCCAATGCTGTGTTTCTTGTAAAGGTCAATGACACTAGTAGCAGAAGGTGGGTTGTCTGCTACTGTACCATAGCAAACTCCTATGTCCATGGATCCATGAACAGATACTGCAGTGCAAAGAAACGCCACAATCAAGAAAAAATACCATAGAAAGCTGTTTGTTTCAACTTTCAAGAATTAATTGAAACCCATCTTTTTAGTTGGCGGATCTAATAAAAATAAAATTATATAAAAGGCAATACTTAGAATTTTTTCTTGGTTATGTAAGATAATCATTTATGATCTCGAAATTCTAGAGGCATTAGCATCAGCAAAAATCTTTGAAAAAACAAGATACTTCCTATTAATAAAAGATTCTCATAAATACCTTCCAATTAAAAATGCAATATTTGGTAAATGCTAGGGCTAGGTGTCAATGGTAAAAAATTACTACTACTTATTTCATTAATATATATCTGACAAAGTTGATTTTTTTTTCTTGATTTCACGCAATTCAAGGCTTCCATATTTATGCAAGCAACCAATGGTAGAATACTCATTAGCTTTTTAAAACGCAGCGTTTAAATAAGTAGAGATTGAGGTCGCGGGCTTATTTTTAAAAAGAAATGCAATTGAAATGGGCCTGAGAAAAAAGAAGAACTGAGGGAGATCTTTGGGCCTATTAACACTACAAGTAACGTAACTGGGCTTCCTTGCAGCATAACAAGACATCAATATTTTTTTTTTTTTTATAGGATTCTTAACATTCTTTTTCGTCCGAACAAAATTATTATTCCTAAACTAAACTCTATTAATTATGTTCATAACACTAGATCATATATGAGAATCTAACTTGCAACCATTTTTTATTTTTCTAATATCTAAAGGTAAAATTCGAAATTATTTTCATGTTGGTATTTTATCACCGGACAAACAATCAATGAGTTAAATATAGATTTACAATTTTAGTTGCAATTTGAAGCAACAATACTCTTTAAAAGGAGAGAAGGATGAAGAAAGTGTAACTAATACCACAATTTTGGAGTTTTGATGCCTTTTGGAGCAAATCCATGAAAGCCCTAAAAGATAGGGAATTCATAGCATCCATACATTTTTTTCTCTTTGGATAAATGTTAGAGACTCTTTTTAGCTGTCAAAATGTCTTCTTATGCCTAGTTTTGATCCATACCCATGTGCTAATGGACCACATCATCGCCTAGATACTGTACAGTTTTTGGATCAGTTTGGTTTCTGCAAATCAAATGGTTAAAAGATAATGTTCAATTATCAGTTAATTAAGTTGCTCAAACATCTGATCATTATTACTTGGCCAGAATTGTGCAGATTGTAACAATTCTGAACCTGCATTTTTCCTCAAACACATGAACATGAAATCTCAGACAATAATGCGCGTCCCATAGTGCGAATTAAGATGTTCTTGACCTCTTAATTATCATACAATCTTGTTAAGTTTAGCATTGTTGATTACTACTGCTTGATGGCTACACTGCAATGAACCGATTAAGGACCACATTATCAAGTTTGATGGTGCTATCAAGTCAATGATTTTCAAGTGATAATTAGCTGAGGAAAAGAAAAACGTTTTCTGGTTAGAGATGATGACATCTAAAGCGAAATGATTATCAATATCAAGAAGATTGAAAAGATAGTTATTTCTTTCTCTCTCTGTTATGGGCATTTTCAGACAAGAAAAGAGAAATCTTGTCTTTACCTCAAGAAAATATCACACAATCACATGTTCAGAAATACGTCCTTTCTAACGGATAGATTGAGCATCTTACCCTATATAACTGGTGCAAAACGTAGCTCCTATCAACCACATCAGAATTTTCAAAAATTAAGACAAAAAAGAAAAATGATTTTCTCCATCTTCCTCATTTTTTCCCTCATCTCTTCTGCTTGCAATGCTGCTGTCCAGGACTACTGCGTCGGTGACCTGTCGGGTCCTGACACCCCATCAGGTTACACCTGCAAGAAACCTGACACCCTCACCGAAAACGATTTCGTGTTCTCCGGCTTAGCTGCTACTGGGAACACCTCAAACATCATCAAGGCCGCGGTCACAACTGCCTTCGCGAACAATTTCCCTGGAATTAACGGGCTAGGAATCTCCCTCGCTCGCTTGGACCTGGCTGTCGGTGGAGTTGTACCAATGCACACACACCCTGCAGGGACAGAAATCCTGCTGGTCGTGGAAGGGAACATCTGTGCTGGGTTCATCGACTCGGGAAACAAAGTTTTCTTCAAGAATCTTAAACCAGGTGATCTTATGGTGTTTCCTATTGGATTGCTGCATTTTCAGATAAATTCAGGTAAGGGTTTTGCCAAGGCATTTGTCAGCTTCAACAGTGACAGGCCAGGGCTCCAGATTTTGGACTTTGCGCTGTTCAAGAACGATTTGCCTACCGATATCATAAGTGCAGTCACATTCCTCGATCCAGCTGTGATCAAGAAGCTTAAGGGTGTTCTTGGTGGCACAAATTAGGTCATTGTTGAATATTCATGAGATTAATTAGTCGTCCTTTTGCTCTTTCTAAAGGGTGTTTGTTTCTTTGTTGTCAGTTTTAGTTTGTCAGGTTCTTAAATAAAGACTCTAATTAGAGTCTTTTTGTTAAGAGCTTTTGTTGCTTATGCATTGGGGAAAATTGTGTAATAATCAGCAATCCTGTTGAAGGCAGAAACTGCCTTTTTATGTCTACTGATAATATTTGCAATCCTGTTTCTTTTTTTTCTTTTTCTGTAAGCGATCCTGTTTCTTGAGGTATGTTGGTTCATGGATGAACTTAATCTCGTTTGAAATACTTTTATAGCTTTCAATGCATGAATGAAATTAGTTTTTTGTCCGAAAATAACAATAAAGATATTCGGAAAGAAAAAAAAATGTGAGAGAAAACTTAGGGTGGAAAATTACCGACATTTTATGATAACCTTATCAACAACTATTGAGTTGTAGGGTGGGAACCTTATTGACCAAATTAATAAATATTGGATATACAACTTTAAAAAATAAAAGGTTCCGCCGTCAAAAATTGAAACTAAAAGATAATATAAGCTAATTCGAGTATGAGAAACGGAGCCTTTGCCCGACAATGCTAGAAATTTACAAAAAAACGCCGAGAGAACATCACACCATAAAAAAAGTGGATAAATAAAACCAATCCTGTATTGGGAAGAGGCAGAAAGAATACCCATATAGACTAAAAACATAACACTACCAATAGCAACCGTTTTACGCTATCGCCCGGGCTTGAGTGGATATCTCCATTGGGCTCATGGCCATTACAACTAACCAGCCCATAATCCACACTCTACTAGCACTGGGCCGTGGGCACAAGTTTTTCCTTTTTTATGGGCCCAAAGTAAACCTCGTTTAATTTGTCTTCCTTCTTTTATAGCACCAATTTTATTTTATTTTATTTTTTATCGATGTGAGTGAGACTAAAGAATTCAAACCGAAAATTTAACCATTTTTGTTTTATATTATGCACGATTTTAATTACAAGTTCATTGATACGATTTTATTTCGTTAGTATAAAACAATTATTTATGTAATTACACAACATTACTAATTAAGCATATTCTATAACTATTCAAATTAGTGGAGCAGTATGGACCGAGATGTACCGAGATGAGATTCAGATTGAAACCGTGTGCGAGTCGGATCCTGAAGTGTGAAAACGGTTACTGGATAGTGGGTAGTGGGTAGGGGGTAGGGTAGTACCGTAGCAGTATACACAGCGCACACAGCTAAGGTATTATGGAAACAAAAGAATGATGAACGGACCAAATTCATTCCTAGCGTGACCTCATCAAACAAGGACAAATCTATCCAGCTATTTTTCTTCATCGTCTGACCAAAATCCTGACTATTATCTTTTTATATACGAAGGTGGGATTCGAACCTGAATTTAAAATCCTGCTAATATATTTATCACCAGCAAAACAAGTTAGAATTTAATTTGTTGTGCTAATTTCGTTTTTGGATAATAAAAAGCAGAATTTTGATTTTTAATTACTTGTAACAAAAAGAAATAAATAGAAAGAAATAATAACAAGAGTATATATTCTGTTTTCTCTCATATTTTTGCCAGTCTGTCATCAAACTCCTTCCTGTCTGTCTCTCTTTCTCACCTATATTTATGAATTCTTTTTATTAAAAAGAAAACATAAATATTCTGTCTTCCCTCTCCCTCTCCTCTTTCCCGTATAATACATATCAGGTTCTTTACATAATAAACACAGAAAGAATCATCTTTTCTCTTCAACGTTCTTGCTCTGGTTCTAAAAAAACTAACCACCCATCGTCATGAGTCTATTCGGCCTGGGCAGCAGGTATTATTTCCCTATTTCTTCAATTTTTATTTACGTTCTTGTTTTATTGTTCTGTAACAAATCGAAACAGTATTGTTCATGCTTTCCTTTCTTGTTGACAAAGAAATAATGTTTAATCTCCTGATTCCCCCCCTCCCCCTCTAATATTCTGGTGATTAATTTGTATTTGCTAATGATCTGATGTAGAAATCAGAAGACTTTTCGTCCCAAAAAGAATGCCCCTTCTGGAAGCAAGGTTGGTTCTGTTTCCTTTTTTTTTTGGTCTCCTGTTTTAATGTAATCTTACTTTATTTTTCTGGGCTCTTTAATGATAGTGATTATGATATAATGGCATTTTAATTGGAAGAAAAAAAAACTGAATCAATGACAGGGCGCTCAGCTGCAAAAACATATTGATGCAACTTTAGGGAGTGGAAACCTGAGGGAAGCTGTGAGATTGCCTCCTGGGGAAGATATCAATGAATGGCTTGCTGTTAATAGTAAGGTTCCCCACCCCCCACCTTTTTTTTACCCATATATGGTTTTGTTAAGAAATTCTTTTTTTCATGATTTTGATTGTTTTTTGTTGAATTTTTGGGTTGTGCAGCTGTGGATTTCTTTAATCAAGTGAACATTTTGTTTGGCACTCTTACTGAATTCTGCACATCAGCCAACTGTCCAACCATGACAGCAGGACCAAAGTAAGTAAATGATTCCTAATCTTCTCTCTTTCATACCATTTGTGCCTTTTGTGATATTCTTTTGTTCGGTTTTCCGGTGTGTTCTCTCTGCTCCTTCCGGGTACGAGACTAACCCTTTTGTAATATTGTCTGCTGAATATAGACGTAAATCTTTAGATTCTTTGTGATTTACTGGTCCCCTTGGCCTTTTTGTAATACCATTCGTGTCTTTTGAATTACTTCTTTGAGGGTAGAATTTGAACTGTTGTGTGATCACATAAATCTTGTTAAGCACATGTTCTGTTTTATTTCAGTGTAAGGTCTTATGGTGTCCTTTCTTCTCTTTTTTGGCATGTCAAGGGGGCAAAGATGTTTCCCTACTGTCCCTTTGTTTGTGGGGTGGGGACCTTTTCCATAAATACTGTTGTTGGAGGCCTACCTAGTTAGGCTCCTGATTTACTACTCATTGCAACTCAGGGTTCGATAAAACCCGAACAAGAATAGTTATCCGAAAATGAAGAATATTATAGAATATAGAGAAGATAAATATATCAAGCATGTTTGTGAAGATTTCAACTTTGGAAATTATATGGAAGATGATTTCTGATATCTCATAATCCATGTTGTTGTGGTCCAGTTTCTTAATTGTCTTCACCTTCTTTATAGATATGAGTACAGATGGGCTGATGGGGTTACAATAAAGAAGCCAATTGAGGTGTCTGCTCCAAAATATGTTGAGTATCTGATGGATTGGATCGAATCCTTGTTGGATGATGAAACAATTTTCCCTCAGAGATTGGGTTAGTAGAAGAATTTGAGACCATCTGCATACTGTTTTTATTGATTGAAACGTGTTTCCGCTAACTCTTTACAATTTACTCAAACAGGAGCACCATTCCCACCAAATTTCCAAGATGTTGTCAAGACAATCTTCAAAAGACTGTTTAGGGTTTATGCTCACATCTATCACTCACATTTTCAAAAGATTGTGAGCTTGAAGGAAGAAGCTCATCTAAACACTTGCTTTAAGCATTTTGTCCTCTTTACATGGGTAAGTATTTTTTTTCCCTAAAGATGCGATATTTGTTCGTACATACGAATGTAGACAAGAACTCGAGACCTTGTCCTTCTACTTTGTTTATACTGATATTTTTCAATGACACAGGAATTTCGGTTGATTGACAGAGGGGAGCTTGCGCCTCTCATGGACATTGTTGAGTCTATTCTGCAGCTATAGTGCCTTACTGGATTTTCTCTCTTTTATTATTTTTGTGTCTGTGTATTTGTTCTTTTAGTTTTAGTTTCTTTTATTTCTTTTGCCTTTTTGCCCATCAATTATTTTCTCCTGAATTAATAGATTTTGCAGCAATGCCACTTGATTTTCTTTTTTATAATATAGATGTGATAGTTAGCAATTCATGATAATAAGAGCATAATTCAACAGCCTGGTCCAACAAGTAAACACATTATATCATTTCCTAAAACAATTACCACAATTGGTAGAATATATAAACGTATTGGTTGTCAGCCGGTGATAAAGTACTAATAGAGTATCGTGTTCTAATTTCACCTCGAGTATTGTATTCTAATTTCAGCTCCGTTTATAAAAATAAAAAATAAAAAAATAAGCTGGTCAACCTGTGAAAGTACAAAATATTACCATTTCCCAAAACTTCAATTTGGATGCAAGATTTTTGCAGCCAATAGAAATGGTATCACAAGTTTAAATTATCAATTATCAGTGGGGTATAGATAAATATAAAGAAATTTAATTAAAAAAAACTGTTTCACTTCTTTCAAATGTTATTGTCATAATGCTGACGGTCAGCATCAGAATCCAATGATCTATTCTATACCACTCCATTATTGGAGTAAGCACAAGCTCTAAAACAAGGTGAGGCTGACATCCACAATCCACATTCCCTCTCTTTTCCATCCTACACAGCCCCACATTATTGTTTAAGTATACTAGAGTACAGAAAAAATCCGTATAAGACTTCGTATGTTCACATCTTATCTTCTTGAGAGAAATGATATACAAGAACCTACTTTTCGCAAACCAGTATGTTTAAGCTCCCCCGATCATTACCTCGTTGCATGGGCTGCGCCCTAAATCCCTGGATTCTCCGCCCCACCTCCCCCCCCCCCAGCGCAGGGAGGCCTTTTCAATCAACGATCCGGTTCTCACTTGAATCTGAACTCTGGAGAGATTGCCTGCCACTTCCCAAGATAACATTTATGGCACAATGGCGCAGCATTTTTTTGCCATGCAATGGAGCTCAAACCACCAAAACAATAAAGGAAACTTTTAGAGTCCTAGTCTGCCTCTTGTTGAGTTCTTTCACAAATACACCCGGGAAGGGGATTTGCATAGAAACTTTCCTCCAACTTTGGGAACTCTCCAGGCTCCCTTGGATAGGGAGCTCCTATTCGATCTTGGTGAAGCTTTTTCACTTTTGAACTGAACTTTTTCCAAGTTATTTTTCCTTCATCCAAATCATCCACAAGTTTCACAAATTTCATCCTGCAAGCGGAAGTAGATCAGGAAACCGCAACAACAGACATGTTAGATTTAGCTGAAAGAGATAGACAACGAAATTACCTGTCAGGATTGATAGTCTTCTTAAAGTTCTCAAAACGCCGATGACCTTGAACTGCCTTTGCCATATTTCCATCATAAGTATAAATAAATACGTCACTTTGAAGTGCAACAACATAGTCTATGCCAGCCAACATGTTCTGATGATTAATAAAAGGATCTAGTTCCTCCTCTGTAGAGATCGTGGAATGTGAGAAAATGGTTGGGTAGTCATTTTTAAGATATTGCATACTTCCATTCCCATAAGCTTCACCAGCTACCAAGTAAATCCTGGTGTCGGATGGGAAACCCAGACCTTTGAGTAAAAGGGATGTCTCCCTGGGGGTCGATGGACAACCACCAAGCAACCTTCTTTCTGTACCATTTATTTCTTTTTCCTTCCAATGGCTGGTTTCATAGCGCATCCTTGTAAGCTCATCATCTTCCTCTGCAGTCAAATTATGACTACAGCCTGTAAATGAAAGCATGTCTTTCTCGTACCTACATTAAAGACAACAAAGTTGATTGCATAAGTTGGGCGACAGGGCTGAAAAAACTTGAACAAAGATACTATAAAGCAGGAGTTCCCTGTTGTCTGTATCATAACAGTTACATAGCAAAATTTTTAATAATGCCTAAAGTAGTGATGGAGACATCAGATATTAATAGAACTTCTGGGGCATTTTTTTAGAATTAAAACAGTTTTTTCCCCCTTTTCCTCTACAAGGCATCTTCGAAGATGGTTGTTTTTCCCTCCTGGTTTATGATCAGAATTAAAATATTAAAGGGCATCTTATCAAACATAACAATAAGACAATTAACAAACAGAACTTGCCTTAAATGCAGAGCGATATAGGGGTTTCCACCTACTCTCATTCTGGAGACCAAGGTATTCCCAAGCTCTTCAATTGGCTCAGAGTATTTCAATGCTTTGTAGTTAACTCGACATCTAAGCTTTTGTATGCTATCTGGGATACCATTGTTGGCAATCCGAGAATCAGTGTGAGTAAAGTAGATGACTTTGTGCTGCTTCAAGATTGGAAGCACCTCAGTTTTATAGTAACTAACCTGAACAAGCAAAAACCATTTCAAACTAACTGATGTAACCTCAGAAAAGGAGAGGAGGGTATTCCAATTCTAAATGACTTTCCTATATTACAGAAGATAATGAAAGAAGTAAGTATGAATAAAATGATTTATCAACCTTGGACCAAGAAATTGGTGTTTTTGAGAGGGGCTCAATTCCAGCATAGGCAGGTGGTAATGTCTCAACAATGTGAATATCATCCTTTAGTGTGTTGATGAAGTGTTGCCAGTTAAACAAATCCTTAAAGCCACTGCAAACAATTGTACTGTGAGTTAGCTCATAGATGATCCGAAAATTAATCTAGTCATCCTGTGAGAAACAAAAGAAATGATCACGTCATTAACAAACAAACCTATCATCAGCCCAGTAGGAGGTGTGATCAAGAGAAGGAAGGACAAGTGTTGCCTTCATAATCTTAGCAACAGCAACCATATCACAAATCTACACAAGAATTTTCAATACATCAGACCACAATTGGTACAATGGAAAAACAACCAAAAGACACAATGAGAACAAACAAATAGCCAGACCCCAAATCTCATCTGGTTTAAGCCACCATTAGCGTTTATGATGATGTAACCATTTGTCTTTGCATCAAGCTCTGCCAAAAAAATGAAGGAATGGGTTGAGAGAAATAGAACTTCAGGTGCACATGCATACACGCTACAAGGTACAAAATGTTTAAAGTGTCATACTTTTGTGATTCTGCCGATCAATGCACTGTGTGAAATTCTCACTGTTGGGCTTGGACCAGATGCCTAAGAGCTGCATAGAATGGAAATTTCAGTAATGGGTACAATTATCAATAGTTTAAAAAAATCCCCTAACACTTGCTTTTCTGAGAACTAAAAAACTGAGACTTATTATGTATTAAAGTGCTCACGACGAAATTCAAGACTTACTTCAACCTTTCTGGTCTGGCCAGCAACCACATCTGATGCTACTTGTATAGTTCTCTCTATATCAGTTTCTGCCCTGCTGTATTCAGTTCTCTCTATATTCGTTTCTGCCTTGCTGTATTCATATCTTGGAGTGTCTTCTGAAATTATAGAAGCTCTCTCTTGTTGAGTGACAGAATGGGACAAAACCTAATGACAAATGCAAAAAAGAAACAGCCCCAGGATAAGGCACACCATTAAGCAGAAACAAATTCAAGAGCACAACTGATACACAGACAAAGAAACATGCGATATGAGGCAATAATGATGAACAAAAGATAAATCGTCAAGGATGGCTGGAAAATAATAAAGGAACTACTGGATATTGCATACAGCCCAATATGTGGAATCATTCTGCACATTCAAATCTTTTGCCTATCAAGTTTTGCACCTGCTAGGTACTATTATAAAAGAAGTAGAAACTTGATCTACGCACATGAAACGAAATATAAAACCAAGCAATTCGAGTTTACAAAAATTATTAACTATCTTAGAATCAGAAACCGATGGTTTATTGGGGAAATTTCACATTCCTAAACGCATTTACCAAATAAGGAAAAATCAAAATGGTTTTGCATTTTCCCACAAATGTCAGTCCATGCAATCTTTTATACTATCCCTGATCTAGCCAAGGAGCAACACTCTCACCATCTAAATTGCAATTTCCATGAAATAAAATTCACCATTGAAATTAAAGTATGTATGAACATAAACATGTACAAGAACAAAAATTGCACATGTAAAGTGACTGACCTGATTGGAGGAAGCACTTTCAAGGGCAGATCCAAACCACCCACTTACACAAATCCTGAAAACACCCAAAAACAAACACAACCCACAGAACACAAGGAACATCCAATGCCCCAACTTTTTCCTCTCCTTCAATCCCTTGAACTCCACCACCACAGATCCAATCCCAATCCCAATCCCAGTATTAGCCTTCCTCCTAAACACCCTCTGGCTAAACTCATTAGCCTCAGATCTTGGCGAGTTTATCTGCAACTCAATCTCATGATGATGGGTAGTAAAACTCACACTAGTACTCACACTACTACCATTATTACTACTGTTACTGTTGTTATTACTATTAGGGATGCTGCTGCTGGTGTTAATACTGCTGATGTTGTTGTTGTTGTTCTTGAAAGAATGGGCGCGGCGAGTCATGGGTCCGGAGAAACGAGGGCTGTTAAGGCGCTGATGAGATACTCCATCGCTCGTTGTGTTGTGATTGTTGTGCTGATGGTGAGAATGGTGACCCATCAAAATCAAACTCAAAAACCATAACCCATAAAAGAAAAACAGGAGGAGTAAAGACACGACAGATACGAAATTAATGGGTTTTCTCGAAGAATTCTTAGAATGGAATCTAAAGAATGAAAGAAAGACAAAAAAGAAGTTTGTGTTGAGGATCAGTTTGACGCAGAGGATGGTAATGGCGATATCGGATTGTGATTTTGCTTATATAGGATGTTAAAATAAATAATTAAATAAGTATTACTATCTTTTTTACGAATTACTCTGTTTGCTTTTAATTTTAATATTAATTAGTTGATTACTTGTCAAGTTTAACGACTTGGATGGTAATGGTAGTAGGAACTTATTTGTATTTTTTTATGTAGAAATTGAGGATAAAGTGCTGAGTTTAGTTAAAAGACCATTGGTATTGTTAGTGACTGATGACCGGTGGATATCCATGTTTACTTATTTTTCTTCTCAAATCAAATGGTTAGTGGTCAAAGTCACAATTGCATGCGATGCAAATAAACATATTAGAAACAATAACACCCACCAAGACTTTTTGACGCGTCTCCATCTAGACTTGAAAATGTGACATTGAAATATATTATTATATTAACACTTCATTAACATGTTAATTGTGTTTTAATGACGGCTAGTTTGTTTGCTAACAACACTTTGTCTGTTCTCTAATTAACATAATATGTATAAAAATTAACCCAACTTAATTTATACTAATGTCTGTTTATACCACGATTTTGGCCATTTGTTGCTTTGATATTGAACAAAACCTTCTTTGATGTGACTATTTTGACTCTTTCGTAGGTTGGTGTCCTTTAACTAGTTGTACCTTGTACTACATGAGTAGCTTCAAATAAAACTAATGATTGACAAGTTAATTAGCAAAATTATACTAATACTTTGGTCTTTTATGCTATTCTACCATAATTTAAGAATTAAATTCAAATTTAAAAAATAGAAAAAATTAATTTTTTAAAGTTCAATCATACTTAAACGATAATAGTATTACGGTAAAAAAATAGAGACGATATCGGAAAAAAAACTATAGTTGAGGAAAGTTGGTAGGGGGCTCCACTACAATATGCAGATATGCAGCTTGCGCCTTGCAGGCGCAGCCCACCAAAACTGACTGGTGGCTCGGAAAGACGAAATGGACCAGGTATCCGCAGCGACTTAGGATAAGTTTGTGTCGTTGGATGAGGGTATTAAAGTCATTGTACGAAAGATGGTGGACTTCCCGCTGACCAGCTCCTGTCCTGCGCGGTGGAAGAACAAAACAACTGTAAAGAAGCGTTTTTTGACTTTAGGATAAGGGCAGCGGAGAATGCGGCGTGGGAGGAGGGAGTGGTGGCTGCGAGAGCGGGACAAGGACGCTCCGGTGACGGAGAAGGTGGTGGTGGTGGTGGATGACGAGAAAGGTGGTGGTTGTGGAAGAAAGAAGATGGCGAGTGGTGGTTGCAAGTGACTCGCATTGGTTTGTCAGGTAAGAAATTAACATCACCAATTTGTTCCAATTCTAGATTGACTCTTTTTCTTAGGTTTTTTCCCTTCGTGATTGGGTAAATAAATTATTATTATTTTAAATAGGTGCATAAATGCTCATGAGACGTGGATGGCGGTGCAGTGGTGGTGGATGGTGTGATTAAAGGCGGGTCACATGGGAGAAATGCCACTTATTCATGCGACAAAAGGGTCCTCCGCCAGAGCCAAAAACCCCTAATCATCCCATTACTTATCTGATTATCTGTCAAAATAGGAACCCATCCCTAAAAAAAGAGACAAAAAAGTGATTAGGACTGTTAAGTGTTAACGATAGTATAATGTATGATCATCATTATAAATTATAATTGTCCTCACCAATAGTATTTGTCTACTGTCTACATTAATTATGCGATTAATTAGGACTTTTCATATGTTCTTTCTGTACTTTTTAATTTCTAATCAATTCGTATGCTCATCTTTTTATTTCAGTAACAACGTTTGGTTCTCGGAATTTAACACTCCTACATTTTTTAGAAAGTAATTCCTGAGTGTAATAAATGAGTAATTCCTAAAAAATACAATGATAATTAAATTCTAAAAATGTCAAAGAAATCATGTTATAATTGTCAAAGTATATCACTTTTTCTTATTTTACTGCCATATTTAGAGTTATAGGAACGTGACATTTCCCTAAATTTAGTATTTCAAAATGATATAATATTAAGAATCTAACTTTTCTTTTTTACTTTTTTTTTCTTCGTATTCCGACAATCAAACACCTATCGATTTTCGAATCTAAATACAATACCAATACAAATTTGCCTCCACCCTTCGACAAGTATCCGGTGGTAGTAGTGGATATACAACGCCAAGCCCCAAAGGCCCAAAAATTTCTGGCCTGCTGGCCCAAGCCCAGATATACTCAGGGTGCCGTAGCGCGTAAACACAAGATGGCGGGAATTACGAGCAGCGTCCAATGGAAGTTTTGTTCTCAAACCCTAGAAATAGCAAGTAAATGAACCGAAAAGGCGCCTAATCATTTCACTCCACTCCCACCATGCCTGTTCTTCGCTCTCGTGAAATCACCCCGCCCAACTCCCTTATCAAAGCCGGTTTGAAGCAGTCCACGCCGGAACCGGTGACTCCTGCCCGAACGCGCGAGCCATCCCTGCTTCCGACTTCACATTCTCTTAAATCGGTCCCCACTTCCGGCTCACCGGCGAGGAGACGGAGCGTCCGTCTCGCGTCCAAGTCACCTGCGGAGAATGATCCGATACATGATCAGGCTTCTACTGGGAGGCGCAAGAGGGTGAAAATGAGTGTTGTGGAGAGTGAAGAGCACGTGATTGATGGAAGTTCTAAACGAGAAATTGACGGTGATGAGAAGTTGAGAGAGGGTGCGGTTTTGCCGTCGAAAAATGGGGAGAGTGTTGGCAAGAGGAAGATGGGATGTAACGGTGTTGTCAGGAATGACGTTAAAAGGGCGTCTACAGGCAGAGGAAGACGGGGTAAAAAGAAGGCGGTTGTGAAGAGGGAAGGCGAGGAAGGAGAGGAGATGAAGGGAGAGATGGAAGGTGAGGTTGATAAGAAAGAGCAGGATATTGAGGAAATTGTTGATGAGGTTGATGGTATGTCGCTGGCAAGAAGGAGGTATAGCAGGGAGGAGAAGGGAAAAGGGAAAATGGATGGCGAGGATGTTATGCATTCGGTAAAAGTGGAATTGGCTTCTGTTCATGATGATTTAGATGTTAGTTTTGTGCGGGAAGTGAAGGGTGAGGATCTGGCTGATAGTGTTAGCAGGGATGATACGGAGAAGCAGAAAATGTACAGTAAGGATATGAGCGATTCAGTTGAAGCGAAATTGGGATCCGTTCATAATGATTTAGTTGATAGTTTAGCACCAGAAGTGGTGAGTAGGAATGTGATTAGAACTGGTAACAAGAAAGTGGTTGAATCACGAATGGAGCAGTTTCGTGATATAGCCAGGCAAAATGCAGCACGGTTCGCTCATTTTGAAGTTGAAGAGGAGCCAGAGGAGGAAGGCTTGGCGGGTGGCGTTGAAGCAGGAATGCCAGCTGTGGAAGAGGAGGAGAAGGTTGAGGACTGGCCTGGTCCATTTTCCACTGGCATGAAGATTATTAGGGATAGGATGAATAAGCTCAATGCACCGCATGGGTCAGCAAATTCAGAAAAGGCAAAGGCTGTACCAATCGTGTGGGTTCCGGGAATCAACAAGGGTAATGATCGCACGAACAAATTTCCTACTTCACTTCAGGAGCTGTCCCTGAGGGTTCTTGTGAAGAATGCAGATGCAATTACTTCCCTGCAGATTGTGCCCGATGTGTTGAAGCATAGGATGTGTGAGTTGCTTTGTGACTCTCGGAGGATGAGTAGTCATATTTTGGGGCTTCTTGTTGGTAGATCTCCTACAGAAATTCGTGTTAGGGACTGTTCGTGGCTGTCAGAGGAGGATTTCACTAAATGTTTTGAGGGATGTGACACCGGAAATTTAACAGTATGTTAATATGAAAGCTTCCATTTTATTGATGAATTTTATATCAAAGTTAAAGTTTTATCATTCTGCTAGTGTCTTTTGCTAAAATGCATTTAACACTTGAAATTGTTTGAGACCAATACCATATGATTATGCCCATCTGCTCCAATATGAATTTGTGCATCTGATCTTATATTGTACACATGTATTCATTGGAAATTGTCAGTTTAGGTGCATCAACAATTATAATTTAATATCCAAAAACTTGTGCAAGCACCTATTATTTGTTATTACTTTGTGGAATATAATCACTACATCCTTGATCACTAGGCTGGCTTTGTTGATAAGTTGGTGAACAGTTGTTTGCAACATGTGTCTTATACCACTTTTGTTCATGAATTATATGGTTCATCAACCTTTATTTCTTTGCACACAGAAAATCTCTTGGTTTCCTTTTGTTTCTAGTGATAAAATTTTGGAGTATCTGAGTTTCATTATTTTGTGAAATCAGGTCCTACAACTTGACCAATGTGGACGCTGCATGGCAGATTATGTTTTACTTGCTACCTTAGCTCGGTCATCTGGTAGCTTGCCCGCACTGACCACTTTATCCTTGTGTGGTGCATGTCGGTTTTCTGATATTGGTCTCCGTTCACTTGTTTCTTCCACCCCTGCTCTTCGATCTATAAATCTCAGCCAGTGTTCCCTTCTTACCTCCACCAGTATTGATATTTTAGCAGATTCACTGGGATCAGTTCTGCGAGAGCTATACCTTGATGATTGCCAAAGCATTGATGCCATGCTCATTCTGCCAGCTCTGAAGAAGCTAAAAGTTTTGGAAATACTATCATTGTCTAGGCTACAATCTGTATCCGATGTTTTCATGAAGGAATTTATTGTTGCTCAAGGTCATAATATGAAGGAGCTTCTGTTAACTGATTGTGTGTAAGTTCCCTTGGTCGCAATGCATGTAACGTAGTTCGGTTCAATTGGTCTATGAATGATATACTCTGTTGCTAATTCCAAGTTTTGTACGCCTGTGTTTCCAATTTGGTGCAGGAAACTGACCGATTCTTCCGTTAAAGTCATAGCTGATGCCTGTTGTAACTTATGTACACTTGACCTTGTTAACTTACGGAAATTGACTGATTCTTCCCTGGGATACCTTGCAAATGGTTGTCGTGAAATTCACACCTTAAAACTTTGTCGCAATCCATTCAGGTTTTGCTGTACTCTTGTTTCTGCATTTACACTGGTGCATATCAAGATGGATGCTCCTGGGCTCTTGTGCAGTTTCTAAATGTCTAAGGTCTGCTTCTTTCTGCCTTCTCTTCTGCAGTGATGAAGCTATTGCTGCATTTGTGGAAACTTCTGGAGAGCTCTTAAAAGAACTTTCTTTGAATAATGTTAAGCAGGTACTTGAGTGATCTTTGTTTCCAGGATATTTCTTTTCCTTATATTCACTCATTCATCTATATCGTACATTTTCGTTATGGCTGGATGTTTACAAGAATTTTGCCCTTTTCTCTGTTTCTTCTTGCAGCATGTGAACCTAGTTGTTAAATCACATCATTCCACATTCTGATCTGACCCGTTTATTTTCAGGTTGGAAACTGTACAGCCTTGTCTCTTGCCAGGCGTTGCAGAAAATTGCTAACTTTGGACTTATCTTGGTGCCGTAATTTGACCGATGAGGCATTCGGTTCAATAGTGGATGGCTGTCCATCTTTGCGGGTGCTTAAGCTTTTCGGATGCTCTCAGGTAAAAAATACAACCCTTTGCGACAAATCTCTAATTCGAAGTACAAGTTGTAGATTCTAAATCCATATGTTGTCCCTGCACTCTCTGCAGATCACAAGGAAATTCCTAGATGGTCACTCAAATCCAGGAGTACAAATCATCGGTTCGAAGATGTCTAATCTATTGGAGTATGTCAGATTACCTGAAGAATAGGATTCCAGTGTCTTATTCCTCATCTTTTGTAAATCTGAACTAAAGAATAGGACTCACTAATGTATGTCCAAGCTCTTAGGGTAGCACGTCGTTGTCCCCTGATCTAATGTATTATTGGTAAATTGGTAATTATGTTTCTACACGCATTTTAGTCCAACCATTTGATTGCGCAACCAACAGGGCCGTCAGATATGATTTTTTTTTTATAGAAATAGAAAAACTAACATAACAAACATATTAGTAAATAAGACAATCAAACCATACTGGATTAATAATAGTTATAAAGATTAAGAATTAAATATAGTTTTAATAGTTATAGAAACTAAGAATTTTAAGGTCAGAACATAGATAAAGTTAAGCCTAGCCAAGAGGAGGTCTTGCTATTTTCGGACGGTGTTACAGAAGCCAAAAACTTGGTCGGAAGGTATTCTCAAATTAGCTCATTAATTTGCCTCTGCAATCCATCTTACAAATATTTGTATTTTTGTTTGTGCCACGTTTGTTTCCTTTCTAAGCATGATACATATTCTTGAATCACTGCAGCAAATTAAAGAAACTGGACGCAAGAAAAGGGAATGCAGGGAAGACAGACGAGGAGGACGAAATGGAAAAGTACTTACGTATCAGTGATGAGAAGTTCAAGCAGATAAAAACTGAGACCAGTTGATCGTCGATGGAAGTATGCCTTGCTCATAATGCAGAGGACTTCATGTAACGAATAATTATTTTAGCAAGTTTAGTCTCTGATTCTGTACTACCAAATTACTAATTATATTTCCACTACAGTAACAGGGTGCAAGTTCTAAACCCAAATGAATGAAGTATCATGTCAAGGGCCATGGAAAACTTATTTTCACATGCATAACCAATTTTTTTTTGGGCCCAAAGGGAATGGCCTTCCCGGTTATGATAGCTCCATTATCAAAATTCTAACTGGAAAACTTGAGAACTCGATTAAATGTGAATAAGTACCTTATTGATGTTCGTGCATGAACAAATAATTAGTGTACCTTCCTCATAAAAAGAGGCAAGTGAAAATAGCACTGAACTCTTATCAGCAAAGAAACATGTGGGTGCCAAAAACCCTCTGACCATCAGGACAGGAGCACATTTCTTTCCAGACGAATGCAAATGAAAAAGTTCACAATACAAATCTACACGTAACTGAGGTTTTGAAAAGATTAGTTGCATCAACACTTGAGCAGCTGAGCTGTGCAGTATGGCTATCTCGTGTGATGCCTACCTACCAGTTTCGTATTCGAGCAAACATCTCACTGTATGCTACAATTTTTCTGTGCAAACCTATTAGTTTTACCGAATAATTTGGTGCGGGAGCAAAAGACTTATGGCTTGCAACAAAGTAGGTAAAGCTGCTCTTCTGATAATTGAGGAGTTGCCACTTCAACAATCTGATATAAAACATTTAAGCTGTGTAAGCTTTTGTGGCTTTGAAAATAAGGGTAAATTGATGAGTTGCTGCTATATTACCTCAAAGCCCATCTTCTGGTACAAATCCTGAGCAGGTTTGTTGTTCCTATGCACATGCACATATACATTTTCTAGACCTGCAACCAAAGGAATGGACTTGGAAAGAAAATCCATGGCATTTCACATAATCTTGCACAAGTTCAGAGTTTTGAAAAGGGGGTTAGCATGAATCATCATCTACCATTGAATTTAACCATTGCGATAGCAAACTGCAGCATATTGCTAGCAACCCCTACGCGTCGTGCTGGTTTGGTTACACACAAGTTTGCAACATAACCATATCTATTTGGGCCTGTCCCGTCAATGTTGCAAAAGGGAGGAGGGGCCTTCACCTGTTCCTGTGAGAGGAATCAATTCCACAGCTACATTAACAATACTATTTGATCAGATTGATAAACAAATGAGGAACTTCTGAAAACGAAAGAGACTGCATCATACCCCTGGAAAGGTCTCTCCATGTAACAAGCATCGGATGCTCAGGTCAAGAGTTCCAACTACACTTTTCAGTGCTGTACATTTTACATTTTTTTCTTCCTTTCTTACCTGATATTATAGTTTCACATGTAAGTACTTTATTGATATCTTCACCAAAAATAGTTCGATCACTTTTTGCTTTTTTTTCTCTCCTCTTTTCCCCCAAAAGAATAAGAAATGTAAGTTCATGTGAGACCATACTGTGACAATGCATCTACATTGTTGTCCATGTACACTTGTCCTTCGCCTTTTTATAGCATGAAACTCCTGCGAAACAAGACCTACTAATAAGTTTACCTAACAACATCCATTAATGAGTAACTAAAAACGAACACCACCCATTTCCTACCTGCTCTGCAAATTTCCTTTTGTAGTTCTCAACATATCTGTGTTAATCAAGGATAACTTGAATCAGTAATGCCTATCTCTTCTATTTACAGGCATTGGAAAACTTACCGACCAATTTGAGGCCTTAAAAGGAATCTTACCATCATATTCAATCGATCTCATTTGAGAGCTAAAATCTTAAAAATTGAAAATGACTATGGGAACAAACTCTAGGACAATATATATCCATTTTCAATCACATTAACCTATCAATTATGGATATAGGTATACAATGCAGCCTGCCCTTGCAAAACACACAGTTTTTTTCTGGCAAATGGCTATTACATTTCATAGTCAGAGCACAACTAATTCTAGCCACACAAAAAAAAGGGAACTTATTGTACACCAGCAGACCTAACATATGTGAGAAAAATTACGCACCTTTCAGCCATTCGATCCTCCCAATGACTTTCTGCTCGCAGCCATGCTGCTGCCTGCCACAAAATAAAAAGAGCCACCATAACAAATGAGAAGACAAGAAAACTGAAGCAAAGCAACACCAAATGGAGACCAACAAACGTGCGAAAATGGAAGAAGCCAATGATAATAACAAATCTTTTTTCCCACAAACTTAATCCCTCAATTATAAAAAGTTTCTACGGATAATGCATATAGAATCCGGATGAATAAACGCTAAAAGCGACACAAACCCGCATAGAATTGAACAGAAACACCAATGGTTCTAGTTAAATTATCCAAGAAGTGACCAAATACATACCCAGTATTCTTCATCAATCATAGCCTCTCGTGCCACAAATTGCCCAAAGTCAAACTTATTCTCATTAGCCATCTCCATTTCAGGTAATTGCAGGCGGTCAAATTGCAGATCAGGTAATCTTTGCGAGTGAAGTTCAGGGTTTGAAGGAGTTGGAACCTGTACGGATAGCTCCTCCTTCATCCTTGTACTTTTTTCAGATGACCCAGAATCCATAGCCCTGAGTAACCGAATAAAGATAGGAGATTTATGATTTCTTGCAATCAAATGTATTCAATTTAAACATAAAGATGGTTTCTTTAATTGCTAGAAGAAACTTACATTGCCAAAGAAGCCCCCATTCTGCTGAATTTGTGTTTTTGGGTCTTGAACCCATCATGAGGAAAACTCAAGAATTCAGGTATGTGAAAAGAAATGGTTGACATGATGAGAGCTTGGGATTCTCAAGACTAACAGAAAAAATGAGGTGACAAACAAGAGGCTATGGTGAGACTAGAGAGAGAAGGGGGAAGAGGAAAGTGGAAGGTGGAAGGTGGAAGGAGGCGGGTGGGGTCTGATTATTCCATGGCAGGTGTTTGAGAGGGGAAATGAAACTTCCTGCTTCTCTATTTATAAGACGGTAGTGGATAAGACAAATAAGGGTTTCAAGTAAGTTTGGGTCCTTGTTTGAAAATGGCTGAGAATGGAAAATAAATAAATAAAGGAGAAGAGAGAGTTGGAGAGGCAGAGAGAGTGTTGTTTGTGTTGTGGGCGGCCTGTATAAAAAATGGTGGTGTGGTGTAGGATTTTACTTTTTATGTAAAAAGAAAGCAACAAAGTTATAAAAATTGGATTTTGAAAATGGTGATGTGGGTTAATCTTTGTTTTTTTAAAGGTTAAAGTTTCATTTAAAATTTCTAGTAAAAGAAATGAATTTGATTTGGATTACAGGTTTAAATCTTGCACTAATTAAATTGATTTTGTTGTTTTTAGTTACTCCTTTGAAAGGACCATGTTGTTTTTGTTTACAAGAATTAAAATTTCAAAGGAAAGGGGGAAGTGAAACGACATGGTAGAAACTAATAGTAATGAGTTTTAAATTTTTTGTGAGATTATTAGGTACACTCGTTACAGATAATATTAAAATTTTATCTATTTAAAGTAAAATTTTGCATTTTATTTATTATTTTAAAGTTAAAAATGAGTATAAATTACTACTCTCTCCGTCCCATATTAATTGTCCACTTTCACTGTTCATGTACGCGTTCGAAAAGGCCGGATGACGCACTATTTGACCTAAAAAACTTTCGAATTTTTTCTCGAATGTAGGTTAAGGATTAACGTACGTTCGAAAAAAAATAAGAATTTTTTTGGAATCAAATAATGAGTCATTCGATTTTCTCGAAATACGTACACGAACAATAAAGTGACAGTTAATATGGGACGGAGAGAGTATCAATTAATAAATGGAGAACACCTAATAATTTATCGTTTTTTGTTAGGTATGATGGGACAAATTGATATGGAGTATGGAGCACACAGATCTTGGTATGGGAAACCAGAATCGACTCTTGTGTTTCTGGATTTTATTGTCACTTGTCAGACTTACATATGGATCGGATCCTTGCCACTCTGCTATTAATTGAAATATATTATTTTTATTTTGAATTGATATAAATTATTTAAACTGTAAATCGTTATGAATTGATATTGTAATAATTTTAGTTTTATAAACACCGGCAGCTAAAACCATTATGAACTACTCCCTCCGTCCCCCAATAAATGTCGTTTTAGTTTTTACTTTTACTGTTTCGGTACGTATCTTAAAACGGCCGGTAGACTCACTATTTGAGACAATTTTGCCCCTATTTTTTTCGGGGAAGTACGTTAAAGATTAACGTACGTTCACAAAAAATTTCGGCTTTTTTTGGGATCAAATAGTGCCTCATCCGGCCTTCTCGATATGCGTTTCCTACTGAATATTGGGATGCGAGGAAGACAAGTATTGAGGGACAGAGAGAGTAATTTATTTGATCTCCAATTTGAGCCATTAATTTACAGTTCTTATCTATATATATATTTTTCTTTCAAAAGTTGTTATCTATGTTAAGAAACAACAATCCGCATCGGAATAGGAGTGTTAGAATAAAACTTATTAAAAAATTAAATAGGAGAGAGAAGCTAGGAGAGAAGTTTGGATCACCAAATCACCAGAAATGCAATGACTAATAAGATATTCAAACTGAAGAAATGAAAATACAAAATCGGTAAAAGCATAGAGAAATGGCCACCACAATAGTGACCCAAAAACCCAACCTACACAAAATCATAACATCAAGAATTACCAAATAGCCATCAAACATCATCAGTTTTGCCCCATTGTCCATATTTTTGCTTCATCTTCTCATCAAACTCTTTATTTTTAATCTCAGCAAGTTTAGCAGCATTAGCCATGGATTCTTCTTGCACTCTTGCAAGCCTACTCCTCCTCTTCTTTGCGGTCGCGTCTCTTTCGGCTTCCAACCCTTCATACTCCCTAACCCAACAACCATGCACAACAATGCTCAACACCAAAACCACAACTTGCATCATCAACATTGCCATCAACACCCCACATTCCAATCTCACCAACAGTTTCACCTCTCTCGGGTCGCGTCCAGATTTGAGCAGGGAAATGCTTGCTTTCTCTTTAGTGAACAAGGTGAGAATGCCGAGCAGCTGGCCGAGTAAGGCGGCGAGGAGGAGAGAGACATGGGTTGTGAAGCAGAAGCGAGTGATGAGGTAGGTATAGAATCCCATGAAGGAGGACAGGATGGAGATGGAAGAAACCATGAGGAATGCCAGACCGAATGAGGTCGGTGGGGTTTTGAGGAGAACTATGGGAGGAAGAGATGCTAAGGAGAGGATGAAGAGTGTGAAATTCAGACATGAGAGGAGAATGTTTGGGAAAGAACATGACTTTCTTAGGTTGGAGGAAGCCATTGTTGTTACTGTAATGTATTTCTTGGCTGTTGTTTTTTTTTGAATTTTTAAGGTTGGAGGTGTGGAAATTATAGGTGGTGGAGGTAGGGATTTGGCCGTTGTAAGGGTAATTAAACAATGTAACGGCTAGGATGGAGAAAGAGGGCCCCCACGATTGGTAACTCCAATGATAGCATTCATCCTCCCTCTCGTGTGATTTTAAGTTCAAAACTTTAGGTTGTGTTTGGATTTTCAAGATGTGCCCATGACCAGTTCTGCCCAAAAAAACAAAAAAGGTCCTCACTCGTTCAAATCAAACATCAAGACTGCTAATTTATGCCCATATTCTCCAAGAAAGCTTTGTTCACCACTAAGTCCATCAAATCAATGCATGTTAAACTCATGTTCAAAGCAGAAACTGCCATTCCTGCGAAAAAATCGTTGAAACAGCTATATTTTTCAATTCATGCATGATGCATCTCAAGCATCCCAAACATAGGTCAATGATTCAAGTATTGAAGAAACAAAGCGGAATATACTCAATATTAAATCTCTATACAACCAGTTTCTTTCCGATTTCACTTGTGCTAAGCATTTCAAATTGCTGTCATTTCTCCAGCCAGTCCTGTTGAATAAAAAGTTGCGTAATCAAAATGATAAAATTTTAATGGAATTGGGTGAAAAATTGGAACGTACGAAAAATATGAAATCCCAAAAATCAAGCAAGCGAAGTAAGATGTGTAAGTTTGCTTCTAAAAGGATCACAGTACAACAGGTCTAGTCAAATCCTATTTTGCTCACATCACTAGAAAGTAACAAGTAGAGTAATCTTTCTCTGCTTCAAAAACGCTATAAACAACACGATGCCATAAGAATTCACAAAGCAATTAACCAATTCACATAAATAGAAAAGGGATAAGTATGAATACCTTTTTAAACTAGGACCAATCAAGATGCATGGATCAGAATGGCCTCAACTCTATCTAGTGATGCTTCCAGCTTTCCAGTGCTCATGTTGAACAATGGCTCACCAGTTCCCAATTCCCTGCACAAAGATTCATCCATAGCAACAGAATTAATAACAAGCAAAGAAAATACTACTTTGCATGATCGTATGTAGCACAAAGCAACCATTTTATCAAGCCTAACTATTAGGTACTCGCAAGCACTTGCTTATCTCAACAACAAAAAAAGGTACCAGCAAGCATGCCAATACTAATTATGAAGATGGATATTGTAGGCCTAACAGCATATAGCATCAGAGAATATTATAATTCAAACTTATAACTCATGCTTCCTTGAGGTTATAATTTATATATGATCCACAAACTTGCCCAGTAACTTCCGGAAGAACAAAATCTGCTCTCCATCCAAACCGCATATCCATGCCAGGGCACAATCCAAGTGTTGTCTTATTGCGAATCCTAGAAATTCCAACTCCACCAAAACATGTAGTAACCTTCCATTTCCAACCAGTAGCATTCAACTGAAAATTATGGTCTATGCCAACCTGCAATTAAAAGGATAATGTATCTGATTACTACTAAACAGCACAGAACTGAATTCAACAACCAATCACACATAAGAACCACAGACTACATATCATTAATCACAACAAGAATTAGACCTGCAAGTTTAGGTATTTGGTTACTGGGATCTTCTTTGAAATAATGCGTATATCCTGACGTATAGGCTCATACATGAACTTCCATCTGCGATCAGGAGACAAAGGCTTCAGAACAAGCTTTGCTTGTAATTCGTTGATTGGAGCATTGTAGATCTGAATCAAATAAAAAGCAATGATGTACATATAGGTTAGAAATGTCTATCCATGGAAATAAGAAAAGAAAACAACAAAACATCTATAGGGTTTCACCATGTGCCCCATATAGACCTCATGTACTCATGTTCATACAACCAAAAAGTCTATGTAATATGCACATATGTATTGTTGAAGCATATTGCAGAAGCACTTCTAGGATTGATTACTCATTCAATGGTTGGCATGCAGTAACATTTAGTTGTTGAAACTTGAAAGAAGTACATATCAGGTGAAACAGTTAAACAATGCCCTATTCCTTTTTCAAGGAAATCTGTTTGGCATCCCTAAGCAAGTAGAAAACAGGACGTTATATATTTCCACATTCAACCCATACTGTCGAGCGACATTACTATTCACAGAAGCGTAAAGCCACATCAACTAATTGTGTAAGAGAATGTAGTGGCATGCAATCCAGTAACACAACTATTTCCCAATTGGATCCATTACTCACTCTTGACTGCATGTCACCCAGAATACATGTAAACTATGCATGCCCCGATGCAATACAAGTAAATTTACAAGATATAGGATGTGCAAACCATGCAAGCCATGCTAAATTGGCCAGAGTGAGAGATATAATGGATGAAACATATGCATGACTTACAGATTTGCATATTAGGTCACGATGGATAACAAAACATCTGCAATATAACCAGATTGCAAACAGAGCAATCACCATGTTGCATATCCTCACATTCTACCATCTTTCAATCATAAACAAACAACAGAACCCGTGCACCTTATCAGTAAAGTGATTAAGAACATAATAAGCATTACCAAAATTCCATCCAACTTACACCCCATATTATATCACCTCTTATTTACCACACGTGACACATGTAGGCATGCCTAATAACAAACCATCGATATCCATGCCAACACATGGTAAACTAAAACGAAGAGATCATTAGACATTCACATAAAGTAGCCATCTAAGTAACATGTAAAACGATTCCACATAGTAGAGGCTAAAAAGAACATGCCTCTAAATTAACGCCAACTCGAAGCCCTTCAATTTCCTTTCTAAACTTAAGAAACAACTCAGATGGTATCAAATTAATGCTGTAAAGATCTTCCCAAGAAGTGGGTTCCTCTCCATTTTGACCAGGCTCCATTTGTTCAGCAATCCAATCCCACAAATTTAACAAAAACAAGCAAAAGCCTTAGCTTTACAGAGCACCTATATGTCATATGTGCTACATTTTGATTCAATAACACACCAATAATAACCCATACCTGTAATAAACTAGCTTGAATTCGATTCTCGGTGTCAACGCATATGCAAAAGCAATGAACTTTCGTTTACCACTGGAGATAAAACGCAAAAAGTTTGCATCTTTTAGTATATAAAAGCTTACAACATATAATGACTAAACAGTACTATTACCTGATCACTAACAAAGTATATTGATTAATGACTCTTTACGTACTTATGAATTCTGTGAACGGGTGATTGTGTTGCTATTGCAGAAGAGGATGGGGCGATTAAGTGGAGTGTGTGACTTGGTGAAGGCTCCAAAGAGGGAGCGCTGGTGTAAGACAAAAACAGATAAAAGTAGACTACCTTTTGGGCTTTAAATCAATAACATCTTTATGGGCTTTTCCATCATATTAGTCGATCCATAGTCCATTGTCTTCGAGCAAGGCCCCAAGTGACATGTGTAATGTTTTCCGAATTCCAATATTTTATCATATTTACAACTTGTAGCTTCCTAGTAATTTAAAAAAATAAATCAGTAGATTAAAATCTCATGTTTGAATCACACCCTTAAAATTTCTATAATTTTTTCCTCTAAAAAATCTTTTTACTAGTAATTTTTTTTTTTATCTATTAAGATATATTATTATTATTATTAACTTGTTATTCTTAATTACTTTCATGACAACACAAAGATTATAGCACAATTAGTTAGTGCACGTTCATTTTAAGAGGTAAATTATAGGTTCGATTTCTACTTGTATCATAATAATAAATAATATCCAATTTAATTTCTCCCATGCCAAGTATGGTGCTTCTACCTACCTCTTTATTTCCTTTTCCTATTTATTTTATAGAGAGTAACTTTTAGGCTGTATTTCACAACGGAATTAATTTTGTTTGGAATTATTTCTGTTTTCCAAAATTTTCCATCTGGATTTATTTCCAGAATTATTTCTGTTTTTCAAAATTCTGTTTCACAACTACATTACGTTTTCTATTTTCCAGCTTTCATTTTTCAATCTTAAAAAACTCGAAATCGTATTCACCTAACAACTATTTTTTACTTTTTTGAAAAAAAAACTACTACTATTGTTAAATCAATTTTATTTTAATTAAAAAACAATGCTAATGTTATTTTTTTTGTTAAGATTAATAAACTAAATAGTAGTCCATTTTAAGTTTATTAAAAATCAAATATAAGTATGGTAAACATATTCATGTTTAAATTTAAAAGCACAACCCATTTAGGGGTTGTTTAATTTTTAGAAAATTTTTGAAAATTTGTTCAAAATCTATTTACAGCAACATTTTTCCAAATGGAAAATTTTTCAGTTCTCCAATTACTATTCAGTTTTGGAAATAATTCCAAAATTAATACTACAAATACTCAAACTTTTGGAAACACCATATTTAATGTTTTCCAATTTTTCCTTCACTTTATTTGCAAAGTGGGGTCTACAGATCAACTTTACTCTCTCTCATTTTTTTTAATTTTTCTTTCATACAAAAACTCAATCTTCTTACTTAATGTTTTGAATAAATTAAATTAAAAGTTACAAAAATATAATCTTAAAATAATTATATATTTACTTTTCTTATTTTTCTTAATATTTTATAAATGAATTTTAAACTAATTTAGAATTAATTTAGAAATTTTTTCATTCCCGCCGAAAACACTGCCTTCAAATTAATATTTAAAAAATGGAAGACAACGGCATGCGGAATGGGATTGGTTTTCCAAATAAATTTGTTTGGAATTAATTCCATTTGGAGAAAAATATTGTTGTGCAAGAGATTTAGGAAATATTTTCAGTTTTAAAAGAGATTTAGGAAATATTTCCAGTTTTAAATTTTTTTCAGAAAATTCTCCATAAGTATACGTAACCTTATCTTTTTTATACCAAACCCTACAACACCCAAACATCATCTACTTCCCTCAACCATCACTGCCTCCTGTTAGCCAAAGGGCAACTTATTCTTGTTTTGATGATTTTAGACACACAAACTAATTAATAATACTAATGCAATTTGAAGTTAAAGTGTATAGTTTGTGATCGAACGAAAAAGAGGCAACAAATCAAGATATCACAAGCTAGAAGATCAAGTGTACATTAGGACTTTAATCATGTAAGTATGATTCTAATTAGCACTTGATTTATGTTCAAGATACCTCAAAGAAAGTTTTCAAAAAGGTTTTGTACGAAAACAAGTTTTAAATCTCGAGTTATGGGACGTTTTGTTCCCGGCGGCATACCGCCAGGAATGGGTTGTGTCTGGCGGCATACCGCCAGACATGGGAATTTTAATTCCCTCCGAAGCGAAGCTAGCGGCATGCCGCCCCAGCTCCTTCGTTTCTGGCGGCATGCCGCCAGAGCCCAGGAAGACGCGCCAACAGCTATTTTCTCCACTTCCAACGGCTAGTTTTGACCCCATACTCCCTTGTCCGAACCTCTACTCTTTCTACACTATATATACTCATCCTAGATGAGTCTATTGATAACAAGGAACAACAAGAAAGCTCATACAAATATCAAAACACAAAATCTCTTTTGCAAACCCAAAGATTCAAACATTCTCTTTTATGCAAGTTTCTCTTCAAGGATTTCAAATATTCTTGCATACATTTCTGGGTTTCTTTGGCTTTCTTCTTAAGGTAACTTTGAGGTATTCTTGTTCATTTATTGGTGTTGATTATTGAATCATACATAGTTTATTTGTACACCAATTTGTGTTGCCATTTAACAAATCTCTTGTCAAGTAATCTTGATTGTAATAGGTTGTGATTGAGCCCGGAAAAATCACAGTGTAAGGTTTATTGGTTGAGCCCGCAAAAACCAAGGTGAAAGGTTTATTGGTTGAGCCCGGAAAAACCAAGGTGTAAGGTTTGAGTTGAACCCGTAAAAACTCAAGGTAAATAACGAAGTGTTCGTTGTTAGAAAATCCTAAGAGGATGACTCTTAGGTAGTGGAGTACAATTCATTGAGGAATTGGAACCACTATATATCCTTGTGTTTTTACATTCTATTTCCGCACTCATATTCCTTACATTTTGTGTTAGAATTTTATTTGCCTATTCACCCCCCCTCTAGGCCGTTTATCACCTCCGGCCACTACAAGCAACGCCGGCGACCAAAACATATCATAAATGACCAGATTCCGACCAAAACACTAAACCCAACACCAAAAAAGAAACAGATTCGGTCAAAACTACAAGATGAAAGAGTTTGTTTTTTTGAGTTTGGATCGGGTACAAACAATCAGGTTACCACCACACGGAACCGGCACTCCAGCCGCCGGCACCCACATCTCGGGACCTCCGCCGCAAGACCGCTCACCGGCGAGATCCAGGCGGCCAAAACCACTACCGGCCACCACGGCTCAGCCGCACAAGCGGCACAACGACTAAGCTCAGAAAGAGTTTAATTAAATAATCACCAACCTGTGATACCACCAACCTAGTCTTGCACATCCTACTCCAAATCCCATTTTGCACAGTACATCTGGTGGAAGGGGGAAGCGGAAGGGATCGTGAGAGGCGAGTTCAAACTCGTCCGAATCTTGGATGACGATGTTTTGCCAGTGGTGATAACCACCCCCAACTAATTAGGTACTCCCTCCGTTTTAATTTATTTGTCGCCGACAACCAAATCACAGAGTTTAAGAATTTTGCAGACTGAGTCAGTGACGTTTGCCACGTGTCGAAAAATCGTTCGTTCTTCATCCTTTTTTCTCTCTTTCCTTTCTTTCTTTCTCTCTTTTCTTTCTTTCTCCCTCTTTCCCGAAAAATACTCCCTCTAGCATCGTTTCCCATTCTCACCGCCGGCACAAAAAGGAGCGCAAGGACGAGACGAGCAAAACCCAGGTCCGACGGTACCCCAAAAGCGGAAGAAGCCGTCGCCGCTCCGGCCACGCGCCGGCGCGTCCGGCGTCCGTTCCGTCCGCCACCACTTGCGTTCTGCTCGTCTCGTCATTTCCGGCACGAATATATGGTCACCTTCGTGATAATGTCGTCCAAACGTGTTTTATTGTCCGTTTAAAATCGGAGAAGGAAAGATGAAAGGACTGAAATTTTTCTGACACCACCTCTTCCGTGTCAGCCGCACAATTCAAATTTGGTCCTCCCAAATTTTTCGTTTCCCTTTTTGCCCTGTATGACGCGTAGCTCAGCATGAAAACGACGGGTCGTTTGAGGGCATTTTTGTCAGAACACCAAGAAAGTGGGCAAAATTGTCAAGAGCGTCAATTAAAAAAAAACAACGTTTTTGGGCTAAAACGTCAAGTATAAAAAAACGGAGGGAGTATACGGTACCACTGAGATTAAATTGATTGTACTCCCTCCGTTTTTTTATACTTGACGTTTTAGTCCAAAAATGTTGTTTTTTTTTAATTGACGCTCTTGACAATTGTGCCCACTTTCTTGGTGTTCTGACAAAAATGCCCTCAAATGACCCGTCGTTTTCATGCTGAGCTACGCGTCATACAGGGCAAAAAGGGAAACGAAAAATTTGGGAGGACCAAATTTGAATTGTGCGGCTGACACGGAAGAGGTGGTGTCAGAAAAATTTCAGTCCTTTCATCTTTCCTTCTCCGATTTTAAACGGACAATAAAACACGTTTGGACGACATTATCACGAAGGTGACCATATATTCGTGCCGGAAATGACGAGACGAGCAGAACGCAAGTGGTGGCGGACGGAACGGACGCCGGACGCGCCGGCGCGTGGCCGGAGCGGCAACGACTTCTTCCGCTTTTGGCGGCGCGTCCAGCCTCTGAATGGTACCGTCGGACCTGGGTTTTGCTCGTCTCGTCCTTGCGCTCCTTTTTGTGCCGACGGTGAGAATGGGAAACGATGCTAGAGGGAGTATTTTTCCGGAAAGAGGGAGAAAGAAAGAAAAGAGAGAAAGAAAGAAAGGAAAGAGAGAAAAAAGGATGAAGAACGAACGATTTTTCGACACGTGGCAAACGTCACTAACTCAGTCTGCAAAATTCTTAAACTCTGTGATTTGGTTGTCGGCGACAAATAAATTAAAACGGAGGGAGTACAAAAAATGGAATTAAATACGAATAAAATATGATGCAGGTTATACAAAATCGTACAAAAATTAAAATACAAATACAGTACAAATTTAAGGGCAAGTAAGTAACTTGCGTTAAAATACTGGAAAGTTCAGAAGGTAGAGGCGAAGTGTGTGGAAAAAGGTTAATGCAGGGAAAGCAATCTAGTTCATACCTTACAACATCAATAACAATATTAATATATTATTTATAATATAATTTAAACATAAAAATTTATTAATCCTATTTTTATAAACATTATTAAAAAAATTATATTATACCAAAAATTTGTATGAAATATTTTTACTTTGAAAAATTTGTTTTGTATGAAATATTTTTGTACATAAATATTATATTTTAACATTTCTAAATAAATTATGCATGTATAATGTCACGTGCCAAAATAACCTAGTACTTATAAAAGTATGTATGACCCATTTTCACATTCAGTTCAAATTAGTTAGTACAACTTTATTAGTTAATAATTTGAGCATTATTCTTTTTTTTATTACCCTAAAGTCACCTGACAAAAAAAACCATAGTGATTTTTTAATTGATATCTTTCATATATTACTCCATAAAAAAAAGTATACTTAATGATTCTCGTTAATCCACAAGAATTTAGCTCACATGGATGACAATAGATGAATAGAGTCAGACCATTTACAACGGCTAAATCACCAGAACTTGTGTCTTTTGGCGGTCGGTTCCTCATCAGAGGTATCATCATACGCATGGGGTTCCGCCCTGCAGTCGCTACTAGGGTTTTGCTGCTGAATTACGGCACCAACACTTGTTGATCCTTGAGATGCTTCATTGCAATCATAATCACTTGCATCCAAAGTGATGGAGCTCTGAAGCTGTTCACTCATGTGATTCAACTCATTAATATCTTCACGAGATACTAGACGAACCCCACACCTGCTCACTGTTGCTTTGCACATGGGCCGAATGAACAAGACAAGGCGATTAAGGCATTTGTTCTGCAATTCCTTAAGGTAACCTTGAGACACATAAAATGACCAAAGGTGCGGAGTGGGTGCACCTTTTGAGATATTACCTTCAATGCAATTCCTGGGAGTACTGATTGAACCAAAACTATACTGTGTTCCATCCACTGTAAGACTACAAAAAAGGTGCACATATCCAGTCGCATTGAAAGCAACGCAAAAAGCAAATCCCATCCACTGGGAGTCAGGCTCAGCGTTACCAAATATAAAATTGGGAGGCAATTGCAATCTAATTGAAGAACCATTGCTTTGATGGCTGAACCACTTTGGAATTTTACTCCCAGGAATAATAATATCAAAGGTAGGCTTTGGTTTGAATTGGTCCTGTACCATAAAAAAGAACATAATTAATGTATGTGTATATAAAAATGGAGAGAATAAGTGAACCAAAAGTAAAAAAGAATATAATTATTGTATTTGTATATAAAAATGGAGAGAGTAAGTGAACCAAAAGTTTAGACCTGAAGGTATCTTCTAAGCATTGTAAATGCAATGTCACCACAATCATCCTCATTCAATTTCGTGCATCCAAAGCATTGGTACATTTGTGCGACCTTACTGGATAGAGTCATTGGATCAGGTATCTCATGCAATGAAGAACAACCATTAAATGTTACAAATAAGACTGTGGATGGAACCTCAGTCACTGATTGAAGCAACTCGCAATCGTCCAAGATAAGATTATTGAGGCCAGAAAGTTGACTGATACTTCTCGGGAGAGAGATAAAATCATTGCCACTTAGATTTAAAGACTGCAATGAAGATAGGTATCCAACATCATCAGGTAATGCTCCTTCCACTAAACTACAGTAACTAAGATCCAGCTTTGTCAAAGAATGCAGGCCTTGCATAGATGGCAACACCAAACCCATGGGATTGGCATTTTTTCTGCGCATTAAAGGAATAGGCCCAAAATATGAGGAAAACCTTGTTAACCAGTTGCTTGGGTCTCCTTTGCATCCACGGAAAGATAGTTCTTTGAGATTCTTTAAAAGAAAAATGGACATTGGTGGCCGTGTAATAGCAGTTCCACTGACATCAAGGCTCTCCAAACATTCTAATTCCCCGAAATTGCCCGGCACATCGGCAATTTTACAACAGCCAGCAATATCTAGTGTTTTGAGAGATTTTACATAAGTTAAGCTGCTTGGAAGACTTTGAAGGCTTTTGCAATCTCGTAAGTTCAAATAAATGAGCTTTTTGAGAAGTCCAATTGATGGATGGACCTCAAACAACCTTGTACAACCGACAAGAACCAGCTCCTCAAGATTTGGAATGCCAGTGAAATCTGGAGTCTTGGTTAGGTATTGGGAGTGGCTAAGATTAATGACTCTTAATTCCTTCAAAATCTGGAGTCACAACAAAAAAGGAAAAACATTTACCAATCAAAGGTCAGAATAGATCACATGCACTATCTTTAAGAAAAGAAGAGAAAATGCTACAAAGTTCAAATTTATGATCTTACCTTAATTCCATCCCAAAGGCTTTGGATACGACTGTAACACAGTTCAAGTTCACAGATGTTATCCAACTGAAAAGGTGTTGGCAAAGATTTAGAAGGGTATCCATGCCAGTGTAGAAACCGGAGCTCACTGGAAAGACATCTAGGTCCTTGGATGAGATGCACATTATCAATTTTAAGCAGGCGTAGTTTGGTTAATTTTGTCAAAGCCTCCACATTTCGTTTTGTCTCTTCTACTTCAAGTAGTTCTAAGAAAATTCCTTGTATTTCTGCTCCTCCCTAAACAACCAAAGGCAAAAGACGAGTGAATAGAAAAAAAATATGGAGTCGAGACTCAAGAGTGTAGTGTGAACTGAACGCTTTAGTGACAGTTCAAGTAGCTTTCTGAATTTTGTAGAGAAAATACTCACCGTGTTCTCTACCAGAACATGAAAGATATCATCCTTCATCCATAATCTACTGCGTTTTCCTGGCTCCTCAGGGGACTCTCGGCGAACAATTTCCTTACCCATTGTTTGCAACATATCATGGATTTGTATTTTATTTTCTGAAACACTAATGAGAGATTTATCAATGAGAACTTGCATTCCTATATCTGCATAGAAGCCACAGCTATTAAGTATTCTTGTCACGCGATCTTTGTCCATCTCCTTAAAAAAGCATGTGATATCTAGAAATATTTTTTTCTCTGACTCCTCAAGCCCATCATAACTTACTTGAAGCACATCTAGAATTTCCTTACTGGGAATCTCATTCAGTCTAGCAATTGCACTTTGCCATGCAATTACGCTTCTCCCATGTAAAAAAGAGCCTAAAACTTCAAGAGCTAAAGGAAGACCATTTGCATAACCCACAACACACCTAGACAGCTGCACATAATCCTTTGTAGGTTGGTCTTGTTTGAAAGCTTTCCAACTAAATAACATAAGAGCATCATCGTCATTTAGACCTGCTACTTCATATACTCTGTCTACCCCAACACTTTTCAATAAATGTCTATCTCTGGTTGTGATGATTATTCTACTGCCGGAATAAAACCAAGCAAGATCTACAGCCAATGCTTCCAACTGCTTCAAGTTATCCACATTATCGAGGACTACAAGAATCTTTTTGTGTTGCAATCTTCTCTTAATCATAAAGATTCCTCTTTGAACATCCCATATCTTTATATCTTGTTCCATTAAGACTTGAGAAAGGAGCTGTTCTTGTAAACAAAGTGGTCCATGTTTCTCAAAAACTTGTTTAACATCTAGAAAACATCTGCCTTCAAACTGCCAACCGACCCTATCGTGGTAAACTCTAGCAACTGTAGTTTTGCCCTTCCCACCCATACCACAAATGCCTATGAGGCGAACATCATCTAATCCTTCACCAAAAAGTGCATTCATTTCCTTCACGTGAGAATCCATTCCAACTAAGTCTCTGCTAATACTGGGCAATGTATGACTCAACTTTTGCCACACCATTTCCAGAATTTCTTTAATTATTTCGGTCTCGTTCCTATACACAAGAATCAAATGGAAAAAAACATTCAAAATCGCAACTAATGAAAAAATTCACTGCCATCAACAAACCAATTTAGGTGTAATTTGAATGCAAATTGATGAGACAACAAAAGAAGCAAATCGGAATCAAGAAAAAGATTAACCTGTTGTCAGAAGTCCACCCAGACAGATTGCCCAATTTCGTCAGTACTGATCTCCAATTTCCCACCTTTCTTTTACTATTATCATCCTCTTCGTGCTTCCCAAACGCCTCCGCAAAGCTTCCCTTCTGTTTCCTCACATCCGATGGGTCAACACCATAGAAGATTGGAAGGATGGTTTGACCCATCTGATGACTGCTGCTGCACTCAACAATCTTAGCCAGCTCATCCAAGCACCAAGATGAATTTGCGTAGTTCTCGGAGATGACGACAACGGCAAATCTGGAATCCTCAATTGCTTTTAAGAGCTCCGGCGCGATCTCTTTGCCTCTCTCGAGTCTCCGGTCATCCTTGAAAGTAACGATCCCGGTCCGGCTCAGAGCAACATACAGATGATCGACGAAGCCTTGTCGGGTATCTTCTCCTCTGAAACTTAGGAAGACGTCGTATGACCACCGAGGGAGGGGAGAGAGTGACGAGTACTCTCTGTGGGTATGAGTGTGAGTGCTTGTGGAAGCCATTAATGGAGCTTCTAGTACTTCTTTTGGCACCAAAGGCAAAGAAGCTCTTTAGAAAATTTGATGTACTGCGCCGCCGTGCACGACAGCTACTCTGCTCTGCTCTTCTTCTCTCCAACACTTCGAGTTTCGCTTCACTGTGGAAAAGTCAAAGAAATTAGTCATTGCCGTCAATGAATTACAACAAGCTTGGTAAATAATCCCATCCCCAAATCCCAACAAGCTTGTATAATTACAAATATAATTGTCAGAAAAAGACTACTTATTTGGGTAAACAAAAACAAGAAATAATAAACTTTCCCCAGTAAATTCCCACTCCAGATATTGAAGATTGCCATATCTAAAACCAAAACTATAGTTGATAAAAGATAGTCATTCATGTGAAGAGGACCCTGCCGCAAAGGAAGTCAGAAATTATAACAGGAATAATCCCATGTTTTGAGCACTGTAGACGCATCAAACATCAAAGGATGTACGCACAAAACAAATTAACAAGCGAAAAATAAAGCGGGAGTAAACTATAGTAAACATTGGCACAAAAGCACAACTACACACCTGAAGCATGTGATCAATTCGTCCGTCACCTCTGGTCAGCGTCTCCATCATTATTGAGACATATGTCCTCTCTTCCTTCCCTTGCCCATCGTCTTATCCTTCTGAAACACGTACAGTAAAGTGTTGGTGCACGAAATGAAATGAAATGCAATTAAAATCTCTCTCTTACAGGATGCAATTATTCTCATTTGTGGGGGAATGACGTGGTTTTACTGCAACAAAGTGTTGGGTCCAGCTAGGGGTGTACAAGAACCGGTCCGAAACCGGACCGGACCCGTCCTTTTTTTGACCCAGATTGGATCGGACCGGAAAGTTCCGGTTCGGTCTGGTTCTCCTACCCTCAAAATCCGGGAACCGGCCCGGAAAATCGGTAGAACCGAAAAAAAAATATAAAAATATAAATATATATATATGCACAATTATATCAAAATTTCCATTTGGTTTAATGGTTAACTCATCACTTATTATATTAAAAGGGAGAGGTTCAAATCTTCTTGGCTCCCACCTTTTTTTTCCTTTCTAAACTTAACTCCTCCTCTTTCTTTTTTCCTTTTATACTATATTATAATTCCTCATGCATATATATTTTTTTCTAGTAATATAGTTGTAAATTGTAATAGCCATTTATATAGTTAATATGTATAAAATAAAACCATTAATTCTTAATAATATAGTTATTAATTATTATCAATTGTCATAAAATTAAAATTTACTAATTGTTTAGAGTTTTATGCTTTAAATTTAAATTATATTAATGTTTAAATTACTAATGTATTATGCATTTTTCCTTTTTTTTTCTTTTAAACTCAATTAAAATTCCTCATTTTTTTCTTTTTATTCGTTATTTTAGATATAAAATTTTATTAAGGAAGTTATATGAACTAAGAAATAATTTTATAATAACCATTTATATAGTTAAGATGACACATACTAGTAATATATTATTGTAAATTGTAATAGTCATTTATATAGTTAATATGTATAAAGTAAGACTATTAATTATTAATAATATAGTTATTGATTATTATCAATTGTTATAGAATTAAAATTTACTAATTTTTTAGAGTTTTATGCTTTTAATTTAAATTATATTAATGTTTAAATTACTAATGTATTGTGCAATTTTAATTATACTAGTAATGTATTATTGTAAATTGTAATAGTAGTTTATATAGTTAATATGTATAAAGTAAGACCATTAATTATTAATAATATAGGTATTAATTATTATCAATTGTCATAAAATTAAAAATAATATTAAAAGAACGGTCATATTTTAAGGACCGAAAATGCTTGAGTGAAATAATTAATCTCTCACTTGTATGTTTGTAATATTTGAGGAAATATACGGTTAAATATTTTATATTTTGTTATAATGTTGTTATTCCTTTCTTTTCTCCTTGAGCACTTAATGCTTTTATTATTTGGGAGGGATGGGGAAATTGGAAAGAGTGGATGCAAGAAGGCCATGGTTAATGGCCCAATACACATGGACAAGTGAGGCCCAAAAGTAAGATGATGAATTAATAATAAAAAATTAAAAAGCAAATGGAAGGAATACCACATCGCTCAAACACAAGAACTACATCGCTTTCGAATGCTATATATATCAAAAGCTTGAGCCCATTTAGATCAAAATTATTCTTTCGCCTTTTACTAAAGAATATCGTGCGCTTCTCAAATAGCGACAAACGCCTATTTTTAGGGGTGCCTTAAAAGTTCTAATTTTTTTTCCTTTTATATTTAAAATGCAATTTAAAAAAAAAAAAAAATTTAATTCCGGGTCAGAACCGGAACCGACCCGGTCCGACCCGAAAAAATTGGAACCGGCCTGCCCGGGGCCGAAAGTGTCCGGTCTGGTTCTATCTTGGACGAGAACCGGTAATTCCGGTCCGGTTCGGTTCTAGCCTAAGAACTGGCCCGAACCGGACCGTGTACACCCCTAGGTCCAGCTCATAAAAAAGAAAAGAAAAGAAGAAAAAAATGTGAAACATCTGCACCGACTTAAGAAGAAAGAAAAGAGAGCCTATATATTAGGAATGTCTAAATGCTGGAACGGTTTGTATTCTGAGTAACTCGATTGTTTTATGAATCCTTAGTAATGAAAAAAATTTACTCATAAAAAAAAGAAAAAAAAAATGTGGTGTGTCAATAAAAGAGTCACAAATTTTCAAAGTGTCCATATAGTCTAGTTGTTGTTTAAATTTCACTCAAAGAACAAGTCAAAAAAAAAAAATTCAGAAGCGGAGTATTCAAAACAGAAAAGAAAAGAAAATACAGAATACTTTAAGGTAGTGTTACATAGCAAAAAGAATCAATGAAAACGGACACCGATATCAAAAGTTGGCTCGGAGGGGAAAATCAGAACGCACCTAAACGCACACTTCACACACCTTGCGGTTTATGATCTATCTTGAGTATTTTATTGAGTTTTTGAGCTTTTCCTTTAATTCCGATTATATATTATCTTCTACTCTAGCCCAACAATTGTTTAGTTGATTGTTCTTTGCAACTAAATCTCTTGTTGAGCATCCTAAATTCCTTCGAAACTAGTTATCTTTGTGTATGTTCTTGGAAGTCTTTTCTTTGAAATTCTCGAGTTTGTCTTGAATCGGTTTGAGTACAAGGACAATTGCAGTGATACTACCAAGACAAGATGAGAGATTTTGTGAGAGCAATAGAGGGTTAAATTTGAGAGTAAACTCGTGAGGGAATGCTAGTTTTAGGACTACTTTACCCTTGTTCTTTAGTGTTGTGACTTTCAGGAGACATAGGTGACAAACGAGTGAGATAGAGAACCGAGAGTTGATTGCACATCTTAGAAGCCTTACCACAAGGTTTATTGAGATGGGAGAGTGAATGAATGAAGTCTCGGGCGAGCTGCTATAAGCCGAGACATCTAAGGGGAGTGCACCGCGTGAGCGCCTAGCTCGCAATAGCACTCCAAGCCCTCAGACATTTGGTGTGCCACAACTAGAGGATAAAAAGAAGTTCCTACACGAGAACCTAGCCGAGAGAGGGATAGGCATGGAGGTTGATGCACCATGGTGTACATATGAGCTGAAGGTTACTAAGGCGAACAATAGGCACACGCCACAACGCAAAACCCTAATGCGAGATACGGTGCATGACAGTCAAGCGACTTATAAACAAGGGTCCGAAAAATATATAACGTCCTGTTTTCTACTAGTTTAGGGATGCCAAACAAATTTCCTTGAAAAAGGAATAGGGCATTGTTTAACTGTTTCACCTTATATGTACTTCTTTCAAGTTTCACCTAATTCATTTCCGAAAAATATTGTTGTGCAACAAATTTTGGAAATATTTCCAGTTTTGGAAAATTTTCAGAAAATTCTCCATAAGTAAACGACACCTTATTCTCTTTGTTTCTGACAACTTTTATTCTCTAATTTTTTTCTCTCTCTCTAGGTATTCTTTTAACTTTTTCCGAATAATAAATTAATCTCCTTCGAAAATGAATAAATTACCAATGTCCACAATCTTACCTTTTAGGTTGACCCACGCTTAGGGCAAGAAACGACTTTTATTTTCTCGTTTGACCAAGGCCAGTACCATTCTTCGTTGGTTGGGTCGTGCATGTTTACAATTTGGCACCAAAGGCGTTACGTTACTTACATAGTGTTTGGCGTTGGGAGTTGGGTACCCAACCCAACTTTTCCCAACCCAAAACCACTACATTGGTGTTTGACAATACCAATGTAAAGAAGCCCAGTTTGCAAACCATTGCAAATGGATGCGCACGGGGCTGGAGCAATTTGCTCCAGCCAGGTTTGCTCTCTCTCATACTTTTTTTTCTTTTTTTTTTAAATTCAATTTTCTTACTATATATAATGAATAAAATAAATTAAAAACTATCACAATATAATCTCTATCTCAAGATAAGTAATTATAGATCCACATTTTCTATTTTTATTAATTTTTAAAAAATGAGTTTTATGCCCTTTATGGTCATTTTACATCCAAACCATAGTTTTGAAAAATTATTTTACCAAACACCTCAGGTATCTCACAACACTTTTAAAATATTTTACCAAACAACACACTCCATTTCTCAGAAGTCGTTTTCCCACTAAACTTTTTCCCACAACTTTTCCACACAGAACCGGAACGCCAAACAGACCCTTAATAACCGAGGACCAAAAAAAAAACCACCAACAAAACAACAAAAACTCAAAAGTAAAAAACAAAAAACCAGAAAAAGAAAAATGAGCCACTCCTTTCTTTTTTCCTTTTTTCTTCTTCGATCAAAACGCCCAAGGAGAAGGAGACTACGGTGGTGTTTGGGGTTAAGGGTTGGGTTGGAACCCAGCTTTTACCAACCCAAAAGCTAGTGAAAGGTGTTTGGCGTTCAACTTTTAAACCGAGCTTTTTGGAAAGCTGGGTTAAGTTTATGCACAATATTTGGCGTTCCTGACGGGAGCAAATTGCTCCAGCGCTGGTTTTGCTCTCTCTCTTATTTTTTTTTTTCATTTTAATTTCATTTTTTTTATTTATATAATAGAACAAAATAAATTAAAAACTATCGCAATAAAATCTCCATCTCAAGATAAGTAATTCTATATCCACTTTTCCTATTTTTATTAATTTTTTAAAAATGGATTTATACTCCAACTATTTCATTTTTATAGTTTTACCAAATACCAAAAATAACTTCTCGTTTTCCACAGCACTTTAAAAAAATGTTTATCAAACAGCACACTGCTTTGCGTAAAAGTATTTTTTCCACAACTCATTTCCCACAGCACTTTTCGAACCAGAACCGGAACGCCAAACAGACCCTACATTGTCATTGACCAAGAAAGAATTCATCTTTCAAATTACATACATGTTCTCATACAACAACAACAACAACAACAGAGGAAGAAAAAAAAGGTACAACAACGCATAAGGAGAATGATAGAAAAGACAACACTATTTGGCATGCAAACCTTATTTTTATTCCATACTGAGAACATGATTTCTTGAAGCCAAACTCAGTATCTTCAAGGTCCATCAGAGCTCAGCTGCCGCAAGAACCTAGGCGGCTTCGGAACATATTTTCTAACCCAAACATGCTTGCCATTGATGGTAAACTTGGCTTTCTCCCTCCTGCGCAGTATCAGACACATAGTTTCTGGTGACCGAAAGACAATGGTAGCAAACAAAGACTGCTCATTTGGCCTACCATCTTGCATCTCAAGGGACTCGATACAATCTCCGAAATTCTTAGCAAGGAATTGTCTAAGTTCCCATTCCCACACATGGTAGCCCCTAGAGAATGTAGCAAACATAGTCCTATCATCCCCTACTGGTACCTGATTTTCTGGAGGCTGAGGCTGATGCGGATTGTGGGACTGGCTCCTGGGCTGGGACAATCTCCTCTGAACCAAGCATGCTACCAATGTAGCCAGTTTGAGGATGCTCAAATGTGTTAGGACCATATGCAGGCTGAGGAGTAATTCCATGTGACCCAAACATACTCAGGGTATTTGTAGTCTGGGGAGGCGCCTCTAGAATGTACTGCGGTTGATTGCTTCCCATCATCGCCTGGGTATCTACCAAACTTTGAGTTGCATTTCTGTCAATGGCTGCCTGCATGATGTCAGTCAATGCCTTAGCATACATCATTCTGAACTTTTGTGACCCCTTCGCTCACATCTACCCTGCCATCGTGGAAAGGTTTAAGAGAGATATCTCTCGCTGCAAACGTTTTGTCACAGGCATATCAATATTATCAGGTGAAAAAGCAAATTGGTCATGCTTGATACAGTTGAGAACCAAAAAGGCCTCATTTGCTATTTCACTTATGAGAGTTGAAGGCAAGGATAATATTTTGTGTATGAGGTTGGTGCAACCCATACGTTCCAACCAGATCCAGAAGGCCATCACTTGCAAGGACTCAATAGGATCCCGCCATAGGAACATCACAAGGATGGAATAAAGCTGCCTGTCAATCAAATGAAATTGGTTGAATTCCTTCTGTGAAACAGATGCCGAAGAAGCCATCATACAATTGATTGGTGTGTAACCTTAGATGAGACTGAGAAATCTAGCTGTACCCTGCCAAAACAACACTGCCTTCATTATACCCACAAGAAGGAATCAAGAAACTGGAAAAAAAAGGAGTCTCAATTGCAGACTTAAATTTAAGTGTTAAAACTTAAGTTGGATTTTTTTCCGTGTTGGTCTTACCAAAGAAGAATCTCTAAAACAAGTAAATGTGAATATTAGCAAAGATTTAAGATCCATAGAGTTAAAATTGACCCATTGCAAAAATTCCAACCATCTTTGCAGCACTTTTACAGAGAGACAGGTCACTCCAACTTGTCCGTACACAAATAGAGAACCTTGTCAAGTAAAAGAAAAAGAGTCAAGAAACAGAAAAGATACCTTATCGCAATCCTTCTCCAATGGACCAGTTTTCTCTACTTTCTTGGTAGTCACACTGTTTTCACTTCTCTGCAGAGTCAATTATAAGCCCTGCCAGAAACTTAAAACGAAATGCAAACTGCTACTGAGATAAGAGTCAAAAGTTCACTCCCACAAGTGACCTTTTGTATAATCAGAATTTTGTTGGCTACAAATACAAAATTTGGAACAAAATTGGATTTGTTACCCATAATTTAGTGTGCTATATACTCTTTCCATAGTAAGCACGGATGAGATTATTTAACTTTTTTTCCATCATCACCATCTGGCACTAAGAAAATCTTACATAGGTCCAACGAGACAAAGTAGAGTAACTACTTGCTGACTAAGATGCTGGATAAGACCAAATATGCCAATCTGTTAATTTTCAATTTTTTTAATAATTTACAACTTAATAACCCATTTGTCTTTTCCCTTACTTTCATTTTCAGCTAAACTAATCCTTGAATCAACTGCATACCAAAGAAAAACAATTCTATTATAACAAGCCCCGGACCATAGTCTATACTCTTCCATTATGATTTTCGCAGTTCATCATTGAGCATGAAATAGCTACTTCCTTATTTACACTTCTACAGTAAAGTCATATGGATTCCAATATCACATTCTCCACTTTCAAAATGGACATTCATAAAATAGCTTATTATATAACCTTATAGACATGCACCAGGATATAAGCTATTAAGTCTTATGACATCACTACCTCAATTAAGTTTGGAAACAGATTAATACTTTACAAGTTGTTAACCGATCAATTCACAGGATCTAAGCAATCAAATTAAGCCTTTTGGCATTAGTTGGCAGTTAGAATCCTGGCAACCCAGGAAGTATAAGATTCTATGACATGTGAACTACATAGTTAAAGTAGTAACCATTCGACACGTTGCGGATATCTCGGATATGGAAACTCCATCAGCAATACCGTTAGTCACTAATGACGTCAATCAAGTTCGTTATTCATAAATGATGTAAACTAACTGTTTACCAATCATGATCATTCACAACTCAAAAAAAAAAAAAAAAAAAACTCAGACTAAAAAGCAATATCTTGCCATACTATTAGATTGATCCAAGCTATATATATACAAAAACACTAAACTGAAATCAAGTACAGACCAATAAATAATAACATAACTCTATGTTCTACTAAACACCAAATGAAACATTTCAAATTCTAGAGTCTAATGTAGTAACTTCAATTTTCAACATGAATATCACCATTATGCAACATTTGCACTAGAACATAAAAGGATATAGGCAACACCAAGAAAAGAAAGATAGCACAATTTTCTACTCCATCAAGGGAGAAGGAAAAGTCACCTTTTGTAGTGAGCTTTAGAGATAAGAATTCACCACATATTCCACAAACACTAAGTCCAATGGATAAATCTATAAATCCACTCAAGTGAAAACTTAGGATGTGGACTGGCTAAAAGAGGCAGGTCGGACCCAAGTCAGCAACCTACACCCTTAACGGCAAGTGCTCCAAATTCAAGAGCACTTCTTGCCACCTCACTAAGCATGAATGTTTTTCACTCTACATAGGCTAAGTCTTTTGTAACAATTCATTGCTTCTTCAATATCGTCTCTGTCCATGGACAAACAGAACACAATTTTCAATGACACCCATTTTAACATTTCACTAATCTACCCATAGCATATTATAAAAACCTCCAAAATTTATTTTCCCTAAATCATACTAATCTTGAAAAGTAATTCTACAACTCTAGAGCAAAGGGCTCAAATGACATGTATGTGGCTACTTGTTGGCAAGCAAAAACTTATGAAATTGCAGGAAGAAACAGACAACAGAGATCAAAACAATAAGGCTATAAAATTTATTTCTTAGAAGCAATAAGAAAAATATATATATTCGAGTACTTGAGTATATGATGCAATGAAGCCTTCTTCGTCACATTATCTAGATGCCCAGACATATCAAAATCAACCAGTACAATGGGCAAACTATGTGTAAAATAGGAAACTCCCTACCGTGAATATCGGCCTTACAACATTTCTCCTATTACCAAGTCCATAAATAAAAGTAAACTAATAAGAAATGCCAGTGGCTTGTTGTCTGTGTCTTCATGGTGAATTGCAAAATCAGTGATTAGCAGCACTGCATAGATCAGAGACGGAAAAAGATCGCCATGGAGAGCTCTTTTGGATAGGTTGTGAACATGCTCCATTGTGCAGTGGTGTCCTACCAAGTGGATGCACAGGTGGAAGACAACTAGGAGGGGATGACAAGATCATATGAGTATCCTTAATATAATCAGCACTCTTAGGGTGGCTCATGTCCAGCACAGGAGACAAAATGCTTCTACTGGAGTCTGCTGGTTTCTTTGGAAAGCCACTTCCTTTACCCGTGGGAGGGAGTGATAGGTTCTTATCCGAGCAATTATTGTGAACCAATAGATTCTTGCGTTTCCTGTTGTAGTAATTTTCAGGTTTGGCAATGTCTTTAATAGAGGAAGCAGAGGATACATCTGCTAGACTTGTGAATGACTTTGATTTTCCATTATAGAATTTTGATATACCTCTCCTGAAATGATTCAGAAATGACAATGCAAAAGGTTTCAGAACCCAAGGAAAAGCAGGGTAGAAAATTCTGAGAGGGTAACATGTTAGTGGCCTGTGGATCTCATAGGCTCCATGTGTTATAAATGAAATGACATCACACATCGGCTTCTTGGTGGAAATGGTGAGTAGTCAGCTGTGAGAAACCTACCCTCGTAAGGAAGTAGAGCTAGAAACAGGGGAGCCAAAGCCACTTCATTTGATGCAATCCTAAAGTAGCTGATTAACTTCCTACAACTATCTGTCAATATTCCTCATACTTAAATAATTACCTCATCAGATCCGATTTTCCAATCACAGTTGAAAGTCTATTTTGAAGTTACCCTTTCCTATTCAACAAAACACAAGCAACCATTGACCATTTCCATGAACACTGCTTAAACCGCCGTTTTGATTTTCTGGCTCTCCTCATAAGTGGTGCACACTTAGGATCACCCATTAATAGTCAGTAACCAGGTCAGTCGTACCAGGATTCCACAATTCATTCGGCTCAATAAAATCAGAACCAGCATCCAACAAATGATCTGAGCAGTCAATCTCAGCCTGGACGTAAACTACAACAGATCCATAAACCCTTAGGTTCCTAGGTCACTGAACTACCAAACACACCTAAGGACTTGATCTAACTTCATAAATAGAGAAAGAAAAGGACAAAACAACATACAAGCAAGATCACGTAGCAGCTCTATCCATTTAAACACACATGAAGAAATATATAAATATCCAACCAAAAACCCATCAAACAAAACAACATAAAGAAGCTTACTTGATAGGCAAAACCTCCGCCAAAGCATCCATTGTGTCCAGAGGTCCTTTGAATGAGCTCTCAACCTCTGTCTCCCCGCAATCTTCGTCAGATTCTTCATCACTGTTCCTCCCAATCGAAGAAGACGAGCTGCAAGAACCCTCCTCCTCGTCTTCCCTCCTCTCCGCCATGGGAAGCCGCCCACCTCCGGCAAAGTTTCCCCTGCAGGGTTGCATGAACACAGATGAACTAGAAGTATCACTACTGCTGCTGCTACTACTTTGGAAAGCAATACTTGACATGACCGGCCTAGAAAGTAAAGTTTTTGAATGAGCGATGAATGAAGGTAGAGTCAGAAGTGTGGTGAAGAGATGGAGCTAGTGAAAGTGCACATGGGTTTGAGACAAAAATAGAAATTGGGTGATAAAAGAAGGAAGGAGGGAGGGCAGAAATAGCACAAGAATTGGAATCAAAAGGAGCTTATCCAGAAATGAGAAAAAGAAAACAACATTATCTTTTGTTTCTATCTATTTGTAATAATGTGTCTGCGCTTTGTTCTTTGTACTTGTGAGATATTTTGGGCCTCTCCGTGTACCAATCAAAACAATAGCAAGAGAATATGGGATGTAGCCAAATACTTCTTTTCCTCGTATTTCATTCTACACGATTTGGTTTGGAAGAGAGAGCAAAGAATAATAGACAATAAGTAAAGCAAAAAAGTCACAATTCATAAGTTTTACGTAGTTTGATCGTAATGTCTATATCTATGAGTAAGATAAGAAATAATATTTAATCAAATATAATTCAATCGAAAACCAATTATACGAAAACTGTAATCTTGGATTATAAATAATGCATCGTACATCACAACTTCTTAAATCCCGAAATTTTAAGATAAAGTATAAATGTCAATAATTAATATATCCACACATAAAAAATCAAACGAACTACTATTAAAATGCAAGAGAATATGGAATCATGGATTAACACCGGTTAATTTAAATCAAAAGAAATCCTAAAATTATGTATAAAAAAATGCGAATTGAAGTCTTGAAGATGCATGTGCATGTGACGAGCATGAGTGGTGGTGAATGTTTCATTGGAAGGTGTGAGATTTGAGAAGAGAGAGGGGCAGGTAAAGTCAATGACGATGGGCTTTCTTACTTTCAAGTATTTTAGAAGTAAACGAAAGAAAATTAATTAATAATGTGATAAAATGACATTAATGATTAATCTCTAATTATTAGGTTAGATTTAGAATATTCCCGTCAAGATTGCACGTCGTCGTTCTTTTGAGATGAAGTTTGTACGTATTTGATACTTTTTTGTCGTTAACCATTTAAAACGGAATATATCAAAATACTTATCTTTAGAAAAAAAATCGTCTAAAAATAAGAATATCGCGTACTGATCATCTTGTTATTATATTACAACTCTAAAAATAAAATAAAATAATTTTTTTACGCAAACATTAGAACACTCAGTTACAAACTTTTCACCATAAATAAACTAAGTATGAAATATCTTTTCAGTGTAAATATTCTATTTTTTTCATAAAATAATAGTAATTCAATAATTAGTATCCAGTTTGTTCTTAACTTAGCTCAGGTTGAAATTAACAAGCTACACAAAAAGCCCAAGCGGAAAAAAGTAGCCCAAAGGATGGACCATTAAACAGCAAACACTAAAAACCTCTACCAAAACCCCTTGGCAACTCAACTCACACAGTCTGCACCAAAAATGTCCGCTGCTGACAGTAGAATTCAATCCTACGAAGATTTCGTGAAGGTTCATGGTATACTACTTGCTGCTTCAGGGATACCTCGACCACTACACCGGAAGCTTTTTGAGAAGCTAACTTCTGAGACTTTAGATGGCGGCGCTTACTTCCAGGTGGAGCCCTGCGAGGATGGCAGGCAAAGGCGTCTCCTCCTCACCTCAACCTCCATGCCTCAGGATTCCGACGTCTTTCTCATTGACCACGCCTGGACTTTTCGCCTCTCTGATGCTTACAAACATGTATGAATAAAATTCGAGACTTTTTAAACTTTTTTTGGCTTCTCTCTTCATTTCCCCTATGATGGTTTTGCTTATTAGTTAATGGGTGTTAGTTAGGAGGTTACGCAATAAGAATGAACTTTTTTTACTTTCTATTCTTTTTGGGTATTGTATTGTGATAATCCGTTGAACGGAGTGAGGGGTTTTTGGTAAAGTAGCACGCTGGAGGGTGGTAGTTGGAGCTCCGTGAGGGACCTGCACAGTGCCGGAAGTGTTTTCCGGCGTAAAAGCTCCAATGCCAAAATCAGTATTCTGGTTAAGTGTAGGGAAAATGTGAGTATTTTTCAATGTGTCCTTGAGTAAAAGAAGAAACTTCCTTTATATACCTCCCTCTAATCCTTAGGCTGGGCTAGAGTGGTTAGATCTCTGACATCCCTTCCCCTTTTTCCTCAGCAAGTGGTCTAGGAGTAGGGATTCATCATTATAACGTGGGGTGAAGACCTTATTTTAGGGGAATAGAGTCGTCCCCTTGTCCAGTTGTCAGATGGTGAATTGATGGGAGCAGGTTATCCTCCCTGCCAACCTTGACTAAATGTATACTGACTATGGAGTATTATATAAATAATATCTGTGAGGGGGGCTTAATATCTGTGCCCCATCAGTACGATGCCGTTGGGGTGGAATCGGCAGGCTGCCGTTGTGTAGAATCGGTTGGGTGCCGTTTGGTGACACATTGACCAGGCCAGGGTATATAACGGTGCCGATCCGTTTCCTCATGCTTGGGCGGATGGATCGGCCTTGTCCCGACTTGAGACAATCTGGCTAGACTTGTCCTTTGGTCACTTATTCCTGTTGACTTGGTCAAACGGTCGCGATGCCGTTTTGGCCGGTCAACAGTACTTTGTGAAGGTGCAAAGTCCATTATGCCCTTCTGATAATTTTATGTATTATCAGAGGCCCAACAACAAACGAGCCCGAGTGTTTACCAAGGGCTTGCCGTTTCCCTCTTGATGTCTGACAATCGGCATGTTGCCGTTTTGATTTATTTCCAAGTATTTGAAAAGTTTTTCTTCATTCCTGCAAATAAAAACTTAGTTTGCAATAAAGTCAAATTTAACTTAAAGTATACCTGTGACATGGCGCTGTAATGGCCAAGTGTTTATAACTGCTTGTTACTTTTGAGGAGGAATGTCTTTTCGCTGGTAAGGTTTTTTGAATTTTGAAATTCAAAAATCCTTTAGGAAGCGTGTGGGCTGTTCCTCTTTAAATGCGCCGCTCAGGTTTGATTGCATTGCATTTCATCATGTTTTATTGTCCATTTTCTAGTTAATTTGGACAGTAATTCTACTGATGTTACCTTTTATTTCCCACATTTGATCAGGTCTGGTTTGGAGGCAGAATGAGAAGAATTCATGAAGTTTAGAGCTGAAGCTGTTTATTCAAGTCTAGGCCTGGATCTTGGCCTAGACAAGGTCGTATCTGACGCAGTACGCTTACCAGAATCGTCTTGGCCTAGACTTCGGCCAAGACTCCTTTGCGATCAGACTGCAGCTTGGAGCGATTGAAGTATTTTTGGAGATGGACTCTCACAGCTGGCACGTAGCAGCTGTCCAGCAATTTTAGAGGGATCTGAAGACAATCTTAAGTAGAATCCCGATTGGGATCTCCCTCTTTTAATTAATTGCGATTTAGTTTCCTTTTTAAAAACAATTAATTGTAATTATCTTTTAGGATATTTTAGGAGTTTGAGTTTGATTGGGACAGAGGTTCTTATGGCTATTTTAGCTAAACATCATTGGCCTCTGTCCGCATCATCTCCCATCAGATTTTCCCAGTTAGAACGCAATTTTCCTTTTTCGTAGTTCTCCATTGTTAAAAACCTTGCTCCAAATTTATTTCGGATTTAATATTTTTATGCAAATTAATTTCTTTATCTTTTATCCATGAGTATGAGTAACTAAAAACCCATTCTTGGTAAGGGTTGATGAGCTGAAGTTCTTAATGCAATCGTGAGACACAATCCGTTCTTCACAATCTCTTTCTTTGTATTTATTTATTCTTGAACTTAATCCATCGCTTACTCACTAGAGTCAAGGTTTGATCATCCTTGTTCTCTAGGAGAGAAGAGTTGTAACCAGTCTAGAAGGAGAGGGAGTACCCGCCGGCTAGACGGAGTAGGTGACTAGTCTCGAGCAGACTAGAAGAGTAGGTAAAATAGGTAGAGACCAGATTGACAACCTAGGAACTTAGCCTAGGTACTGTCTTCCCCTGTGCCATTGAAGAGGTGAGCAACCATTCAAGACAGCAGTCAAACGGATAAACCCTTTAACCAGCAAGGTGTCCCTTGACTAGGATTATCAGGAGAGGGAGTACCCGCCAGATAGTTTGAAGAGGAGGGAAGATAGGAGGGAAAAGGAGTTCCTCCCCTCTATAGCAGTACTATGAAGAAGAGATGAACATACTTCAGTCCATGATCGATGCATAAGAATGCAAGCTCACCCATCGCCCTTACCTGGAATTCCGTATCACAAGACTTTTTCCCAATCTAGCCCGCAGTCTTGGCCTAGACTTCGGCCAATACTATCTTATATTTTAAACTGTTTTCATTACTTTCTGTTTTGTCTTTAGTTTCAGATAACAACCAACCAAAACTCAGTGACGAGGAAGTCAAACTCAAGAACTACATTTCCTAGAGGTCTCTGTGGACGATCCTCTTACCATCATCTACAAATCCTTGTAGACAGTGATAAGTTGTATTTCTACCCCCAATTCCATAACTATTTCACTACTATATTTGACGTGTTCGACGTGCGGTCAGCTTTATTGACAACTTGCTACTTTTCAGAACAGATGAGCCACGTGTCAGCGACCGATTGGGCACGCTGACGGTTAGAGAGATGTTTCTTTTAAAAGTGGTTCTCCCTTGGAAACCTAATTAATTTTCCTTTCTCAGCCGCTTCACTTCATCTTCTTGACCCAGATTCTCTCTCGCTTCTGCCGCTTCCTTCTTCGACGTTTGGGCTTGATTCGTCAAGGATTTCTGCAGTATCTGGTATTTCTCAACCTTTTCTTCTTCTTTGTGTTGCTTGTGGTTGAAAAAATGGCTCCTAAGCGTCCTGTTGTTACCACTGACGAACAACTTGAGAGAACTGCTACCAAACTTAGGACTGCAGAAGAGTTAGATCTAGAGTTGCAGAAGTATGGGATTGAGTTGCCGATAAAATATAAGGCCATTGTAGCTCCCCCAAACGTTAGGTTGAATAGTTCCTTGATTGATAACCATAGAGTTTTATACTCTAAGATGTTTACCTACGGTTTTCACTTTCCTCTGAAAACCATGGTGAAAAATCTGTTAGTGCAGCATGTCTTGAACCCAGCCCAGATTACTCCCAATTCCTGGGCTTCAATTTATGCTTTTATTAATGTCTGCTCCCTTTTAAAAATCCAAGAGCCTCCACTCCAGCTCTTTAGATATTTCTTTCATTTGAGTACCCGAAGCAGTCTGGTTACTCTCCGTCCTCGTAAGGATGAAGAGCTTCAACCTTTTTTGAAGAATTTTGACAAGTATGAATCTTCCATCAAGGGATGGAAAGACCATTTCTTCCTGTTGTCTTCCACCACCAAGCCCCTCTGGATTTCTGGGTTTAATCTAGCGATAAACGAGCTTCAGTGGATAAGACCGGAGGAACCTTCTGGTCCGTTGCAAGCCCAGATCGATATCCTGCTTGCCTTCGACACAAGATTTCATGTGCAGAAGATGGCGATGGGGCTGTCATTAGAGGAGTGCGCCCTTGATGGTAATTTACCAGATTTTGTGAATGTTGCCCGAATCTTTTTCGTAAAATTCTGACTTGACTTTTATGCAGGAGAAGGACGACCAATTAGAGCGACCGTTGCTGCAGGACCGTCCTTGGTCCGTTCTCGTATTGTCGATTCCGATGAAGAAGAAGTAGCCGATAATGCGAATCACTCTGAGGACCCAGAGGTTGATCAGCCTGCTGACGATGAGGAATTCTCGGCCCCGTCAGTCTTTAGACGAAAGAAGGTCGGCCGAGATACATTTGAGTCTTTCCCCTTGAAAAATCCTGATCCGCAGATTATTGAGGCGGCGAAACGGGTTCTATTGAAAAGGAAGAGAGCTGCGGAGAAAAGGAAGAAAGCTACTGCGGCAAAACGGGTTGCCGCCGTTTTGGCAGAAAATGTGGAAGATCGGCCTGGAGCCGTTTCAGAGGAAGCTGGTCCATCTGCTGCCGTTCCTCCCCAGCCTGATCAAATCAATCGGCCTGACACCGTTTCTGAGCCGATTGACCTCAATCGGACTGATGCCGACTTAGATAGTCCTGACGCCGATCTGTCAAATGCAGCTACTGAGCCGATTGTTGGCGAGGGCCCGTCTGTTCCTCGTCCGGAATGGCAAGCAACCACTTCAGCGGATGCTCCTTTTGCCGATCCTTCCAGTTCTGATCCTACCGTGCTTTACTGGGTTGCCGGTCCTCGTATGCCCAATGATCCGTTTATTTCGGATGATCATGCAGTTCCTCCCCCTTCTGATTTCAAAGGCTATTTTTCCAGCAAAGGCCCTGACGGGGAGGTTACTCACGTCACCAGTTTGAATAACCTTGGAGAGAGCTGCGGCCGTTCCCTTGGCTTGAAAATGCCGGCTTGCAATGACTATCGGACCGGTCACCTGATGGGCGAAATATTTGCCAATCAAGCCGACAGAGAAAACTACCGCCGTTTGGAGCTTAGCTCTCACTTCGCCAACCTGCAAAGCGTTATGTACTGCGGTCTATGCGCTTCCCGATATGCTGCAGAAGTCGTGGATGCGAAGCTTGAGGAGTCTAGGGAGGCCCTTCAGCGATCCACCGCTGAAAATGATTCCCTTAAGAAAGAGAAGGAGACTCTAGTGGCCTCTCGGGAATCGGACAAAAAGGCCGTTATTGAGGCGCGCAAGAGGCTGACTGATAGTCTTAATGAAAGAGATGGCCTTTCCGCGAAGATTAGGGAAGAGCAGGATCGGATCGGGGAGCTGTTATCGGATAAATCTGCCTTGTGCGATTCCGTTAACAAGCTTTGCGAAGATAAAGCCGCCCTGATTAATAATGTGGCCAAGCTTACTGCCGAGTTGGAAGCGGTCCGTGCCGATTTGGAGACCAAAACGGCAGAGTTAGAGACGGCTCGGAGCAGCATCGCAGAGAAGGACGTTGAGTTGGAGAAGGTTCCGGGTAAGATCGGCTGGTGGCGACAGAAGACAAAGGACATCATGATCGACAGCTATATGGAGTTCTATGGGGAGATTAACTTTGATGCCACAAAGATTGGCGTATATGTTGACTCCTTGGAAAGAGAGGCTGAGGCAAAGGAGTATCAATCCTCTTCAGACGATGAGCCATAGAGTTGTCTTTTGCTTAGACTTGTCTTTTCTGCTTTTTGATTATTGCCGATCTTAACATATTTTGTAAAGAACAATATTATTTATTCGGAATATATATAATTTTGCAATTTTAAGTTATTGCAAATGCTTAACCATTTCTGTTATATATATTACTCCAGAAAAATTAAAAAAAGAAAGATAAAACAATTGTAACTTGAACTTATCTTTATTTTGGCAAATCGGCAAGTTGCCGTTTGAGGAATCTGTTTCCATTCGTTTGAGGTGGCCGTTTCGACCTTTCGGCACTGGGCCGTTTTGGAGATATTGTTTTTGCGTTGTCGTTTCTCTATCTGGTTTACTAAGACACAGATAGGTTTGAGTCTTTATTACCTGGTTTACGAAGACACAGGTACTTCTATCTGGTTTACTAAGACACAGATAGGTTTGAATTTTTCTTTATTTTGTCACCGTCTGATCAGCAGGACCGAAATGGTCTTATGACGATGTGATGACGTTATGTGTCTCAATAGCGATATATGCCTCAATAACGATATACGCCTCAATAACGATATACGCCTCAATAACGATATACGCCTCAATAACGATATATGTCTTGGCGACAATATATGTATCGTTGGCGATATATGTATCGTTGGCGATATATGTATCGTTGGCAATATATGCCCTGGTAGTGTTTTGAATTAATCGGGCTGCTGCCGATTTGGTTGCCGGCATCCCCAGGCAGCGCCTTAGGTAGCCTTGGTAGAGATAATATCGCCATTTCTTGGGTTTTGGTGACGTGGTTCGATTTAAAATAACTTACATCCACGATTCTTTTAAATCTGCAACCATATGATAAGCACAATACGGGCAAATATATACTTTAAACATTATTAGTTGCAAATGATTTGCCCCCACAATATTTTTATCATTTATTCGGCAAGTGAAAACAACATATTCACTCTGGAATGATATAGCTTTAAATTGCAAATATTCCAAGAGTTGGGTATCGGAGTACCGTTCATTGTTTCCAGGTGATATGCACCTTTGCCGATGACTCTGGTAACGCGATATGGTCCTTCCCAATTCGGCGTGAGCTTTTTCTTCTCTCGGCCCGTTGCTGTTACCTTGCGCAGGACTAAATCTCCTGCTTTGAGTAGCCGTTCTTTGACACGCCGATTGTGGTATTTCGCCATTTTGCGCTTGTAGTGCAATGTTTTGAGAATGGCTTCTTCTCTCATCTCTGGCAAAAGATCCAGCTGCTCCCTTAATCTTTCTTCATTTTGCTCTTCGTTGAAGTATTCAACTCGAAGGCTAATTGCGCCGATCTCTACTGGAGAAACAGCTTCGACCCCATACGCCATGGCAAACGGTGTCATGCCAGTGCTGGTTTTAGTGGTCATCCGATAGGCCCACATGACAAACGGCAACTCCTCTGGCCACTTTGTCGGCTTGCCCTCAAGATTTTTCTTAATCCCGTTAAGGATTGCTCTGTTGGTGACTTTCGTTTGCCCGTTTGTTTGTGGATGCGCAACGGAGGAGAACCGTTGTTCAATTGAGTATTTTGAGCATTTCTTTTTGAAGTAAGCACTGGTGAATTGGGTGCCGTTATCGCTCACGAGAATTCTTGGGAACCCGAATCTCATGATAACGTTGTTCATAAAAAACCTCCAAGTGCTGTCTGTCGTTATCTTTGCCACAGCTTCTGCCTCAGCCCACTTTGTGAAATAATCGACAGCAACAATAACATATTGGAGCTGACTTTTGGCGATTGGGAAAGGTCCCAAGATATCAATTCCCCATTTTGCAAATGCGCATGGACTCACCATACTTGACAATTCAGCTGCTGGCCGTTGTGGTTCCTTTGCAAATTCTTGGCATTTACGACAAGATTTTACAAAGTTATCCGAATCTCTTCTAATTGTTGGCCAATAAAACCTTGTTCGGAGAACTTGAGCAGCCATGGTATTTCCTGAGGCATGCATTCCGCATATTCCCTCGTGGATCTCCCTGAGCGTATACAGGCCTTCTTCTTCCGTTATACATTTTGCCGCCGGGTAAGTAAGACAACGGCGAAGAAGTACCCCGTCGTGATAAGTGCATCTAGCAGCTCTTTTGAGGATCTTCAACTTCTCACTCGCATTTTCTGGCAGCTTGCCATGCTTGAGATAATCAATCACTGGAATGCGCCAGTCATTGGCTGCCTCTAATACACATAGCACTTGCTGCTCTTCCATAAAAGAAGGAATGGAAATTTCCTCTACCGTCACATCGGGTGGCATCATTGCCTCGGAGTTTGCTGCCAGCTTGGCAATCTCATCGGCCTCTGCATTTTTCTCTCTTGGGATATGGCTGATTTCAGCATGGATTCCCATATTTTTAATTTCGGCTAGCTCCTTCTGTACTTTCTTCAAGTACTGAATCATAATCGGCTCTCTAGCCTGAGAATCGCCGTTGGCTTGATCAATAATCAATTTTGAATCTCCGTAGATGACCAAACGGACGCTGGCCGATTGTGCATTACCGATCAGATTCCCTCCGATGCGCAATCCTGCCAATAGAGCTTCATATTCGGCCGCATTATTTGATAACAACCTTGAGATTTTTAAGGCGTACCTCATCTTAATCCCTTCTGGACCTAAAATGATAACGCCGGCTCCTGCTTCGGTTTGATTCTTGGCGCCATCCACAAAGATTGTCCACCGATCTTCGTTCATATCAGGAAGCGGTAAGCAAGCTTCTTCTTTGCTTTCTGGCGAAGGAATCAGCTTCTGGACAAACGTGCATTCAGCAATAAAATCGGCCAGCGCCTGGCCTTTGATGGCGGGTCTGGACTGATATCGCAATCCATATTGCTCCAATTCGATGGCCCAAATGACCATTCGGCCAGACGACCCAGGTCTTCTGAAAATCCTTCTTAGAGGCTGGTCTGTCAGCACGACCACCGGATGAGCTTGGAAATACCGGGCCATCTTTCTAGCAGCTTGCAACAGAGCGAAAGTAATTTTTTCAATTTGAGAGTACCTCAGCTCAGCGTCCTTCAAGATCCGGCTGATAAAATGAATCGGCTGATGTATGCCGTTTTCATCCCGAACCAAGACGGCACTGACCACCTCATCGGCCGCCCCCAAATAAAGAAAAAGGGTGTCCCCCTCTTCGGGTCGAGTTAGCAACAATTCAGAAGACAGATACTGCTTCAAGTCGTGAAAAGCCTTTTCGCAATCGTCATCCCATCCGAATTGTGCCTTCTTCCGAATGACTTTGAAAAACGGGAGGCATTTCTCGCCCTGCTTGGAGATGAATCGGCTCAAAGCAATTATTCTTCCTGTGAGTCGCTGAACCTCCTTCACACTCTTTGGCGAAACCATGTCCTTGATTGCCTTCAGCTTGGTGGGATTGGGCTGAATTCCTTTTCTGCTGACAACGTAACCAAGGAATTTCCCAGTTTGGAATGCAAACATGCATTTTTTGGGATTTAACTTCATTCCAAATTTTCGCATTATCCCAAATACTTCCTCAAGGTCTCGCAGATGCGCCTCAAAATTTCTGCTTTTCACCAGCATATCATCAACATACACCTCCAGATTTTTTCCGATTAACGGCTCGAAAATCTTATTGGCCGTTCTTTGAAATGTTGCTCCAGCATTCTTCAGACCAAACGGCATAGCCCGATAGCAGTAGGTGGCCTTCGGCGTGATGAAAGCCATTTTCTCCTCGTCTTCGATCGCCATCGGTATCTGATGATACCCCGAGTTGGCATCAAGCGAACTTAGATACTCATACCCAGCCGTTTGATCCACCAATTGCTCTATCCGTGGCAGCGGATAACAGTCCTTGGGGCATGCCTCGTTCAGGTCGGTGAAATCAATACACATCCTCCACTCCCCGTTTGGCTTTCTCACTACCACTGGATTAGCTAACCATGGCGGATACTGAACCTCTCGGATGAAGTTAGCCTTTAAGAGCTTGTCCACTTCTTTCTCGATTGCATCTGCTTTTTCTTTGGAGAAGGCTCGCCGTTTCTGTTGCACTGGCCTGGCATTCAGATACACGTTCAATCGGTGCTCTGCCGTTTCCCTCGAAAGGCCCGGTATGTCCGTCGGGACCCAGGCGAATTCTCCTCTGCACTTGTTTAACAGAAACGCAAGCTGGTCACACTCTCCCTTGCTCAGCTTTTCGCTTATTAAAAAATGCTCAGTGGGCAGATCAGCCACCGACACTTGGGCCATTCTCTCCAACGGCTGCGTACGCTGCTCCTCATCATCTTCTAATGAATCGTCCGCTATGCAAACATAGCGATCACAGCAACCATCAACCATTGTGATGTAGCATTCGGCAGCTACCTTCTGATCTCCTCGGATCGTAACCACGCCATCCCAGGAAGGGTATTTCATCTTCAAATGCCTTTGCGATATTACCACACCGAAAGCATTTAAAAACGGACGCCCCAAGATCACATTGTATGGCAGGTTTAAGTCCACCAGAAATAGCTGCTGCTCCTTTCTGCGGGAGCTGTCTTCCACAAAAAAGATTGACAGAAAAGTTAGGCCTACAACAGGAATGGGAACGCCGTTTACCCCAATGATCGGTCGTCGGCAAGGCTTCAAGTCTGGCTTGGGTCCCTGCAAACGGTTAAAAGCGTTGGCAGAAATGAGCTTCACAGCACTTCCGTTGTCCACCAGTGTCCGCCTGACTCCGCAATCGGCAATGATGGCTGTTACCACTAATGCTTCATTCTGAGGATATGTCACTCCGATCTCATCCTCCTCTGAAAATGTTATGGTCATTCGGTCCAGCTCCGATAGACCTGTTTTTTCCCCAACGGGATCATTCCGCTTTCTCTTTTCCCCAATCGGTACATCTTCCGATTCCTCCTGCTGGGTTCCTCCCGCTATCAAATTGATCATGTGGAACTCATCGAGAGAGGTTGTCAACACCTGCTGCTTTCCTCTGTCTCTCTGGACACTGGTTCCGGCTGCATTGGGATCGGCTTCCGCTTCTCTCCTGTTGCTGTCAGTTCGATCCTCCCTGGCCCTATTTCGAGCCTTGGCCGCAAATTCGCCCAAATAGCCCTCTTCAATCAACTTTTCAATAGCCTTTTTCAGAGAGAAACAATCCTCAGTGTCATGCCCTTTTGCCTTATGGAAACGGCAGTAGGAATCCTTATGCGGTCCCATAACGACGCCAGGTTTGCGCTTGGGATACTGAATCGGCAATCTCCGTTCTTCTATGATGGCGAAGATCTCCGCCACCGGCTTAGTTAGCTGCAACGTGGAGAAGTCCGCGAGGCGATCCGTCTGTCGGCCTCCAGCCGTTTGCTTCTTTTCTCCCTACTTGCGGACAACCGTTTCTTTCTTAGGGGGATCGGACTCCTCCCGTTTCTTCCGCTGGAAGTCTGCTTCTTTCATCCTCGCATATTTGTCCACCTCGATCCGCAAGAGGTCCAGGGTCTTCGGTGTGCTCGCAATTAGAGCATTCTCCAACTCCCGATACCTGCAGTTCCTCCTCAAAGCCTCAACTGCAAAGTTTGGCGCAACGTCGGGCAGAGTCGCCAACTCAGCATTGAATCTGGTAACATACACCGTTAAGGATTCTCCTGACTTTCGCACCATATCAAACAGAATCGCTGGAGACTTTTCCACAGGAATACAAGAGCTAAATCGGCTTGTGAAAACTTTCGCCAACTGCTCAAAACTGTCGACAGATCCGGCTGACAATTTCTCAAACCAGGTGTTGGCGATTCCCTTTAGAGTCATTACGAATATTTGGCACAACGCCTCATCCTTTCTAGTAAAAAATTTAACGTGTTTTTTTACTAAACTCACATGAACTGTCGGATCTGTCGTCCCCATGTAGGAATCGGTTGGCAATTTGACGTGTCTGCTCACCCGATGCTTCCTAACCCGAAAGGTTAAAGGATTCTTTGGATCATCATCTTGCTCTTCACGAGCTCGTAGGGAGACAGAGCCTCTGGAAGCATTCCGATCAGCCCTCTCGCGATCCCTTCCCGACTGAGGCCGATCCATTGACCTCTCTCGACCTCTTCCTCTCTCGGATCTTCCTTCTACTGACTGCCTCTGGCTCCTTCTTGGGCTACGCTGGACTGCCCGGCTATTAGCCTCTTCCATGTTGTCCAGGTATCCTTCCCCTCTAATCGGATTTTCACTCTACCGGGGTAGCCGGAGTTCATTCGAAGGATTTTCCCGTTGAGCTGGCTGACTGACGTGCTGGTGTACAAATCTGACTGGCTGGAGTGTCATGGGCGGAGGCACTAAAGGTGGTGTCACCGCAGGTTGATCATGGATCTGCTGAGGAATGATCTGTTGGGAGAGGATCTGCTGGGGGAGGATCTGCTGGTGAACGGGCGGAGGGATCCTTCCCATAAACGTTTGCATCATCATATCCATCCGTCGATGCAAGGCGGCGAACTCATGCATGACTGCTGGTGGGATGACTGCTGCTGTAGACGGTGCAGGTTGTGGAGTGCTGGGAAGTAACACTTCTGGAATTTCTGGGAAATTAAGCCGGCGGGCTACGGCGTTCATTTCCACACGGGAAGATGAGACGTGAGGAGGAGGAGTTTCATACTGACCAGCAGCACCACTGGTAGGTTGATTTGATTGAAAGTTTGGATCGGATGCCATTTTTGGAAATGAAAAAACCCCAATAAGATTGAAAAAAGAAGAGCTTTGAATTTCAAGGCTGCTCACTCAAAAACTCAAAAGCTCTCAATGAAAGCACCAAATGATAATCCGTTGAACGGAGTGAGGGGTTTTTGGTAAAGTAGCACGCTGGAGGGTGGTAGCTGGAGCTCCGTGAGGGACCTGCACAGTGCCGGAAGTGTTTTCCGGCGTAAAAGCTCCAATGCCAAAGTCAGTATTCTGGTTAAGTGTAGGGAAAATGTGAGTATTTTTCAGTGTGCCCTTGAGTAAAAGAAGAAACTTCCTTTATATACCTCCCTCTAGTCCTTAGGCTGGGCTAGAGTGGTTAGATCTCTGACATCCCTTCCCCTTTTTCCTCAGCAGGTGGTCTAGGAGTAGGGATTCATCATTATAACGTGGGGTGAAGACCTTATTTTAGGGGAATAGAGTCGTCCCCTTGTCCAGTTGTCAGATGGTGAATTGATGGGAGCAGGTTATCCTCCCTGCCAACCTTGACTAAATGTATACTGACTATGAAGTATTATATAAATAATATCTGTGAGGGGGGCTTAATATCTGTGCCCCATCAGTACGATGCCGTTGAGGTGGAATCGGCAGGCTGCCGTTGTGTAGAATCGGCTGGGTGCCGTTTGGTGACACATTGACCAGGCCAGGGTATATAACGGTGCCGATCCGTTTCCTCATGCTTGGGCGGATGGATCGGCCTTGTCCCGACTTGAGACAATCGGGCTAGACTTGTCCTTTGGTCACTTATTCCTGTTGACTTGGTCAAACGGTGGTCAACAGTACTTTGTGAAGGTGCAAAGTCCATTATGCCCTTCTGATAATTTTATGTATTATCATATTGTATAATAAAGTTTCGATTTTGAAGGATGAAACTGAAGCTTTTAGCTTTCATTTTGCATTGGTATGGGCACTTAGTTCTTTATGTGTAGGTCTCTTGGTAACATTTGGATTGCTATCGCAGCTGCAAGAAGTGCCGGGGTTGGCTGAGAGGATGGCTTCCTTGATGTGTGTGGATATTGACTTTGATGCTGATGTTGAAGGAGAAGATGGAGATGGAGATTCACAAGAGAATAATTTGAAACTGAATGCTGTGGATATTGTCGAGAAAGAAATTCGTGATGCCAAAGAGAAAGGGCTTGACACTGTTTGGTGGTTGGAGCTTGATGAGCTTGACATTGACGATAATATGCTGCTTTCCCTTGATCTCTCTAGTAAATTTCTGGTATGTCCATATCTTATGACATGAAAGTAACTTTGTTTTCCGTAGAAATTGTTGAAGTATCAAGATTCAAAACTTTTGGTTAAAAGCATGCAATAGAAATGATAAAAAATTCTGAGTGTTATTATAATTGAGGAGGTGGCAATGTCTTATTCTAGTTAAGTATTTTACTTTATATAGCCCAATGCTAAACTTTTACTGCCTTCTACTCTTTGGTGTTAGGATTTACTAGCACTTAGTCTATGTGGAAACAAGCTAGAGAATGTGGAAACAGTAGTCAAGGAAGTTACTAAATTCAAAAACCTAAGGGCTCTCTGGCTGAATAACAATCCTGTTCTACAAAAATGGTATGCTTGCTTGTACCTTGAAAACATGACGTTTTCTGCTCTTCCTGTTAGTGTGTCTCCGTCACGAAACAACTAATACCATCTCTTACAGTGACAATCACACGACAGCTGCAATTCTCCAAGGATGTCCTAAATTGGAAATCTACAACTCGCGCTTCACTACTAACTATGGTGAGTGGGCTCTGGGATTTTGTGGAGGAGTATATGATAAAGATAGCCCTGGTCATACCCACCACAGTGACCATCCACTGCAGAAAGTGACATCTGTTGACCTTTCTAACAGAGATATCCATTCTTTGATTAATAAGGTGCAAAATCTTATGTTATACACTGATCCTGTAATATATATATATATATATCTGTCTCTGTGTGTGTGTGTGTGTGTGAGGCATGTTCTCCAGGAAAGAGATAGAATATCTGGCATGCTAATATTTGGGGATTTACCCCACTTTCTGCCTAAATTTTGTCGTTAGAACTCATGTGCTCCCTTACCCGCTGATTTAATACTGCTGCTCCTTTCAGGCATTTTCTCTCAGTGAGTTGCCATCTCTTTCACATTTGAATATTAGGGGAAACCCATTGGAGCAGAATTCAGCTAGTGAGCTCTTGAGGGCACTGAAGCAATTCCATTGTTTACAATCTTTAGAGGTACTCTTATAGAAGCCACTTCTTACTTGTTTCTGATATGAAGAACATACGGCAAAGAAGAAAGGAGATGGTTTTTCCCTCAGACATTTGATTAGTTCATGTTTCATATTCTGTAGGTGGGCATACCTGGCCCTCTTGGAGATAGTGCCATAGAAATTCTCGAATCTCTTCCCAGTATTTCTGTGCTGAATGGCGTCAATGCATCAAAAATATTAGAAACTGAAAAGCATGTAATTGACTCGGTACTCAAGCCTCGTCTTCCTGAATGGACAGCTGAAGAAAGTCTCGCTGATCGTGTTATTAGTGCAATGTGGTTATATTTGATGACATATAGACTAGCAGATGAGGAGAAGATTGATGAAACATCTGTCTGGTATGCATTTGTTGGGTTTTCCTAGACTGGCTCATCAGTATTTGCGGCTCATCAGTATTTGCGTCTTACTCTGTCAATAAGCTATTAGCATAAAACACTTAAATTGGCTCATCTGAATTTCTAAGTTTGTGGCTTGCAGAGAGCTTACTGTTGTTTGAAAGTAGAAACTTTCATTTAGGAGAGAGCATTGTATTTATCACTTTTCACGGTTGAAGGAAGAAAGTCTGGACTCTAGGATTAACTTGCAAACCAATGTTTAATCTCTGCAAATTGGAGCCTGTATTTTTTCTTTTAATTGACTGGTCATCCATAAACTGAATTTAATCCCACTAAACCAAATAACAAGGATGTCATTCAATTTATCTGGATGCCCAATAACAAGGATGTCATTCAATTTATCTGGATGCCATTCCTGGGATGGGATATGTTATTACTGGGCAACATGAAGGCACACACATGCATCAAGTTATGCAGCATAAGGATGCTGGTGTTCTTTTCTTTGCAGGTATGTGATGGATGAACTAGGTTCAGCTTTGCGACACAGTGATGAGCCAAATTTCAGTATTGCTCCATTTCTTTTCATGCCTGAAGGAAATTTGGAGTCAGCTGTGAGGTGTACCTTTAATTTGTCTTCCTCTTTTTTGTTGATATCTGCATCAGTTTGCCGTGTTTAACTTAATTGTTTATAATTCTCTGTGTAACTACACCTAGCATTTAGAAGATAAATTATCTTTTATTTGATCCGTGATGTACATTCTATTGATAGAAGCACATTTGTATTGATCTAATCCTAGTCGTGGGCATAAACATGTTTTTTTTTCCAGCTACTCTCTACTATGGCCAATCCAGAATGTTCAAAATGGAGATGAGTGCACACGTGATTTCCTATTTGGTATAGGGGAGGACAAGCAACGTTCTGCTCGGCTTACAGCATATTTCCATACTCCACAGAATTATTTTATTCAAGTACTAACTATTTTTTTCTCTTCACTGTTGCTATTTCTGCATTCCCTATTGTTTTAATTTATATTCTGCTTTCCAGTTTCCTTAGTATTTATCAACACCATTTCCTTCAGGAGTACAAGAAGTTTTACCAGAAATTTCAATCAGGAAGAAAAATTTCTCTGCCACAGAAGACTTCTTCAACTAGGAGCTTGCGTCATAATGATGGACATCCATTACGTGTTTACACTGACATTCCACATGTCGAAGAATTTCTGTCACGTCCTGAATTTGTACTCAGTATGCATTCTGTTCATTCTTTTTATATTTTGCTTGAGCCTGAGTTTCTTTGATAATTCATTTGTAGAAATAGTTTGATCAATTGATTTATATGTCCCATGTCAGTTGTTTTGTGATCTTATGACTATGTTTATGGATGGAAAATGTTTTATTACCAGTGAAATGTGATATTTCTGCTGCTAATTCGTGAGGTTTTGTCAAGGTTGATTGGTGCAGTTTGTTTGTAATCTTCACCTGCCCCTCCTGTCTTTGTGTGCCATCCCTGAACTACACTTCTATCTGGAGTCAGTTTTAAGTCTATATAAAATAAAGGTTACAATCGATAGGCAAAAATAGTGGGACCTCATTATGCTGACGGGGAACAAAATGATTATCATGATTTTCGTAGTTGTGAGAGTAAATTGACAGGAAACAAACCAAGAAAATCTGTGCTGTGGTTGAATAAATGATGAGTTTTCTTTTTGCTGCTGTAACAAGTTTCCTTGTATTGGTTTGTCTGCAGCTACTGAGCTGAAGGATGCTGATATTATATGGTCAAGCATGCAGGTGGATGATAATTTGAAGAAAGCTGCTGGGCTTACTGATCAGCAATATGTAAACCAATTTCCTTTCGAGGCTTGTCTCGTCATGAAACATCATTTGGCAGAGACTATTCAGAAGGTGGGAAAATGTGACTTTTTTACAGCTCAAAAAGAAAATGTAACTTTACATGTAAAACACAGTCACCGCCTTTGATAAACCAATCTTGTTAGTTAGTAGATAAGAGATTGTCTTTGTTTTTTTGAGGTGTTTACTCTTAACTACTTACTGCAGTTTACATGCATGATAATGATGATTTGGTCTTTTTCAATTGTGTTTCCTACAGGCACATGGATCACCTGACTGGCTGCAGCCTACATATAATCTAGAAATACATTTATCTCAACTTATTGGTGACTATTATGAACTCGAAAAAAATGGAATGAACAACCTATGGATCTTGAAACCTTGGAACATGGCGCGGACCATCGAACTGATAATCTGTCTGCAATTATCCGAATGATGGAAACTGGCCCAAAAATATGCCAGAAATATATTGAGCACCCTGCCTTGTTTCAAGGAAGGAAATTTGATCTTCGTTACATAGTACTGGTTCGCAGTATATCACCTCTGGAGGTGTTTCTCTCTGATGTTTTCTGGGTATGTGCCTTCTGCATTGTGTTGATTTTCTGTCATGATCGGATACAATGTCTTCAAGAGCATCTATGAACGCAGTTGACTGGAACGCTTTTAGGCCCTTTCATCTCTAGACTTTCTATGGTATTCCTCTATTTATTTGCATTTTCATATTTATTTTCAGGTTAGATTAGCAAACAACCAATACACTCTGGAGAAGCACAGCCTTTTTGAGTACGAGACTCACTTTACTGTTATGGTATGTATGAGACACTATTCTATTGAAGTTACCTCGTGTTAATATTTCAGGCATCCATGTGTTTCTAGCTCCAGTTCAACTGAAATGACTTGAGAAACATGACTTTCTAGAAGATGTCTTTAATTGGGATTTCATCTCCTCACTTTGAAGTGGTGTGATTACTTGCAGAACTATCGTGGAAAATTTATTCACAAGCACACACCAGAGTTTGTGAAGGAATTTGAACATGAGCATCAAGGTAACGGCACTGACGCCATTTATTTTGCTCCCTGAGAGGAAGTTATTCATGTTCGCTTATTTTCACAGCAGCTTTATGGTTCTGGCGATTGAACTAATATTTCACGCATCTTGCAGTTAAATGGTTGGATATCCATAACCGAGTTAGAGGCATGATTCGCTCTGTCTTTGAAGCAGCTGCAGCAGTGCATCCAGAGATGCACAGTCCCATGTCTCGAGCAATGTATGGTGTGGATGTCATGCTTGATGCATCTTTCCAACCAAAACTGCTCGAGGTTTGTATTCGCTTTCTCATTTATCAGCATCATGCATACACACCTTGCTTGAGATGAGAAGCCTGTTTGTGTTCTCTGAAACTGAATATCGACTTTTTCCGCATGCAGGTAACTTACTGCCCTGACTGTACAAGAGCATGCAAGTATGATACAGAAAACATTTTTGGAGGAGTTGCAATCAAAGGTAGTGATTTCTTCAATCAGGCGTTTGGCTGCCTCTTCCTTGATGAAACTAGCCATGTAACCCCATTGTAATCGAGGGATTCCAGTGATGAGAGGATTTTCTTTTTTCTCATTATAACAGTTGTGTTATAAACCTTGACGGCGTGCGTTAAAATCATCTAATCTAAACAGTTATAGTAGAGATGCCGTTGAATTACTGATAACCAACGAAAAAACCAATTGCATTGACTGTTATGTACAATGTTCCAGGGACCGTGGTATTCTCATGTTCATCTAATATTTCTACAGTTTGCACTAAGCTGAATTTACAGGAAAATGACGGGAGTGGCTGGAAAGTTTCAAGGTCATTAAGCCCCGCGCTGCTCACTTGATTCATTTGACAGGTTCGATAGATTTCTGGCTGTTGGAATCTTCTTTTGCAATTCAAGGTTTGACATCCGCTCAATCTCCAACGCTCGCTCAAGCTAAAACAAATGGCGAATTCTTAGCATCGAACTACTTCATAGTAACAGGAGTTTGATAATACATAATTAAAATATCTAGAACAGGGAATAATCAGCAAACAAACATTAGGAGGGTGGACTAATTAATACCTTTGCTGTTCGCATGCTCCATTCGGCAAGAATAGCTCTCAGCCTTTCATTCTCTCCCACATACTGTTCAAATATTTAATCAATGAAAATAAGCAAATGCCATAAATGAAATTCTAAGTGCTCGTTAAATCCATGCATCTTGTTGCTTAAAATATGTGACTGCATTATTAAATTTGTATCCCATATACTGGGTAGGAACATAAGAGCATGAATTTCCTTCCGGAAAACAAATACTGGGGAAAGTTCAACGTTGTAGAAATTGAAACTTTGAGCCATCAATAAGCTAGTAATACTATATAGCAGCAGATTTCTGCGAGTTTCCTTTGCCAAAGCTAAAGCTAATTGGGACTTCTAACCACACAAACTTTGAGTTGGTGGCATTTTACGCAATGTATCTCATTATTTCACAGAAATATAAGGGATACCTGATTATTGGTATTGCGCACATGTTGGACCTCAGAGTCCCTCTCAGCTATCAAAGACCGAGCAAGCCTGAGCTCGGATTGCAGTTGATTCATCTACAACATCAACAGCCTCCAAATCAATTTCAAATTAAACAAGGGATACCATGCAAACAAACAACTGAATAAGCACAAAAGTATTACATGAAACTTTGTTTGTAAAGTATCCAACGTCTATAAGGAGAAGGCGGTTCACATATTTTCATTATTTACTTCAAGACTTACCTCAGCAGAAAGTGTCCGCAACTCCTGTTCACGAGCTGCTAACAAATGAGCAAGATCAACCTGGAAAATAGACACCAGTTAGAATTATTGGCTATTTCACATAGCTAGTTCACACTTGTGCAAAGACAACGGACCCTATTTTCAAGCTCAAATTGGAAATGCAGAAGTTATGCAAAGCGACATTCGTGATTTTCACGCTCAAAATGTCGTTCTCTGCACCCAACAACTAAATTACAATCTTACAAATTATGTCATTCACTGTGAGATTTCTACAGATGAAAAAACTACAATTTACTATGTGGCTCAGATTATCACCTGAGGTGTGCTACCATCATCAGTTCGTTCATATTTGCTTAAGCATTCTTGCAACCGAAGAATCTGCATAAACATATTTTTGAGGAATTTACTAGAGCTCAAATGAAATATATAGCCAAGAAAGAATCTTGGATTCAGGTTAACGTGTCAGTTCAGTATACCTCCTCACTTAAAAAATGAAGGTTCTCACGTTGATATTGAAGCAAAGCCATTTGCTGATCAGAAAGTCGACCACCATCATGATATCTGTCACACAAAACAGTGTTCAATAGAATCATCTATAGTTACCCCAAATAGTACACACTAGTCCCATCACTCAACCATTTTATCAGTACATCCTAGTGGCAACCATATAAATAATCAGGACAGAAAAAGCATGCATGTTTCCAGAGCCAACAAATAAGCCTTACATCTCAGACATGCTGTAAAGTTTTTAATCATTTTATCCTCAGAAAGCATGAAAATAACGGCAAGATATATGGGGAAAAGAGACTAGAAGATTAGAGATGTAACTACCTCAAATTTTCTAAGGGGCTTGATTGTTGAAGTGGAGAATATAAAGACTTCAAAATATCAGGCTCAGAATTTACTGAATTATACTGATGCAAATAACCTGCAACCTCAGTGTATATGCAGAAGAACAATAAGGGAATGAAGTGAAATAAGCAATCATATAACCTCTAATGAAATACTTACTTTCCCCCTTTCTGAACAGTAAAAAACTTTTAATCAAAAAAATGATTTGAAAAGATGCAATAGCATTAACAGTATCCACGTTAATATTCGAATAATATTCATTTCACATCCTTACGATTTTTATATAAGGCCTTATGCAAAATGCTCACAGGGAAACATATCTTGTGGTAAAAGTGGATGCCCTCCATCATTTGTACTACTCTATAGAAGTTAGAACTAAGCTATTCAATTTCCACTAAGTCTCATTAGCAAGATCAAGGATGACCATGAGCTATTAAAATCCTAAGATACCATGGTTGAATAATTTGTTCATATTTCTTGCATTGATCTTCACGGAGATATATAGTTAGTCAGAAACTTCTAAGACTGGAAAATTATTATCAATAACTACCTATAATGTCCCACTACCCGATATATAACTTTGTGGAAAGTCAAAACATGCATAATATGCACAAGAACTCACCAATATAGGCACTCGTAAAAGATGCAGCACATACAGCTTCAGTCAACATGATAATCCTGCAAATTTAGCAAAACCAAACAAACAAATTTTGAACAGATTTGGAGGGTTTAAAAGGTAAATATAAAGGAGCATTCTGCTTATCAATCTCACAATTTCATAAAAATTGATACATCAGAATGAGAACAATTGTAAGAAAAATGAAGTAATAATGCAGCAAAGTGGAAATAGAACACTAAACAATTGAGATGCACATTGTTAAGCTAAGTTAATTCCAGTACCTTAGTAATGTTGGGATTGAATGAATAAGGATTTGGGGCCTCCATACCATGACAAGTAGCATTACAGCAGTCCCTACAATCTTCTAAACATTCAATATGCAAATGACAACAAAAATTTCAAATCTCTATGTTGACTACATGGGACCAAAATCCTAATAGAAAGACTCCCTGTAAGTTAAATGAATAAAAATAAACCTACTAATATCACTTACCGTATGAGATAATGGCAAACGGTAGGCGAACAATATGCTTCAACTTCTGGCTGAAACTATAATAACCCTACAAAAAGAAAAAGAATAACACATGATAAAAGCCTCTAAGTTGTCCAAAATTTCAGTACTTAGCTACCACTGCCAGCAATAATTCACCTGCAATCTTATCTTCTGAACTTGGGACACAAAATATTGCTGAAAGATTCCTAAAAGGGAAAACAAAAGAATAAAAAACAACAAACATACTGCAAACTCAGAATTGCGGTTGGATTTTACAAACGTACGCAAATTTCATCGACAGAGCTGTGACAGTGATACCTGTAAGGATTAAAACAACGACATGGCTGCTGCAAAGCAATGTCTCAATATCACGAACAATTAACGGAGCTATCGCAGCTAAAACAGCATAACCTGCCTAAGAATACCAAAAAGAGAAAAACACAAGTCGTTTTCATCCATGGATTCACATCAACTAACGTTCCAGTTAATATCACAAAATTACTAAGTTATTTTCCACTTGCCAGTAAAACGCAGTAAACTACAGCTCCAAATATGCTTCGCGATTTCCGGTGGCCGAACAACGGCGCCTCCTGGAGAATGTCGAGGAACCTGTTAGAGCATGCGAAAAGTGAACAATCATGGAAGTTGATGCGATTCGAGAAATGAGAGAAACTCAAAAACTTACATGTCGTGGTCTTCGCGCGATGTGGACGGTGAATTCCCGTGTCTTTCTGTTGCCATTTTTTCCTTTGGTGACACGCTTAGATGGTGGGGGTTTAAGTTGCAGAGTTGTTGCTTTAATTAAAATTAAAATGTTTTAGCTTGAACAGATGACGACGACCCACGATCTTGAGCGGTGAACATACTGCAGGAGAAGCAGGGAGTTTTTACTAGTCTGGGCTGAAATATGTGGGCCTGGAAAATGTGGGCCTGAACAGTGTTCTCTTGTTCTACACGGGCCAGATATTTTTATATGGATCTGGTTGGTGTAAACGTTAATACATTATGGAATAACGGTTTTTATTTTTATTTTTAGTTTTAGTTTTAGTTTTATTTTTTGGGTTAGGATTTAGGAGTTAGGGCGTCAACGTTGTGTCATACGAGGTTGGGCTAACTTCACAGACCGGTGACGGAACTCTCAGCTCACTGCAAAACCCTAATCAGAGTGAGCTTGCTCCATCACTGCGCCTTTACATTCCAATCCCAGAAAGAAAACACCCCTCCTCCTTTGTCACCCTACCACCTCGTAATGCTCCACGTAATTGAAGAGAAAAATCCTTTTTATTATCAATGGATAGCTCTTGAAATCTAGTTTATGCTACCCAAGTCTGGCCATTGACGATTCTAGATTCTTTTTTGGGTCAACTGCTCCATCTGGGTTTAGCTTGCTATGGTACTTCATCTGGGTTTATCACCATCTCCATGAAGAGTGAGGATTTCGATAAAAAATCTGGCAGCTTTCATAGAGGAGGTATCTCTATAGTAGATTTTAGTGATGGCTTGGGGTTGCAGATGACCCTCCTATCATTCACTCCCCGTCGATTCAGGGTCCGAGCCTCCACTATGGTCATTGCGCAGTTTCATACTCAAATTCATGGAGGATCTCGCCTTTTCCCTGATAAAGATGCAGCTTTAAAAAGGCAGGAAGCTTGGTTTGTCAAAGTTGTGTCTACTCTTTTTGTTCGTTCGTTTCCTTTGGATGCTTGTTTGAGCTATTTGTGTGAAAGATTGACACCTTTGATTGCATTTGAGGTGATTAAAAGGTTTAACAATCCAAAATTGGGGTTAGGATTTTTAGAGTTTAGTAGGCCGAGTTTGAATACAAATCATTGCTTTGATACATATAATGTGCTTATGAGGTCTTTATGTCAATTGGGTCTTCATGATTTAGCGAATGAGGTGTTTGGTTACATGACGAGTGATGGGCATTTGCCTGATAATTCACTTTTAGGATTTTTGGTAACTTCATTTGTACAAGCTGGAAAGTTTGATGTGGCGAAGAAATTGCTTGCAGAGGTAAGGCACAAAGAGGTTTTCATTAGTTCATTTGTGTATAACCACACGCTGAATGTGTTGGTTAAACGGAATCAGGTCAATGAGGCAATTTGCTTGTTTATAGAATATTTGGCGTTGCAGTCTCCTCCTGATACATGGTCTTTCAATATTCTAATTCGAGGCCTTTGCTCCGTCAGGGAAGTTGACAGGGCGTTTGATTTTTTTCATAATATGAGGAGGTTTGGTTGTTTGCCTGACACTGTTACGTATAATACTCTTATAAATGGATTATGTAGGATTAATGAGGTAGATAGAGGGCATGAGCTATTGAAGGAAATTCAGGCTACAACTGGCTGTTTGCCTGATGTTGTGACTTATACATCTATTATATCAGGGTTTTGCAAGTTGGGTAGGATGGAAGATGCTTCTGCACTTTTTCAGGAAATGATTATGTCTGGGATTGAAGCGACTGTAATCACTTTTAATGTTCTTATTGATGGCTTTGGCAAGATAGGAAACATGGTTGCACTAGAAACCATGCATGGAAAGATGGTTTCTGTCGGTTGCCAACCTGATGTAGTTACCTTTACATCCTTGTTTGATAGTTATTGCCGAAGTGGTCAGGTGAACTTGGGTTTGAAGCTTTGGGATGTTATGAAAGCAAAGAATGTATCTCCTAATGTTTATACATACGCTATTGTTATTAATACTCTCTGCAAAGAGAACAGACTTCATGAAGCTCGTGATTTTGTGAGGCAACTAAACAATAGCGACATCATTCCAAAACCATTCATGTACAACCCTGTGATTGATGGATTTTGTAAGGCTGGCAATGTGGATGAGGCAAATATGATTGTGGAAGAGATGGAGAAGAAAAGATGCAACCCCGATAAATTGACATTTACCATTCTTATTATTGGGCATTGCGCGAAAGGGAGAATGTCTGAGGCACTCAACATGTTCAATAAGATGTTGGCAATTGGTTGTGCCCCAGATGGCATTACTGTGAGTTCTTTGATAACTTGCCTTTTGAAGGCTGGAATGCCTAATGAAGCCACATTCATTAAACAAAAGGCATTAGGGGACATCCACTTGGGTTTGGCATTAGGTAAAACTTCTCCTTTGAGGACAAATGCTGAAATCCCAGTAGCTGCCTGAAGAGATACTGCCACAATATTGGAATGGTTTATTGGCACCACTGACTGAGTGGACTGCTTCCATCATGCATCTGCAGCTTGTTGCATAAATGAGTTACCAGACGCAGATTGTAAGTATTTTGTCTAAGTTTTGAAACTTTAGAGAGGTTAACAGCATCAATTTTGCCCTTTAGCATACTTATGAGCTGAACCAATTTTGCTGAATTCAATGTATTCATACTTTTCCTGGCTCAAAAGGCAAGCCGCACATGTACCTGTGAATAAGAGTATCTTGGTACTTCTTTTGCATCATCGTGGATATATTGTGGATCCTACATAGATGCATACATCATTCTCCTTACGTGCTCAGTAGAGGGTTGTTCTAGGACAGTCAAAATGAATATATCTGTTGGAGGATTCATGTTGCTTCAATGCATTAGAGAAATTATGACACATTTTGCAAGAAGGATCAAAAGTTTCTATGGACTTTAGAGAACCGATAATATAACAAGGTAGCAGTAAGAAAATTGATGGGCAAGAAACTATAGTGGATCATCGCATAAGTCTGTCTTTACTTTTGTAAACATGTGTCTGGATGAGTGCAAAATAAAAAAATAAAAGGTTTCATTATTTCCTCAATAAACACCTTTGATGCTAGTTTTTTTTCCCTTTCTTTTTAATGCATCGTTTGATACGGTGAAATACACTAATTCAGTTCAGCATTTGCTATAGAAACAGTTGCAGTCGTATGTGCTGCTGGGATTTGATAGAAGTAGCTGTACCTCTTGGTTAATTGTGGTACTGTTTCTTTGTTTCTCTGGCTGTCTTTGTCATGCTCATGCACACTTGAACAGTCTTTTTGTAGTTTTCTTCATGATTGGATGCTATTCATCATTGCTTCATCAAGTCGGGATTTGTTTCCAATGCACATTCACTAAATGCTGCTGGTGCCACGGGCTGTAAGTTGGATCTCTAAGTTAGACATCAGAAGATTTGGAAGTAGGAAGTTCAAGAGCAACCCAGAACTGCTAGGGCATAAAGAAACTGGGAGATATGACTTCTTGGCACTAGCATGTGGCTCATTCCAGTTATGCACATGTTCGCTAACCTTGGAATATCGAGGAGTAGTATTTGAACCCTCGTGCATTGAATGGCATGTGCCTCACTCCAGTTATCAAATGAAGTGTTTATTTTTGTTCTTTTTCCTCTTATTTATGTGCATCTCGTAAGGAATCTCCATCCTAGCAAGTTTGTATTGAGATGATGGGCATTCCATTGATTGTAATGCAAAACAAAAGGATTATAAAAAGGTGAACGACCCTGGGCACCTGTGGGAATGAAGTTGAGATCCTCTGGAGAATTGCAACTAGCCTGTACTGTTCATATAACTACCCAGAAGTAATATCGTCTTTGCTTATATGGACTTGTAGGGTGGCACCTGCGCTTGTTTTTCCAGATACCAGGGAACTCCAGATGTCTATCCAGCTCTGCCTTGTTAGGAAACTGCTAGAGGTTAAAGATGTCACTATTCGATCGAAACTTGTTATGGGAACATAATTAGAAGTGCCTGTACGGGTTTGACATGTCTATGCAATCCAGAAGATGCTTCTTTTGATAAATGATGTCATCAGAGGTTATGCTCAAATTAAAGTGCCAACATGGAGCAATCAAGCAGTGCTCTTCCAATGATATTCCATTCACTCAGTTTGATGCTTCATTTATTTATTTTTACTTTTGTAATTCACGCAGCAGGCAAGTTTGATTCTAGTTGACTTTAATAAATGACAATCCCTTGTTACTAAAAGTCTAAACTGGAGGGCAGTCTCAAAGACTTCAATCCTCTTATGATAGTACGAAACCTGTGGTATACAATTGAAACAAGTATGCATCAATCTTTAAATTATCTTGTAAAATGTTTCCACGTGCCACCCATTACATAAATAATTACAGAGGATTTACATGAGGTCTCTGTTGTGCAGGCAGCATTACAATCACACAGTATATGGGATTTTATTCTACACCAATTAAGCCAATATCATCATCTACGGCACCACATCTTTTTCGCCTAGGAACAAATTCCTGCTGCATCGGATGTTCAAGCGAGAATCTTCCATTATTTCTTCACCATCAGACTAAGCAAGAATAGGGTATGATGCACAGGTTGCAATACCTAGAATGAAAATCAAGAAAATCAAGTCATGGATAGAACTAAGGCCAAAAATTCTTGCTAAGGTTGGCATTAGATGGTAGTCAGTCTTTTCTAGCTATTGCTGGATTTCTGTATCAGGGCACTAACTAGGGTATGAGGGTCAGTCTAGATTTCATTCTGAAAACTTACCACACATGTTTTTACCGAGCTCCATCTTGAAGTAACCATTGTCACCCCAATCCTCTCCCCAAGAGTTCTTGATGAGCCAGTATGGAATACCATCTTCAACTCCATACCCAACAGCAAGAACAGCATGGTTCACGTCCTGCCAGATATAATCAAGTTAGATAATGAGAACTGCCCTAGAAATATCGCAAACAATCATCATTCATCTTGTTCTACAATCATAATAATAATTAAAAAAATGACCCACCATAGGGGTCTTGCCACAGGTGGTGCTGGTGAAAACACCACCCTTGTAGAGTTTGAATCCTTTGATAACTTCAAATGCCACACTCACAGGACGAACAAAAGCAACTGCATCCTTCAACTTATCTTCAGCATCCTGCATTTTGTACAAAATTATAAAATCTCAAGAGACACGGAAGTGCTCTAACTTAGGAGAGTCTGGCATGAACGTTTACCTGAGTAATGTTGACGGAACTGAGAAGTTGGACACCAACATTTGCGGTTGAGAATTTGCAAGTACCATCTTTTGCAGTGTAAGGATATGCTTCCTCAGTGTCAAGGCCGCCGTTGTACTTAATGTACTCAAAGGCTTGGGAAGGCAATCCACCATTGCAACCGTTGTTGTTGAACTCCTGAGCACAGTCCACAAGTTGCTGCTCAGACAGAGAGATTCCCTTTCCATACTTCTGATGGTAAGCTGCCTCAAGAGCTCCAGTAGTACTGTAGTAGGCAAGTAACAGGAGAAGATTACGACCATAAATAACATGATTAAACAACTCAGCATATAAGGTGAGTAATTAATAGGTAACCTGAAAGTCCAGCAAGATCCACATTTGCCTTGCTCCTTAACTGGACTTACTATACCTGCTTCCCTCCAGTCTTTCTGCATTAGCAGCAAATTAGAACCATAAATATCATCAAATTAAAGCTAGCGTCGATAATTGAATGCAAATAGTACTGTCAATTATGGAACATACATAGTAACACTTCTTTTAATATCGGACTAACGAATTTAGAATTTGAACTCGAGATTTAGCTAACACACCCTATTTTACAAAAAGTATCTCTACTAAGAATTGGTTACAAATTACTGTAGCACTATTGCTATATAATAGGTGTCAAACAATTAAATTTGTTAAAAGTTAAAACAATTCTCTTATAATTTAATCACTTATAAGAGATTTAATCGTTTGATAAGTAATTATTTAAGTTTTTTTTTCCTAATATCGCCGGGTCCCAAGTAGTAACTACTACTCCCTTCGGTCGCGAAACAATGTCGTTTAAGACATTTATTTGCGGTCAGCAATTAAACGTCGTTCTCACTTTCCAACCATTCTTTCTCTGACTATTTTACCCTCGCTCTCTCTCATCTCTCCTTCGCGCGGATGCAAGCCAAAGTGAAGGAAAAATTGCTGGTGCGGTGGTTGGCAATGGTGGTTGTGGCTGGCGGTTGGTGCGGCGATGATGGGTTTTAATTTGGAGATTGATTTTAATTTTGATTTGGGTGGAATTAATTGGGTTTGGTGGTTGGCAGAAGTGGTTTAGTTTTAATTTTGCTTCCCTTTTCATAATCCATGGTTTTGATTCTGAGATTTTGAAAGAACCGTGGCTTCCATTTTTACAATCCATCCCGATCTGGTTTTGACTTTGAAAAAACCATGGCTGAGATTTTGATTTTGCTTCCATTTGCACAATCCATGGCTGAGATTTTGATTTTGCAACCATAATTTTGCTTCCACTCTCACAATCCATCCCGATTTGGTTTTGATTTTGAAAAAACCATGACTGAGATTTGGGATTGATAGTGTGGTAAATTAGAAGAGAACAGAAGGACAGTATGATAAAAAAAGCAACCATAACAGTGTTCTTTAATCCGCGTGCCTGGTCGCGAAACGACGCCACTGGAGGGAGTAGAAAGTAGCAAGTAGCAAAAATGGGAAAGATAGAGAATATTCTCCTATAAGCAAGAAACGCACCGTTTCAGGCAAGATGTCGTTAGTAACTTTATGGTTGCCCTTGCGTGTAGCGGAGCAGTTTTGAGCTGCACCCAAATGATGCCTCCTAAACTCCTCCCACGACATGTCAGCGAACTCTGCGCCAAAAGGAGGAGAAAAAAAACACTTTAATTACTAAGTCTTGATCAAACTTATTCAAACGGTTGTTATTTAACCGATCAAAAGTATAACGATCTTACGGTTCACGGCAAGCTTGTAGGATAAGCCTTTCCGATTGGTGGATCTAATCAAATCCAAACTTTCGGAAAAAATAGCAAACCTCAGCTTGATTTCATCCTCCGTCTGGTACTTCTTCCCATACCTGACAGATTAGAAAATTAACAACCGTCCGATCAGGCGAGACAAATTTCAGATGGTTCGGTGGAGCCTACCTGCGAGCAAAGCGTGCGAAGGAGAGAGCGCGACGGGTGAGGCCGACGGCTTTTACGACGGATTCTTCGAAGTCACGGAGACCATCGGATACCAGCTTGATGGGATTGGAGTCTTGGAAGGATGATGATGCAACCGCGATGCCGCTGATCATCAACAACAGGATTGAGGAGATCAAAACGGCGGTGCGCCCCATAGTTTCCGATTTGGGATGAGCGGAGAGGGAGGAAGTGCGGAGTGGAAAAATAAAATACTGAATAGTTGGAGTGGAAGGATAGCGGCGGACGTGGATTGGGTTAAATAATACAAGAGAAATAATCGGGGTGGCCCAGTTGAATATTCTTATTGATTTGTTTTTGGTAAATAATTGTAGGAAAGAGACCTATTTTTTTCTAAGCCTTATCTACAAATAAAAAAGAAGAAGGTGTTTATGATTCCAGTATTTTTGGGCCGTTGCGGAAAATAACAAAAGGAATCTTGTTAAAAGTGGTGTGATGAGCAGAGACGGCAACGCATAGGACATGGGGCGTGAAGATATTTTTGTGTTATTTATCACTTCTCATCAATAATGCAAAATACTTCCACCAATCGAGAACAACTTGATGTGAATATTGATGGACGGAGAGGGCCCACTTTCGTTGTTCAGTCAGGATATTGTATTCTCCTTGTTACAAAATATTGCAAACCCAAAAAGAAGTGAAAAGATCCTTAGATCTGTTATCTAATTTTTTTTTAAAAAAAATATTGTGTTCGAGTTAAAACTTATAAAAACTAATTTTATCACCTTTCCAAGTTTTTTCCGATTCTAATATAAAGGTTGAATACCGAACACTATTAATAAAAAAAAATTATATTAAAATATTATTACACACAACTAACCATTAAATATTTATAAATTTTTCAAACTATATAAAATAATTAATAATTAACAAAATGGTATAATAGAAAATTTATACATCTTTACCATTTTTTTAGTTTTTATAACAAAAGAAGGTAGTTTTTTTCCTTCCCATTTTCATTCTTGGAGTAGAAATACAAAATTTATCTATGAGTATATTATTCCCTTTTCAACATTTATTCGAGGACAAAAATATACTTAAAATTTTATTTTTTCTGAATAAGAAATTTACACCTTTTTTTTTAGGAAAAAAAACGCAATCTAGCACTGATATAAGACTCAATTACATCATTAGTAAGCCAATATCTTAACCCATTAAGAGGATTAGCGGGGATGAAAACTTTGAATAAACTGATAAGCGAGATGGGAGAGGAAATCTGCAGAGAAATTTACCTAGTCAAAAATGCATCGCAAGGGTGCAATTACGCAGCAAGTGAAGGCTGGTTTCATTCGTGCAGTGACAACCGTCACATGCGGGGGAAATTTAGACTTCTTGAGTGGTCTATGCTGATATATTTTCGTAATGGGCTTTAAAAGCCCTTTAAGAGCCTATGTATGAGCCCACATGCAAGAATTTGAGGGTTTTCTTCTCTTATGAACTCGAGGCTTGCAAATTTCACGGGCTCGTTCCATAGACAAATTGGATCGGGTATTCACAAAAGGTGTAAAAAAGGTATACGCTTAGGAAATAACTCGAGTTCATGATTTTCATAAAAATCGACACCAACCGGCTACGCTACATGATCGTATGAAAAACTGTGCTTCAGTTTGACGTATACCGTGCTTTTAGAATGTTATTTCCTAAGCGTGCACTGAGCAATTCCACATTGCCAATTTACACTTTGTATAGAAACAGTTAATTACTATCCTATCCCCACTCGTGAGACATGAGGTTTTAAGTCTACATTAATTAATTTGTCACATGTCTGTTGAACTGGAACACTAGTACATAAAAAGTTATCACGTGCCTATCTGGAGTAGTCGCGCGGTAGTCGCACTTAATAGCCTGAAAATTAAACACTCCAAACACATGTTTTGTAGTAATATTACTTTTTTAAATAAAGTTGTGCTCTTTTTCTTTTTTTATATAAACAATTTTATAATTTTCAAAAAATTTAATTTCGTTTCCCATACTTTAATTATATCACTTAACAAAATGGAAATTAAAATTCTCTCAAAAGAAACCATCCAATCATTTTTCAATTCTTCCACACCAAAACTCCCAATGATAATACAAAAATATATGCTAAGGGTACTAGAGTTCTTTTACAGTATAAAGAGGGGTAGCGATAATCATCTAATTGTATCCACTTATCGAAAAGTACCGACCCACTATCTATCTGTCAATGTTAGGTATGTTTATTTATTATTTTGCTTTATGGGGAGGCTAACGGAAATCGCTATGGCATCTGATGAATATAACACATGTATCATACTATAAGGGATAAGGGATGGTATAAATACCCCTCCCCTTTACCCCAAGGGGACAAACAAGCATACACGTGAGCACACAGACCACTCACACTCTCTATACCTAAAATACCGATAACCCTAATAAGAATCCATTAGTTCCCCAAACACTTAATTTTGATCGTCGGAATTTTTACGCCGGAGACTCCTCTGGCGCTTTGCAGGTTACTCAGAAGTCAAGATCATCGTCAAGAACATATCTCTGACTAGTCAAATTGCCAAATCACCCTTCACCGCAATTCAGAATTATCACCCAACAACATTTAAGCTTACTGTTCTCCGTCAATTTTACATGCCAATCATTCTATTCTACTCCCCTGATCACAAAATTACAATTTCAGAAACATCCCATCATTTAAAAAAATCATTCTCAGATACACTCGCAAGATTCCACCCACTAGCGGGGCGAATGCGAGATGATTGGACCTGCGTCGATTGCAATGACAATGGTGCGCTTTTCATCGAAGTTCTTGTGGCGGGCGACATGTCATCGGTGGCACTGTCGCAGCAGACCACAGAAGGGTTACAGAACCCGGTACCCCTAAACCCCCACGGGGAAATACCTGATGAATTGAGCTCCCAAGTGATCGTGGCCGTCCAAGTCAATCACTTTGACTGTGGTGGGATAGCAATTGCTGTTTGCATCTGGGATGAGGTTGCATATATGCATCCACTCTAGCCAATTTTATCAAAATCTGGGCTGAAATTGCTCGAGGCCACCGCGACGAAGAAAATGTGGATGATTTGGTGATTGATAAACACCTCCATCTTTGTTCCACAGGATATGACGAGCCCTCTGGCACCCACCGGTAACAGACAGCTTGACAATGAAAAAGTATTGTTTCCTAGTTCAAAGATTGCTTCTTTGCAGAAACAAGCATCAAATTCTGATCTGGGTAGCCCAACTCGTTTCGGGGCCGTCAGCCCTGTTATGGGGTGCTTTCGCGGCCATGAGTAGTGGAGAAGAGCAATACCATACAGTATCGGGAACAAACTTACTAATTGCTTTAGATTTGAGGAAAAGACTGAATCCCCAATTGCCAGGATATTCTATTGGAAACATCAGCCAATCAGTACCAGCACTTTGGCCACTTAATAGCGTCGGTGCTGATAGTAACCTGACAGAGTACTACAATATTTTAGCGGAGAGAATTCGCGAGACAATGAAGGCTTTGACCGACGAGCATATAAGGAAGTTTCATGGAGGTGGTGGCTTGTATTAGTTTTTGATGGAGGTTGGTAGAAAGAAATTAACCTGAAGAAGGGAAGAGGGTAGAAAGAAGCACAAGATATTTGGTATGAGTAGTTTGTGTAGATTTCTGTTTTACAAATCGGATTTCTATTTGGTATGAGCATTATGCATCCTGTCTGGGTTTCTCCTGCCTTGCGATTGCATAATGCTTGTGTTCTAATGGATGCAAGAGATGGTGATGGGATTGAAGCTTGGGTGGCATTGTCCAAAGAAGACATGGAAAAGTTCTTACAAAATCCTGAGATTGTTGCCTATGCTTGTGTTAGCTCCACTGCATAAAAGATGAAATTCCTGATGGTTCAAGGATTTGCTGGATTCTGTTTTTTTTTTTTTTTACTTTTGTCCCCTGCTTTTCTTTTCTTTTTCCCCTCATTTGTGTAGCTCTTCATTCCATTGTCCTGCTATAGACCTCTAGTGATTGTATAAATAACGCTTCTAGCTTGTTATGGCAAAAATATTTCGTAAGATTTTTAGGAAAATCACATTCTTAGATTGATAGTTCGATCGGAAAATACATTGATAGAAATCTAATATACAGTACTCTTATATCCTTAATGTAGCATGTGCCCCCGAATATAAATACATGCAAAGCGCTCGAACTTTGAAATTAATAGTTCGACTGGATTTCACCGTAAATTTTTTAATTTCTAATTAATTAACTTTTGATCCCTTAACATTTTCTTTTTAGCTTCGCCATTGACTATATTAAATTATTAATTGTTAACAGTCTATTTGTTTGGTTTTGGTCAAGATTACAGGTGTGAAATGAAAAAGGAAATGCGAAACGATCCGACTCACCTTTGTACTGCGTAAAGACTTTTTCGTCAATCCCGGAAAACGATGGCACTTTTCTGCTAGTTCTAGCCATCTATTGAGAAAGGAGGAGGTAGTGGCAATGATAAAATCATTTTAAAAAATACTCCCTCCGTCCGGTATTAAGTGTCCAGTTATTGTTCATGTACGCGTTTCGAGGAAGCCGAATGACTCACTATTTGACCTCAAAAAATTTCGTACTTTTTTTCGAACGTACACTAATCATTAACGTACGTTTGAAAAAAAGTACGGACTTTTTTGGGGTCAAATAGTGAGTCATTCGGCCTCCTCGAAACGCGTGCATAAACAGTAATTTGACACTTAATACCGGACGGAGGGAGTATCTTTTTTGGGTCAATTAATAATATATAAACATTTTCAAATTAAGCAGTTAATCTTTGGTTGTTTGGTGAAATTCCATAGAGAAAATTGGTAAGGTGGTTGTAGTTTGATTGCATTCTCGTTTTTCTTAATGTAAAGATCTTTAACTATGAATTATTGCACAGGAGCGTCGTTAGAGCTACATTTTAGAACGACACTCTCATATGAGATTAATTAAATTATACATAAAAATCGAATAAATATTTTTTTATTTATAAAATAATAGCGAAATATAGGTTGAAGACTATACTTAAAATGACTATTAATTTAATTTCTAGTGCATGTAAATTTTTAATTAGTTTGAGTATTATTTATTGCTTTCTTTGTTTCAAATTGTTGTTTGTTTAATGTAAATACAACATAAATAAATAATACTATATTGTCTAATATTCCTTCCGCTCTGATTTTACTTTTTTACCGGTCATGTTCTGATTTTCCATGTGTGTTTACTTTTTAGTTTAAGATACGTGAAAAAGATCCTGTATTGTGTTTTCTTTTTAGTTTTTACTCATGTACAGGCAGACAAAATTATACAATGGTACTTTTAAAATTTAAAATTTTAAAATAATTTAATCTATAGTCAGAAACTCTAACGCATAGTTTCCTTATTGACTAAATTAAATGGATACACGGAATAACACAATGCACTAGGGTAGCATTTAGTTCACAATATGTTACTTTCCCTTTTGAAATCACTTTTGCGGGAGAGTGATTAGACGGAATATTAATTTTTTGTGTTTCGTTGAGATTTAAGATTCCTGATAAAGTAACATTCTTGTATTTGTTTTGTATTTGAGAATATTTAAAAAAAAAGTAATGAAAATTACTATTTTATTCTTTCTATATTTGTGTTGTTGTTACTTTGTTCATAGTAGGCGTCTAATTATTTTTTTCTTTATATACTTTATTATGGACTTTCTCTCTATTTAGTTATCTATCTTTCAACAATCAAAATATCAAGTGAGTTTTCAAATTCTTCATTACTGCAAAGGGTTGGTTGACGGATCACATCGAGGTCAAGGTATAATGTAATCTTCTTTTAGAAAAAAATTGAAAATACTTATAAACTTTATTAAAACAAATAAAATTTTTAGCCCTAAAGTATAACGCTTTATTTAATCTAGTCCCTAAATTATAAAATTATTTAATCAGATCCCTAAATTATAACACTTAGTTTAATTTAATCCTTGTATCGGCTGAAGGTGATGACATAACGATTTTGTGCCCATGTGGCATGCCACGAGTTTTTTTTTTCAAACTTAAAAAAGATTTAAAAAATAATCCGTAACTTAAAAAATGTATCATAAATTTTTAAAAAAATTAAAAAATGTACCAAAATTTTAAAAAAGAATTTGAACATAAAAAAAGGAAAATCTAAAAACTAAATATTAAAAATTAAATATTAAAAAAATATGAAACTAAAAAAATAACACATAAAAAATGTAAAAAAAAAAAAAAAAATGGAACTAAAACTAAGAGAGAAGAGAACAAGTTTTTTTTCTTTTCTTATAATAATGCTAGAATGAGGGACAAATATATAATTTAAGAAAAAAATTAACTTTCCTTCTATAAAAGAATCGCTCTCCCTCATAATCAAGGAATCACTTTCCCCCATTTTTGAGAAAGTGAGCGGGGTTAAGGAAAGTTGGATTTTGGGGAGTCCAATTTTTTTTGTCGCAACCAAACGCAATAAAACTCAGAATTTCATCTTTCCGAGTCAATTTTTTTCTTAATTCCACTAACCAAACGCTATCTAGATGTATTATTACAATTACTCGATGGCGGAGGGTGTAGTAAATTTCAGAACTGAGAGTAATAATAAAAATAATTTTTCTTTTTAACCGTCTTGTTCTGTTTTTACTTTTTAGTTTAAGACACGTGAAAGAAAGATCCTGTATTGTGTCGTCCAATAGGAATGTTCCGTCGTTCATTTGCTGTTGACATGGTTGTATATCTCAGTTGTGGAAATGCCAACATAGCCATTGACATTTTCGTATATGACGACAGCAGCGAACAACATCCAGTCACCTACTCCCCTATTGACAAATTACCCCCACTCAAATTACGGTTTTTTTTCCCCTTTCAAAAATTGTCTTTTGAGTTTTCTTTAAATTATTTTGTTTAACAGGTTCGAAACAATTTTCGCAAAACGCTGATCATATTTGGACGAAATTAACTTATTGTTAGAAGAATAAAGAAAATACACATAGAGATCGAAAGAGAAGAAATTATATACTATATGAATTACCCATAATAACCTCCCAATGAAATTTTAATTCCAAGTAAAGGACAAGAGTGTTTAATTATTTATTTTTAATATCAAATTGTTTAATCTTTATTTAGAAATTGGAACATTCATCTTGAGAACCAATGATAAAGGTATGTTTACTTACATGACCCCTCAACTACTACCCCTAAAAGGTCAACTTGCATGGTAGATCCCTAACCGCTGATCAATAAGATTATAGAGGATTGACCGACCGTGCGCCGTTGTGATTGATTATCGGTTTGCTAATTAATAGGGCTTTGTTTTCTCAAGAGCAGCAAAAATCATTATTTCGAGATAATCCTTTACTTTTATTTTTGTTCCAAGATATTCTTTCTAGAAGCAGTTCGGTTATTGCAAACCTACCTACCCTGCAATTTCTTCCAAAGAACACAACATCATCCACTTTTACCAACTTGCCCTCCGATTTTTTGACCAAAGTAATTAATCATCTTCCTTAATACTACTATGTATAATTAGGACTTCCAAAGTTATATAATCCCAGCATAAACGAGAAATTATATAAATAGTTTGCGTGAAGTTATTTCTTAAGTTCTGAAATATTATACTATAGTAAGTTTGTTTTTTATTGGTATATTTTCTTTTAATTAATTACAATAAAAGAAATATCAATACTTGATTGATATGAATGATTAAATTTCAAATAGTCTACTCCGATTGGTTAGATATTTATGTATAAGATAACTATATGTCGTGAATACTTTACTTCTTAATGATCCGTCTTGATGCGAGAGAAAGATAACTTGTGTTAAAATGAAATACTTGATACGCACTCAAATTGACTGAAAATACAAAGGTCGTAATAATTAATAGCAAAGGTTAGCTATAATTAGGGCTAAAGTAGGCTACAAGGCAAAAAGGTCAAGGATTTATCACACGAACCAACTGTGTGTACTTGTACATGTATCAAATATTGTTAAGAATTGATTGATTCTACAAAATGACATATAGTATGTGGTCATCGATTATTCTTAAGGTCATTACGTTATGATTAATATTGTTTGCACTCGGTAAAATTTTATTTTTTTTCATAATAATTCCTAAATTTATATTTTAATATCATATTTGGCCCTTTAAACTTTTATATTATTTTATAATGATTTTTAAAGTTTTCCATCTTTCTTTCTTTCTCAATATATTAGTATATTTTGCCTCCCCAAATTTTTATAGCATTTTATAATGACTTGATCATTCTATTCAGGCTCTAGAAAAATATCTTAACTTCTGTAATAGTTTGCAGTAAATTCATTCGTTAAGTGGTAACGTGCGATAAGTATGTAATTTCTCTTCACATAATGACGAAACTAAATGAACACGTGCTAACCACTTATTTGCACAAAATATTGATTTATTAACAATGAGAACAATTCCTTTCTTAGGACATAGGCTAGAAACTGATTAATTAATACCTGGAATAACTAGATATAATTTCTTATGATTAGGTAAAAGGAGGGGAAAAAAGAGAAGAAAAAAAAGTCAATAAAAAGGTGTATAGAAACGACCTGCAAGCCTCTTTCTCCATGTCACGCGTCGTTAGATATTGCTGTTTGGCTTTTGGTGATTGAATATTAGGCAATTTAGGCCCTTACCCTTCCCTTTTTAAACCCCCATTTGTGCCCAACAACAACACAACCATTTTCTTACACACTTTTTCTTCTTCTCCTCCTCTCTTTTCATCTCCAAGAACACATATATAGAATTCATCATCTCGACCCAGTTAAGGTTTCAAGAATCATTAATCTAACAATGACTGTCGAAAAGCATACGTGGACGAGCATGTTTTCGAGTTGTTTCAAATCTTTGGACATAACCAGTCCATCTAAATCAATTACAAAACCCAAGAAAGATCAGGTCATGACCAAGCAATCTTCATTCCAGAGGCTGTCTTTATCTGATTTGAGCAACCCCAGCTCATTGTTTTCCGAAGATCTTTCCATTTCCCTCGCCGGATCGAATCTCCATATCTTCACTCTAGCTGAGCTCAAATTGATCACACAGAACTTTTCTTCCAGCAATTTTATTGGAGAAGGAGGATTTGGGCCTGTATATAAAGGGTTTATTGACGACAAGCTCAGGCATGGATTGAAAGCTCAACCTGTAGCTGTAAAACTCCTGGATTTGGATGGATTGCAAGGACATAGAGAGTGGTTGGTAAGTTCAATTCTTGATATTTTGGACATCAATTTGCAACTCTAGGAGCCTAAAGTTGGTTTCTTTCCGATTAAAGATTTGATTTTTGATGTTGGTTTGCAACCTTAGGAGTATAAAGCCGGTTTCTCTGCATTAAAGATTTGATTTTTGATGTGGGTTTTTTGAAATTCTTGCAGGCTGAAGTGATCTTTCTAGGGCAATTGAGGCATCCACATCTGGTCAAGCTGATTGGTTATTGTTGTGAAGAAGAACATAGACTTTTGGTGTATGAATACATGCCAAGAGGCAGCTTGGAGAATCAATTATTCAGAAGTATGCCTCTTTTTTGGAATTAATCCTTTGTTTCTTGCCTAATTTTGATCATCATAAAGAGTAATTAAACTAACTAGTGTTCTGTTTTCTTGATTACAGGATACTCTGTCTCGCTACCATGGTCAACAAGAATGAAAATTGCTCTTGGAGCGGCAAAGGGTCTTGATTTCCTCCATGAATCAGAAAAACCTGTCATTTACAGAGATTTTAAAGCATCTAACATTCTGTTAGACTCGGTAAGCATACACTATTTAGATTCAGTCGGCGCGCAAATGTATAATTTTCTTGATTCAACAGCTGATTTATAGTGTTTTGCTTAATGTTTGTGCAGGATTATACACCAAAGCTTTCAGATTTTGGGCTAGCCAAAGATGGTCCTGAAGGGTCTGACACTCATGTATCCACCAGAGTAATGGGGACACAAGGTTATGCTGCTCCTGAATACATCATGACAGGTAATTAACTTTCTAATGTTTGATTTTGCTAATCTTGTCAACATCTTTACTGGCAAAACTCCCAAACCCAAGTTGAGAATTAGCCTAAAATGCTCATTTGGTATTGTCTTTTTTTCAGGTCATTTGACATGCAAAAGCGACGTGTACAGTTTTGGAGTTGTTCTATTGGAGCTCCTGACCGGAAGGAAGTCCGTGGACAAGACCCGCCCGCCGAGGGAACAGAACTTGGTGGAATGGGCTAGGCCAATGCTGAATGACCCGAGAAAACTCAGTCGAATCATTGACCCACGTCTTGAAGGGCAGTACTCGGATTCGGGCGCTAGAAAAGCGGCTGCATTGGCTTACCAATGTTTGAGCCACAGGCCTAAGAACAGGCCGACAATGAGCATGGTGGTCAATATTTTAGAGCCACTCAAGGATTTTGAAGATATTTCTAGCGGCCCATTCGTTTACACGGTTCCAAGTGAGAGTAGTGAGAATAGTCAAAATAATGAAGAAGTCAAAGAAAGTAGAAAGGAATCAAAGAAAGAACATAGCCACCAAAAACATAGATTACACCAATATGGCAATAAGCATCATCATCAACAGTTGCGGTCGTCGCCGAAGTCACCCACCGTTCATAATTCGGAAACTTCATTACCAAATTCCCCTTTGAATCCGAAAGCGAAAGCCGGCGCGTAATCCTAATTAGAAAAAAGAAATATATGTAAATCATAGTGTAAATACATATTTCTTTCTTATATTGATTTTTAAAGAAATGTTTGATGTAACTACAAATTGTTTACTTCAATTAATTCATTCAAATGAAAAGTATTTCTTTCTTTTTTTATGTTTATGTATATATTTTTATTTTATTTTTGAGGTTGTGTTTTGTATGAAATGTTCAAGAAATGGTGTCAACTTAAGTTGGTTATATAGCAGAGCTGAATTTTCAAAGTGACTAAAGAAACATTACAGCTAAGAAGTTTGAAATGGACAACGCGGAGATGCTAATTAGTAATTGCAGTGATTTGGTGACTAAACTCCCACTAATTACAATCTTCTAATTCTATTTTATGTGCACTAATTAATTAACTAATACTTTAATTATAGTATTTTACCTGAAGGAGCAGCCTCGTGCATGTTTGGTAAGACAGCGTTAGTGTGTTTGTATAATTAAAGATACAATGTTTCCAGATATCCGTTTTGTTTTGATTTTTTGTTGTCTTTAATTAGACAAGGAGACATACTTATAAGACAGACAGAGTTGCACTAATTAATTAGCCACATCCCTAAATGCCAACCCAAATGCTAATAATTAAACTTTGTGAGTAAAAAGATGGTTTGTTAGAAGTAGGGGGTGAGCAGATTTAACCATATATATCTGACCCATCTTATTTGAATAAAAAAAAACTATCCAATTCGAACCAAATTGAATATAGTTGGTTAGTACCCAGCTACAGCTAGTGAATTCGAATATGATTCGTTATCGATTCAAAAAACCGAACAATCTAAATTTTGGACAAAATGCTTTCATATTTATATATAATTTGAAATGAGTTCTTAAAACATTTTGAATCTTCTAATGTAAATCAGAAATCTGAACCGATCCGAACTAAAATAGTTGGATTTAGTCAGTTACTAAAGAAATTTAATTATTCGAATCCGACTGAACTATTTTAGATATAGTTTAGTTGGAGGTAAGGAAAATCTCATCCGATTCAAACCATGGTCACCCCTAAATTTAGAAGGTGCAAGACAGGTATGAAAATGAAGCTAGGAAAATTCAAGTATTGCAGGCATGACTACTCGGTGGTACTGTATGTATAGTTTTAGTTAAAATGTACACGATATATGGATATATAAAGCGTTGCGCTGCTTGACTCAATATTAATTACTGGGTCAACGACATGTCAGGCCATAAAATATTTAGCTAGCTACTTAATTAATATGTAAAACGACGACGAACGTGATTCGGAAGCAATTTCCCGACAAGAAACAAAATCCAATATCTCATGCAAGAAAGTCATACATTTGATAAACGTACAAAACCGTGACAGCTAAGAAACTTTCCAATCTTCGGTTTCCTTTCCGCCCAAGGTTTGGTTTTCCAACACTACAGGAAATCCTTGACGTAATTCGTTTCCTTTTCATCCTTTGAATCGATTCACTGATCAGTAATCACGTACGTATAATCAGTATGCATGTCATCATCAATTACCTCATTTGTGACACCAAATATAAATTTTTTATATGAACTTAAAAACCGAGACTTTAATGATTAGTAGTCAGAGTTAATAATATGTGAGCATTTTATTGGATCAATTTAATACAAATAAGATAATTATTATTGCGTAAGTGGTAATATATATACACGTAAACAACGATCAAGCCTACAATTTATGAGAGCTTTAAATTAATCGTCACATCAACCATCTATTAGTAATCTATATATATATTAGTCCTATTAATCTTTCTTATGTAGCTGTTTTTTTTAATTTTTAAAGTTTATCTATAAGTAACTTGAATCTTCTTAACATTCTCATATTTGCAAACCAAATGAGACTTAATAATTAATTAACAAAACAGGTTGAAAATAAAACTTTAAGGCCCAATTCAGATAATCTAATTAGATATTTAACAAAAGATCACTTATCGATCGGCTGCTCTCACCGCTTACGTTGGTCCATCACTGTCAGAAAAAACTCCAAATGACTTTAGTAGATTTTACCATGACTGACTTCTAATTAGACGACGAGGAAAGATCCAAGGAAACGGCAGTGCAACAAAATTAAAAAAAATAACAAATCAACAGGTATTTGGGCATGCATGGCTCGCTCATGCTATGTTGGGTGTATCTCATTAGCGTTAAGCGCGTTCTTTTTATTTTCCGGGCTTTAGCCTTCTTTGTTTACCAAAAGGGAAAAAAAAACAAATCATTGCTTCTGATCAGATCAGCTGCTGTTCATTACAGAGAAAGCAAAATTAATAATGTAATTAGTTTATTCCTACCTTTACCAGATTTCAGGTGCGTTTTGAGATATTCTTCATATAAGTTTTATTCAAAAATTATTAGTATAAAACAGGCCTAAAACAGTTTCTATATTTTTTGCTCTTTTTTTTACTTCTTTTTTTCTCAATGCTGCAATAGATATCAAACTCGAGATTTAACTCACATCAGAGTAACGCTACGAGGGCAATACAACACATCATGTCATGTAAAGATGAGATACAAGTCTTGGCTTAAGAACAGCAACAAGTGGGAATTTTCTTTGAGTGGCCAATCCAAAAACCTCATCTCTCCGCACATCTTCAGGATTCATCCCACAAGGCAATTCCCAAGAAAACCCATGTAACAAATTAGCCAAACTAGCAAGAATCATTTTGGTACCAAGAGCATACCCAGGACACATCCTCCTTCCTGACCCAAATGGCAACAACTCAAAACTATGCCCCTTAACATCTATGTCGCTACCATTATTCAAGAACCTCTCTGGCCTAAAATCCTCTGCCTCATCCCACAATGTAGGGTCCCTGCCCATACTCCATGTGTTGATAAAGACCCTAGTGCCCTTAACAATGTCATACCCTCCAATTTTAGTGTCTTGAAGGGCTAAATGGGGTGCTAGCAAAACAGCTGAAGGGTGCATCCTCATTGTCTCTTTCATTATTGCCTCTATGTAGGGTAGTTTTGGGATGTCTCTCTCTTCCACCCATCTCTCCTTCCCTACAACTCTGTCCAGCTCCTCTGTTGCCGTTTCTAACAATTGGGGGTTCTTCAACATCTCTGACATTGCCCATTCTACCATTGTTGCTGCTGTGTCTGTTCCACCAGCTATCAGGTCCTGATCATGAATAGAAACATTAATAATGTTGATTGTGTCAGTTTAGGTTAATTAAGCATGTAACTTGACTGCTTTGTCAAATAATCAAGTTGTATTATACATACTAGACTACTAGTAACACGAATGAATCGTGATTAATAATGTTGGCACTAGAATTTCAGTTCATTAAGTAATAAAATATTCCTAACAAATAATTACAACATATGCAAGTATCGAACTAAAAATGTCAAACCAGTTTCACTGTTCTACTCTAAGTCACGTTAAATATGATGTGAAAACACCGTTTTAAAAACCGGACCGAGAGACCAGGGAGATAAATAGTTCAAAGTTTAGACTTTAGAGGTTCAACCGGGCACGAACCTAGTTCAACCTAATTGATAATATTAAATTTTTTTATATATATTTAAACTCATTTTTTCAATAAAATATACAATTTTATTTTGTTTAGTAAGGAATTATTTATTTTTAAATTGATTACTAAAATATAAAAACTAATTTGACATTTCACGAAATAATGTGTAACCTAAAAAATACGAAAATTTAGGAATAAATAGTTTTATATTTGACATAAACAAGAAAGTATGAAATATAAAATTTAGAACCATTTTTTAAGCTATTTGAAGAAGCCTTTGCCCAATCCGAATGGTTAATATTTTTCCATATTTATTAGAAATTGTTCTACATATTTTGAGATTGATCTAATGTTTGGATCAAAAGTTATTTCAATTTAAATTTTAGAGTTAAGAAAAAGAACTAAAAACCATTTGTCCGTAAAACCAGATCTGGTTCACACGATTTAATGATTAAACCAACTGCTTCACTAACTTTTTACCGGTTCATCCTAAATTTAGTTTTTAACGCATAACTGGACTTGTTTGTAGCGCGACCAATCTTTAATTTTTTCCGGTCTAACTAGTCTATCTGGTTCGATATTTAAAATCAAGAGTTCTCGTGACAAATAAAGAAATGGTCAAAATTTGGCTTTAAAAGGCCTCAAAACTGTATTTGAATTTTTCGTTATGTTTTTTTCGTAATTTCACACTTTATTCAACTTTAAGTGTATTTAAATATAATTTTCTATTGTAATTTGTAATTGTATTTAGATAGTAAACAAACTAAATGTTTTTGTTACCTGAATTAGCCCCTTGATATTATCTCTAGTGAGCTTAATTTCAAGACTAGGATCATCTGCAAGCTGCAAAAGCACATCCACCATATCCTTAGCCACAAAATCTTCAACCCCATTTCTCCTCTCAATATGTTCATCAATCACATGATCATGAAACCGATCAAATCTTTCCTTCAAAATTTTCATCCTCTTAACATACCCTTGCAAATCCAAGAAATCAATCCAAGGAATCCAATCACCAATGTTCAAAACCCCATTCAACAAGAACAACTCATCCAACATTTCTTGAAACTGCTCCAATGTCACAATCAACCTCTCCTCCAAATCGGGCACACTAAAATATTTTTTCCCCAACACAATCCTACTAATGATGCTAAGCGTGTATCTCGACAAATGCTCTTTCAGCTTAATGGGCTTTTCTCCAAGCCCATAAATCCGGCTCAATAAGCCCCTCATCTCTTCGGTACGGATGTACTCGTAGGATTGGAGCCTCTTTGGGCTGAATAGCTCGGTCAAGTAAAGTTTTCGGGCCTGTCGCCAATATGGGCCATAGGGGGCCCAAGCGAGGTCGGAGTATTCGTAGGCTGTGTGTTTTCCGGCAGCGGTTTTGGGGCGGGAGGCGAGGATGTGGTCGTAGATTTTGAGGATTTGTTTTGCCATGTCGACAGAGGAGGTGATGACGACGGGGAAGGAGCCGAATTGGAGCTGCATTGTTTTGCCATGTTTGAGGGAGAGCTTGTGGAGGTCTTGGTGGGGGAGTGAGCTGAGGAGATGGAAATGGCCGATAAACGGCCAGGGTTTTGGGGCTGGTGGGAAGTTTAGTGGGTTACGGAGGGATTTGAAGAGTTTTTGGAGGTAAAGGCAAGCAACTAGACATGCCACAGCCAGAACTACCCATGAAAGAGTGTTCATAGTGGTGGCGAGAATTTGATGTACAACGTTGGTCGGAGCCACGATGTATTTATAACTTCTTTTTTTCTTCTGTTTTTTATTTTATTTTTTATATATAGATAGAGGTAGGATTTGAACCTAAATTTATATCAGTACTTTACTATCAAGAAGAAAGCAAAATGTAAAATTACATTTGCACTATAATGCGTCGCACAAAAGATGAGCTAGAAATATTTTCGAGGAGATTAAAGTGGACACGGTAAGAAGTTACCTGATGACGTAGGTATGCATTTATTATTTTAAAAAATAAATAAATTATAACAAAAGTGATATTTTCATTTACATTATTTATTATAAATAGGTGGTTATTTGTAATTTTCAACCTCAATTTTTTTTTGAAATGCTTAAACGAAATAAAATCCCCTCTCAAATTAAGAGATAATTGGGCCTGAATTTTTTATTTTTCACAATAAAACATTTATATCAAAATTAAACCAAACAATATTGTTTTTGCTCAATTTGACCCGCAAATCACGTCCAATAATTTCCCAATATGCTGTTTTCTTTTGCCACTTTCTAATGTCAACCCCATGTCTTGTCATGAAAAGAATAAACATCCCTTTCAACTAACAACCCTAGCCTTACGTGAATCAGCAAATACTCCTCTCTGTTTTTTTAATTTTTATGATAATCAATACAATTATTAAATTATATTTATTATATAAGTTTTAACTAAACTACTCTTATTAGTTATAAACTATCCATTTTTAATTTTTCTCTAAAAAAATAGTTAATTTAAAATTATTTAGGGGTAATTTTGTTAATAACTACAAAAATTAATTTTGAAAATACAAAACGTTATCTTAAAATTCGACAATTAAATAGACAAAACATTTCTTAAAAAAACGACAGTTAAAAAAACGGAAGGAATATTAAAGAATTATTAACTAATCGAGTATATTATGATTGGTTCGAACAACAAATTCCCATACGTATCTTTTCCATAATTAATATACACACCATCACCTACCCAAAAGTTGTCGTCTAGCAGAAGTCAAACATCGACCCATGATTTGTGAATATTGAGCTTACCAGTACCAGGTGGTTCGGTTTTTAGTTTCTAGCTAAGATTTAAAACCCTATTATTATTATTATTATTATTATTTTCTTAAGTGTATTCTGGTCAGGGTCATGTTGGCTTGGGCCCAATCCTTTTTCAATAGAATGGGCCGAGACTGAAAATGGATGCAACGGATTGGTTAGAACCCACAGCTTTTTCTTTTTTTTCGTTTTACAAATTATGTTCTATTTCAGTATTTCTTGTTCACCCGTGTAATTCTGGGCCGATCCATCCAACTAATTTCAAGGCAAATTCTAGCAAAGTAGCAACCAAGAAATCCCGCGTTTTATACTTGGCAGTTCGTCGTTTAGCATTTCCCCACTATTTACAAACGCACCACAATGGTTCTTTCCTTGGTCAAACCCGGCGTCCACACGTTTATCTTTAACAGATAATCAGTAAAGTGCCTGCTCATTAGCTGTTTACATACTTCTTAAAATATACTAACAATGTTGCATCACAGTAACTAATCACTTTATATATAAGCATTAGAGACTTCTTATTACGAGATTGACGAACTAATCACACTAACTACATAATGTTTTTTCTAAATCATTAAAAAACCAAAACACAAGTTCTATTTTACTCAATTTGCCACCCAACAAATTTAATTAGCTAGTCCTTTTCCTGGATCGCTTCCTGGAAACAAATATCATGAAACTACTAGGAACAATACTTTTTAAAACTCATTATTTAACTAATTCAAGTCAAGATATTGAAAATTAAATTTAAAAAAAATTACTATAAAAGGTGAGTAGATATTCTAAGTTTGGGCGTTATGAGGCAGAGGTATGCCGAGAGATAAAAGTGTAGACGTTGCCCTCAAACCATATAAACCGGGGCGCCACAATAGAAAACGGGGAAAAATCAACGGCAATAGCGGCCGGAGCGACAACGGAGGCGAGGTTAACGCGGTGATTCTTGGTGTCCTTTGTTTTATTTGTGTTGTGGTTGTTATGGTGGTGGTGTTGTTCTGTTTGGGCTATTTTCTGGGCTTCATTGTTTGAATTTTTGTAATAATTTTATTATCAGCCGTTAGATTTAGTGGATCCATTTTCATCTTGCCATTGATGTGTAATAATGTTGTCATCATGGCATTTAGCCCAAGTAGAAGTCGTAGGGGACGTTGAAATGGTCAAAGTAGTCTAAGTCGCGCAAAAGTCGACCTTTAGCCCATGTAGAAGAGTGGGCGTCGCATTGTGAGCCCAAGAAGAAAATAATAGTTACAATTTTTTATTTTCTTTTACAATTAGATATTTTTAAATCAATTTTAATACCAAATCCTCGAAAACAAAAACATCAAATTGAACTGATAGTTTATAATTTAACTTTGAAAATATCATATTAAATTTAAATTTAATTATTTAAATTATTAGGGTTCATAAATTATACTACTCCCTCCGGAATTTTTTAGTTGACTCTTTGCTGTTTTTGTTACTATACCAATTATAATTTTTTGGTCTTTAAGCTATTTTTTATTACTGTAGCAAAGAGAAGTAAAAAATTTCGGAGGGAGTAATTCTTATAAAATAAAAAAAATCAGAAATACAACCTTCCAAGTTCCAAGTACCAAATACAACCGAGTCGCGGATCCGACCCGACCCGGCCCAAACCCTTCTTCTTCCTAGTACTTGTACTACTATTCGTTTTATAAGCTCAAGCGAGTAGAAAAATCAGAAATCAGAAGCAACAGAGTCCAGAAGAAAGAATGGCGACTTTGGATTCCGACGTGCCCATGGTCCCCGTCTCCGACCCATCAAGCAGCGCTCCTGCTTCGTCCTCCTCCTCCAAGAAACCTAAGCGTTTCGAGATCAAAAAGTGGAACGCCGTCTCTCTCTGGGCTTGGGGTAATTACTACTTATAATCCTTTAATAAACCCTAACCCTAATTCCTCGGGTTTATACTTGTTTCTGATTTTGCTTCTACTCGTCCGATGCAGATATCGTTGTTGATAACTGCGCTATTTGCCGTAACCACATCATGGATCTCTGTGAGTTACTTTTACTATTACTCTTATTATTTGAAGAAACTGTTGTTTGTTCGGTTTTTGATTATTTTGTTTTGCGGTGATTAGGTATCGAGTGTCAAGCAAACCAGGCTAGCGCTACCAGCGAGGAGTGCACTGTTGCGTGGGGTATGTATTCTGATTTCCCCTTATTTTGGTTCTGTTTAGTTGATAGGAGTTGATGTTTCTGTCGTGATGGGTTTGCTTGGTGAGTATCACGTGTATTATTGATTATTGGCATGCTGGTATTAGGTCATTGAACTAGGTGATTGAGTGGTGTGTGTGCGTGTGGGTGTTTCTATGTATTCTGCAGTTTGAATCATTTGTGTATATGCTTCACGATCTCATCCTTTGTCAAGGGACTTTGCAATTGATATAAAGTGTTTCGATGATATTACTGGACTTTGGTATGCTGTCTAGTGTGAGATTTAGTGGATGTTATGTGTATGCTGACAAGTCTTGTAGAATTAGTGAATTGGTGGTGTTATGTTTAATAGAGAAAAACGGTATTCTGTTCAATAGGGAAAAAGTTTAACTAATATTTAGACTGACTTCGAAGATTTAACCAAGTTGTTGTTGGATTGTTGGTGTTCAATTAGAATACTCTTGTGATGGTTGTATAGTACTAGCTTAGAGCCTTTTCAGTTGTGATTTTTATCTATCCGAAACTTTACATCACAGTTTAGCAACTTAAAAGTGTGTTGTGGAATAGAAACTTATTGATGATGGTACTGACACTACATTGGTTAGAATGTTCTTCTTCCCACAGTTATTGCCTTTGTCAAATGGTTTTAATCGATCATGTTGTTTCTTGTTTTGAAGTGGTTTACATGATGTATACTCTTTCATAAAGTTCGATAAATTAGAAGTCAATGTTAGCATCTTCGTTGATAAATGGATTGTACATTTGTAACTAAGTTAGGCAAGCTTGTGGTCCTGTAAGATTTGGACTTGATTGGTTGTTGTTTTTACAGGGGTCTGTAACCATGCATTTCATTTTCACTGCATCAGTCGCTGGCTCAAGACTCGTCAAGTCTGTCCATTAGGTAATTGCCATGCCAATGTGAACCCCTTCCTCTGCTGACTAATAATGTAACATCTATTTTGTAATATTTTTATTGTTCTTCTTTCGATGCTGCAGATAATAGTGAATGGGAGTTTCAGAAGTATGGCCACTAGGTTGGACATTGCTCGTCATCCTTCTCATCAAGATCTCATAACTTTGGCGTTCACTATCATCTGCTTATCCTTTACGTTTAAAGCTTGGAACTCACTGTGTCTTGCGTAGAGATGCTACATGTTTTTTTCGTTAATATTCAGCAGAAGGAAACTTTAACTCGAATTTAAGACAGTTGTTTGATCTGTTTGCTAATATATGCTTTGTTTATCCTTTATCATCCAAATTTGGTTGTTTTGGCCTGATGGGCGAGCTGTATTTGTTCAACAGATGAGAAGTAAAACATGATTCGTATATACTCGTCTTCCTCCGTGCATTGTTCCATTAAAAATGTAAGTTTAGATTTGTGAATTTTTACCCTGAACAGCAAACCAAATGCTGTTTGTGAGGGTATCAAGTTCATAGCTTTGTGGTCTAAGGATTCCTTAACGCTTCACTGCCGTTTAAAGCTAAAGATTAATTGCTTGACTGCATCAATCATGTCAGCTGGCATGACATAGGAAAGATTGTGAAGAAAATCACGAATTCTAGTGATGCAACTTAGATACTATTCTTATTCTTCAAAAAACTAATTATTTTACTAATAAAATTGTATTAATTGATGTGCTAATATATGATTAGAATTCATCCTTTTTAATTAGATTTTATTAAATAAATAACTACTAAATGAACGTAAAGATAATACGTGTACTTTTAATATACAAGTAAATAAAAATATTAGTATTTTTATCATTCTAACGTCGATTTATTATAAATGATAGGAAGTTTCTATTAATTACTAAGATCACTTTTTATTTTAGGTAGTTAAAAAGTTTTAAAAAAAAAATGGAAAGACTTATTTTTTATAGTTGCGGATAAAAATGAAACATTTCTCTTTAAAAAAGAATTAAAAGGATATATTTTTTGCAGTCTTGTTTTCAATGGGTTGTTGGGCCATTCTCTGTTTTGTTTTGGGCCAGCTCCACGTTCATAAACAAAACAAAAGAAATGAGGGAAAAAAGATGCCGACGCCTGAGAGATTCGAACTCTCGCGGGGAAACCCCATGTACTTAGCAGGCACACGCCTTAACCACTCGGCCAAAGCGTCTTGGTGTTAAAATCATTACATATTCTTATCTAATTAAATAATTAGAATTCCCCTCTCTACCTTACAAAACAATAGAACATGATTGCCATTTGCGGTAATGGAACAGCGAGATCTCAAAAGATACCTTTGTTAATAAATATAGGGAAAAAATGATTAAAAGAGAAGCAAAAAGGTAAAAATAAACAAAATTAATTAAGAGTGCAAATAAATATTAGTTGTAGTTAAATAAATCAATATTAGTTGTAGTGAAGTAGTAATAATAGGTAAATGATATTGGGGGTGCTTAATTCAAAGTTTTGGCGAAGTAAACAAAGACATATATTGCTTCAATAGTATTGGAGCGGAATCAAACAAATGTCTTGTATGATTAAAAGAGTAAAAGGAAATTACCAGCCTTTGAACAAGCAATTAGGTAGCTTAATGCTCGGTTACATCAGAGCATCTTCCCATGTGCATGTGTAACTACTCATAATAATGAAGTCATAAGAAAACAAAGTGAGAAACAGAAGGTGAAGGAAGTTTCTGAATTGTTTTGTTTCACGACCCTTCCGATCTTTGTCTCCAACATATATATCCAATTAGGGGTAGATGGAAAAAGAAGGTGAGATGTATTTTATATTAAAAACTACACTTCGATAATTACAAAATAAGAAGAAAATATGTAATAATAATATTAATGTTCAATCCGAATGCTGTTACCTACTTAGCTTATTTGGGACGAAATGAGCACGTTTAGCTTTTGGTAACTTTCATGATGTGCTTCCACTGCACAATCCACATGTATTGTTATTAATAATTATTGCGTTATGGGCCGATCGATTTTTTATACTCATTCAACAACACACAAAATATTTGATTTAAAAATCTTGATCAGCCTGTGACACCCATTTCTTAGATGGACTTTATACTAAACGTTGTTGATTCAAGGAAACTCAATTTTATAGCATTTGCGCGTGTTGTACGAGTGTATATATATATAGTGTATATATATATATATATACTCAAACCTATGATTGCTTAACCTTAATTAGGATTTACGTGGTAATCCTTGTAATCGGGTTGGGGGGTGAATAATCAATCCCTTGTAACGAGACCTCACAAACGCAATCCTTTTGAGTTCGAGGATTGGTCCGTGACAATGTGGATCCACTCCTACTCCGACCATCTCCTTCGTTTAGCCACCCTACACGTATTTGTCTACATTGTCTATTTATACTGAGATTTTACTATGCCCTTATCCTTCTATGTTAGTGACTATAGTACCAAACTATTAACATGCAACGAAAACTACACAAGTTTTACCAACACCACCACTAAGTATATTTTAAATTTTGTAAGTTACTCATGCGATTTAACTAAGATATCAATTAACATTTGCTAAAGTTGAGTGATAAAAAAATTATTCCATCTCTAATTACACATATAAATAGTCACATTTTATTCAACTTCAATCTTGCAAATGATTAGGTTTAATAAGACATTTGTGAAAGGTTTTATTAGGTATTTTCAGACTTTAATATATATATATATATGCATGGTATAGTTTAATTTCCAAAAAATTACACAAATATTGAAAAAAATTAAAATTTATGTAAAATTTTAACTATATAAAAAAAACAGTATTTTGCAAGTCAATATGTTTAATATTTTTTTTCATAACAAAAGTTTTCGCGTGTTCATACCAATGAATTCTTATTTACATCAAAAATTGATAAGAAAATTTACAATTTGGACAAATCGTAAGTCATATTTTATATAATTCTTTTAAAATTAAACTACACGAGAAACACTATGTGCATCATATCAGGAATACTTGCTTCCTAAAATTTCAAATCTTCCCATAATAATTTTTTATTTTTTATTATTTTAATTTTAATTTTTCGTGAACAAAAATAGCCTCTAAAAAATTTCCAGCTCCCCGCTGCTAACAAGCCCTCCACAAATGGGGGTGTACTGTAGCCTGTAGGGCATGAGGTAGGGCGCGCGTGGGAAGAGACATGACTGTTACTTTCTTTTTAACAGAAAGAAACGCTTTAACGATGACGTGTACACATCAGCGCACGCTACAAAATGTAGCCGTTACTTTGATAAAGAAGCATAGAAGTATCTTATTACTTACTCACACCTTCTCTGGTCAGCGATACAGAGAGCAAATTCTTCAAAACCATCCAACCTTGAATACCGCCTCTCTCCTTAATCTCCGAGCTACGTTTCCCCAATACTTCAACTTTTTTATTTTATTTATTTTCCTTTTCCAAAGTGTTTTAAAAATATTTAAAAATAAATTATTAATCCACTAATATAAAGCCACTAAAATGTTTACCAATGTTAGGAAAAATTCTTACACAAAACATGAGACGTACAATAAGGACCAAATTGCAAAAATCTTCTATTAAAGGAGCAAATACAACTATTGAAAAAAATGAAAAATCACCGAAAACAAAGACAATGCTTTATATATATTTTTAATTAATTTTGTTGTTGCTTACTTTTAGGGTTGTTATCATTGTTCACGATCTAATTCGCTATATATGTCAAATCTAATAATTATAATCATGAGAGTGCAAGCATTTAATTACGTATCATTTTCAATGCTTAACATGCCTTTCTTTCTTTTCTTTAAAACTTTGACAAGAAACCGAAATATTAAAAAAAAAATTAAAATTAACATATTTAATTATTTTAACGAATATTTTTTTAGCCGATTCTACTCGAACGAGAAAAGATAGCGATTCGCAAGCATCTAACATAGGGAGGGCATCATGTGTATATGGCATGTGCATATCATTTTCAATACTTAGCATCAACTTTCAACCGCTATCAACGTTACAATCTCATTTCCATCCATTCTATAATAATAACATTAAAAAAAAAACTGTTTTTTCACCACAAAGTGGCATTACAGTAATATATTCATAACCCCAAGCCTAATTTCGTAACACACCTCTACTAAATCCGACACGAGTCTCCTCCTTCTCCTTCCAATCTCCGCTGACACTGTAATATTAATACCCATCATTTTATTTTTCTTTTTTCAAAGAATAAAAGACCTTTTTTCTTTTTTCTTTTTAATTTCTACTTTCGGTTTTCTCCATCTTTATATAACGAAGTAAAACAAGTGAAGTTTCACACTCTCCCTTTCACTCCATCCATTCTCCTCCATCCGCCGCAAGTCATGGCCGCCGCGGCGTATATTTCCGTTCTCCTCCCCATCCTCCTTTCCTTCCTCTCCGTCATCTCCACCCAACAAGTTTACATAGTCCACATTAACCCAACTGCCAAACCCGAATCCTTCCCCACCCACCACGACTGGTACTCCTCCAGTCTCCATTCCCTCACTTCCAACCCCGACGCCCTCCTCTACACCTACACCAACGCATTCCATGGCTTTGCCGCCGCACTAACCCCCGACCAAGTCGAAACACTCAAATCCTTCCCCTCCGTCGTTTCAATCCACGAAGACACTCTCTACCACCTCCATACAACCCGCACCCCTGCATTCCTCGGCATCAACGACGATCTCGGCTTATACAAGAGCAACTTGGATGTTATCCATCACGATGTCGTCATCGGCGTTCTCGACACAGGCGTCTGGCCCGAGTCAGAGAGCTTTTCGGACGCCGGCATGCCCGAGATCCCTGCCAAATGGAAAGGGGAGTGCGAATCGGGCCCCGATTTCGACCCGAAACTCTGCAACAAGAAACTGGTTGGTGCACGGTTTTTTTCAAAAGGATTCCACATGTCATCTGGTGGCGGTTATTTCAGGAGTAACAACAGTAATAAAGAAGTTGAGTCCCCACGCGATAAAGACGGGCATGGGACCCATACCTCAAGTACCGCCGCGGGCTCTCTGGTTGCTAACGCCAGCCTCCTCGGCTACGCCAGTGGGACAGCCCGTGGGATGGCGTCGCACGCGCGCGTGGCGACTTACAAGGTGTGCTGGATCACTGGTTGCTTCGGATCTGACATCCTCGCCGGCATGGATCGTGCTATTATGGACGGCGTCGATGTGCTGTCGCTCTCTCTTGGCGGCGGATCCGCTCCGTATTATCGGGACACCATTGCAATCGGAGCTTTCAGCGCAATGGAGAGGGGCATTTTCGTCTCTTGCAGTGCCGGAAACAGTGGGCCTAACAAAGCTTCTCTAGCCAATGTTGCGCCGTGGATAATGACCGTTGGAGCCGGAACTTTGGACCGGGATTTTCCGGCTTACGCAGACTTAGGAAACAAGAAGCGGTTCACCGGTGTATCGTTGTACAGCGGGAAGGGAATGGGGAGTAAACCGGCAGGATTAGTTTACAATAAGGGGAGTAACAGCTCGAGTAATCTGTGCCTGGCGGGTTCGCTCCAACCGGAGTTTGTTAAAGGGAAGGTGGTTATCTGCGATAGAGGCATTAACGCACGAGTTGAGAAGGGAGTGGTTGTGCGGGACGCGGGTGGAGTAGGGATGATACTTGCCAACACCGCCGCAAGCGGCGAGGAGTTGGTGGCGGACAGTCACCTGCTACCGACGGTGGCCGTGGGTAGGAAAGTAGGGGATTTGATCAGGGAGTACGTGAGGAGTGATGCGAATCCAACGGCTGTGCTGAGTTTTGGTGGGACCGTGTTGAATGTACGTCCGTCACCGGTGGTTGCGGCGTTTAGTTCGAGAGGTCCCAATCTAGTAACGCCGCAGATATTGAAGCCCGATCTGATTGGGCCTGGGGTCAACATCTTGGCTGGATGGACCGAGGCCTCTGGGCCCACTGGGTTGGAGACAGACACTAGAAAGACCCGGTTCAATATCGTGTCAGGTAATTTTGCAACGGTCTTCTTTGACTCTCAATTAACCTTTATTCTTAATTTCAGCCTTTATTGTTAATATGAGCTTATTTAGGTAACAGGGCTTTTGTGTGTTAAATTTGTTGAATTTTGTTAGGTTAAACATGCCATATTAGCCATGAAAATAGGTTGCTTTATGTCGCAATAGCCGAGAAGATACTCGTAAGATCGATTTTTTTTTTTAGTACAAAAGTTTCATTTTTTTGGGTGGATTATGGGCATCCTTGGTAGGGGATGGGCATGCTTAAAATGAGTGATTAGAGGGTAAGGACACAATAAGTACTAGTGTAGTAGGCACATGCAAGATTGGGTAAAAGTTTGAAAAGTTGGGCAATGGTGTTGATTATGGGCAATTTGCGCCATTAATTATAGAGTTTATTAGTAGAAACTTTTGCTTTTTTGGTTGTCTTGGACTGATATTTCATTATTTGTAGACCTTGCTCTGACTTTACCTCTGATTTAGGTGGAATTAGCAATTTAGCACTAATGATGATGTTAATTATGCGCAATGTAGTCCATTAATTATAGGGTTTAGTAGAAACTTTTACTTTTTTGGCTGTCTTGGACTGATATTTCATAATTTGTAGACTTAGCACTGACTGGTGTAGGTGGCATTAGTGGAATTAGCACTACTCAGTATCAAAGTCCTTGTCTTGGGTCAATCAGCCTATTTCCAAACTTGATATGGGCGGTGAAATGGAAACTGAAAAGTCACAACCAAACTCCTAGCTCATGGAGATCTTGCAGAATTGAGTGCTGCTGTGGCATTGGGTTTGTTTGCATATTTTGCTGCTAGTAGTATCATTCTTGCGGTATTTAACAGATACATACCTGAAACATGTAGGTACATCCATGTCGTGCCCCCACATTAGTGGAGTAGCTGCATTGCTGAAAGGAGCTCACCCGACTTGGAGCCCGAGCGCGATCAAGTCAGCACTCATGACCACTGCCTATGTTACTGACAACACCAAGTCCCCTCTCAGGGATGCTGCGGATGGTGCGTTTTCAGACCCATGGGCTCATGGCTCTGGTCACGTCGACCCTCATAAAGCCCTATCTCCGGGCCTTGTGTATGACATCTCGACGGAGGAATACATTAGGTTTCTGTGCTCCCTGGACTACACCGTTGAGCATGTTCAGGCCATTGTCAAGCGTCCAAACATCACATGTTCGAGGAAGTACAGCGATCCTGGTGCTCTCAACTACCCTTCTTTCTCGGTGGTGTTTGCGGACAAAAGGGTGGTGAGATACACCAGAGAATTGACCAATGTTGGTGCTGCAGGGTCTGTTTATGATCTGGCCGTGACTGCCCCGCCAACGGTGCAGGTGACAGTGAAGCCATCCAGGCTTGTTTTCAAGAATGTAGGGGATAAGTTAAGTTACACAGTTACATTTGTCGCGAAGCGAGGTACGAGCCAAACAGCTAGGTCACAGTTTGGTTCAATTGTTTGGAAAAATGCTGAACATGAAGTTAGGAGTCCAGTTGCTTTTGGTTGGGCACAGTTGTAAGGTTTGTTTTCTATTTATTTACATAGTAAGAAGTTCAGTGTTGGCTATCTGTCTATCCGCTCGGCCATTGTTACATGACTTTGTTCAAAAAAAGAGATTGAAAGGGGCTTTATCGGTAACAATTAGACTAGCAGGTTGAACTCTTTGAAGCAAAATGAAGCTTGAAATTACATTACTGTTTGCTAATTCTCACAGGGCATTTTAATTTTTAGGGCAAAAGACAAATTGCCACCCAGATTTTACTAGAAAAGACAGATTGGCACCTAACTTTTGCAACTCACCAACTTGGTACCCAAGTTTTCTCCGTTAGACAAAATTGCACCCAGCATTTCTTCCGTTAGACAATCAAGCCACCGTGACCGTTAAGTTTGACTAACGGTGTTAAATAATTCACACGTGGCCGTTATCTGCTGACGTGGCATGCCACGCCAGCATTTAAAAAAATATAAAAATTGTAAAAATAGGGAGAAAATCTTTAAAACTTTTTAAAAAATCCAAAAAAATATATAAAAAGTTCAGAAAAAATATAAAAACTTTTTTAAAAATCATAAAATATATTAAAAAATCCAGAAAATATAAAAAAGTTCAAAAAAATATAAAAAAGTTCAAAAAATATAAAAAAATGTAGAAAAATATGAAAAAAATTTATAAATAAAAAATAGGAAACACAAACCAATAGAATTTTTTAAAAAAAAATTAGACACTCCGTATAGTGTAAAAATAAATTATTTTCAAATATTTTATTATAATTTTTATTTAAAAATAAAATACCTTTAAAATAGAAAAATATAATAAGAAAAAAAGAAAAAACGCACTCCGTGTAGATGCTAGAAATGCTAACTTCACCCCTCCACACCATTTTTTTAGTTTCTCTTTTAGGATAGTGAGTTTGTTGAAGGGATTGAAGAAGAAAGTGATAAGGATTTTATCCATTTTTAAAAAAATCCTATTGGTTTGAATTTTCTATATTTTTTTACATTATAATTTTTTTCACTTTTTATATTTTCCATTTTTTAATATATTTTTTCTGGTTTTTTTGAATTTTTTAATATATTTTTCTGACTTTTATTTATTTTTTCAATTTTATTTCCATCTTTTCTGAATTCGGGTGTCCTTCCTACTCTTTCGTAATCTCGTTCGAGCATCGATGGTTTTTAAAAATTGGAAAAATATATAAAAAAATTCTATTGGTTTGTGTTTCCTGTTTTTTATTTATAATTTTTAAATTTTTTTTTTCATATTTTTCTGGATTTTATTTTTTTTTATTTTTTTAAATATTTTTTTGAACTTTTTTATATTTTCTGGATTTTTTTATATATTTTCTGATTTTTTTAAAAAGTTTTTATATTTTTTCTGAACTTTTTATATATTTTTTTGGATTTTTAAAAAAATTTTAAAAATTTTCTCCCTATTTTTATAATTTTTATATTTTTTTAAAATGCTGACGTTGCATGCCACGTCAGCAGATAACGGCCACGTGTCAATTATTTAACACTGTTAGTCAAACTTAACGGTCACGGTGGCTTGATTGTCTAACGGAGGAAATGCTGGGTGCAATTTTGTCTAACGGAGAAAACTTGGGTACCAAGTTGGTGAGTTGCAAAAGTTGGATGCCAATCTGTCTTTTCTAGTAAAAGCTGGGTGCCAATCTGTCTTTTGCCCTAATTTTTAACTTGGGAACTTCTTGATTTGAAATATCTCCTCATTTCCAAAAGGACGTCTTAAATAAATTTTTCTTTCTGAAAAGGACGTCATAAACCAAAAGTTCGTGTCTTTTTTACCAAATTAAACGTAGCAAATTCAAGCCGGTGGGTGAAGTAAGATATGTTCACTATGTATCTCAATGGGCCTTGTTATAAGGCCTGAATGCCGAGTAAAATCTGATCTCGCAAAAATAATAGGCTTAAAGTACTTTTTGGTCCCTGAGTTTGTCAAAATGTTACAAATAACACCCTTATATCACCAATATTTTATATTGCACCATATGTTTGTTCGCCATTTACACATTTCTTCTTATTTTTGCAGTAAAAAAATTAATATTTTTTCTTTTTCTTTTTACACATCATAGCCGTCACTTCCTTTTCTTTCTTATTTCACCAAACACAGAACCAAATCCTCCATGAATTAGTTATGTGGACCTTAAAGAAGTACCAGACGAGAAATCCAATTTTCGGCAACGAACATGATGATGACGATTGTTTGTAAAAGAAAAAGAACGAAAAAAGGGAGAGAGAGTGACGTTGCTGATATGTAAAAGAAGACGACTCCACTGTATTGCTCAAACGGCTACAGGCGGGTCTATGTGGATTCATCGCTGCTGGTGACCGTCTTGAAAGACGGCGGCAGCGGAGGGTGAAAAGATCCGTGGATCTACGAACAGGTCATGTAGATTAGGGATTTGATTTTGATTTTGGTCTGGACATGTGTCTTTTCCCGACTTCTCTGTATTTGGGCTTGTCGAACCAGAGGATGTTACTTCTTGAAGATCCAAATTGTGTTTGACGCCATTTTTGGTGGCAATGAGGGCCACGCTGTTTTCTAAAAATGAGATTATGACCCCTCTACTATACCTTTTGGTTGTGAAGCCCGCCAGAGATGGATAGACTTTGACCCTTTAAAGATTGGAAATAGGCCCCATTTGACGAGAATACGGATTAAGATAAAAGGACAGAGTGAGTCGAGTCGGTAACTTGTTTGTTCCATCAGTTCCCTGTTGCAATGGGCGATGCCCATGATTTGCTTTTAAGTACCAAAAGAGTTAGTAGATTCCTCCAATAATATGATATATATACATATTGAATACTGGAGGGAAAGAGACTTGAATCCAAATTCTCTTGCACGATGATGTTTCTAACTTAAATTATTGACCAAAATGCTACCTTTATGGTACAACAACAGGATGCTAGATGAACAGACAGCATTGGTTGTTGCAACTAGTTCTTATGCAATTGCAACAGGGGGGTAGTTTTGGACAAGAAGGTTTCCTTGTGCAACGCGGATTGCAACAGTTTTTGATGCAGGATGAAGACTTTATAAAGCAGGAAGATGACTTTGGTGCTGAACAGGTGAGGCATGAACAACAGTACTGATCACCAACACTGCAGCAAGAAGAAGAGCATCCAGCATAACAGAAAAAGCAACTCCATGGAATTGGAAAACTCACAACAGGGGAACTGTAAATAATGGAATTAGATTAGACCTCAAATTCCTTTCTTTACCATTTTTTTCTAATCTGGTTAAAAAGATAAGCCATAGACACACCATAATGGATAAAACCTTCCGTACATCGAGGGATACCATATCTCCTCCCCTTTTATAACATAAAGTATCAGTAAAAGCCGTGAGTCTCGTATGCACATCACAAGTACTTTATATTATAACAAGGGAGGGGATACGGTACACCGAAGTTTTTTCCCATCACAATTAAGGGAAGGAAAAAAAACAGTTTGGTTGTGAAATCAAATCAAATCCCAGTTGACATGGTCCAAAATGTGCTGTGATCCTACAAGAATATTTTGTGTTGGGGACAGTTTTTTAATGTTAATTTTTAATGAAAAAAACAATTCAATGTCAGTTTTCAAAAATTGTGAAAACTGGTGTCCAAGAGGACTAATCATGTGGATGATTAGTATTTAGTAATTCATAATTAGATATGCAGTTCATCATGAGACAAAAGGGCCAGAAAACAGTACCACAGCCATTTCCAGAAGCGACAAGTGCTTTTATCTTCCCGATTTCTGCTTCAAACATTAGAAAAAAGATGTAAAGATGACACCTTTCTAGCTAAAATAAATAGGGTTTAATGACAAGTGACAACATTCTTACGTATGCAACAAAGGATCTGAGTTAGCCACCACAAAATCAGTGATTCTGCAGAAAATAATATTTTAATCAGTTCCAGCTAACAGATTCTGATGTAATTAAACTACTACCCCATCAAACTTAGTCAAGCAGTGTTTGGTTTGACCTCATGACACTCATACTCTCATTCAATAAATTTCAGATTCTGATTTGTATTTTTTACTTTTTCCTGAAAACAGACACTAAGAGCTTAAACTGCATAGGATGCTAAGTAGGATACCCATCAAGGATATGAACTATTTCTGCAGAAACAGTAATTGACAGTTCAGAATTTATATGGACAGAGAGTAATGGAAAATTAACCTACTCTTCACAGCATCTAGATGCAGGCTGGAATCCTTCAGCAGATTTTAATTCCTCCTGCCCACAAATGCAATTAAACTTATGCCATTAGGGAACGAAAAATTGATGAAAAGAACATTGCAAACATGATTGATTTGGCTTCAACCAAAGTTTCAATAAGATTATACTAAATTTTACAATAATTACTAAAACTGCTCAGACTGAAAACAAAGGTTGATCTCTTACAAAATGGCCCACAAGGCCACATCACATGATGGGAAGAAAACAAAAGATGTGGGGTGGGTTTTGGCTCGTAATGTCAACAAATAGACTCTCATAAGCAGAGTGCAGAAGCAGTTGCTAGCAATTGCTAGTTTCGTGAAAGAACTGAGTGGCAATAATGGTCAGTTTCAGCTTTTTTCTGCAGTGATCTACAAACGGATTTTAATGCAAAATTGCCATGATAAGCATTCTGTCAGGTACTCGTGCAAGTCCCACAAGAACTGCCCACACAAAAATGACCAATCCCTATCCTTCACCTACATCTCCAACTAGGTGCCTCTTTCTTATGCTTAACGAATTCAATGCCCGCCCATAACAAGAAATTCTCTAACCCCAAAACAATACACTTAATTAACTATACCATCAACAAAACCAAGTTTTGTTCTCTGAATAAATTGCCTAACAACAAAAAGTTTTAAAATTTGGTTCGATTATGGTGAATGGACAAAATCATGCTAAGAGAGTCACCTATGCTTAACAAGATAAGTCTCGTGAGGGCAGGAAGGACACTGGGTAAAACCCAAAAAAAGAGAATTTTAAACTTTATTCCAATTTCATTTCCTTGAAAAGTAAGATGGAGATTTCAGTTTCTTTCTTTTACTTTTTCTCCAAAAAGTTTCTCATCAACCCCATTTTCTTGCAACAAGTCCTAAAACCCATAAGGTTAATTACATCCATTAATCAATAGGATTTGTCTGTCATGCAGATGGAGACATTGGAACATGCAAATGTGGATTCAGCAATTTTATTTATTGGAAAACTGTAAGCAAAATAGTACTATACATGTAAGGAACCAAAAAGCTTCAGAAAAATTAAAAGCCCACCTCAAGGAATCCAATCTCTCTTTCAAGCATATGCACCATAGCCATTTCCCTGCGCCTTCCATACAAATCTGAATGATCCGGCGGTGACTGTGGACACGGCAGAGGCAGCTGTGACCTTGCCGAGGAAAACCCAGGTGACGTAACAGCAGCCATTTTTCCGCTGTATATTTCTCAGGCCACTATACTAAAATTAAGCTAAAACCCACAAAGGGAAAATGTATAAGAGCAAGCATGCAGCAAAGCAACCACAACTGGAGATGGCAAGAAACAAACAAGAGATTAACAGGACAAGTAATGCCAGCAGGTGTGAAATTTGGATTAATGTTTTTGTGTTATGCTGCCAGACAATAATAAAATAAAGACCCAAAAAGCAGAATTTTGAAACAAAGCTAACTGTGAAAATGCGTGAGTGAATATTTTGTCTTTGTATGTTAATTAGACTATACTTATTTAGCATAGGAAAAAAGATGGGTAGATGGGTTTGATGGGGAATGTGAGTGGTACCTGATGAGATGGCAGGTGATGAGGACCGATGAGTTTTTTGTATTCTGCGTGTATTGTATTTGGAGGTGGAGAGGTAGGTGGATTTCAGGATTCGTTTATTCTTTTGAGTTTTGTTTGTTTTACAGCAAACTACTAAACTAAGGTAGTAGCTCTAATTTTGAGAAAGAACAAGCAAATGGTAGAAATATAGGAAAAGAAGAGTGTGAAACTGTGAATTGAAAAGTTGAAAACTGAAAATTACCTCTTTAACAGGGCAGAGAAGGTGGAGTTGCAGTGTGTAAGAAATAGTAAAATCTGGTAAAATCTGATGTGGAGTGTGTCTGCACATGATATTAGATAGCCATTTTTGTAAGAGAAATATTATTTTCACAACATAAATTTAATTTATTAATTTTTTTACCATATTCTCTCATAATTTTTTTAATGGGTAAAGAAAAGTCTTTTTTTTTTCTTCTTTTATCCTATCTTTTTGAAAGACAAAACACTATAATAAAAATATTAATTTCGGGCAAAAATAGAAACAATTAAACTTTGTGGTTTGAAAATAAACAATTTTGGTTTAAAAATAATGGCTCTTTTTTTTAAAATACGATTTTATTCTGAACACAATTAGTAGTTTTTCATATAGAAGGGTAGAAAGGAGATACAATGAGATCAACTTCTCTTCTTTTCTTCTTTTATATACTCTCGCTGTCTACTTATCACTTACCCTACTCGCCTAAACAATGCGACACATCTGTGCATAATAATGTATGAAAACACAATTATTATGAGCTGGGGAAGATGGGTGTATAAGCACTCCAAAATTTTAAAACCATCTATTTTAACTCTTCCGAAAGGTGTAAGAATTTTATTTATCACCTTATTATATACCGAATTTAGGATCTACGTTATAAAAAAAGCATATACTTATCAACCGTTAACTTAACAAATGAGTTGATATTTTGTTTTGTATTTGTTGAATTTGGCCCAAAGTTTCTTTTGTCCACCTCCGTTACTGTGTATAACTAATTGAAAGTGAGGGTTTCTTGACTTTGAATTTGAGGCTGGTGTCTCATATTGGGCCCAATCCTTCATCGATAAAAGTCAAATATAAGAGGACAAAGAGCCTACTGTTTACTTTCTTATCCAATAACTCAAGCACCATTATTTCTTATTAATTATTCAAATGAAAGCTTAAAATTTTATCGTTTTGTAGATTTTTTTAGCTCGATTTTGAAATAATCAACTCTTAATATAGAAATAAAAAATTGAATGATTTTGAGAAAAAAAAAACTACAAGTGAAGCAAAAAGGAGAGGAAAAAAGACCTAGCTTAGAAATTTACCAGAATTACATGTATGAAAAAAAGAAGGAAAAAAGAAAAAACTCTCCAACTCCATTTCGTCAAGGTTCCATGCCTTTTTTTTTTTGTAAATGAACAAAAGTGTCCTTCACTTCACTCAAGCAGTGGGCTTTTTTTGGATTGTTTTTCTTGGGCTTCCTTTGGTAACTAACAGGCCCAACTACTCCTGCTCCCTTCTTTGAGAGAAATCAGAAAATGGTAGTGCCCCTGCCCCTGACTTTCTGCGGAGGGCCCTTATCTTAAATGGTCATCCTGAAGGAAAAGACAGGTCACTGCACTTACAGTTCTGCAGGGTAGGTGATTTTGTATGACTAACACCTTCCATAATCCATCCACATCCACCACAATATGGTTTCTGACGCACAATTATTCTACACCAATAATTACCAATTTGTAGGCCCACTCGACTAATTACGGATATTTACTGCACTCCAAAAGGTAAGGGAATTGTCCGCCATCAATTCAAATTCCAGGTTCGAGTTAAGTTTTACGTTAGAAAACCACTGCTTTGGAGTTAGATCAATGTTTGAATGGGATTAGGCTCACGGTAGAAGGGAGAGAGAGGACACACGAGGAGATGGACGAAAGAAAATGTCAACATTCCTTTCAATTCAAGGCTGCAAGGATTGATCAAGGAGTCCTGTGATGCCTTCACCATTTTTTTCCAACCATTGACGAGACCACTCATTATCATACATCACTCTCCTAAGAAACTTGCCAAAAAAGTACTCCCCACATGTCATCCTTAACAGTATCTGGGATCCAATTCATATCAACAATTCAATTTATCTTACAATATTCTTAAGTAGTATCCAAAACTAATCTATGCAAGTTCTTTCTCAAGTTTAAGACACCCATTAGCACTCATTACTAGAAAAAAACCACTTAAAAGAGATCAATTGCAGAAACTGAATGGTTTTTAATGTGCTAAAAGAACAGACAGCATGGATGTTATTGGAGCAAAGGTTGTGTACCTTTGGACATTTAGGAAAGGAGCATTTCCATGTGCAGCAAGAAGAGCAATGAGGCCTAGGGCATGAAGGCAACTTAAAATTGGTGCCACAGCAGCAGCACTTGTTCCTGCTGCTGCTGTCAGCTGAGACCTTTCTACAGCAGTTGGATTTGGGTTTAGAACATGGGAAAAAGCAGCAGCACCAATGGCATTTGGGTGCCGGACATGTGGCACAAGAAGTGCAGTCGCATACATTACACTTACACTTACACTTAGGGTGCGTTTGGTTGACGAAATCAGGAAGAAAAGTGACTCGAAAATTTGAAATTTTGAACTTTATTGCGTTTGGTTGCGACAAGAAATCACTTTCCTCCGGATTCCAACTTTCCTGGACCCTTTTGACTTTCCTAAAAATAGGAGGAAATGATTCCTTGGTTAGGGGGTGGGGTGAGTGATTCCTTGATGCAAGGAAAACTAGTTTCTTACTTAAATTATATATTTGTCCCCTCGTACTAGCATTATTCTAAAAATAAATAAAAAATTGTTCCATTTTCTCTTAATTTTAGTTTCCATTTTTTTATTAATTTTTTTACTTTTTTTTATGTGTTATTTTTTTAGTTTCATTTTTTTTTAATATATAGTTTTTAAATTTCTAGAATTTTCCCTTATTTTTTTTGAAAGTTTTAGTACATTTTTTAATTTTAAAAATAATTATAATACATTTTTTAAATTGCAGATTATTTTTCTATATTTTTTTAATTTGATAAAAACACATATTCTAAAGGTTGAAAAAAGAAGGTTCACAAACCTAAATTTCTTAATCTACCCATCGACCAACCCTTGCAATAATGAAGAATTTGAAAACTCATTTGATATTTTAATTGTTAAAAAATAAATAGTTAAATAGAGACAAAGTTCATGATAAAGTATATATACAAAAAATAATTAGACGTCCAACAAGATAACAAAAACATAAATATAGAAAATGATAAAATAATCATTTTTTTTACTTTTTTTGAGAATTCTAAGTACAAAACAAAAACAATAATGTTACTTTCTCCGGAATCTTAAATTCTAACCAAACACAAAAAAAAAATTAACATTACCTTTAGTCACTCTCTCGGATATCACTCTCCCGGGAAAGTGATTTCAAGAGGAAAAGTAGCATTTCGTGAACCAAACGCTACTTTAGTGCGGCTACAAACATTACAACTAAGGCAGCTACAAATGTTATAGTCACCACAGCAGTTGCTGCATTCACCGCAGAAGCAGCAGCAGGATCGCGGCAATTCGAGACGAGGACACAATTTAGAAGAACAGCAACAGCAAATCCATGATAAGTTGAAGCAGGGTATTCCACTGCAGGGTAACAAGAGGAACTAACATTATTTGTTTGCAGAGTCAAGAAAGCTATACAACTGCAAACTGATCAGGAAATGTCATTATGTTCATACATGGATGATGGAACTACAAGCACCAAAGCTTTTACCTTTGGAATTTAATGAATGAATAGAAATGAAGCACCATTTTTCCCATTTCTCAAGATAGAATCAGTTTTTATTCAATTTGTTTTTGCAAACAGATCAGTAGTAGTAATAATGACTTATACGTTACATAACAGAAAAGGACAGAAAACAGTACCATAGCCACTTCCAGAAACGACAAGACCTCCCATTTTTTCGATTGCTGCTTGAAAATTAACAAATGTAAGGCTGGCATTTCATTGTGTAAACTGTAAATAAAGAGACTATTATTTTTGTTAAGGTATCTGTCAACATTCTTACGCAGGTATTAAAGGATCTGAGTTTGCCACCACAAAATCAGTAACCCTGCACAAATGTTACTTCAATCAATTCAAACTGGCTAATGATAGATTTAAAGAATTCCCCAGATGGGCACTTTTTCCAAAAGAAATTTTGATGAACAACAAGCTGTACATGGAAATTCCAAATTTTACATACTCTTTGCAGAATATGGATGCAGGCTGCAAACCTTCAATAGATTTTAGCTCGTCCTGCACACACAAATTAAGGAAACAAAAAAGACTATTAAAATCATGCCACAGTTGATGACTATTCTCCCCAAAGCTACAGTTCCTACAGTGAAAAAACTGTGCAGGCAACAGCAAATTCAATTTTTGAGGACATGGTTCTTCAAATGCTGGTATAAAGTATATACCAGAAATGAGTCCTAAACAGAACAGACTAACACCACCACAACATGACTACTGACAAAGAGACTAGAGCCAAAGGATAAACCCATGAATTTGGTTAAAAGATTTGTGTCAAAAAATATGAAAGGAAATATCTTTGGGAGGACATGATTTGGTTTGTTAGGTGAAAATGCAGGGCAGCAGTAATGAGACAGTTTCAGCTTTTTAGACACACATTTCTGCAAACAGATTCAATGCAATGCCATGAGAGAGAGCTCTGCTTCAAGTACTGAAGCAACTGGACAAGAACTAACCACCCCAAAATGACCCATCCCTATCTTTAACCTACCTCTACTAGGTGGTTTCCTATTTTTAAATCTTAACTTCAAAACAACTTGCAGCTCCAAAATAAGCTTTCTTTTAGCCACCAAAGAGAGAGAAGAGAAAAACCAGAATTCAAAATTCCTCACCTGTTTTGTGTAATGTAAAGCTACTAGTAATAGTAATAAAAAGGAGCAAACTTTACTTCCCCTTTTGATTTTTAAGACTAGAAATTAAATGTATGGCGAAAAAGAAAACGACCCACCACCTCAAGAAAACCAAAATTTCTCTCTCGAGCATCTGGACTTCAGCTCCCCTGTTTTGTTTTATGTAAACTACTAGTGCTGGTAATAAAAAGAATGTAACTTTACTTCCCTTTCGATTTTTAAGACTTGAAATTAACTGTATGGGGAGAAAAGAAAACGACCCACCTCAAGAAAACTAATTTCCCTCTCGAGCATCTGGACTTTAGCAGTTTCCCTGCGCTTTCTATACAAATCAGGATACTGGGGCGGGGATTTTGGGCGCGGTGGAGGCTGAGACGGAACAGAGGAGCCACCAGCTCCAGCTGACTTATTACTAACAGCAGGGGAGGAGGAGGAGGTGGCGGCGGCAGCAGCAGCCATTACTCCTCCTTGATAGATTTTCTGGGGCGGTGGCTCGGAAAGAGAGAACAGAACAGAAAAAAGAAGAAGAGAAGAAATGGAGAACAGTATATTATATGGGTAGACTGACTAAATAACACACTCAAAATCAGGGAATGGAAAAAGAAAGGAAGCAAGAAGTAAGAAATAGAAAGGGGGACAGAGGAGAAAATGTTAGGTGTGTGAATGGTAGTGCATAGGAAAAAAGGGCAGTAATTACTTGACCTGCCAAGAATAAATAACAAAACAGATCAAGCAAAAGAAAAAGAGAAAAAAGGAAACCAAGAAAATGAAAAAGAAACGATATTAATGATAAAAAGGAAATGGGCAAGAGCAGTAGCAGTAGCAGGAGCTGAAACGAGGGGGGCAGTTTTCAGTAGAATCCAGTACTACTACTCTCTACTACACATGAAAGTGAATGTGTGCATATTGTGTCAGTTATAGTGTACGGTTTATAGTTAGAAAGTGATTTCAAGAAGAGAGATGGGTTTTTAATATGCTAATCAATGGCCTAATAGGTAATTAAAAAAGATTAAAAGTCAAATGTTAAAAGATTTATTTATTCTAAATCAAAATTTCGAGTTTAAATTTTAAGAATTGAGAAAATCATAATGAATGAATCATTACTTTTTGAGAACTCGATAATACTCAAATAAGATTAATCTCAATTGGAAAAAAAGTTAGAAAGTTAGGATTAATTAGCAGTAATGAGGGAGATAGGAGAGAGATGGGGATGATTGATTGTGGCCACAGATTGTGCGTGTGAGTGAAAGGAAAGACAGAAACAGAAGCTTTGTGCGTGGTAATTAATAAATGATAGTGGTAATAATGGTGGTAAAAAGCCGGCAGTGTGGGGGGAGAAAAAGCTGCTCGCAGACTGCACAACTGCAGAAAGGAAAGGAAAAGGAAGGCGTGGCTTTTGGGTTTGGTTTTGTGGAAAAAAGAGAGTTGATAAAATATGAGATTGAGTGAGGTTTTTCATTTTTATTTTGTGAGATTTCTGCAAATTTTGGTTGTGATGGTGGTAGGGCTGCCCAAAACTTCTGAATCTCGAATTTTTGATTTTTCCGACCCGAAATTTTCAATTTTGGAATCGAAAATTCGGAATTAGATACCCGAATTAAAATTTCGGGTCGGAATGGGATGGGTTTTGAAAATTTTGGGTACCCGAAATACCCGAATTTTTCAACCCTAAATCCAAATAAAACCTAACATTTTCCTCCTCTTTCGATTTCAGTTCTGCTCATGCTCTCTTACCAAAGCCGTCGTCCACTATCACCGATTCACCGCCCGATCTCCTGCTTCATCTCTTACGTCCCCTCCACCACTTCATCTCTTTTCCATTTCTTTTAAACAAAATCTCTCTCTCTCTTTCACATCCATTCCCAGCAGCAGAGTAGAAAGAATCAAGGACATGGCTGCAGAAAAAGGACAAGAATATACAAGGATCTGGTTCTTTCCTTCCTCTCCTTTCTTCTACTCCTCTCTCTTAATTACTTTCAATTTTTAGTCTGCTTAAATCAATCCATAAAATTGAATCAATTCTAATTTTTGTTTTGTGGTTTTTGATTGAGAATCAATTTTAGATTTTAGATTTGTGGGTGACGTGAATTTTGCATGTTTGTGAGGTTTGTCTTGTTGAATCTCATATTTTACAAGTATGCATGTGGTTTATGGAAATGGTGTCAATTAATTATTTCAGAAATTTCGGGTATTCCGAAATAATACTCGAAATTTTTGAAATTATCAATTCGGAAATTCGGGTTCGGAAGCATTTTTATTTGGTTCGGAACGGGATGGAAAATTCAAATTTCGAAATACCTGAATTTCTCAAATTCGGAATTCGGAAATTCGGAAAACCCGAATGGGCAACCCTAGATGGTGGTGGGAGGAATGCTTGCTGGCAGTGGAGAAGCGAAAAACACGATGTAAGTAAGTACCTGAGTTGGCACGTGATGACAAGGATACAGAAAAATAGATAGAAAAATAAAAAACAATCCTTTTGATTACTTGAATTCTTTTTCCGGATAGCAAAAAAATGGCAATTTCAAATGATCCTCAAGTAAAAATTCTGCAGCATAATTATTAGAACCGAACCGAACAACGAATTGAAAATAAAAATTTAATGGTTCGACCGAATTGATTCATTGGATCATTTTAAACTGTTCACACATTGAACCGTTCAGTTTTAGATAATTGAACCGATAAATTTTCATATTATGATGGATCGACCCATGTCTATAATGGGTCGGCCTAACAAAATTTTCATATTCTTATTAAAAAAAATAAAAAAATAAAATTCCAATACCATTTACACAAACCCATTACCACTCTCACCAACTCACATACTAATATCCAAATTTCAAACTCCATCACTAAACAGTAAACTCTCCATTTTCATTTCCTTTACCCCTTTTTTTACTCTTGCACAACTAAAACAACACGCCACCATCACCCCTCTTCTTTCTTTTTTGATACTTTCTTTTCTTTTCTGTTTTCTTCTTTTTTTTCTCCAACAAATACGCCTTACAGCAAGCGGATTAGAGATGGGAGGTGCGATGGTGTGGTTGAGAGGGAAGGAGAGGAGGTCGGTTGCGTTTGAGAGTGAGAGAGGGGAGAGGCGGTCGGCTGCTGCGGTGGTTGGACAACCTCACCGGCGGTGGGTGATGGTGCTAGTGTGGCAGCGGGTGGTGGTGTGGCTGTGATATGGTTAGTGCTGACGTGGCTGTGATATGGTTAGATGAGGGAGATCATTGTGATGGAGTGGTGCGACTGTGATTTGGTTGGAAGAGGGAGATTTTGCAGGTTTTGGATTTTGGATTCAAAGATAGGAGAAGAAGCACAAAACGGCGTCGTTTCCTTTTCCTTAAACGACGTCATTTTGACAGTGGCATTGACCCAGCCGGGTTGTTAGTAAACCGGTCGGGTCACCGATTGTGTAAAAATTGGCCTGGTCGATCGGTTTTTTTCGGTCCGTATGTTGATCCGGTCTGATAACTTAATCGAATCGAACCGAAAAAATTTTTAGATCGCTGTTTTACCAGTCCGACCACCGAATCGGTCCGATTTTGATAACTATATTCTGCACTATATAAGTGAATAAAAGAACTCACTTATATTGAATTAAATGAGTGTCAATTAATTGAGAACTTTAGAAATGACTCCAAACATTAGATATAAATAAACGGAGGGAGTAAGAACAAAAATAATTTTATCAAAAATAGTAAAAAATCATTTTCGCCTATAATTTTAAAAAAGTCATTTTTGTTTTAAACTGGATGGATTAAGCGGTGTTTTAATTTTAAAAATTTGGTAGTAAGTAAAATGTTGTCCACCGCATGCACATAGAACATAGAGACTGCAGCTGGCTCTGACTTTGAGAGAAGACGCAAGTGTGACTTCTGAGCAGGGTAAATCTAGTAAGATGAAGTGTGAAAGTTGAATTACTTCCTTTTTTTTCATGTCTAATTTACCGTTTGCAATAAGGAAAGATCCATATGGTAGCATGCTATATTCGCACTAGGACAGAAAAATGGTAAATCTCCTGGGAATAATGTATTTGTTGTTTCGAAGAAAAGAACAAGAAGATGAATACTATAATTTTTTGTCCTTGTAGTTTTTTTTTTTATATTAATGTGATATCTCAAGTTTTTTTCCTGATCAAACTAATTTATACTCTATTATATTAGAATTCAAAAGCCGATCTAAGTGGTAAGTACCTTAGAGATTTTAAAACAGTTCCTATTAAAAAACTCGAATACAAAACTATAGAGTGTCAGCGTAATTTCTCGGTCTTTTTTGCCTTGGTAGTTACTATCTCAAGTTTTTTTTTAAAAATTTGGGTTGAGTTAAGTCACCGTTAAATAAATATTATTTGTGACTCACTTATTTTATTGTTTTATCGAAGTAAATTAATTCAACACAAGGTAAAGTCTGTCCAAACATACAGTTTCTGTGCGGCATTATCATTATCTGTAGAATAGTTTTGAGCTTACAATTTGGGATTTGGAAGATTTTGTTGTGACTGTTGAGTGAAAGAGTAGTTTCAGAAATCAGGGAGGACAAGAGGTAAATCTACTGTTGCTGTTGATGAACACCAACCTAGAAATTTCATATGCTACGCTTGCTGGGCTTTGGTTTGGTTTGGTCACAGAAATATTTTCTAATTTTCGTTAAAAAGAGAATATTCACGACCCGTTGGGTCAAATACCAACTTATAAAGACTTCACTTTTGCCTATGTTTTCAAATATTCCCTTGCCAAATTTGAACTCTTTTTGAAAAACATGACTTGAAGTTGTAGCTTAGCTAGCTAGTTATTCCACGAGCACAATTTATTGTATATGTTTTGCTTCAAAATAATTTCCCGTTCTTCCTCTAATCAGAACTTTTAATTAAAGGTCGACATAAATGCAACTCATGTTTGATAAATGCATCCCAATTCAGATCACACGTCTCTTTTTTATCATTTTCTTAATTAATTGTAGAATTTTTATAAGAGTTTCCCTGAAAATAATACGTTTATAACTTTTGATTGGTTGAACTAATTGGAAAATGAGTTGCCTTGTCAAATTATTCTATAAGGCCAAGAGGGGAAAGAGTAGAAGATACCTTACTAAATGAGTAGTTGAGGCCAAGAGGGAGTAGTTTACCTATACTGTATTTTGTACAATCTCCACCCCTACTTCGTATATATCCCACATGGTCAAAAAGCTTGCCAAACTTTAGAATCAAAACAACAAGTTATATTATTAGATAAACTCTCTATTAATACCCTCTATCTTTCTTGTATGGATAGCCAAGAAATTGATAATCTGTTCTTGAAGAATCGAGAAAGAAAGACACTCACAAAAAAAATGAAGGGAGATGTGGGGATGGGGATTATAAGCAAATTCTATTGTGCACCGTCGACGGTGGTGCTCGTGGTGAGGAGAAGGCCGCATGTGGTGAACGGAGGAGGTTTTGTGGTGACGGATTCCGGTCAGAATAATGTCGTTTTTAGAGTTGATGGGTGTGGAACTCTTGGCACACCGGATAAACTAATCCTGCGCGACACTAACGGAAACCCTGTACTCCTTGTTCGTCGAAAGGTAAACATCTCCGTATCACTAATTGTTTCTCTCCTCTTTTTAATTAATTGTTCTTCAAATCAAAGAAAGTTACAATTGTGAGTAGTAAATTCATTGATTTTTAATGGATCAACTCGATATGAAAGAAATTAATTTTAATTTAGTGAGCTTGGTCGAGTAATGTTAGATCATGTGACAACAAGAAACGTAAGCCCATCAGGCCCATAGTAGTCAACTCATACGCGCTAATTATTACAATTTCTTTTGTTTCAGGGAGGGATGGTTGAGGCCTTGATCAGTACACATAGGAAATGGAAAGGGTATAGTTTTGACTATGAAGGGTTGCAGAAATTGGTTTTCAGCTTGAAAGAGCCCAAATCAGGATCTTGTTGGGTAAGGAGCAATAATGCAATCAGGATATCAACTGAGCCCAGAAGAAGCAACAACAATGGATGGGATTTTGAGATCAAAGGTTCTTTCCCTGATAGGACTACCACCATTGTTGATCATTTAGGCGACGTTGTTGCTCAGGTAACGTAAATTTTGAATTTTTCTTTTCAATTAAGGACATCTCGAACAAAATTTAACAATTAATGTGGGCCCTGTAATTAGTCTAAGATGCCAAAGTTGTTACTTTAATTTAGAATCTTTTTTGAAAAATGTTAATAATTAATTAATTAAATAATTATGCAAGTCCACTGAAAAATGATTGATAAAATAAAATGTATTTTTGGAATGTGACAAGGTTGGATTGAAGAAGGAAGTGAAGGAGGTGATGGCAAGCAAGGATTTGTATCACGTGGTGGTGAAACCAGGAGTTGATCAAGCTTTTGTTTTCGGAATTATTGCTGTTTTGGACAACATTTATGGTGAATCTACAACTTGTTAGAGATTCATCTAAACTTTTGTTTTCCTTTTTTTGCTTACTGCAAATTTCTTCACAAGTAATGTGAATTGGTTTCTTTGTTCTTTGTTAACAATGCTTTGTGTTGTTACTGACTTATTTGTTAGTTGTCATGTGATCGTTTGTCTGTACCCAATCATTAGCTTTATCAATTTTTAGGATCCTGTTTAACTCGAGTTAATAATAGTCGATATTTAATGTGATCTTTAAAGATTTTGCGTAACTTATGAGTAGAATGAAAGATTTTGTTGTTCTTCACGCATGCCTTCGACTTCGAGTCTAATGATTAGGATTTTTGCGTGCTTAAATCAAACAAAAACTCACAATAATTGGGTTTTAGTTTCATTTTTACTCGTTTAGAGGTCATAGTTGTTCTCAAAGTGCCACGAGCCCAAATATATAAACAGATGGGCCGGCCGAGAGAAGCTAAGAAGAAGTTTACATTCACAACAAGATCTCCGGCCTAATAAACATCGAACATGCTTTTAATTTAATACCCAATCTTTAACGTCTTTTATTTATTTGTACCAATTTAATCATTTTGTTGACTACACTTTTCCGTCTATAAGAAATACAACGAGAAAATACACTGTTCTATTTTTTTTAAATTTAGTAGAGAAGTTATGAAATTTAAAAATAGGGTCAATCGTCTTTTTCTTTCTTTTCTCATTTTATTGTTCAACTCATTTTTAAGACAAAATTTGCTAGACCAGTTTAGGGTTGCGTCTGTATTTCTCCATTGTATATCCAATGATCAAAATTGATTCTGGCAGAATGATTTTGACCATTAGATTTATGGTGGAGAAAAATAAAATGAAATCTCAAACGAGTCACACGAGTCGTGACTAGTAAGAGGGTGAAGAGTTGAACATTCTATCTTTTAAGGGTTGATTGCGTTTGGGTAACACTAGCACTTATGAAACTTCTTTCGAACAAAAATATTCTCTACCTAAAGAGTTCCCCGCTGTTCCAAAATAAACCAAACATTGACGAGTGGCTCAAAAGTCACAAGTCGCAACAACGATAGCGAGTAGATAGATAGATACAGCCATCGAACGACAAGGCAAACAACAAACACGCTACGGCATCAAGCCCGACGTGTCGTCCTGAAAAACGATGACTTCTATCTTTTGCTCTCTGGACAAAGCCAGACCAGATCTGAGCAGAGCAAAAAAGACGAAACCGATTCTGTTGCAGTAGAATCAGATCTGCAGAGAATTTCAATTTCAATCCATAAATAGTATAAGAACATACATGTTTTGATTTTCCAGAAACAAAAAATAGTAACAAATCTCAAGCACAGGCGCAAGGATTGTCAACGACGACGACTTCATCATCTCCACTTCTGAACAGAAAATACCCAACGGACAATCCAACCACGATCGCGATAAACACGCCTCCGTTAAACGACATGATCGCCAGCATCAGCATGTACCCGATCGCCGAGTTCACCCCGAAGAGCAACGCCGTCGCGAATTTGGCAGCGCTGACGCCTACTTTACGGGGCAGGAGAGGGGCGTTTATGGAGGAGGTAGCGGAGGAGAGGGCTTTGAAGCGGATGCGTCGATCTTCCATGTATTGGTAGAAGATGGAGGAAAGGAAGCAAGCGAGTAAAGAGAGGAGGTAGCCGAGCCAGGAATGAGTTTTCCAGGAATCGAAGAGGAGGGTCACTTGGATGCTCCAATAGAAGGTCATGTGCATCATCTTGGACGGTGGCGGAGAGAACTGGTGGTGGTGGATTTGGTTTCTGATGGTTGGTTGGGTTGAGGAGAAAGGAAGAGGAAGGTATGGCCTCTGGTGATTAGTTGATTCTGTTTCTTGTTTGTTTCGTCGAATGTCATTGTTATTTGCTTGTTACGGTATGGAATACAGAAACAGTGATAATTACGCATGTACCATTGTGTAACAACGAATAAACTATGGATAATAATAAGTTAATACTATTTTCGGTGCTTAAAGGATAAGGATGTGGATTAAAGAAGACTTTTAAAAAAAAAAATTGTTACTTTCAAATAGTTTTCTAACTAAACTACATTTTGCAAGATATACTGGAAAAAAAAACCCAGCATTTATGACTATTAGTTTGGTAGGTGAAACTAAGTCATTAACCAATTTATGACTATGAGAATTTCTATCAGAAAGCTCAAAACCATCTTCAATTAACAGATCAGTGAAAATTATAATTGAGTAATTGAGGCAAAGATCTGAAGAAAGGCAACACTATGCAGTTACTTGTTGCCAGAAATAATTTGTCCTAACTGCGGAAGCTTCCCACATGGTCTGTATATGCAGGTTCTCCACCAACTGACAAACACCAAGAAGAATAGGAAATTATTGCTCTAAGGAATCAAAGATGTGTTCATCTCATTAGTCCAATCATCAGAACCCAACAAGAACGATAGAAAGCATCGAATTCGAAATCAGATTAAGACACATACCGATGATGTACTGAGAACAATCCGGTCTGTGTATCACTAAACAGATGGATTACGACGAAGAATTTAATTAAAGTGATAATACATTAGGAAATCATAAAGGTAGTAAGGTCATTTACTCTGAGGTTGACTGGTCATAGAGTCACATAGGTAGGTTGAGTACGAGTTGACCGACTAGTACCGGTTATGTGTGGTTCCGGTGACTTTACAAGAAACGGGTAGGAACCGGTACCTAGGAGCGATAACGGTTATGAGCCGGCACATTATTGGGAGTGTCCGGATCTGTGAAAGGGGCGTTAACGGTAATTGAGTTCCGGTAACGATAAAGACAGCAGTTAAAGACTCGTAACAGTTTTAAGGTGACCGTTACGTACGTTATGAACTGCGTTAAAAGCTTCATTGATGACACTGATTGTCCTCAATAAACGCCTGTGCAATGGTCATCAGATTGCCTTATAAATAGCACGGTAAGGGAAGGTAAGCACACGCATACACACACAGAGATTACCATTACCCTCACCTTCTTGCTATTTACACAACATACTGATTTGATCGTCGGAGAGTTTACGCTGGAGATATCCTCCGGTGTATTGCAGGTTATACAAAGTCAACTTTCAAGGCTTGACGACAGACGCAATTACCTACAGGAGTTCTACCCCTGTTTAATCTTATATCATGAAGTAACCACAACAATTCCTCAAATGGGAAACAAGCACATCGCCAATGAACTTTGTAAACAAATTCTCGTGACATTTACAATGCTCTCAACTAAATTCTGTACATGAGATCGATGAGACTTCATCGAACTTGCTTATGAAGGGGATATAAACAGGAAGTATTAAAAACTGTGCACCTTCGCAACTCGCGATAGTGGTTACAGAACTCACACAATGCCCATGGATATGCTCAATCTTAAGGTGAGAAATATCAAGTAGATTGTGATAAGGCCAAGTCCTAATGTCTTGCTGAGATACATATCATTACAGGGTAGTATTACGAGTGCCCAAATAAGGCCTGCCATTAGAAATCCTGCTGTATAAAGCACACTCATATCTTGAGGAACAGAATATAGTGCAGGTGTTCTGTACCAGGCGCCAAGCAACATTGATATTCCTAAACCAACAACTGTGTTGAACATAGGACCAGCATAGCAACCGGACATAGCAATCTGCACGCTGTCCCCACCATTCATCGCCAACACCAAATTCGACACCAAATCACCCGTTGAATTTCCCCATGCTAATACAGTTAAACCAAGGAGTGATGGATTGATGCCAAAAATAAAGCCGAGTGCAACCAGCAAAGCAACAAGCTCGCTGGCAATAATGTAGAACCAGATGATACTCATAACAAATCCCCCCAAAACCCATGAAAATAAAAATTTGCTAGGTGGCCCATCGGCTTTGGTATAAATAATTGCAAGAACACCTAGTAAACCACCAGAAAATACACCAACAAGGTATGCAATTTCTTGATTCAGAGTACTTACATTCTCCTGCCTGTTCCACAGAAGTGCTAGAAGAATAGGTGCCAATGTTGCGCTTGAAACAGCATACACTTTTGACCACCTTTCCTCCTCAACTATAGGAATCGTTAACCTTCTTGGCAGTGTAAATGGCATCTCCAGTAACCAGACCACTTTTGAACATAAGGAAGAGTGATCATTTGCAGCTTCCTCCTCATTCCAACCCCACACGTGTTTTGGGCTTTCAAAACTGCCCTTCAAAGGATCATTTGAATAAATTGCTAAATTTGTAGCCCACATCCAGTGAGCCAACTTATTTTCAAGCTGTGGTACATCACTTTTGGAGTCAGCCTCGAGCAGGGAGGCATGTACAGATGGATTGCTCTCACTCTCATGAGAAAATGAACTTCCATTCACAGGAAGTAAAGGTGTCACGGCATCCAACTTCAAACTTCTAGCATGTTTCCTCAAAATTTCGTTGGCTGCAACCACAGATGCGTAAACCACATAGATTGAAACAAATGCCAATGCACCCCCAATGGTCACCTTACTAACCATCAAAACAACACCAAGCGCCACGATACTAAACAGAAAGAAACAAACATCCCTAACGAAACACTTCCTGTCGATCTTCACTCTTTTCTCTCCAACACAAATGGAAACAATACCAGCAACAACACAGGTAACGAAAACCGCCCCACCCAATACACTATTCATCCCCACCTCCCCTGCATCCTTTCCTACAAAAGCAGCAATGCTGGCAAACACATCAGGAGCTCCATTCCCCAATGGCAACAATGAAACCCCAGCCACAGCAGGAGACAACTTCAAAACACTGGAAAGCTTTTCCAATGAACAACAGAAGTAATCCGCAGCAGTATTTCCCAACAAATAAAACAATGTGACAAGCCAAAGACCCAATACTACATACTTGAAGAAACCGAAATTTTCAGCATTACAATAGAAGAACCTCGAGTAATTGAAAATTCCACCAACAGTACAATCTGAATAAGCCAGCAAGTAATCACATCGACTGCCATACCCCTCATGTTTGAACAACCCATTACATAAAGTTAGACCCTTTTTAGCATGCACGACACTGGAATTACCAGTATTGTTAACCATTTCATTGATCCTCCTACGGCGGGGACCAACCGGATTCTGGAAATAAAAAGACTGATAGTATAATAAGAGAAGAAACACTGAAAGGAAAAGTCCTTTGAAGATCCCACGGAACTGTGAACGACCCATTCGGCAAAAAAAACCGTTTTATGGGCGATTGCGAGGATTTTGTTTGTGCCGCTAGTGATTAAGGAGATGGGAAAAATCGGTTGGTGGCAAATACCTTTTAACTGGCAGGAGAGGAAGGAAAGGGAGAAAAAGGGTACCTTCCGGCCAGCTTCCCTGAGGAGTTGTTCGCGGATCGCAGGATTGTACGGACGGTTTGGCTTTGTTTTTTTTTTTTTTGATAAGGGCTTGGCTTTGTTTTGATTGTTCGCGAAGAAAGAGCCCGACAAGAAGTGACATTTAAAATAATAAAAGTACCGTTAATAATACTAATATTGTAGTAAGAAATTTAAATCGGATATTATAATTGTTGTTTCACATTTTTGCCATAATTTATTGGCAAAATGGCAATTTAATTTGTTCTTTTTTTTACCAAATAAATTTACGCTTCCAATTTCCAATCCTTGGGTAGTAATTATTTTTTCATGTGAGTTTTGTTCTATACTTTTCTGCTTTTAAATAATATAATTTGAACTCTAATTCCTCATTATTATGAGATTAATCGTCTTTTAAATGAGATTATGTTTGGATGCTTAGTGGGATGTACTCCCTCCGGCTCCTTTTAATTGACACGTATTGTTCATGCACGCGTCTCAATGAGGCCGAATGACTTACTATTTGACCTCAAAAAATTTGAGCCAAAATTGTCTCAAATAGTAAATCATCCGGTCTTTTTGATATATTTATAAATAATAAAAAGTCAAGTAATTGGAGGTGGAGGGAGTACTCTATATAAGAGTAATGGTTGTAGACGAGTGTAGCCCAATGAACTCTGACATATGAGCTTATGATGTTGTAGATATCATGCATTTTTGTATTATTATATGTGAAGCCAACACCATGTTGAGACCATGTGTTGCTACATGGTTTAATTTGTCGGACCACGCATCTCTCCAACTTTATGTTTACTAATTTTAGGGGCATGTTGTATATATTGGCAATTTGTACGTACTTGCAACTGTCTAAAGTAATCTTACAATTATTTGAGAATGTTCCTAAATGTTTATTCTATTTTAATATAATATTATACTTTTATTGTGTTAGATATGGAAAATTGGTTAAAATAATTTTCAAGACTAGAAATTAGCTCCGCTAATGTCCTTTCTGTAATGTTCTTTGATTTGAACGGATAAAATCCACCGCATGCTTTGATGATTACGAGGAACGGACCCGTGGGAGTGAGAATAATTTTATTTATGTAATTGTGTTTGTGAATGTAAAAAATTGAAAACTTGAGGGACTAATATGAAATGAATCAGAATTTTAAGGAGCCACACATACAAAGTATTAATGGGTTCGGGTTATTAAAAAACAAATGATTTTTTTATGTTTCGAGATTTATAAATCAAAAAGCTTTTGTAGAATGTTATGTAATGATCCACCTCATCATAAACTTACATTAACGTTGTTTCTTTGTGAGTGGATTTCCATTACTGCAAGGAACATCCATGCAATTATAATTAATAAATCATCATTATCATGTTAGGTGAAGTAAAACCCAGTACTGTTTGAATTTGTTTTTGAACGTCACTTTTGACACGTACGTAGTTTGTGTTCAATCTTATCTTTTAATTTTTAATTCAAGTTCCATTTCCTTTTCTCAACCTAGTTCCACCAATGATGGGTCGGTTGGTACCAGGTGTTTTAGATCTTGTCAGCAGAACCTCTCCAGTTAAACATTGACAGGAGAGGACTACAAACTACAAACTTGTTGCTAAATGATCGACTCTCTGCTCAAATGTAAGATGCAAGTCGAAACCGAAGGACTCTTATTTGCGAGAAGTTATTCACTACAACTGTTTACGAACCGAGAAAAAACGGATTTAGTAACTGGTTTCAAAATGGAGTCAAACTTCTCGTAGATTTTTGTTCTTGTCTCTGTCCGAAAAGTTTCCAATTCCTAGACGGAAAAACTAGAACGCAGAGCCGAATTGCTGCACGGCAACTGGCTAAAGTTAAATGATGGTGTAAAGAGATGAATGTTTGCATAATATTCTACGCACCTTAAAAAAACAGACCCAAGTAAAAAACCTTATCAAACAAAATAAAAGTTTGGCCACAACAACAACCTTCGTCCTACGTTAACATGTCCTTTTTGTCACTTCTCATGTGTCAATGTGCTTGAACAAGATTTCAGCCAGGCATATCTACAAATACCTGGTCACGCACCATTTTGCATTAATTGCCATGGTGGTTTTTCTTTCTTTAGATTGAGAAATGACTAAACTATGTTCCCTCATGGCCCGCAAATTGCCATCTCATCCTCACTCAAAAACACAAAAAGGTGCCCAAATCAATTTCCGACCATTCAAACCCAAAACCAGCACACAAAAATCTAAAAATAAATGTAACAAATGAATCGAAATTGACGTGAGCGTCATCAGTTCTAGTCAGCAGACTCAGAACTCAGTATTGTTTAGTGTGGCTCAATAGCTCATGGTTCTACCATCAGTCCATCGCTCCCATAGAAAACTAATTATATTTGAGCACTCTCCGAGATTTTAAAAAAGATGATCTCTAACATAATTTATTCTATTTATATGATTCGAATTTAAAATTTTAGTTATTCCAACTAGCATTTGTGTCACCATCTACCTGTATTTATTCGCTCACCTAATGAACCTTTTTCCTAATGTGGGTTGCCTTCCTAATAAAAGCATTCTCTGCACAATCTTGCTCCTTGGAAGATTCCATAGGAAACTACTTAATCAGGCCACTATTACCAATCGTCATTAATGACATTTGGTTGTGAGATTAATTCCATGAAATCATTTTTCCTGTCTCAAAACAAGACCCTTTTGACGAAGATTTGATTTTGGTACTATTTTCAGTTTTCTTGTCGTATGGAATGTGCCATTTGATCACTTGGGATTTTCCAGATTTAAAGAATCATGTAAACTTGTATTCATACAGGAACAGAGCAAGAACAGAGAAAGCAATTAAATCAAGAAAATTGGAGTGAAGTCTTTTCAACAATAATTATAACATGATTGACCTATGTATTAAAGCTAAACTCTGTGTCCTCCTCTCCTGCATCAATTCCCTAATATAAAAAAAAAACATAAAAAAAACTAGTTTAGACCCACCGACCACAGGATTCCTCCATCAATCCATATAATAATAATAATAATAATAATCTCTAAAACCAAAAACAGAGTTCCCCTATTTTTTCTTGATTATGTATTTACCTGTAGAGTTTTCCAGTTTCACTGAGACAGAGCAGAGAAACAACTCTCTGATCGAACCAAAGAAGACCCTTTAATCTTATCAATGTCAGGTAAATGACTGCTCGAACTGGAACGAAGAGGAGGAGCGCGAGGCGAATCCAGGTTTCTTCTCAGAATCCTGCCCATGACAAAAATTGGGTGCTCTGTTTGCGCCATGAGAGGAGGAGTTGAAGATCTAAACTTGCTGCAGAAACTGATGTGCCGATTCAGTGCTTCTTCGGTGGAGATAAGCTTATGTGATCTAAAAACCTCATCTTTCACCGCTTCAACGCAGAGCCCACAAATCCACCGGCCCTGGTAGCGTTCCCGGACGCGTGATATGTACGCGGGAGTACAATCCTCTGTAAATCCGCAGGAGTGGCATTTCACTGACACCACTTCCACAGGTTGTTTGGTTGCTGACGGCGGCGATGTTGATGATGATTGGGGCGGTTGTGGCTCTGCTGAGCTACCTTGAATTGCCATTTATTGGAGCAAAACAGAACAGAGCATTGACTGAAGGAAGGAGGAAGGGGAAGGGGAAACGGCGCTGTCTAGAGACGTCTGCGTCTCTTTCTATTCTCTGGTGTGTTAAATGAAATAATTGAGGGCAGAGGGGTTTTTGTGCTCTGTTTTGTGTTTGTATTTTTCCTACAAATCCATGAATAAATATAATTTGTGTCTCTAGAGTTGCAAAGGGGACAACATGTAGCTTATCTGCAAGCTTATTCATTATATATAAAATTAAAAGATGATATAAACTTTTATCACAAAAAAATAATACAGAGTAGTATAAAAGACAATAAATAATACATTTCTTTTCTTCTAGTATAATTCAGATATCGGATCTTCACATTCCGTCAAAAGATAGTAACATGTATCAGCACAAGCATAATTTCTTAAAATGTTAGGAAAAATAGGTGTCACATTATTCAAAATTGGAACTATATTTTCATACAATCGGGTACAGTAATAAACAATAGTGAAAATGTGATTAGAATTGAATCTTGAGTAAAGTGTGGAATCTAGAGATGGTCAATGGGAAGAATTTGAGCCAGTTTTGGGATTTTGACTGCTGCATAATGCATATGGGCCAAGAAGGGTAAATAATAATGGCAGAACAAGAAATTAGGTGAAAGAAAACGACCAGTGGGAGAATTTTTGGTTATCAGTTCTTCTCAATCCGTAGAGCACCACATGCTTCCTAGTCCTACGTTTCCATGGATTTCCTTCTTCGCATCTATGGCTACCTTATTCCTAAAACTCTACAATCCTTGAACGGTTCCATGATGACCGACCCCATTCCTATAACTATAGTTATAATAAGTTATATGACCCGCGTTTTCCTATAAAAATATGTTCAATTTGTATGATATATGTTAAGCCATATAAAATTAACTTTATTTCTAAAATGTTTTATAAGTACATGGTCAGTCTAATCATATTTAAGTGAGATTAATTCTTCATCGAACGAAGCAAAGAAGATACACGGAGTTATTGAAAATAAAAAATAAGATATTATTATATGAATTTAATAGTGTACGAAATTTCTAAATCGGTCGGAAAAATGAAACAGAGATTTCTTAACAAAAAGAAAGGGCTACAAGCCTACGGATTGAGAATAATAAGAGGTAATTAATGTTAAACTACTACTGTCTATTTCTTGTATCACGATCAAATTTAATATTTTTTTGTTTGGTAAATCCGTTTAATGAGTCATTTTCAAACATAGTTCTGTGTTAATTCTCCCTCCCTGTTCTCCACTTTTGAGAAATAGTAGGCAATCAATGGAAATTAATCGTTGGATTTCAAGTACTATCATAAATTTCTATTTCGGGTTTATTTAAATTTAAGAAAATTATAATAAAATAGTCACTGCTTCAAAACTTAACGACCAAAGTGTGAGATTAAAGAATCGGAAGTGACCTATGTGCAACATTGATGAACAATTAACTTGAATCTACAGGTGCTCTCCTTTTTATGCTCCTGAATAAGATAGGCAAAATGAATTGCATTCAACATCAGAAAATGACATGTGAACAAATTGGAAAATCAATTATACAAGGCATGTGCAAGCTGTGCCATTTTTCTGCCAATGCCACGCATATATGTTAATGTTACAGATCCATTTTATTATTATTATTATTGTGTTTGCTTCTGGGCAGTTCCAATGAAACTCTCAATCTTACTTGTATCCATCCATCAAGAAATCTACTCTATTTTATCCCAGGACAAAAACAATTAGGTTTTAATTCGTATACTAACCAGTGTGACATGTTTATTATTTTCTTATCAGGTTATATTTATTTTTATTTAAATAAATATATAAAATTTTGTATATATTTAAATAAAAAAGTGTACTCTTTAATTTTTTTTATGAGAAAAAGATGAATTTGGGCTTTCAAGTTCTATTCAGAATTTTCTTATCAAGGATTAAAGTGTCATGACTAGGAGAAAATGCCAATAGTCTATGGGCCCATGGGCTTAGGTTTTAAAACAACTGTTAGAAATTTAAAAAGTGTAAAAAACGACTAACTAACCATCGAGGAATCTAACTTAGATAACTAATTAGCCTATGAGAGAAAGATGGGCGTAAGCCCGAATTTGAAGTCCAACACTTGTTCATATTTCGACTTTGAGAATTGGGCTTTTACTTATAAACGGCCCAACTTCTCCCTTTTACAAAATTGATAATTCTTCCCGCCCCTTAATTTGTTTTTGTTTATTTCCATTTATCGGTTTGTTTATAAACAGGAATATAAACAACTCTATTCTTTCTACACTATCTCCTTGTGGACGTGCGGATTAACTAGGACCCGATAGATCCGAATCCTTGTGGACGTGCGGATTAACTCGGAATGGATTCAGGATTGATTTAGTTTTGCGCCAGATTTGCTCAGGATGGATACCGAGCTCGTCCAGGAGGGGTTCTTCGTCCTCGAAGGAGGCGGAGGAGGGAGCAGGGCCACCACCGATGCCGATTGGACCGGCGCCGTAAGATCCGATGGGAGCGGATCCGATATCGAAGGACATGAACGGTATTCCAGAGCTTGAAGGGCGCGGAGGCTGGAACGGCGCCGTGGGGACGCAGCGTTGCTGGATGTTTGCGGCTCCAGCGACATTGGGATTGCCGCCGGAGGGAAAGACGACGGGAGGAACGGCGAAATCCTTCGTCATGGTGATTAGGGTTTCGGTATTGGGATCGGAGACGGGGGATTGAATGGTAGGAAACTGGGAATAGTTTTGTGATGCGTGCAGTGTAGAAAAGTGACCGAGCAAAGTGAAAGACGATGTTTGCTTTAATGCCTTGCTTATGGGAACTAAAGTGCACAGAGTAAAAGAGGAGAAATTTAATAAGGGAAAAAGAAGGGAAGGAGAGTAAGGAAAGTTTTAAAAAAATTCCTTTGTATGGCTGCATATTTTATATACAAGGTAAAAGGAAGGAAGTTTTAATATTTGTGTATGGCAACATGGATGGAAAGGAAAGGAAATTTCATTATTTTTACCACTTTACCCTTATAACAAATTATTAGATGTTTTAATGTAAACAATTAAAATTACACAAACAAGACAAGAGCTCAATCCTCGTTTAGAAATCAAATCCAATCATAGTGCATTATAAAAACTTCATAAAAAAATTCAGTCAATAATATAATGTCAATTACAAAGACAACTAAATAATAAGACCAATTTTAACACAAAATTATATTTAAATTAGAAAGATCAAGACACATAGTCTTGCCACATATGAGCTGCGATGTTATCTCTAATTGTGGCACCTATTCTAGCATCCTCACTATCATTTTTTGTAAAATGAAAATGTGACTCCATATTTTCTTCTAATTTTCTATCCACTTCAGCAATGAGATTTTCATCTGGATCTACACCCATCAAATAATTGTGCAGGATGCAACAAGTAAGAACAATTTCACATTGAACTTCATAAGAATATGTTTTCTCACGGGCATTCTCTATAATCTTGAATCTTTTTTTCAAAACTCCAAAAGCTTTTTCAATGGCATTACGCAGGGAAGCATGTCGAAGGTTAAACAGTTCTGTAACATTTTCTGGACCGCGTGATGAGTATTCTTTCAAGTGATAGCGTACACCTCTGTATGGTGGAATGAGTCCACTCCTAACCATGAACCCTGCATCAACCAGATAATATTTACCTAATAGCACTAATTTTAGTCAGTATTATGCTATTGGTTTATCAAAATATGTAAATATAAACAAGTGTTCAATGGTAAAATTATCTGGGGGGATTTTAAAATTATTTTCTCTTGTCAATGCATTCTTTATAATTCTAGAATCAGATGCAGTACCCTCCCATCTAGGCAACACATATCTAAATATCAAGTCGAATGAACATGCAGCAAACACGTTTTGAGTTGGGTAGTCTTTTCTTCCCCGGAATTTAGGTGCATCTTCATTTGATACTTTCACACGGATATGTGTCCCATCAAGTGCACCAATGCAATCCTGAAAAAAAGTTTTATGTATTAAAGTAAATTTATTATTAATAACAAAACTAATGCATCTAAACAAATTTATTATTACCTTAAAATAGGAATAAAATCTAGTGCTATTCTGGATTTCGGGAGAGACTGAAGTTCCATCAAGTTGTCTTAGAAATTCATCTTCCAATAAAATCAACGCTCGTAACACTTGATGGAAACAACGGTTTATAGCTTCAAGTGACCGACGGAAGAAAACTGACAATGTACGTATTGTGTGACCATGTCCTAAAATGACGAGAGATATGATAACCTTTTCTTCAATAGAAGTACGCTTACTGTCTTTGATCACACCTTTGTTTCGAAATATTTGACATAACCCTTCCAACGCTCTTGGACTAATACGAGTTAAATGATGACAAGCTCCTGGAAATCTTTTAATATGGTCCATCAATGTTAGCCTAAATTGCACTCTATTTTCCTCCCGTGTACGTTGTTCTAAAATTGATGGAGTTACAACTCGTCGCCTATAACTTTCATATTTAATATGTAGCGCATGAATTACTTGACAAATGACTTGAACAACAGCTAGTGTCCTTGATCTCTCCCATTCTATCCACTCCTCTTCCGAGTCATCCTCTAATAAGTTATCCTCAAAATTCTCTTGGTTATCCATATGGCCAATCAAACACTACATATGTAAACAATCACAAATATTAAAGAACTCATTTAGAACACTACATATGAATACTTAAATTGTCATTGTGCCTTAGGTACAGTAAATTAAGCATCCAAACCCAGGGACGTGGTTGATGTAAAAAAAATAAAGAAAGTTGCTGATATTATGATCCAATATCTGGTGCGTTGATGAAAGAAAATGGGTTACTTTTTGGCATCCTTCCCATGGTTATAGGAAAGTTTTGGTGAATTGAAAGAAAAAAACAGGAAATGGGAATCAATTTTTAGTGAATTGATGATAGAAAACTAATAATGATGGGTTTTGTTTTTAACAAATAAGTGGAGCAGTGATGAGAATCAAGAGTCTTGGAACAGGAAAAGAAAGATGAGATTCAAGAATTGGTGATGAATTGATTTGTCAAGAATTCCTCATCTACTCGTTTAACAGTGATACTTTTTTTCTTTCTAAAATTGTCAAGAATTCAGGACTAACACTTCAATCCAAAAGTTCAGTTTTATCTATTTAATTTAATATTCACCATACACTACTAACAGTAGATTTTAAATGTTAGTAGATTTAATTTAAACGACTTGAATTAACAATAACCGCAACTTACCTGCAATTAGATACAGCAGCAGGATTGACCAGGAAGATCATATAATCTTTTGTTACACAAGGCGTGCCTATCATATGGGAATGAATAAATAGAACAAATGCAAGATCAAAAACATAGGTAACCCAAAGACAGAAGGAAATACCTGGATATGAAGCTGCACATATTGCCTTCAGTAGGAGAAACACATAAATCGATTGGATACCATGGAGCAGAGATGGAAAAAGAAGCAGTTGTCGTTGAAGAAAAGAAAACCCCGGAATAAAAAAACGTGAAAACCTAGCAAGGATAATATTGAAATATTTTTTTATTTCCCTTTAGTTACTTCCTTTTCCTCCCATATGTGGGAGGAAATATTTTGTGGGCACTGAAGGAAATTTTTACAAATTATTTACTCTGTATTCCTTTCCATTCCCTTTCCTTTTTTTTTTCCATATAAGGGAAATTTTAAAAATTTCCATCCTTTTCCTTTCCTTCCCATCCAACTTCTTCTTCCCATACATAGGCTAAGAGTTCTATTAATTACTCCCTCCGGATTATAAAAAACGACGTCCGTACTGTAGATACGCATATCGAGGAGGCCGGATGACTCACTATTTGACCCCAAAAAAATTCGTACTTTTTTTTGAACGTACATTAATCCTTAACGTACGTCCGAGAAAAAATTCGGGGCAAAATTGTCTCAAATAGTGAGTCATCCGACCTCCTCAACATGCGTGCATAAATAGTAAAAGTCGTTTAATAAAATCCGGAGGGAGTACAACAAGTATCTACAACTCCAATTTTAATCCTCTTTAATTTACAACAAGTATCTATATTATTTATAATATTAATTCATTACTCCCTCCGTAAATAATTAGATGACGTTTTAGCATTTGCTTTTACTGTTTCGGTACGTATCTTAAAACGGCCGGTAGACTCACTATTTGAGACAATTTTGCCCCTAATTTTTTCTGGGAAGTACGTTAAGGATTAACGTACGTTCACAAAAAAATTCGGATTTTTTTGGAGTCAAATAGTACGTCATCCGGCCTCCTCGATATGCGTTCCCTACTGAATATTGGGATGCGAGAAAGTCATGTAATTATTTACGGAGGGAGTATATTACTATTATTATTATGTCATAAAAGTTTAGGGGAATTGAATCTTATTTTTTTGCAAAATCTCACCAGATATTATGATAGGTAATAGGACAAATGTAGAGTGCAGAGAGGTGTGGTGGTACCATGTGTAACAAAAGTGCGCAATCATTTCTTCCTGAATAATTATGACTTAAGCAAGTTCATCGATTCCAACAAAACAAGTATAAAGTGAACTTATTAGTGAAAATCAAAATCAAATTGTATTATCAATCCAAAATTAATCATCCACACACGACACAACCATGGAAAAATAAAAAATCCACCAAATTGTAACGCCTTCCACTATAAGTATAGCACCTTTCAACAATCTTGGCCACAAAAATGAATCGTTTTTTGGCAGTGAGTGGGTTTCTGCTAGCTTCTGTGCTTGCTTTTGCTCTTCAAGTAATCCTCTTCTCCCCCATATCTCCTGATTTGCTTCACCTCCCTCCATCTTTTTCATCCTCCACTCTTCCATCAAACAAGGACTTGCAGGTAATTAAGATAGCAAAAAAGATCAAAACTTTCACATGATTTCTTCATTTTGAGCCTTGTTTTTCATGTTTTCCCCTATTTTTGTGTAGAAAGTGGTTAAACTTGGAGAAGGGTTTTTGGAAGGGCCGGAGGATATTGCTGTGGACAAGGAGGGTGTAATTTATACTGCTGTTAGAGATGGTTGGATTAAGAGAATGCAGAGAAATGGGTCATGGGAGAACTGGAAGAAAGTAGAGGGTGGAGCTTTACTTGGCATCACAAGTTCTAAAAATGGTGGATTTGTAGTTTGTGATGCTCAACAGGTAATGGAAAGACATTTATTTTATGAAAAAAAGAAGAGTTTTGGTATGTGAATTTTGAATTAATCAACGCAGAGTCTGCTTATGTAGTTGCTGGAATTTCTGTAATTGCAGGGTTTGCTTAAGGTTAGTGAAGATGGAGTGGTGGTTATTGCATCCCATGTTAATGGGTCCAAAATAAGGTTCTATTGCATTGTCTGTGTTTCACGTATTCTGTTCCAAACTGACATTAATGCTTGTTCAAAGGAAGATAGTCTTTAGAACCTGAAAACAAAAAACATAATTTTATCATGCGAGCGAAGAATTGAAACTTGAAACTTTTGGCGTGTCTTAGTAAAATGCAGTAGTATAGGCTTGAAACCAAATGGTAGAACTGGGATCGTAGCAGCGCCACCGGAAGGTAGGTAGGGGGAGCTAGCTATGGCCTTCAGATTTTAAAAAATGGCCAACAACATATTTTGCTGTCACATCGAGTACCCTCCTTCTCCACCAAAAAATATGCAATAGGTGGGGTAGATGTGTGTCACTGTCCTCATTATGTAAACCAGTCATAGAAGTGGAAAAGAAAAGCTTGTCTTCATGCTGAACTAGAAATTGTGCAGTTCAACATCCGAAATTGATGCGCACATGTGCAGGAATATTGTTCAAGGTGTCCTATTCCTTCTGGTTAATGTTGTTTTTTTCTTTGGGATTTTTCGGGGTTATGGCTCACTTCATCATTCGAAATTGATGTGAACTTGTCTTCTCTTTTATCATGTGGTTATATGATGCAGCGCTTGGTAACTAATTACTTGGTTCAATCAGGTTTGCAGATGCAGTGGTAGAATCATCAGACAGTAGTCTGTATTTCAGTGTCGCGAGCACCAAATTTGGGTTCCATGATTGGTTTCTGGACTTTCTCGAGGCAAAACCTCACGGACAGTTGCTCAAGCATGATCCATCATCGAACGAGATTACAGTTTTGGTTGATGGTTTGGGATTTGCCAATGGTGTTGCTCTTTCAAGGGAAGAGGATTATCTGGTCTTTTGCGAGACTTGGAAGTAAGTCATGAACACAGTGAACTCTATCTTGCATCACATTGGTTGCACTTATCATTACAACTTAGGCATTGTAGCGTCACTTTGATCAGGGCGGTTGGCTAATTTCATCTTAGGCCATATCATTCTTTGAAGATGTTCTAAAGCCTCGTGTTTGTTCAAATTTACGTACAATCGGTGTGTGACACTAGATTTTTCTGTTGCAACCAACAGGTTTAGGTGTCAGAAACTTTGGCTGAAGGGGCAGAACAAAGGAAGAACAGAAATTTTTATCGAGAACCTTCCCGGTGGACCTGATAACATCCATCTGGCTCCTGATGGGTCATTCTGGATAGCGCTCATTCAGGTGTTCAAACTGCTTTGAATACTGAAAAGTAGAAAGAAAAACAAACTATCATTTGAGAAGCTTGCAATTACAGTTTTCTATGAAACTAAAACTGCAAGTTCTGGTTTTCTTCTGGTGCAGTTTGTGGCTGATGGGCTAGAATTCGTGCATAGGTCGAAGCCATCAAAATACTTAGTAGCATCCTTCCCGAAATTGACTAAACAAGCGAACGGGGCTTACAAAAAAGCAGCAGTGGTGAATGTGGCGGCTGATGGCAAGATCACCAGGAAGTTAGATGATCCTGAAGGAAAAGTACTCACATTTGTAACAACAGCGTTAGAGTTTGAGGATCATCTGTACTTGGGAAGTCTGAACACCAACTTCATTGGAAAATTACCATTGCAATCCATATAAATAGTTGAAGCAGCACTCTTGTACGTTGTAACATATTTGCATACAAATCTAATTTCGAGTTTTGTTGATTAGTTTTGTTAAATTCTGAATTTTCCTAAGATTCTTGGGTATGGCTACAATTCCATTAGCAACACAATAAACATACGCAAGGCTTTGGGGTTAAAGGTTTTTACCTCAATTTCATAGTCATTTCTAAAAATGAAAGAAACATATCAGCATAAGTGACAACAATTCTAACATGATTTTAGCAACTTTGTCAAATTCGAGGCAATATTAGAAATACAATTCAAAATGATCCGACTCTTGCTGTCCTTTCGACCTTCATGATCAACAACAATTTTTCATCACTTCAAACACTATAGTAATCTTTCTGCAACCAGCTCTTGTTACTCCACAGCAATCAGTCACGTTCGCTAATTGCAGTCAAATGTTCGTCGATTTCCTCAGTTGACAACACTTTAAAAACTGGGTCCTCAGTTCTCACCACACCAACCTGCCAAAAACAAAAGGATCATGCATTGGCTGTCAGAAATCGGTTTGGTCACACAAACAAACTGGCTGACAGAATTTCCAAGCTGCACACGTCATAATCTGGCAGTTTGGAGTACAGCATAGTGATGTGATGTTATGTGCTAGAGTAAACAAGAACATAATCTAGCGTTCAAAACCACGATGGAAACAAATATGTGGGCATGCCACCTTAAAAGTGGGAACATAAAGGCAATGTAGGAAACTACACGGCAAAATTAAATTGATTAATTTTGACCCTTAGCCACCTTTGGCGGTGAGCAAAAAAAGATTTATGAGATCAATCTTTTGGCGTTTTGATAGTATTATCATCAGCAAAAGAAATGAGATGCCAATACCTCTATCTCTGTAGCCTTGAAGTCCTCTTGAAGAACAGATTGCAGAGCAGAAATACAAGTCTGTACAACAGAACAAAATTGGTCCCTTTAGAACTTTTACATGTATCCAACAAGAAATGGAGAACGAAAACAAAACAAATCAAAATCATACATAAGTGATCAGATGCTAATTTGTCTAATTACCAGAACCTAGAAGTCATAATTGTCAGAATCTTTTCTAAGGGAAATAATGACAAAGTAAATAAGATAATCCTCGCCATTCGATATGATCATTATCCTTAAATTGTGCACCTAAGCACCAAGTCTCTTGATGAATAAAGAAGATAAAATTCTCTCATCAAACTGTATTAGACTGCACAATGCCCAGTAATAAGGCAATTATGAATGCCCTTTAAAAACAAATAGGGATTACGATTACCTGTACAGTTTCCTCATAGGAGAAAGCAGGGTCATTTTTCATTTTCTTTTCCAAGAAATTGATGGCCTCTTGTTCTTTCAATCCGGCACTTGTGGCCTGCAATGTAGAAGTAAATTAAGACCCAAAGCAATAAATTGCTTAGCAATTTTGTTCAAGTAAGAAGTTAAGACAAACCATAAAGACATGACAAGAATGTTCTTTTTTTTTGAGAAAAATGACAAGAATGTTCTATTTTTTGAGAAAAATGACAAGAATGTTCTATCACATACAAAGCATCTAGTGTTAATCTGTATCACACAAAATGAATCCTCAATATAAAGAGGTAGCTATTTTTGCATTTACTCTATAGTGTTCTAGCAGTTTATATGCTCAACAGTTCAACTAACAGATAAAGCTGAACATCGTTTGGAAAAACTTTAGACTTTACAGCAGTTACGAAAAAAGGACAAGGAGATCAGTAGAGATCTATATAGTTTGATATTGAGATTTCTTATCAGATTATAGCCTTAAACCTACTTTTGAGGCAAATGATCTAGCCGGAATACCATCTTGTGCATACAACCATGAGCCTTGACATTTGTGAGCTTACCAGAAATTTCAGAAACAATATATAATGCACTTGGGTAAACAACAGCTGTTTGGAAGTACCTTGTGACCGTAAAAGTGGCCAGCTGGATCGCATTTGTAAAGCTGAGGCCCCATCTCGTCATCAATGCCCAACACCATAGCAACTTTACAGAGAAAATTTAGATATCAGAACTAATAAAAGACTGGAAATAGCATTAACAAGGTTACTTTTCTATAAATTTGGGGTGCATGTGATATCTAAATAAAATATTGACAATTACCATAGTAGACGGTAAAGACTAAAGATGAGAAGCATACCTACTCCAAGAGGTCTCATGTAAGCATGCTGAGTGTAAACCTGTGACTTGTCTGCGACCCTATATTCACATTAGAAAATCCATTAATATTTATATCATCAGCTGGAGTAATCCATTGCTAAAACACCCACACAACTGATGATAAGGATGAAAAGGAATCATCTGTTAGCTAAAGCACAATCAGTTTTGTCATGAAGACATTGGTCAACAAAAGAAATGCAAAAACTTAGATTCACTTTTCACCGATTTTTCAGCTTTCATTTGCACTTAAATAAAAGTGCAATTGTTTGAACCACCAAGCGCTTCCCCACACTATGTTGTAAGAACTTCAAATGGCTTAGCATTCAATTGAAGGTTACAAAAATTCAAACACATACCATTTAGCCAGCATATCTACAGGCATTTCATATCCATATCTGAAGCGATACTCAGCTGCTTCATTCCTTGCTTGTTGGACCAAAGTTCTTGCATCAGCTGAAAGTTCACATGAAGACACCAAATCACAAGAAAAAATCTCATGAATAAGAAAACCCAAAAAATATGAAGAAAATCGAAGCTTCACAGAGAATGTAGTGGATAGAAACCTGTCAAGCCAGTAGCAAGTAGTCCAAGATACTTGGTAATAGGGAAAAGATGAGTTACACTAGTCTGATCCAAAAGCTTGTCCTACATTGATAATCACCCAAGTACATGAATAATGAGGAAAACAACGATGTGATTAAGCAAATATGAGTAAAAGTATACTTACGGGAACTTTCTTTTGAGTGACGACGCACACGGAATCTTTGCCGCGAACTCCGATCGAGGTGATGGCAGATGATTTCACGGCCTTAAACGCGTACTCTGAGCAGAAACTAGATACGTTAAAAACCAAAAAACGGCAGCGTTTTGGAAGGAAGGAGGAGGTTAGTGGAGTGAAAGGAAACGTACCGACTTGGAAGAGGCGACCTTCCGGTGAGAAGATGGTGATGTGCCGATCGTAGCCCCCGCCGCTGCCTCTACTCATCCTCTCTTTTTCTTTGAGTGCGCAGAGATTTGGTTGGTTTTTGAAGAAAGGTGTCTGTCTCTTTTTTTTTGATTGCTCGAGAATTTTATTTTTCTTGATGCGGAAAGTATCATTAGAGTGTTAGCTCAGCTGACTCGCCGAACAAGAAAACTGAGAGCTGTTTTTCTCCAAAATGCCCCTCTGGGTATTTTCTGAATCTTTTTTTTCTTCTCCCAACGACGTCGTTTATAATTACAAAGAGGGGGATCGAACATGGGCCTTCTTTCCGGCCCAGAAAAATTAATTTGATTGTTATCAGAACGGGCTGGGCTTACAAATTAGGACGTGTGCCTTTTCTTGAATCAGAAGTGGCAGTTCTTTGGAGTGTGAAAAATGGAGAGAATCGTGCTGGGTAAAGAAGATATTCAACTAAATTGAAAAGAATGTTCTTTACCAACCTTAAACTACAAAGACAACCTAATAATAGAAGAAACAGTATGCACTATGCACCAAACCCATAATTTCATAAGATAAAAGAACCAAATAACCTTTTACAAAGAACCCAGCAGCTACAATAATGTTACAAGTATTGAAGGCCGCTTGCAGCGTTCCTTTGCATGGTATGACACTTATCTTGTCCACCACACTGTTATTATTCCTTGCACAATGTCAAGTGAATCGGTCAACACTCTTATTCAGTGGACTAGCTGGAAACCTTCTCTACAAAATCCTTAATGTCAAAAGCATCAGGACTTGTCTTTGTAATGACACCCTGATCAAAGAACGAAATGTTCGTCAGTTTGATATCAACAACAATGTTCTTTTTTAAGGTGCATATGGCGGTTGGCAGGAAAGAGATAGGCACCTTTTCGGTTATGATACCACTTATCAAGTTTGCAGGGGTAACATCAAAAGCTGGGTTCCAGACAGAGATTCCAGATGCAGCAACTTGCTCCCCAAGTCCTCCACGTGTGTGCAGCAATTCCTTGGGGGACCGTTCTTCTATAACAATCTCTTTTCCGGATGAGAGGGATAAATCAATGGAGGTTAATGGTGCCGCCACGTAAAATGGGATTTCGTGGTGCTTTGCACATAAGGCAAGACTGTATGTTCCGATCTTGTTAGCAGTGTCTCCTGCAATTTGACTAAATGTCAGTGCAAGGCGCACAGAATTGGGACATACAACGTCATTTACTATACAGTACCATTTGCAGCCACACGATCTGCCCCAACAATGACAGCACTGACTCGCCCATCTTTCATTAATGCGGCTGCAGCAGAGTCTGCTATTAGAGTAGCAGGTATCTTCTCATGCACCAACTCGAAAGCTGTGAGTCTAGATCCCTGCAATTAGAAGTAAACTTATTAAATAAGCATAAGGCGGGATCAAATTTAGACAAAGATCACCCTTCACAACTTTGTATCATTCACCAAGAATATTAAACATAGTATAATGAACAGAACAGGACTATAGCCAGACCAATACATCGGCAATGCAAACCATGTCTCTATCAAGCTTCCAGCTAAAGTAGACAATATATGGAATATAAGTAAACTTGCAATGATCTCTAGGAAAAATATATTTTTCATAGCATTAGTTTGGAAATTTATCCTCGTAAAAAAACGGAGAAGCAAAAACAACACAGTCAGTGACATGCAATTTTATACATTTTGGGACCTCAATCTCTAGCATGGCAACACTTCCTCTTTATCTAACTTTAATCAAGTGGTCTTAGGTTAGGCATGTTCCAATCAACCGATTATTACAAGCCTTAAGCAAAAAGTAAACAATTATCTACTTTTCCCCTCCTTCAACACAATTCTGCACCACAACGAACTCTATTCTGACATTGGTTCTCCTCTCAACAGCAGGTTTAGGCAGTTTTACATGAATAGTTAAAACAGCATACAGCTTGAATACTCACTTGATTGAAAGGACGGGTTTCTGTGCAATAGGCCCTTTGTAACAGTCCTTCAGCCTGAATAGCACGGATTACCCCAAGGGCAGTACCGTATCCTGCTGTTGCGAGACTGGAAAATCATATTGAACCAGACATTAGAAATTGTATAGGATGCCAATTAAATCTGTGTAAAGTGTTGCCATTTCCACACCTTTTTAAGAACAAAAACAAAGAGCGAATAAGCAACTAAAGTAAAAAAAGGAACCATGGCAAACATAAGGAGGAGGTACCTGCCAGTGTTGCAATGGGTAAGAACAGAAATCCCCGTAGAATTTTTCAGATTGTTCTGAATAAACTTAGCCCCATATGATCCAATTGCTTTGTTTGAAGCAACATCATCTTTTAGCATAATTTCAGCAGCTTTTATGTAAGCCTATTGCAATAACGAAACCAAGCAAAACTCAGTAACAGGACCTTTTCAATCTCCTTTGGCACAGAGTCAACAAAACTAGCAACCAAATTCTAGATCCTGCAATTCTCATTGAGCTCAATAAGCTTATAAAAATTACCTGGAAAACACTCCCAGAATCCGTGGCACCATTTACTGCCTTCGATATGACTTCCTTAAGCTTTGTAGCAGCATCTGAAAGATTCACCGCAGTGGGGCGGCTAAGAAAACAAGAACAGCAATCCATATCAACTTAAAGCCAAAAGAAGAAAGGCATCAATTACCTAATCCAATTCCAATCACACACAACTTACCTTGAGACTAGATAATCCAACTTCTCAACAAGTAAAACAGCAGCAGCATCAGGCGTCCCAGTAAAACCCTTTAGATTACTCACTTCAACAGCAAGCGACAGAGCTGCCGCAATCGCAATTGCCGGCGCCCCACGAACCACCATGTCCCGGATAGCGGACCTACGACAAAAAAAAAACCCAGATACTTTGATGGGTTTCTTAAATTTTCAATTTTTACTTAAGAAGAGGACAGAAAAGAGAGAATACCATCCGTCAGAAACGCCATGGATGTCCAAGTACGTGGTTTCGAGGGGAAGCTTTCTCTGTTGAAGTTAGGAGTGGAAAATTAGCAGAAATTGGACTGGGTTAGTGAAGTTAACAGAAAAAGTGAGAGGTGAGGATAGGAAACCTGATCGAGGAGCTGAAGTGAACCGCGCTTGTAGCAAATAGCCAGGAGGGTGTTGTCTTCTTGATGTTCGTTGGTGGAGCTGGAATTAGCAGCCATTTGGGTGCAAGGGAAAACTGGCGTTTCTTAGAAAGCTAGGAGAGAATTTGTTGATTAAAGTCAGCTTGAAGAAGAAGAGCCGCCTTTTGACTATTGTTGTGCCGACTGCCGAGAGCGGAGTTGGTAAGTTAGTACTCAAAATGACGCAAGGTGAGAGAGTCAGCATTCATGGAAAAAAGCAGAAAATATTAGACTAAAAAATCGGGCTGAAAAAAGAAAATTTGTTAGTCAGCCCGATTTTGAGTATAATTCAGCCCATCCAAACACAAAGATAAGCCCACTTTAGTGCGTGTGAGTGTGAGATGCAAAAAAGAGAGGATAAAATCAGTTAAACCCTTTTAATTATAAAAAATAATTTTATAAATACGGAGTAACATTTTAAAATAAAATATAATTAAATTTTATTAATAATTAGCTACGTTACAAATATTGGTTGCGGTTAAGTGATACTAAATGAAGGAAAAAATACCGAGAGAGATAGAGTTTCGAGTTCAAGTCTTAAAAATTGAGAAAAACATGATGGAAACAAAAACCTACAATGTTAATCTTGATTGAGAGGACACCTGCAATCAAAAATAATTAACTACAATTTTTTTTATTTTTTTATTTAAAAAATTAAACTGAACTTAAAAGAAGAAAATGAAATTAACGTAAATTGTTTTTTTCTCAGTATTTTGACGCAATTATTTCCCTAAAAGTTCGAAATGAAAATCTTTAAAAAATGAGTCGATTACTCGTCATCTCGATTCTACCGAAATTACTGAAATTAGTTGGAGTTCCAATTTCGCGGGAGTCCATAATTTTAATAAACAGCAACATCAACAATTAAAAACCGATTAGTGTTCATTTTCGCGAGATTCGCTTTACTGTGTCGTCCGGTCCACAACTCCGCTCGGTCTTCATCCTCCACTAAAACCGACAGCTGTCACCGCCGCCTGGTGCCCAATTTTTATTTTTATTTTTCTAGTTTGTTTCTCCTCCACAGTTTCGTTTTTCTTTAAAAAATCACTGATTTTTGAAAAATGAAAGCACCGTTGATTAACTAACTATTTTCATTTTTATTATATTTATTATTTATTCACTTTCTAGTATTTTTTTATTTTTATTTATTAATTTATTTCCAAAACAACCATCCCCATTCCCCTCTCAAATAGCAGAAAAATCTCCACATTTCATTTTCTTCCGTAATTCCCCTTCCATTTGCTTCCGCTTGTCTGTGCTGCGATGAGGTACGCTCTTCTCATGATCCTATTCTCGTCGCTCACCTCATCCGATGAGTAATCTTGTTTTCAAATTTGAGCAAATCTTCACAGTCTGACTTTTTCCGGCCTCAAACGCGTTTGATGATGGTTTAGTTGTGGTTCTTGACAATGCTGGTGATCTCTGTCGTTTTTGCTATCATTATTTACTAGTTCTTTTGAGGTTTCTTAAAATGTTTGACGGGATATGATATGCTTGAGATGGGGGATTGAACTGAGAATAGGAGATGAATGAGCCATTTCTTTGTGTTTTAGCTTCAATGTGAAGCGGGAAAGTTGATTTTGAGTAGGGGAAGTATCATAACAACTGGATGATTTTGTTTGCATGCATCCAAATCTCAGATATTTGACTCATTTGTCATGATTATTGAATGTTTACGAATGTAATGTTGTATCACTGACTACGTTTTGTTGGGTCTAAGTTTAGATTTTGGGTGTTTATTTTGTCTAGGATGAAAGGGGGCATCTCAAGATTCAGGGATAAAGAGTTCTATCTTCTTCTTATTGTTCTTGTTTGTGCAACCATTCTTCTATGGTCATGGCAGAGAACCCCACTTCTTACTACTGGGGTTCCAACTAAAGATGTGCTGCAGCTGCCTGAAGGTATGTTTTGACTTTGAATATCTCTATACCTCATATGCTGGCTAATTGCCAATGCTGACTTTACTAAACTTGGAAGAATTTAACGAGTTCTATTGAAGAATGCCTCCGGTCTGTGTACTTAAGTAATTCCGCTCAGCTGTAGAGTTCCATGTGATATACCCAATAACTATGTTTCTAGCCTGCAATATTTATAACGTCCAAGAGCGATTTACCTCAACCCTTTGAAATGATGATGTGGTTTTCTTATTATTTTACTTTGAAGATAACTGCTGCTCTGTGATTTCATAACTGTATAAATTGGATAAATTTTTCTTGATTCTTGATGTAAGGTAATGAGGAAGTCTAGATTTCTCCAATTTATCTATTAGTTTCTTTAGTGTCTTCCTATGATTAATACTGTAAGTCATGGTATGCATGTCACTCTAAACACGTTACCCTAACTTTAGCAGAAAGACAAGCAATTGACAAGCCTGCTGTGGAAGTAGAAAAATCTGGGACTAAAAAAATTTCCACAAGGCTGGCAGAAGTTGAAGCAAGCTATGATGTAGAAGAAAGAGAAGAAAAAAACAAGCAAGCTCCGGAAGTAGAAAAAATCGATTTCACAGAAATTTCTAGAAGCGCAACAGAAGCGGAAAATGATGGAGAACACAATCTCAAAGAGAAAGAAGAAATTCTACATTTGGTAGCACCTATAGATTCTGCAAATACAAGTTCTTCGCTTCAGCAACTAGATGGGAAGAATTTAACAAATCTTGTCAAAAATCAATCTAAGCTAGGTTTGTGTATGCCATAAATTATCCATGTTGTTAATTCTGGTTTCCTTCCCCTGCCTTGCTTAGGGAAACTTTAAGAAGAGATCTACCCTGACTTCTGCATTATGCGTCTTTCCTATGGGTGAAACAATGGCTTAAAATTCATTTAAATATAGGCTATTTGGTTTGCCAACTAGGAAAAAGTAGAAAGGAATTTGTGGGTCTCCTTCACCGGAAGGAGGAGGAACCTCCTATAAAATATAACTATAATATGTGGTTGTTTGGTATGCTTCTGTTAGTTGTATATTACTACTAATTAGTGGTTCTCATTTTTTGACCTGATCCTTAATCCAGCCTGTAGTTATGCAAAGGGAAAATGGATTGTAGATGATGGCCGGCCTTTGTATTCTGGCTTTAACTGCAAACAGTGGCTGTCACCAATGTGGGCCTGCCGGTTGATGCAACGCGAGGATTTTGCTTATGAGAAGCTACGATGGCAAACAAAAGATTGTCAGATTGAAGAATTTGAAGGCTCTAGGTTCTTGAAAAGGTACTATTGTGCTGTTTCTTTAAACATTTTCAAATTGGGGCCACACATTTCTTTGGTTGTTGAACCTGGTTGTGATGCATGAATTAATCCAATTCTTACATGCCAGTCTCAGAACAGCCAGTAACCTATTATGGCCTTCTACCTATTTCTTCTGGACTTTGTCGAATGGGTTATTCCACAATTGGTAGTTTTGGATCCACATCTCTCTACCTGATGTTACTTTGATTAGGTGCCAACTACCTTATTGGGTCCATAAGGTGCTGTTGATTGATTTTCTTCTTAATAGTGTGACTATCCTAATTGAATCAGGGGAATACATGTATGAACTGATAACTAGATAGATGCCTCAGTGATGCATGTACCTTCTGGTCATCAGCTGCCTTGTGGTCCATTTCAAGGCCTTCCATCCCCATAGGTGTATAGTCATAACACCAACTGTTTGATCATGGTTGTTAGGATAGAATAATGCAACTTAAGACTCGAGTCTTGGAGCACATTCAGCTTAGTTCTTGTGCTGTTGTAGGGCATACTGGTACATGCTCTGCCATTGGGAGTTCCTCTAGCCTGCCTTTTAGGTGGATGTAGTGATATACTATTTTTCTTGACATACCTTTTGTGAAATACTTCTCCACTTCATGCTTATGCTTCCACATTGTGTCCCTCTAGTCCAGTTTGAATGACTGCCTAACTTCTCACATTTGACAAAAGTTGATTTCTATTTTTGCTCCATCAACTGATGATTTAATTCCTTGCTCCCAGGATGCAAGGGAAAACTATAGCTTTTGTTGGAGATTCATTGGGCCGACAGCAGTATCAGTCTTTAATGTGCATGATCACAGGTGGTCAAGAGATGTCTGATGTCATCGACGTGGGAATAGAGTATGGGCTTGCCGCACCTGTGGGTGGTGATCGTCCCAGTGGTTGGGCCCATCGATTTGCCCGCACCAATACTACCGTACTTTATTACTGGTCGGCATGCCTATGTGACTTGGAACCTTTAAATGTGACAAATCCAGTGACTGATATCGCCATGCATCTTGATAGGCCACCAGCTTTTCTGCGCCAATTCCTTCATAAATTTGATGTCTTAGTTCTTAACACAGGGCACCATTGGAATCGAGGAAAGCTTAATGCTAACCGCTGGGTTATGTATGTTGGGGGTAAACGCAATACTAACAGAAAGTTAATAAGGATTGGAGATGCCAAGAATTTCACAATCCATAGCATTGTTAGTTGGGTGAATTCTCAGCTTCCAAAACATCCGCACTTGAAAGCCTTCTACCGTAGCATCTCACCTAGGCATTTTGTTAATGGGGACTGGAATACCGGGGGAAGCTGCAACAATACAACCCCTCTGTCCATTGGGAAGGAAATATTGCAGGATGAGACCAGTGATTATAGTGCCGGGAATGCTGTGAAAGGGACTGGGGTTAAGCTTTTGGATGTAACTGCTCTATCCAACCTAAGGGATGAAGGCCACATATCACAGTATAGCCTTACATCCGCAAAAGGGGTTCATGATTGCTTGCATTGGTGCCTACCTGGTGTTCCTGACACCTGGAACGAAATCCTTTTTGCACAAGTTAGTGCCATGTCACAGGCAGAGAATGAATAAACTTAGGTATTGATGAGTTGGAGAAAGTTAATGATCTGGGTGATGGCACTTTGCAAATGCAATGTGTTATTCATGTGGAATAGCTGTTTTAGTGTTGTATGATTAACTGAGTTGCACAATGGTTTGGCTAACAGCAGTTTTGTAACTTTCACCCGCGGTGAAAGGTTCGAGTTGTGTGATTAGTAGGTAGGACGGTAGGAGCATTCTTCTGGTATTTTTTACGCTTCAAGTTACACTGTTTGGTATAGAACTCCAACAAACGGAGGTGCATTCTTTGCTTGCAGTTGCTGATGAACCTTTTGCTGTGAATATCGATATTAAACAGTTATTATCAAAAGTTCTTTTTTCCTTAGACTCTAAAATTAATTAACAGTACCACTAAGAATGATTATGTGTAAGCTTGCAACAAACTTTTTTAGTGGTCCAAGAACTAGTAAGACAATGCTCGTCACAATATGTACCTACCAGTCTACGGGTCTGTTTGGCGTTCCCGTTCTGGTCTGAAAAGTGCTGTGAGTAAAAGTGCTGTGGGAAAATCACTTTTGCGCAAAGCAGTGTGTTGTTTGGTAAACATTTTTTAAAAGTGCTGTGGGAAAAGAGAAATTATTTTTGGTGTTTGGTAAAACTATAAAAGTGAAAGAGTTGGAGTATAAAATCCATTTTAAAAAAATTAATAAAAATAGGAAAAGTGGGTCTAGAATTACTTATCTCGAGATGGAGATTTTATTGTGATAGTTTTTAATTTATTTTGTGCATTATATAAAGTAAAAAAATGAAATTAAAAAAAAAAAAAAAAAAGAGGAGAGAGAGGGTGCAAACGCACCCTCCTTATCCCACTGCACCAAAATGGTACAGTGGCTTTAAGAGGCAATGGGGTTGTTTTTTGTGAAGGGAAAGAAAAGTGCTTTTGGGAAGCACTTTTGGAAAGGTGTTTACCAAACACCTTTCCTAGCTTTTGGATTGGGAAAATCACTTTTCCCAACCCAAACCACAACCCCAAAGGGCCACTGCCACTACCACTACCTCTTATCTTTCCATTTATTAGCAAATCAATAATTGTTTTATTTAATCATCACTAAACAATCCTATATCAGATCTTCTTATATAAACATAAATGAATAAATTAAATCGTCACAAATTTCAAGATTTTATATTTATACAATACAAATTACACATAAAGATTTATTTTTCTTTTAAATTTTACCTAATAATTGTAAGAACTCAAAGCAGCGGATAACAACTTTTCTTTTTAATAAAAAATCGAACTAAAAATTTAATAATACTTAAATAAGATTAATTTTTTTCTAACGAATAAGGGAGGACGAGTGGGAAGGCAACGCAATTAGTGGAATCTATAAAGACAGCCATCAAAATCACCAAAGCGCGTGAAGACAGTCCCTAACAACGCGACCCGCTTGTCAATTTAACAACCCCCTCTCTCTCTCTTTCAGCCATTTTCCAGCGCGAGCCGATCAATCAATCTTCCTCAACTCCCCAACGGCTCTTGCCAACTCAGCATTCCCGCACTTAAACGTGCCATCCCACCATTTGCCGGCCTGCTGATTGTAACCCCTTCGACAAAATAATAATTTAAAAGGCCAAAAAAAAAATCAATCGGAAAACGGGAATAACCCAAACGTCTCTCTTACTCCCCCTCGCTCTTTTTCTCACTCGTTCGTAAAATCAAAGAGATTCATTTCCATTTCCTCATCTCTTTTTCCTTTTTCGTGACAATTTCATTTCTTGTTTTGCTCAAAGAGCAATAATTTATCACAGTGTAATTTACATTCGATTCGATTCAACAATGGCTACGGATTTCGCGGCCGCGGTAGAGGACGGTTTGAAGTTGTCGAAACGGATATATTTTGGGAAAGATAGGGCCGTGATGCCGCCGAAGGCGCCGGTGATGATGATGGATAAGTCAGCGCCAGAGGATGTGTTTTTGCCGATGTCGCCTATGGTTTATGCTGTGATACATAACCCTGGTGTTGTAGACAACCCGGATATTCCGAGCTATCAGCCACACGTGCATGGGAGGTGTGATCCACCGGCGCTTATTCCACTGCAAATGAACCGGATTGTGCTCGAAGCCGATTCTTATTTGGACAGGGCTCTAGTCCGGCTGGATGGGTCTTGGCGAGTGCATTGTGTGATGGGAAGCAAAAGCTGCGATTGCCGGATTGCAATTCCGATGGGGGAACAGGTATGATTGAATATGAGCTGAAAGTTTTTAAGGATGAGGTTGATAGATGAAATGATTGCGTGGAATTTTGAAAGTTGCTTTTTTTGTTTGACTTGGCTAACAGGGCTCAATTCTAGGTGTTGAGGTGGAGGTTTCGAGGAAGAGTTATTTCACTGAAGTGATTACATTGAGTGATGAGGAGAGAAAAGATTTGGACAAGGAATCCCGACCTGAAAATGGAGGATTTTTGAAACCTAACACATTTACCATTACAATACCAAAGGTAAGAACTTTGCAAGTTTCCCAATTCTATTGTTGTGGGAGTATGTCATGTATTTTGACATTTTTGTCTTTGTTTATCTTTTTGAAGATTGATGGTGGTTCCACTTTGTCAGTTAAAGTTACTTGGATGCAAAAGTTGTTGTATAGTGGGGATGGGGAGTTTTCATTGGTTGTGCCATTCAGTTTCCCAGAGTATGTAACACCTGCTGCCAAAAAATTAGCAAAGAAAGAAAGAATACAACTGAATGTGAATTCTGGTACTGGGACCGAGATTGTTTTGAAGACGACTAGTCATCCTCTGAAGGTGTGTAGCTGAGAAAAAGAAAACCTCACTTAGTTAGTCCTGCATTTTTAGTATGATTTTTGAATGAATGGTTTGCATGATTTATTTTCTTAACTTTTCAGCAACTAAGGCGTGAAGTTGGAAAATTGGGTTTTGTTTATGAAGCAGATGTTCTCACTTGGACGAAAGCTGATTTTGCTGTTTCATATACTGTAAGATGTGTGTCAATTTTTTAATTTGCTTCCTCTTACTCAAAGATAGTTTCTTGCATTATGAATTGAAAATGAGTATGATGAGAGAGTGGTAGTTATATTTTGATTAGCATAATTTTTTGACTATATATATATGTGATTATTCAGGTTCCTTCAAGTCATATATTTGGTGTATGTGATTATTCAGGTTCCTTCAAGTCATATATTTGGTGGCATGCTTTTGCAATCCCCATCTGTTCATGATGTTGATCAAAGGGAGATGTTCTGTCTCTACTTGTTTCCAGGAAATCAGCAAAGTAGGAAGGTTAGTTGTATCCTCATTCTGCTTTGTGCTTGTTTAGTTTGTCAAATCTGTGTTGCTATTTGGTCCTCATCTTACTCAATATATAGGTATTCAGAAAAGAGATGGTGTTTCTTGTTGATATAAGTGGAAGCATGGAAGGAAAGCCAATAGAGGGTACAAAGAGTGCATTATCTGCAGCACTCTCCAAGCTTGATTCCAAAGATACATTCAACATTATAGCATTCAATGGAGAGACTTATCAATTTTCATCATCATTGGAGTTGGCTTCTGAGGAAACAATTCAAAGGGCGATTCAGTGGATTAATATGAACTTTATTGCAGGGGGCAGTACAAATATATTGGTTCCCCTAAATAAGGTTCTTTTCCCCCCCATGGCTTTCTGATTTTACATATTCTCAATACACACATAAACGCACATAAATTTTCCAATAATATGGAAAGGGATTGACTTCCAAGCAGAATAAAAAAACAGATGACGAACTCTTTTTTTTGCCTTTTCACATTCTAAAGCAAACCACTCTGTTGATTGACACTTGGTGAATGGTGTTTGTTCAATTTTCACTTCAGCTCACTTTCAAATTACTGCTTTTGAGGAGTCTAAATTACCTCTTGTTGCATCTGTGTATATATTATTTTATTTTACCTGACACATCACTGTATTTCAATTTGACCTTCAATTGGAAAATAGGCATGGTTTGCAGTTCCTGTCTACTTCAGTTCATCCTAGCCGTTTTGCACTTGACTATACTGAAAATGTAATTCCATCCATTCTGTGTTTGCTTAATGCTTCTAGGCGATAGAGATGGTATCCGGTGCACGTAGTTCAATTCCCATCATCTTTCTTGTCACTGATGGAGCTGTTGAAGATGAAAGACGCATTTGTGATATGATGAAAACTCATATGTCAGGCACAAGATCAATACTTCCACGTATATGCACTTTTGGAATAGGTAATGGCTTCCTGTGTTTGTGCTTTAAATAAATCATTTGAAGAAATTGATCTTTAAATGATTTGTTCTTCTCTTTTATTTTATATAACTTTTTTTTCCTTTTGAGGGGGTAAGGGATGGGTAAAGGACTGCATCTATCTGGTGAAAAAGACATTGTTAAAGCATACTTCACGTCTCTCTTATATTTAATGTCATTCCATGTATTAAGATAATGTTCATTCCATGGCAACTTTTAACACTCTGATTTCTCAATTCCAGGTACATTCTGCAACCATCATTTCCTACGAATGCTTGCAATGGTTAGCCGGGGGCAGTATGATGCTGCATACGACATAGGTTAGTTATAAACGATTATCCAGGGGAAACAATGTCCTACAAATTTCCAGCAACATTTCCTTTTTGAGTTAGGAACTTAGGATGGTATTCTGACCCAAAATCCAATACCGGTAATAATATCAGCAAAGGGACTTCCTGTGCTTCTAGACATACTGAACTGTTTGCTAGTTTTTTAGTTGAGTGTTATGGTCTTGGATAGGGTCTAAAAGTTGAATTAAGCAGCTAGAAGATGTGATAATTATTGAAGAGTCCAAAAGGCCTAAAAATCTTTGGATGGCAGTAACCCTGTTTCTTTGGTCTTATTCCAGCATGCACTAGTCACATCAACAAACGGATTAAATTTGACTTGGTTGTGACTATTGTTTTAACCTATAGAAGAATTCATGTTTTTTTTGTGGTATACACCAGATGCTAAATAATCCAGTTTATGGACTACAAAGCCCAGTATTTACCAGCTTGGTCTTGGCCATACTTCCACTTGTGTCCTCTTACTGTATTTAAAACTTGCAATTTTTAGGTACTCAGACTGGATAATTAGATAAAAGGAGATGATAACAAACAGTGTATGTATTTTCATTTTCATGCAGTGATACTAATGACTTGGTTTATATACTTTTGGTCAGATTCACTAGAGTCTCGGTTGCGGAAATTGTTCAGCCAGGCACTGTCTACTGTTCTTGCAAATATAACGACATTTCATGATATTGATAATGTAGAGGTAGGATTTCCAAATTCATCTAAAGTTTTCTTAGCATTGTTAGGACAGATCAGTCATCTCAGAGTGGTATGGTGGTTTTGTTATCTGAGATTGGTTTTAGCTATCTTTTTATTGAAAATAAAATCTGAACGTGCATAATTGTTGCATGTTCTTTGTCTGTTCCTAGACTTCTTTATTATGTTCATGTGATGTTTGTCAACAATCCTGCTGATCTTGCCTATTCCTCTGCATCTTTTGTGATAGATATACCCTTCAAATATTCCAGATCTTTCATCCGAAAGTCCATTGATTGTTTCTGGGAGATATCAAGGAAATCTTCCCAACACTCTTAAAGCTGAAGGCATTCTAGGTGACTCGAGTAAATTTGTTATAGATTTGAAGGTACACAAATCAAAAGACATTCCTCTTGACAAGGTAATATACTCTTCAGCTCTCTTTTCCAAATGAACTCTGCTTGAGTTCTGCATTAATTCAGTATGATTGTCTTAATACTGTTGTTCTGACTTGGATCATACATCCCACCACTCTCTTTTCTCTTCTATGACAGGTTGTTGCGCAGCAAGAGATTGACATACTCACAGCACAGGCATGGTTTTCAGAAAGTAGAGAGCTTGAGGAGAAGGTTCGGTGATTTCTCATCTCTCTGGTGTACTTTCCCTTAAAGCCGCTAATGCCTGTGTATAGAAAGAGTGGCTGATGCCCAACATTGTTTTTCCTTTTTGGTAGGTTGCTAAAATAAGCATGCAGACAGGTTTGGTGTCTGAATATACACGCATGTCATTAGTTGAGATGGATAAAGCAGACCAAGCCACAGTCTCGCCTGCAGACCATAAGGTATGCATTTAGTTAGAATCATGTCTAGCTTATATCAACAAGTGTGTGTATGTATTTGCAGAGCATAAGGTATGCATCACGTATCGCTTCTTCTGAAATTCTTGTCAACAGGTACGGCAAAAACTTGGTTCCCACCAAAAGGTGAACTCTCAAATGCCAAAGAGAGTATTTCTACAGAGCCTATGTGTCGGCTTCGGTAACTTGAGTGCAACTGCTGAAAACATTCATCCCGGAGCTGAGGAACCAAGGTTGCCTGAGGCAGCCGAAATGATCATAAAGGCAGCTTCGAATTGTTGCGGTAAGATGTTCGGTCGGTGCTGCTGCATGTGCTGCATCCAGTGTTGCAGTCAGATGAACGACCAGTGTGCCATTGTTTTGACTCAGTTCTGCACCGCTCTAGCCTTTCTCGGCTGCTTCGAGTGCTGTTCGCTACTATGTTGTTCTGGAGGTGATGGACAATAGAACCATAGGTTTCATCAAAACTGTATATTTTGTTGTACAATTAATACACGAGTATACCACTGACTAGAAGGTGTATAATAGTTATAGATTATACTAGCGATCAAGGTTTGGGTTGAGTTTTGTATACTTAGAAACCATAGTATACATCTTGAAGGATGAAAAGCATATTGTTTCAGAGATAGAATGTTTTACGAGTTCGAGGCTCATCTCCCGTTATGACATTTTCCTCAATGTGTTCTTTTACTTCTCCAGTTGCAAGATTCTTTTCAAATTGTTTTTCCACTTCTATCTTTAACTCATCTTCTTTCTCCGAGCTCAATGATCTATGGTGAAAAGTTTCCTGGATCTTCGTCACGCCTTTCTCTACTGGTCCTATTGCTTCATTCAACGTCAATACCACATCCTTGACAACCTGCTTATACAAGAATATTAGAATAATAAAAACAATAGAAGTTAAAATGAACATCAGCATATCAAAACTCATCGGCTAGGAGAGATTGTACACACATATTGACCGCCTTGAACAACAACATCCTGAACACTCTTCGTGATGCTTGTTCTAGGAGCCTCGACATGAGTTTCCGTCTTTTCAAGCATTGCAGCTGAATCACCTTCTTCCAATTTTAACTCTAGTTTGCTAGTTTCTGATATCACATTACCTTGCTCAGCAGCAGGCACGAAATCGTAGGGTGCCGCAGCAAACACAAAGATATGTGCAACAGAGGCGATGGCAATCTTCAAAGACATGAAAACATCTGAAAATTCAGTCCCAAGTACGGAGAAGACCAAAATAGCAAGTGCATTAAAGACACTATAGACTTACTTCTATACAAATCAGAAAATCTTGCAACTCCGATCCGAATCTTTTCTCATTTGGCAGAACTCCAAACGCAGACATTACGGAAATACCCATACCTTGCCACCAGGTGGCAAAAACAATGGCCTTGAAGCTGATGAACTTTGCTAGTGGCTTTATTTCTTTAAGTCGTTCGTGTGTTACGTGGTAGAACTGTACGAGGCAATATAATGCCCACACCTGACTGAAGTTAAGTACAACCACAATGTAGGGATATCTGCAAAAGATCAAATAGGCAATGGAGAAAGATTAATCAGGACAAGAACTTCTCAATCCAACAAACTGCCGGAAGAATAAAAGATTGAGGATGTTTTCTCAAATTCCGGTGAGTATAGACCCGAATTTTCTAGCAAATGAGGAAACTAGCATCGACAGCAAGGGGATGTTTTCCATGAAAGTATCAAAACCTTCATAAATAATAAATGTATGATTCAACCATTCTTGCGTCTTTCAATTCGAGTTTGTTTCGCTTTCTTCTTGAGGTAATATTGTTCATTTATTGGTGTTATTGTGAATCATACATTTATTATTTATACACCAATTATTTGTTGCAATTTCACCATTTTCAATTGTGAAGGTTTTGTAAGTGTACCGAACACTTAAATTGTAAGGTTTACTGGTTGAGCCCGCAAAAACCAAGTGTAAGGTTAATTGGTTGATCCCGGAAAAACCAAGGTGTAAGGTTGGAGTTGAACCCGTAAAAACTCAAGGTAAATAACGAAGTGTCGTTATTCAAAATCCTAAGGGTGAGGCTCTTAGGTAGTGGAGTACAATTCATTGAGGAATTGGAACCACTATAACTCCTTGTGTTTTTATTTCCGCATTTAATTTCAACTCTTTGTGTTAAATTTATATTTGCCTATTCACCCCCCTCTAGGCCGGGTTTATTGGGATAACATCGTATTTCAAGTAAGAGTTTAGGTTTTGGTCTTATCTTGAACAGATACATATGTTCTGGATTTTACATAATGTACTAATGAATATTGATAATGGCGTTTTTTTATTCTTCACTTTATATCATTAAGCAAATCGATAGGGGGAGCATTTCGGCAAAGATATAGGGGGAGTAATTCTTCTCTTTTGAGATTTAATTTAAAATTGCATGTTCATATTGTCTTAAATTAATTTGTGGTTGTCATCATCAAAAAGGGGGAGATTGTTGGCCCAAGGGTTCATTAAATCTTGTTTTGATGAATTAAGGACACACAAATTAATTAATATACTAACGCAATTTTAAGTTAAAGTATTTGTAGTTTGCGACGAGACAACAAAAAGAAGCAACGAATCAATTATCGCAAGCTCGAAGAATCAAGTGTATATTAGAGCATTAAACGTGTAAGTATGATTCTAATTAGCACTTGATTTATGTTCGATAATACCTCAAGAAAAAGTGTCAAGATTTAACATAACGGTTAGTATTTGGTATTAAATACATAACGGCTAGTTTTTCAAATTCATAACGGCTAGTTTTTGGCTACTATAAATACTCATCTAAGATGAGTTATAAAAATCCAAGAAAGCATTTTACAAGTTTTATATACACAAATCACATTTACGGCTAACACAATTTGCAAGAAAAAAAAACTGAAAATCTGAATTTTTAAGTGTTTTTGCCGAAGCTTTCATGGTTACCCTCATGGGTGAGTTCATGCCCATGACACTGCAATTTTATAGGAGAACGAAGAGTTCATGGTCACCCTCATGGGTGCGCTCATGCCCATATGACCATATGACGTTCTTTCCCATCAATTTTGAAGTACGAAATAGTTCATGGGTAGCATCATGGTTTAATACAGCAAACCATCTGCTCAACTATGAGACTGGTTTTTCAGCAATTTGAGTTTCAAAATGCATTTTTCTTTAATCAAAACTTCCACAAAATACCTTTATACAATTAATCAAAGCCTCATAATCTAATGTAAAATCAATTTCAACCCATTTCTCAATGATGAATCACATGAATAAAAGCATACATGCATAGAAAAAAAATAATTCTAATTAAACAAGTATATGCACAAACAATTTAAAAATAATTTATGGCAATTTATAGCATATATGATTATGGATTTTAATAACTAACATAATCATTTAAAACACGTATATTCATCAAATAAATATAGACATAAAAGTAAATGTTCAAGGAATACCGATTGCGATTTTTCAATTTGTCTAGTTCTTGCTACTTCAACCGAATAGCTTCAATGTTTGCAATCGGGCCATGTCCATCAAGATCAATGCGGCTTTAGGTGGTAATTCCCTTGGGCCACCATTCAAGCTAAGTTCCTACAAGAACAATTCTTTCTTGCCAAATTTATGAAAATATATACTTGAACAAACGATCAAAGTTAGCAATAAAATCAATCACATATATATTATACTTATTGCCAAAATAAAATAGAAGAACGAAAATGACCAATTTTACCAATACCAAAGCTTTGTCGCCAAAGGTCACATTTCCTTTTTCAAAGTGCCGCGAACACCCGCTATTCAATTACTACTTATTTGCATGGGGTTTTTGGCACATCTACAAAACAAACTAGTTAGTTTTAGGAACCCAAACACGTTTTGGTCCTTCCTTAGCAAATGCACTCTTTTGTGCCCACATTTGTTTTGCATAAACAACACTTTTACGAATATAGCAAAAATATGATAAATGACCATTTTTATTCCAATAGCTACATTTGTACAAAGGTCTATCATGTGAGTAATTTGAAGAGCTAGCATTATTACAAGTACTTGCCTTAACAAAAAAAGTTTTAGAATTATTCATGCTAGTAAAATGATTGAATCCAATACCTCTTCTATCACCACTAGCTTTTTGATCATTTAAACAATCTTGGTGACTTTGTGCACTTTGAATATATTTAGCTAAAGTAGCTTCAAGAACTTTAATCTTTTCATTTAAAATAGTTACTGACCGCGCGTCGAACACGTCAAATATAAGAATGAAATAAGTATGGAATTGGGGGTAGAAATACAACTTATCACTGTCTACAATGGTTTGTAGATGATGGTAAGAGGATCGTCCACAGAGACCTCTAGGAAATGTAGTTCTTGAGTTTGACTTCCTCGTCACTGAGTTTTGGTTGGTTGTTATCTGAAACTAAAGACAAAACAGAAAGTAATGAAAACAGTTTAAAATATAAGATAGTATTGGCCGAAGTCTAGGCCAAGACTGCGGGCTAGATTGGGAATAAGTCTTGTGATACGGAATTCCAGGTAAGGGCGATGGGTGAGCTTGCGTTCTTATGCATCGATCATAGACTGAAGTATGTTCATCTCTTCTTCATAGTACTGCTATAGAGGGGAGGAACTCCTTTTCCCTCCTATCTTCCCTCCTCTTCAAACTATCTGGCGGGTACTCCCTCTCCTGATAATCCTAGCCAAGGGACACCTTGCTGGTTAAAGGGTTTATCCGTTTGACTGCTGTCTTGAATGGTTGCTCACCTCTTCAATGATGCAGGGGAAGACAGTACCTAGGCTAAGTTCCTAGGTTGTCAATCTGGTCTCTACCTATTTTACCTATTCTTCTAGTCTGCTCGAGACTAGTCACCTACTCCGTCTAGCCGGCGGGTACTCCCTCTCCTTCTAGGCTGGTTACAACTCTTCTCTCCTAGAGAACAAGGATGATCAAACCTTGGCTCTAGTGAGTAAGCGATGGATTAAGTTCAAGAATAAATAAATACAAAGAAAGAGATTGTGAAGAACGAATTGTGTCTCACGATTGCATTAAGAACTTCAGCTCATCACCCTTACCAAGAATGGGATTTTTAGTTACTCATACTCATGGATAAAAGATAAAGAAATTAATTTGCATAAAAATATTAAATCCGAAATAAATTCGGAGCAAGGTTTTTAACAATGGAGAACTACGAAAAAGGGAAATTGCGTTCTAACTGGGAAAATCTGATGGGAGATGATGCGGGCAGAGGCCAATGATGTTTAGCTAAAAATAGCCATAAGAACCTCTGTCCCAATCAAACTCAAACTCCTAAAATATCCTAAAAGATAATTACAATTAATTGTTTCTAAAAAGGAAACTAAATCGCAATTAATAAAAAGAGGGAGATCCCAATCGGGATTCTACTTAAGATTGTCTTCAGATCCCTCTAAAATTGCTGGACAGCTGCTACGTGCCAGCTGTGAGAGTCCATCTCCAAAAATACTTCAATCGCTCCAAGCTGCAGTCTGATCGCAAAGGAGTCTTGGCCGAAGTCTAGGCCAAGACGATTCTGGTAAGCGTACTGCGTCAGATACGACCTTGTCTAGGCCAAGATCCAGGCCTAGACTTGAATAAACAGCTTCAGCTCTAAACTTCATGAATTCTTCTCATTCTGCCTCCAAACCAGACCTGATCAAATGTGGGAAATAAAAGGTAACATCAGTAGAATTACTGTCCAAATTAACTAGAAAATGGACAATAAAACATGATGAAATGCAATGCGATCAAACTCCCCACACTTAAACAATGCTTGCCCCCAAGCATACAGACTCAAGGACTCAACAAAAATTAAAAACACATCAAAACAGAACAGACATCCTAAACCCCCTCGACTTTCTTATTTTCAGATTGCTTACCCCTCTACTGGAACTGCCAAGACACTAAACTAGAGTACCCAATGCTAGACTAACAAGGAATGATCAATACCCCAAACGTACACCTTCCACATGGTATCAAGACACCCTACTAGACTAGATGGATAAAGTTTAGGGCAACAAGGTTCACCAAGGATTTAAGTCCCCCCCGAGTGTCGTCTATTCAAAAGTGTCTAAAGACCGGTGCCATTTAAATCACTTTGACAGAAATATTTCTTCTTTTATTTTCTTTTGTGTCTTAGCAAAAAAAAATTTTCTGAAAAAATCATGCGCCTTTTCTGTGATATATTTTCTGTTTTATAGACACGGTAATACATAGACAGAGCTTGTCCTTTTCAGCAGGGACTTCCACCTTTGCTATGTCTGTCCTATGACATTCCGACACCTTATTTGTCTCACACTACAAACAAATAGATCGACACACTCAAATCCGGCAGCAAACCTCATCACCCTAATAGAAATAAAGGTCCTAGCTAGGTGTCCTTACGACCATATGGATGACTAATGTTCGGGAAACAACAGATTAAATGCCCCTTAGGCATTGATCATTTACGCTCATGTGTATCCCTGTTACTAAAGCATTGTATTCCCTAGCAAGTGTCTACGTGCAATCCCACCAAAAGACTAAACAATCTAAGCAAGAAAATAGGGATTCGGATGTCACAACAATACAGATTCAAAACATGCATAAAAGTGCAAATAAAAATCATGCAATGACTGACTCTATACTGGACATATTGACTTAAAAATTAAAAATTTAAAACACACTAATTGACTCCCAAAAACAGACACATGGCACACAAACAAACATTCAATATTCACAAAAACACAAGACATATTTAACACCCTCCCCACACTTAAAAGACACAATGTCCTCATTGTGTGGAGAGAAACAAAAGAAAAACTAAACAGAGAAGTAAAAGAAAGGAAAAGTACGACCTGGGGGCAGAAGCAACTCATGTTGCTTGGGTCTTGGGATCTTGGCCAGAGGCTTGGCCTAGATCAGAGGCAGGAGAGTCCTTCGGCTTTGGATCTCTCGGAGCTGGAGGAGGCATTGAAGGGTGTGGTGACTTTGCTGGCTGTAATGATGGTTCTGGTGCTTCCTCCTCATCGGATGACTCGGAGTCTGAGCTCAGATTGTCGTGAAGGTCTTTGAGGAGTTTGAAGTGGGCCTGGAGGTGCTGGTACACGTGGAGGACATTTGTCCTCGTGAGCTTGAGCTGCTCCAGGAGAACGTCCTGCCTATCGTTAAGGCATTGTGCCCATTGAGGCGCCACTTCTGCACTGCTGGTTGCGGGCTGGTCTTGACTCTTGTCTTGGCCTAGACGCTCCAGGATCATTTTCTGCTGCTCAAGAATAAGCAGCTGTCTTACTTGGAATTCCCTGGCCCATGCTGGGGGCTCACTGGTGCTACTGGGAGGAGGATCTTGACGGGCTTCTTGGCCTAGATCAGCTGCAGCATCAGGAATGGGGGTGTCTTGGCCAGCGTCTTGGCCTAGATCCTGGGCAAGATTGCCCTCTGCTTCTTCTCCTGGAATGATAATGGGCCGAAGTTTGTACTGCCCTCCATTATTCTTCGAGAAAATGTGGTCCTGGACCGGCGTGAATCCTGCATTACATGCAACAAACTCTCCTTCCAAATGGAAATGTCCCATTTGGTCGAAGGATCTAAAACCAAGGATTTTCGGGGAACACCATGAATGTAAATCAGAAGCAGCAGGATCTATACTAGCAGTTTGCATAGCAAGCCAAGTTATCAAAGAACCAAAGATCAGTTTTGTTTTGGATTCACGGGCATGCAATACTTCAACCAAATACAAGCCTAAGTTGACCTTTTTCTCGTGCAAAATGCACCACAATAGAAACAATTCAGACTTGGCTAAATTTCCAGAGACTTTTGTCTTCCCCGAGAGGTTGATAGACAAGACCCTATGGAGCATTCTAAGCGCAGGGTTTAGTATGGCGTGTGCCTTAGAATTCCTATCAAATTTTGCATTTTGGTCACCCGTAATTTTCCTAAAAGCTACATTATTATCCCAATCAGTGGGATAATCAAATATAGCCTCATCACTGTGGGCAAATCCAAGCAAAGCATTAAATTCATTCACAGACAAGTGACTCCATTTGTCACACAACCTAAAATTAACTATTTCGGGGGCTGCAAAATCAGGTTTGTCTCTACCCCTCACATACAAGGCAGGTTCATCAAACCAAAAGGTTGTGTGAAACTCAAGACACAACTCAACATAAGCATCACACTCAAGAGACATAAAAGGTACCCAACCAAGAGCATACACATATTCCCTAATTTTATTCCCTAAAGCCATCTCATCCAAGAAATCAAACTCCAAACGAGCATAAGCAGGAATGTCACAGGCATGCATATTACGCAACTTAAATTTATGGTCAGGGGTATCAAATGTTAACCAGTCTTTGAGTGTGTGCAAAGGAGGAAGAGATCGTACCTTAGGAGTCTTGGCCGAAGTTTTGGCCAAGACTAAATCGTTTTCATCGTCCTCATTAGAATCCTCCACGACCGCCTTCTGTTTCCCTTTGCTCTTGGCAGTGGAAGGAGCGGCAGTGGTCTTCGGCGGAGGTGGAGACTGAGCTGCAATTGGGGTTTTCACCGGCTTTTTGGTCGGTGTCTTTTTGTGAGCCACCTGCTTGACTCGGCCGGAATTTTTGGTCCGCGCAGTGGCTGGATTTTTCTTCGCCGGAGGTGGCGGTGGTGGTGTGGTAAAAGTAGCGGCGGCGGCAGTGGCAGGAGTGGATTTCTTTCTAGCGGTTGTCGGAGTCGGGTTAGATGCTCCGGTACCTGCCATTTTCTTCAGTAGCCTGCTCTGGTGGCGGCTAGCTCTGTCTCCCGTCGCCGCCGGAGTAGAGGTCTTCACCCTCTTCGCAAGAGGAACCTCATCAGAATCCTCATCGGACACGACAACAGCTCGGTCGCCCCCTTGGACACTCTCCTCTGACTCCTCGGGTAAGTCATCTTCGGAGGACATGGAGTCCTCATCTTCTAGAGCCTGAAGCAGACGACGCGCAGCGGCGGTGGAGTTTGTCGGCATTCCAGTCGGTGCAGCTCCGCGGAGGTCGTCACTCTCCTCAGGGACGGTTGAAGGCGAAGGACGGCTGGGTGCAGTCATTGTTGGAGATGGAGAACAAGATGAAAGGATTTTCGGATGTTGGGGTTCTTTGGGTACTGTGCGATTTTGATTGGGGAAGAAGAAGAAGAAAGGTTTTATGGTTTTAGCTCAGGTGGGAGCGGTTTAATTTGTAGTGGATGTGAGAAGATCGTGTCAGAGTGGGAGAGAATATGCAGAGGTGGTGGTTTTAATTCCCACGCTGCCTAATTAATTCAATTTAATTGAATTTTGGAGCTGTCCGTTCCAAAAGCAATTGAATGAATTAATTTGGCAGAGCTGACACGTGTCCCACTATTTAAGAGGAGCTCTTCACACGCTAGGTAGTCTAGCTCTCAGTCTTGGCCAAGATCTCGGCCGAGACTACTTCAATTTCCCCACACTTAATTTCCTGCACAAAAACGAAAAATACCCAGAAGTAAAATGTGATAATAAAAAAAATATTTACATCCTAAAATTCTAAAAGACACAAGGGTTGCCTCCCTTGCAGCGCCCTTATTTTAAGTCCTAGGCTTGACTCTCAAATTTTTTTTTTCCAGTTGTTTTGAGGTGGCTCGTCCACCTTTTCGGAAACTTTTTCTTCCTGAAAATTCTCAAAGAACGGCTTTAATCTCTGCCCGTTCACCTTGAGCTCGGCACCTGTTTTCTCATTCCTAATATCTACTGCACCATGTGGGTAAACGTTAGTAATAACAAAGGGGCCTTCCCAACGAGTTTGTAATTTTCCAGGAAATAGTTTAAAACGGGAATTGTAAAGAAGAACTTTCTCCCCTGTGTGGAGGGGCTTTCCAATAATTCTCTTGTCGTGGTAAGCTTTCATTCTGACCTTGACAATCAACTGATTGTCGTAGGCTAGGTCCCTCAACTCCTCTAGCTCGTGGAGTTGTAATTTTCTGTCTTGGCCAGCCTCATCATAACTTAGGTTGCATTTTCGTATTGCCCAATACGCCTTGTGTTGCAATCCTACTAGCAAGTGACATGTCTTCCCGTAAACTAGCTTGTACGGTGTCATCCCGATTGGTCCTTTGTAAGCCGTTCTACAGGCCCACAACGCGTCATCTAAACGCTGGCTCCAATCGCGTCTGTCTAGGCCTACTGTCTTGGCCAAGACTGACTTCACCTCTCTATTTGACACCTCGGCTTGGCCGTTTGTTTGAGGGTGATAGGCTGTGGATACCCTATGTGTGATGCCATATTTCCTGAAAAGAGAAGTTAAAATCTTGTTGCAGAAGTGGGTTCCTCGATCACTAATGATCCCTCGAGGAATCCCAAATCTGTTTAAGATATTAGTTTTAATAAAGGAAATAACAGTCCTAGCATCATCATTTTTAGTGGCTTTCGCCTCTATCCATTTTGATACATAATCCACAGCTAGAATAATATATCTATTGCCAAAAGAAGTAGGGAAAGGTCCCATAAAATCTATGCCCCATATATCAAATATTTCACAAGAAAGAATAAAATTCATAGGCATTTCATTTCGAGAACTAATGTTTCCCACTTTTTGACATGCCGAACAAGTTTTACAAAATAGAGCACTATCCTGAAAAATTGTTGGCCAATAAAAGCCAGCCTCTAAGATTTTTAGGGTTGTTCTTCTCGCGCCAAAGTGGCCTCCACATGCTTGGGAATGACAGAATTCAAGTATGGATTTTGTTTCATCTTGAGGTACACACCTCCTTAGCAATTGATCGGTTCCTATCTTCCATAAATATGGATCATCCCAAACATAATACTTACTGTCATGTTTGACCTTTACCTTCTCATAGGTAGTCATGTCACCATAGTGTTTACCTGTTGCTAGGTAATTCGCTATTTCAGCGTACCATGGTCGCGGGTTTGGCTGGAGTCTAGGCCTAGACTCCGGGTTAGACAGTGCAACAGAAAACAGCTTCTCATCTGGAAATTCTGCTTTGATCTCGTTTGTGTCTCCCTTTGCTAGGCAACGGCTTAGATGATCTGCTACAAGATTTTCCCTTCCACTCTTGTCCTTAATTTCCAGATTGTGCTCCTGCATAAGAAGAATCCAGCGGATTAATCTTGGTTTAGCATCATGCTTAACCAGAAGATATTTCAATGCGGAATGATCTGAAAATACAATAATTTTAGTGCCCAATAAATAAGATCTAAATTTTTCCAGGGCAAAAACTATTGCAAAGAGTTCTTTTTCAGTTGTGGTATAATTCCGTTGGGCATCATCTAGCATCTTCGATGCATAGTAGATGACGTGGGGGTCTTTCCCTTTCTTTTGGCCAAGAACCGCGCCAACAGCAGCGTCGCTTGCGTCGCACATTAGTTCGAACGGTAAGCTCCAGTCTGGTGGTTGGATGATTGGTGCTTTGGTCAGTCGTTCTTTCAGCTCTTCGAAGGACTTCTTGCACGCTTCATTGAAGTCGAACTCCACCTCTTTTTGTAGTAACTTGCACATTGGTTCAGCCACCTTTGAGAAGTCCTTCATGAACCTACGGTAGAAGCCTGCATGACCAAGAAAACTACGAACCTCATGCAAGCATGAGGGGTAAGGCAAGTTCTTGATAATGTCAATTTTGGCTTGGTCAACCTCAATGCCTTTCTTAGAGACTACATGTCCAAGGACAATCCCTTGGTCTACCATAAAATGGCACTTTTCAAAGTTTAAAACTAAACATGTATCAACACATCTTTTTAAAATATTTTCTAAGTTATGTAAGCATTGATCGAAGTCATTACCATACACGGTAAAGTCGTCCATAAACACTTCGATACTTCTCTCGACATACTCAGAAAATATGCTTACCATGCACCTTTGAAAGGTGGCTGGCGCATTACAAAGCCCAAACGGCATGCGCCTATAGGCAAACGTTCCAAATGGACAAGTGAACGTTGTCTTTTGTTGATCTTCGGGAGCAACGGGGATTTGGTGAAACCCCGAGTATCCATCTAGGAAACAGTAGTGAGACTTTCCAGTAAGCCTCTCTACCATTTGATCGATGAAAGGCAGCGGGAAGTGGTCCTTCCGAGTGACTTGATTCAGCCTTCGGTAGTCAATACATACCCTCCATCCGTTTTGAATTCTGGCTGTTCTTTGAGCGCCATCTTCTCCTTCGATCACTGTTGTTCCAGTCTTCTTAGGGACTACCTGCACAGGAGATACCCAATTACTATCTGAGATAGGATAAATAACACCCGAATCTAACAACTTAATTATTTCTTTCTTAACAACTTCCATCATAGGAGGGTTTAATCTCCTCTGGGGTTGCCGAATGGGTTTCTTATCCTCTTCCACATGTATTTTGTGGGTACAGATGTTAGATGATATCCCCTTGATGTCTGCCATCGTCCAGCCAATCGCCTCCTTGTGTTCCTTCAAGACAGCTATCAATTTATCTTCTTCCACTCTTGATAGCTTGGCTGAAATTATGACGGGCAGTGTGTCATCTAGGCCTAGATAGGCGTACTTTAAGTGACCTGGTAGGGATTTCAATTCTAACTGTGGTGCCTGCACAACAGAAGGTAAGAATTTAGGACTCGTTGATTGCACATATTGACAATTAACTACTTTTCTTTTTTTGTTGGCAGTCTCGGCCGGCGTCTTGGCCAAGATCGAGGCCAAGACTAAGTCTTCTTCTTCTTGTTCGGCCAAACTGTCCACTATTTGTTGGAGTTCCTCCTGATCTCCAGTGCGGCCCTCTAGCTCTGGCAGTGTTTGAGTGGAAATTCCCCTGGTCAAAACATACTCAAGGGGATCGTTATGATAAATGTCAGCTATTTCTTCTGTGATTGGATCCAAAACATCCAAAAAACTAACACAATGCAAGTCGTTTGGGTGTTTTAAAGCATCTGAAATGCTGAACTTAATTGTCCTTCCACAAAATTCCAGAATTATGCTTCCTTCGAAGCAATCTATCTTTGCTTTTGAGGTTCTTAGGAAAGGTCTTCCTAATAAAATGTCAGTGGTACAAGATGGCAATTGAACATTCATCTCAACTATATAAAAATCAATTGGATAGATAAAATCATTTACCATTACCAGGACATCAGTCACTACTCCTTTAGGTCGGATGATTGTTCGATCAGCTAATTGTATCACCAAATCAGTCTCCTTCATGGTTCCAATTTTCAAGGTTTCAAATTCACTTAGAGACATTACATTGATACCAGCCCCTAAATCACAAAGGGCTTTCTCAATGATTTTGTTCCCTATTTGGCATGGAATTGTGAAGGTTCCCTGATCCTTGCACTTCTCCGGGAGTTGTTGTACTGCTGAAACGTTGTTGGATAAATTTATCCTTTCTACACCTGCAATTTTCTTTTTATTAGTGCACAATTCTTTAAGGAATTTAGCATAAGAAGGGACTTTTGCAATTAAATCCAACATTGGAATATTCACGGCTATTTTTCCAAAAACAGTCATGAAATCCCTCATTTCATCTTGTCTTTTTTCTTTTGAAGATCTCGGGGGAAATGGTGGAGGAATTTCTATGATCTCCTCCTTCTGTTTTGGCTTGCCCGAAACAATCTCTTCTTTTTCTGGTTCTGCTGTAACGGTAGTCTTGGCCGGAGTCTTGGTCAAGACTACTTCTGGTTCAGCTTCTTCTTCCTCATCCTCTTCCACATCTTCTGAAGCGATTTTCTTCATTTCCTCATCTGTCCTCGCTCCTTTCCTTTCTGGCAACACCACTCCACTCCTCAAACTTATAGCACTCACATTATGGGCTGGATTATTTACCGTAGTAGGAGGTAATTTTCCTTGATTTGCTATTTGAGTGATTTGCTTTTGTAGCTCCGCCAAGCTAGTCTGTGTGGACTGCATGTGATTTTTCTGCAGCTCCATCAGCTGCTTGAGCGTGTCTTCCACTGAAGGGCCAGTAAGCTGCAAAGGTCTAGGGGCAGGCGGTAGTTGAGGTAAAGGAGGTTGGCCTTGGTCTTGGCCTAGATTCGGGCCAAGATTCTGATTCTGAGGTCGTGGAACGAAATGCTGGAAGTTGATAGGAGGTTGCTGTTGCTGCTGGGGTACACCTTGATTCTGATTCTGATTTGGAGGGACTGGCTCTCTCCATCTGAAGTTTGGGTGTGATCTCCATGCGTATTGGTTGCTTCCTTGGGGATAGTTTTGCATGCTACCTTGGTTCTGTGGATATGCAGCATTGACCTGAATTATCTCTTCTGGGTGCTGGACCATATAACAGTTGTTGGTCTGATGGTCTTGTTGCTGGCATATCCCACACACCCCGGCTGTTTGCTCTTGATTTCCCGAAGTCATTGGACCTGAAATGTTTTAATCATATCGGTTAATTCATTTAATTTTTGTTCAACATTGAGCGAATTTAGAGAAGAAGGAGAAGCATTTCTATCCGAAATGGTATTATTTTGGCAGTTGTCTGCCAACGTTTGGAGCAACATCTTTGCTCTTGTGACTGTTAAATCTTGCAATGCTCCACTTGCGGCTGAATCTACTTTTTCCTTGCAACTTGGGATCATCCCATCATAGAAATATTGTATCATAGTGTTGTCTGCTACGCCATGAGTGGGGCAGACTTCTTGCAAATCTCTGAACCTTTGATGATACTCAGAGAAGCTTTCTCCGCTTCTTTGTTGTATAGCGGCCATATCTTTCCTAGCTATGCCAGCCTTCGTGGCATTCCAGTACTTGTTGAGGAACATGGTGGACATCTCAGCCCAGGTGTTGATGGTATTATGAGGCAGACTGTAAAACCAGTTCTGAGCTCCCCCTTCTAGAGAGCTTGGAAAGGCCTTCAGCTTTGCCCTCTCCATGGTTACCGTAGTGGGTTTCATGATGTCGCACTGAACATGTAAGTTTCTTAAGTGCTTGAATGGATTCTCGTTGGAATGGCCGTAAAACTTGGGGAGGTTGGCCACCATGTTAGTCTTTATGGACCAATCATTGGCCAATGGAGGGAGATTGATGCAGGAAAAGGTCTCCTGCTCAGATGTTTTATTCAGCTCCCTCATTGTCGGTTCTGGTTGCTGGTCCGCCATGTCTTGGTCTGAATCTAGGCCAAGACCGTGGTCTAGACTATATTCTGATCCGGAATTAGAACCTTCCGATCCGCTTTCTTCTTGGGCTGCCCTTAGTCGAGCTTGCCTCCTTAGCTGTGCTTCGGTCCTAGTGAGATTGGGATTGATGGGTAACAAATCTTGTTCTCTACTTGAGGACCTGGTCATCAACTGTCATAAAATAATAATAAAACAAAAACTACAAATATCGTTAGAGATCCCCGGCAACGGCGCCAAAATTTGACCGCGCGTCGAACACGTCAAATATAAGAATGAAATAAGTATGGAATTGGGGGTAGAAATACAACTTATCACTGTCTACAATGGTTTGTAGATGATGGTAAGAGGATCGTCCACAGAGACCTCTAGGAAATGTAGTTCTTGAGTTTGACTTCCTCGTCACTGAGTTTTGGTTGGTTGTTATCTGAAACTAAAGACAAAACAGAAAGTAATGAAAACAGTTTAAAATATAAGATAGTATTGGCCGAAGTCTAGGCCAAGACTGCGGGCTAGATTGGGAATAAGTCTTGTGATACGGAATTCCAGGTAAGGGCGATGGGTGAGCTTGCGTTCTTATGCATCGATCATAGACTGAAGTATGTTCATCTCTTCTTCATAGTACTGCTATAGAGGGGAGGAACTCCTTTTCCCTCCTATCTTCCCTCCTCTTCAAACTATCTGGCGGGTACTCCCTCTCCTGATAATCCTAGCCAAGGGACACCTTGCTGGTTAAAGGGTTTATCCGTTTGACTGCTGTCTTGAATGGTTGCTCACCTCTTCAATGGTGCAGGGGAAGACAGTACCTAGGCTAAGTTCCTAGGTTGTCAATCTGGTCTCTACCTATTTTACCTATTCTTCTAGTCTGCTCGAGACTAGTCACCTACTCCGTCTAGCCGGCGGGTACTCCCTCTCCTTCTAGGCTGGTTACAACTCTTCTCTCCTAGAGAACAAGGATGATCAAACCTTGGCTCTAGTGAGTAAGCGATGGATTAAGTTCAAGAATAAATAAATACAAAGAAAGAGATTGTGAAGAACGAATTGTGTCTCACGATTGCATTAAGAACTTCAGCTCATCACCCTTACCAAGAATGGGGTTTTTAGTTACTCATACTCATGGATAAAAGATAAAGAAATTAATTTGCATAAAAATATTAAATCCGAAATAAATTCGGAGCAAGGTTTTTAACAATGGAGAACTACGAAAAAGGGAAATTGCGTTCTAACTGGGAAAATCTGATGGGAGATGATGCGGGCAGAGGCCAATGATGTTTAGCTAAAAATAGCCATAAGAACCTCTGTCCCAATCAAACTCAAACTCCTAAAATATCCTAAAAGATAATTACAATTAATTGTTTCTAAAAAGGAAACTAAATCGCAATTAATAAAAAGAGGGAGATCCCAATCGGGATTCTACTTAAGATTGTCTTCAGATCCCTCTAAAATTGCTGGACAGCTGCTACGTGCCAGCTGTGAGAGTCCATCTCCAAAAATACTTCAATCGCTCCAAGCTGCAGTCTGATCGCAAAGGAGTCTTGGCCGAAGTCTAGGCCAAGACGATTCTGGTAAGCGTACTGCGTCAGATACGACCTTGTCTAGGCCAAGATCCAGGCCTAGACTTGAATAAACAGCTTCAGCTCTAAACTTCATGAATTCTTCTCATTCTGCCTCCAAACCAGACCTGATCAAATGTGGGAAATAAAAGGTAACATCAGTAGAATTACTGTCCAAATTAACTAGAAAATGGACAATAAAACATGATGAAATGCAATGCGATCAGTTACTTCTTTACTAGAGTTTGCACACATTTCACAAATAGCATTTTCATTTTTGAGTTTATTACATGCATTCTCAAGTAATTTATTTTCACTAGTTAACCCTTCATTTAGTTCTTCTAGTTCACTAATTTCCTTTTTAAGGTTATCTAGTTCCTTAACAAGTTTAGCATTTCTCCTACAAGAGTCTTTATACATTGTGCCTACCTCATAAAAAGCATCTTGCAATTCATCAAAAGAATTTTCATCATCACTAACCGAATCATTGTCGCTTTCTCCTTTACCCATGAGGCAAAATTCAGTTTCTTCATCGGAGGAGTCATCTTCATTTGCAAAGAAGCATATGTTGGATATCTTTTCTTCTCCTTCCAATTGGGATTGGTTGCTATCTTCTTCATCTTCATCTTCATCATCATCCCAAGTTGAAGCTTTTAGAGCTCTTCTAGGATGCCTCCGGGTATCCTTCACATCTTTAGAGCCTCTTTTCTCAACTCTCTTCTTCTTATCAAGGTTGGGACATTCACTCTTAACATGTCCTGCCTTTTCACATCCATAACACACAATATGATCATTCTTAAATTGGTATTTAGAAGAGTTAGGATGTTCACCTTGATACCTTTGCTTCTTCTCGTCTTTTTGCCAAAATTTCTTGAATTTTCTAACAAAGAGAGCTATGGACTCAAGATCTTCTTCATCTCCTTGAGCCTTGCTTGTGAAAGCTACATTGTGATTCCTTACCTTTTGATACGCTCCGGCTCGTTTTTAATTGAACCGTAGGGTATTGAGCTCTTAACCGTTGGATCTAGTTCTTAAGTCGACACATACAAGAGGATGTTTATTCGAATAACAATGGAAATGACTCGGATTTGGCGCAGCGGATTTATATGGAAGAATTAAGGATGAACACAATGATGAAAGGATTGGATGTTACCGTGGATGTTTATGGTTTGGATGGATGGACGAAATGAATAAGATGATGATGATTATTGTAACAACACACTTGAAAGATTGTAGATTCAGTAGCAAGAACAATAGGCAAATGATTCGAAAGATACACACTCAATCGATTACAATGATAAACTCCCAGGAGGGATTAGAGAAGAGTAAACTCAATTCAATAATCCTTACAAGGAATGGGTAAGAGTTTAGGAGAGAAAAAGGAGGAAAACTCACTCACAATATTCTCTCAATGTCTAAACCAATTAAAACATACAAGAAAATAAGTATTTATACTTATTACACATTAGGCCCTTTATGACCATATTGCCCTTAATGAGCTCTTCCTTCCTCCCTTCTAAGATGGACGGAAATTCCTTATCATTTTGATGGGCTTCCAAGCCCATTTGTAGGGTAAGAAGTAGCCTAGAACATGTCTTCAAGATGGGTCAAGTTCGGGTTCTATCGGGCTCATGGACGTCGCCCGGCTTGAATGGAAATGTGTGCTCTTCGGTTTCAAAGGTAGGTGTGATTGTATCATCACCTTTCCCTTCAAAAGGATTCGTCCTCGAATCCATAACTTTAATTTCAGATTCTTCTTCTGGGCACACACAATTCAAAATACTTTGCAAGGAACACCTCAATACATGTTCATGACATTGCCGAGGAAGATGGCTTAGGAAATGATCCTCATATGCTCTAAAATTATTGACAACATCAGTAGGTAATTCATGAACGAAGCTAGACATGATCGTATCATCACCTTTCCCTTCGAAAGGATTCGTCCTCGAATCCATTACTTTAAGGTTGTGGTCTTGGTTAGGGATGAAGCTGAGGAATGGATCACTATATGCACCCAACTCTTTCACAAAAGCTATAGGAGAGTCCTGCACAACTAGCTCACAAACAGAAGAAAAAGAGTTATCATTGTTAGTATTTGCTAAAGGATCCTCATTGCTCAAAGGCACACTCATTGGATCGTTAGCAAACAAAACATTCTCTTTAATATTTTGCTCACTTTCTTCTCTCAAAATTGTTGCCCTCATTGGTATTTCCTCTCTCTTTTCTTTTTCCAAAGTAACACTCTCAAACTCAATATTTACACTCGAGTCATTTGTGTTACTAGTAGAAGGAAGAGGGGTGGAAACGGTATCTTCATGGGGTGGGCTGTTTATCTCACTCTCCTTTTCAACACAAATATCAAGCACATTTGCTTCAATAGAGTGAGATGGTGGAGGTAGCTGGATTGCTATTGGTGGGGTGGGGATTAGTATATCCATATTCCTCACTAGAGACGTGAACATGACCATTAATTCATCATGCCTCCGGTCTGCTGCGGCCCAACCTTTCTCTATGGCCTCAAGAATTCTGTTTGACATTGGTTGTTTGGCCTTGAGAAGGGATTGTTTAATTATTCAAAGGTGGGAAGAGGTTTGCACATGGACGTAGACAAGATGAAGAAGAAGCGTCCGACTCAAGGAAAGTTTTGGTGGAGTGTATTTGACTTGGAAGAAAAGGAAGATATGAGAAGATATTATCTTGAGTAAAGTAAGGAGGATTTAAAACTTGGAAGAAGATATTGTCTGGAGTAAATTGAGGAAGACCAAAGACTTGGATGACACAAATTGATATTCTAAGACTTTTGGTGAAAGAGAAGATATGTGAAGACTTTGGTGTTAGATATGGGTAAGACTTTTGTGACCCAAGACTCTTGACTTGTGTATCCAAGGAAGACTTCTGATACAAACACCTTGGAATAAACAAAAATGACTGGAAAGAAGATTAAAAAATGACCTTGATTCGTCTTCAGAATGGGGAAGACGAAAATGACTCAAGAAGGATGAAGAACACAACAAGAACAACAAGTTGTCTGATGGAGTTGTTCTTTGACAGACCTTCGGCTATTGACTCTTATCTATAGGAAATGTTTGCTAAAATTTGCAAAATTTTACAGGGACACTCCAGAGATGTAGATCTATAACTTTCATTCAGGATAGGAAAGCAAATTCCGGCTGGAATCCACCTGAAAAATACCAAGAACGCAGAAAACAATTTTCTCGGTTGATTCTGCGCACGGTTTTGTTTTGAATAAAAAGTATTAGATTTACTCAGAATTTGGAGACGACTAAAGAACGAAAAATGTTACAAACTAGCGGAAGTTGATTGGCACAAAAATTCAGAATCTTCTGAGCGAAGAAACTGACATAAACGGAAAAGAAAACAGACGAACAACTCAAGAACAGCTAGAGCTCCGCTACCACTTGATACGCTCCAACTCATTTTTAATTGAACCGTAGAGTATGGAGCTCTTGTTGGAGGATCTAGTCCGAGAGTTGTCACACACAAGAGGATGTTTATTCGAATAACAATGGAAATGACTCGGATTTGGCGCAGCGGATTTATATGGAAGAATTAAGGATGAACACAATGATGAAAGGATTGGATGTTACCGTGGATGTTTATGGTTTGGATGGATGGACGAAATGAATAAGATGATGATGATTATTGTAACAACACACTTGAAAGATTGTAGATTCAGTAGCAAGAACAATAGGCAAATGATTCGAAAGATACACACTCAATCGATTACAATGATAAACTCCCAGGAGGGATTAGAGAAGAGTAAACTCAATTCAATAATCCTTACAAGGAATGGGTAAGAGTTTAGGAGAGAAAAAGGAGGAAAACTCACTCACAATATTCTCTCAATGTCTAAACCAATTAAAACATACAAGAAAATAAGTATTTATACTTATTACACATTAGGCCCTTTATGACCATATTGCCCTTAATGAGCTCTTCCTTCCTCCCTTCTAAGATGGACGAAAATTCCTTATCATTTTGATGGGCTTCCAAGCCCATTTGTAGGGTAAGAAGTAGCCTAGAACATGTCTTCAAGATGGGTCAAGTTCGGGTTCTATCGGGCTCATGGACGTCGCCCGGCTTGAATGGAAATGTGTGCTCTTCGGTTTCAAAGGTAGGTGTGATTGTATCACCTTTTCTCCTACCGATTCCTCCATCTTGAGCTTGTACTCGAAAGCGGTAAGAGAACCAATAATTTGAGAGTAGGTAGGTCTTTTCTCCATTTCATCAAATATGGATGTCTTAGCATTCCATGTGTTAGGAAGAATACTAAGAATTTTTCTTACCATCTCCTCATCATTAGGAGCCCATCCAAGATTTCCCATAGCATTGCAAATATTTTGAATTCTAGTGCTTAAATCATAAATAGACTCACCACTCTTCATATTTAATAATTCATACTCACGTTTGAGGGTGTTGAGTCTGACGGTTCTTACTTGAGGAGTGCCTTCATGTGCCGTCTCCAAAGCTAACCAAACATCTCTAGACAATTTGCAAGCACGAACACGATTAAATTCGCTAGGTGAAATTGAACAAAATAAAGCGTACCTTGCCTTGTCTTCACTTTGCTTTCTTGCAATTGATCCGACTTCCCATTTAGTGAATGGAAGAATTTTTGATGATCCTCCTTCTCCTTCTTTTCCTGATGGTTCCGTGGGAAAAACAAATCCGGTCAAGACACAATCTAGCATTTGTTGATCTTGAGCACCAAGAAATGCTAACATCTTTGTTTTCCATTGCAAATAATTGTTTCCATCAAGATAGGGTGGACGGTTGAGTGCAGCACCTTCTTTGTGAACATATAGTCCCTCTTGAGCCATTTGATCTTGCACTTGAGGCGATTAAACCTACAAAACAAGTGACCTTGCTCCGCTACCAATTGAAATACGATGTTATCCCAATAAACCCGGCCTAGAGGGGGGGTGAATAGGCAAATATAAATTTAACACAAAGAGTTGAAATTAAATGCGGAAATAAAAACACAAGGAGTTATAGTGGTTCCAATTCCTCAATGAATTGTACTCCACTACCTAAGAGCCTCACCCTTAGGATTTTGAATAACGACACTTCGTTATTTACCTTGAGTTTTTACGGGTTCAACTCCAACTTTACACCTTGGTTTTTCCGGGATCAACCAATTAACCTTACACTTGGTTTTTGCGGGCTCAACCAGTAAACCTTACAATTTAAGTGTTCGGTACACTTACAAAACCTTCACAATTGAAAATGGTGAAATTGCAACAAATAATTGGTGTATAAATAATAAATGTATGATTCACAATAACATCAATAAATGAACAATATTACCTCAAGAAGAAAGCGAAACAAACTCGAATTGAAAGACGCAAGAATGGTTGAAAACCGATGTGTGAAGCTTGCGTTGTAAAACTTTAATTTAAGGGAGTTTGTAAATGTGATTTGTGTATATAAAACTTGTAAAATGCTTTCTTGGATTTTTATAACTCATCTTAGATGAGTATTTATAGTAGCCAAAAACTAGCCGTTATGAATTTGAAAAACTAGCCGTTATGTATTTAATACTAAATACTAACCGTTATGTTAAATCTTGACACTTTTTCTTGAGGTATTATCGAACATAAATCAAGTGCTAATTAGAATTATACTTACACGTTTAATGCTCTAATATACACTTGATTCTTCGAGCTTGCGATAATTGATTCGTTGCTTCTTTTTGTTGTCTCGTCGCAAACTACAAATACTTTAACTTAAAATTACGTTAATATATTAATTAATTTGTGTGTCCTTAATTCATCAAAACAAGATTTAATGAGCCCTTGGGCCAACATTACTGACTCAGTAGCATAGACAGGAACCATGAAAATGACTGCAACAACCCACTTTTGTTCCTGGAAGTGAATTCAAGAATTCAAGAATGTAATCAAATGAAATCAAGAATGTAATTGAAAATGCAAATTGATTGCAGAAAACGTGTATATGTACCTGAGGTTTGGTGTAGGATCTAAGATGTCGAAGAGTGAGAAGTAATGAAAGGGTGAGTGCTGCAAGTGCAAAGCATCCTCCAATGATAACTGCTGGCATGTGCATAGTTTAGAAGACGAGGTTTCCAAATATAGATCAGACCATAACTAAGATCGAGACCAATAAAAGGCTGGCTTCTATGCAAAATTAAGGATATGTCTGGTGGGGCAGAAACCCAATTTCCAGCTTCTGTCTTGTATCTCGATGAGCTTTGGTTAGAGAAATCCCAGGCATGATCTCTTCAAGATCATCATCCACATGTCCAATCCAATTTTTACTTACTATTTGGAGATCCGAAAAACCATACTAGGAGTACTAATCTCCCAGTTAATTAATGGGTCACTACTCACTACACCTAATTAAGAACAAGCATTAATTTTAGTTTTGTGATTGAGCATTTGATCGTTACAATCCCCCTAATATGAAGTCAGAACCTTAAGTTAATGCTGTTGAAGTTAAAATTCCACATCCTGTATTAGTAATGATATACAGGATGGTTGACTACGTATATTTGGTAAGATTTAAGTCTTCTTGGATTATTTTTCAGCTTGGAATAGATATATAATTGGGTACTTTGTTTTCCTAATTAAAAGATAGAACATTACATACTTATTAGCTAGAGTAGTAATTTGTATGTGCATCATTCAAGAATGTTAAAGGACCACATACATGAAAAAAGAATACATCCGTAGAAGTGATATCATTGTTATCTAATCCAATCGAGTACGTACATTATTATGGTTAAACATGATTATGATCTTAACGTAAGTAATTAATTAAGGATTAAATGAAACAAATCTAAATCTGGCATGGAGATGAGAAAGCGAGAGAGTTTCTTTCTGGATCTGGGATTATGATTTTGTGATTTGCGTGGAGAGTGTAGACAAAAGATGGTGAAACTAGCACTTTCAATTCCCTAAAATGAAAATATATAAATTAATAATCAGGCTCTATTGAGAATAGTATAGAGATAATAATGGTAGTACATGCATTGGTATATTAGTACTGTAGAGTCAAAGATATGAGAAACATAGAGAAGTTAAATGTCAGGATGAGACGACCAAGCCCTTAGAAACACGTGTTGGTCGGGATCCACTGGATCATAGTAGTATATATTTATGTGTTGGCACGACATCAATTTCCATATGTGAAATGGACAACTCCACGTGCGCGTCAGGTGTTATCCTCGTAATTTTTGTTCTCAAGTCCAGTTTTTCCCTCCAAGGATCTTGTCATTTTTAGTTTGTACTCTTTTCACTTGTATTTTTTCAAACAAATTCTTATTCTAGGTGTCGGCAAAAAAGCATTTGGGGACCCTGAACTCTCGCGTTTTATTTTGTGGGAACCCTCAACTATTTTTTTATTTAATCACCCCCCGAATTCTTTACATTTTGTTTAATCACAACCCTACCGTCACGTTTTGCTGATGTGTCACCGTTATGTGCCTCGTCACCTGCTTACTCGATGCCACGTCACGTATACACGTCAGCAACTTGCCACGTCAACAAGACATGTCGGAAGTGTGCCGGGGGTAATTAAATATTAAAAAAAAGTTAAGGGTTGCAATTAATCAAAACATTAAAGTTTAAGGTTGTTTTATATCATTTTCCCTAATTTCATTCAATAACCCAAATTCCTCTTTTCCTTTCTTTTTATATAAAATAGTATAATGATAATAATAATAATAAAAAAAATAAAATTGAAATTAATGCTTCATTGCTAAAATTAGAGGTAATTATGATTAATCTAAAATAAGGTTGCCTACAAAATAACTTAACAATTAGAGGTAATTATGATTAATCTGATTAATTATGATTATTAATGGATTTTTTGCATGAAGCCCCCGTACTAAAAAAAAACAGACTCCTTCCTGAACTATTGGTCAATTGCAAACGCACGTCTCTCTATTAGTCAAACTAACAGACTGTTAGTTTTGACCTTAAATAGCAGGTTACTCAAAAAAAACTTGTTGTTCCTTTTTTTTTTCTTTTTTTTTCTTTAAAAATTCAGAAAAATAATGTAATTAATTTTAAAAATTCAGAAATATAATGTAATTAATTTAAAAAATCCAAAAAAATACTGTAATTGATTTTAAAAATTAAGAAAAATAATTATTACCCCTTAATTGTATTTATTTTTCGTAACCTTATAACTTCTGTCTTCTTCCTCCATTTCCATGCGCCGCCGCCCACTATTCTTCTTTCTATTACATAGTTATAACCTTATAACTTCTGTCTTCTTCCTCCATTTCCATCCAAAGAAAAAATAAAAAAGAAACAAAAACAGAAAGTATAATAAAATAAATATGACAAAAAGACATAAAACAACCCTAAACTTTATATTTTTATTTAATTACCCCCCTGGTTTGATGACGTGGCTTGCTTCTTGATGTGGTTGGGATGATGTGGCAAGTTGCTGACGTGGCATCGAGAAAGTGTATGATGTGGCACATAACAGTGCCACATCAGCAAAACGTGACGGTAGGGTTGAGATTAAACAAAATGTAAAGAATTCGGGGGGTGATTAAATAAAAAAATAGTTGAGGGTTCCCACAAAATAAAACGCGAGAGTTCAGGGTCCTCAAATGCCTTTTTACCGTTGGTAATATGTTACGTATCAAAATTGATTATGTTTAAACAATAAAATATTTATTCATTTTTAATTTAAATTTTAAATTCGAATTTTGTAAAAAATTATATTGAAAAATCAACTGTATTCATAAAACTATATTTCTGCTTTGAAGGGTTGAAACGGACAGTGATGAATTAAATAAAACTTAAGAGTAATTTAGCCTATATCATCTTGAAAGTAAATTAGTTGTTGTTTTTTATTTGTGTTGATCTAATTAATCGCTGAGGTTGATGCTAATGCTATATATACTTGTCTCGGAGCATGTAGGACGACCTGTCTCCCGGACGTGATCAACTTGACAATTGGGAATTGCTATTCTAATTGCATTCCTAGGTCCTCAAATCCAGGGATTTGCATTGTAAGTGTGACGTACTAAACTTCGTGATCTTATCTTACTCCGTAGGAATTAATTTCCAAGAAAATCTTCACTTGATTGCACGAAGACAAAGTAAGAGTTATAGTCGATGTTAATTAGTAGAAGCCAAGAAACCAGAGATGGGAACAAAAAATGAGATAATGGCATGTGGGTAATAAGATTTTGTGGTGGGGGAGAAGAGAAGGTACCAAAACCAAAAGAGAGTAAGTTGTTTTTGTGGTGGGTTTGGTTGGAGAGGTGGTGGGCGGCGGTCCGGTGAGTAAGGGACAACCCCACGGGTACAGAGTCTGTTCTGTTGTCCCTACGGTGCAGTCTGCACCACCCCCATACCTACCCTCCACCGCTACATCTCTATCTCAATTTCTGTTGTCATAGATACGTGGATGACTAGGATATTCGAATTCCATATCTATGGGTCATTTACCATTAAATTACAAATTTGATATGCTACATACTCCCTCTGTCCATAAATAACTATCGCTTTTACTATTGGCACGCATATTAAGGAGGTTCGAAAAAAATACGAATTTTTTTGGGGTCAAATAGTGAATCATCCGGCTTTTTTAAGATGCGTGCCGGAACAGCGGAGGGAGTACATGACAAGATTAAGTTTATCGAAAAAAATACATGACAAGCTACTAATTAAGACTGTCTTGCAAACAGTAGTGGTAGGTAGTTTCCTTAGTATACGTGAGGGTACCCTATAGTTTAATAGTTTAATAGTTTAATAGTACCGAGCTACAAATATCACTCATCGATTGTCTAGTTTGTAATGAATATGTCGGTAAAGTATTGAATTCGAGTTTTACTTTCGTCTATAAAAAAAAGAGCTAAAAATGTCTTAATGAGAAGTATAGATTCAAGTCTCATATTTGAGTATAAAAAGTAGATAATATTTTATTAAAAAAAGTTAGTTTTTTAAAATTTTACTGATGTTTTATTAGTTATTTATGAAGTGGAATATGTGATTTATTTTCTACCATTATGATAGAGAGGAAAACCTCAGAAAGCAGAGAGCAATATATGATGTGAAACAGAGGTCTCTTAAAAGTTTAAACCCATCTGTATAAATGTAAGTATACTTATTAATCTCAAGAAGCACAAATTGTACTTTAATCCTTGGGATAACATGATATAGACAAGTATACGTCCAAAAGATAGAATCAAGGCCATCACTGGATTAGATTTCAAATTATGTTATTTAATCTATTTAAAAATGGAATGCAGAAACACCAAAATACAACCAATATAAATGAGAAGAAGACATGAGTAGTTGAAGGTTTTGAAGCAAAGGTGACAAAATAGATGAGAAAAAGGTGACAGTGGCGTGTTTTCGGAACTTGAACCAATTCCATCAAATTCCATTTGCCACCATCACCACACCACTTTTGTCCATGGAATTTATCAATCCGACCAATCAAGCTCTGCCTTTATATATCTCATCTCATTGGAGCAGCAAAGCTGGCTAATGTGATGGGAGTTGGGTATTAATTTATATAAACACTTTAATCTCCTTAATCCTTCATCATCAATTCCTACATAGTTTGCTTCTTGTACTCCGTCTTAGGTACCTCTGCACACAATTTCATCAAATGAAGGTAGGGAAAAACAGAGGATGTCCTGTTTAGCTTTACATTGGTTTCTTGATTTTTGATCGTTGATTACATTTGTGCATCAATAATTGCAGATATTCAATTGGATGCAAAGCAAATTCAATGGAAATCAAGCCACCAAGAAACCCAACTCAAATTCTGATAAATGTAAGGGTTCTGATCTACTGACATTCAATCTGTAAGGAATTTTCTTGTATACTTACTTACATTGATGCCTTTTATTACAGATCATACGCAGCCAGAACCGCGAAAAGAAGAATTTAGCGACTGGCCTGATGGGTTGCTTGCGATTGGAACATTTGGAAATAGTGACAATAATGGAATAAAAGAAGATCCCAAGCAGAACCCAGTTCAAGAAAATCAAGAACTTACACCTGTTGAAGTGCAAGAACTTCAGAATGAGCTAAACCTGTTATGGAATAAGCAAGATGGGACAGATAATCATGACCCAGAATCGGAAAATTCCATGGTTGTACTGGATAAGTTGCTAAATACCCATCTAAGCTTGGAATGTTACAGAACAAACACTTCAAACTGCAAAGATTGCTGTCCTGATCAGGGGAAGAACAGTGTAGTTCTCAGCAGAGGAAAAGATGTTTGTTGTGAAAATACTAAGTCTAAAATTAGCAAGAAATCCTTGACATTTCTTGTCAAGAAGATTCTTGCTTGCAGAAGTGGATCCATTTCACCTACTCCTAGTTTAAGAGATCAAATGCCTGAGTCTCGGATCGAAAAGGTAAGTACATGCAATAATACCAATTTTAGTATGATAGTTGCTATTCTGTTTTCAGTCCCTTGATTGCCTTTTTGTCGGCAGATATTAAGGGCAATCCTTCACAAGAAAATATATCCTCAAAATCCAAGTCCTACATTGTCAACAAAGAAGTTCTTGAAGAAGAAACAGAAACCTAGTATGGGTGATGAGGATGAAATAGAAGAGAAGTCTGACAAAGGAAGTAAATGGGTCAAGACAGATTCCGAATGTAAGTTCGTTCATTTCGGGGTCTAATTTGTTTAGATTCTTAAATAAATCGATAGAGATTTAGTCTTTAGCAAATTTTGATCTTGCAGATATAGTCTTGGAGATGTAAGTAGAGCCTGTGACACTGCCACCGCGAAAGATTACATGGTAACAGGATTTTTTTCCAGAACAATCCTGCTTATTCCTGTGCTAACCAACATTCTTTATAAATTTGATCTCATCCTGGAAACAACGGGAGGAGAAGTGTTATAGATGTTGATGTTGTACCACGGGTTGGTTTGCGACTTGTAAGGAATTCATTTGAGAAATTGAGGAAGCTCAGCAAGAAAGCTACATGTACTTTTTTGAGATTAAATTGTGTAACTATCATGGGAATTTTTATTTTATTTTTCTTGTCAAAAGATTTGATATATATATATCTTTCAAAGGCAAGGATATAAAAATTTTCTAATAAAATAAAAGAACTCAAGACTGTCAAACGTTCTCTTTTCTTTATGCGCCATCAACGAGTTTAGAGTTGAGTTGAATTTAAATATTTGAATGTTTCGTTGGTATTATGGTTATCCACTAAATGGGTAGGAAATGTATACTTGAGGAACTACCATAACAAATAGTTTCAGTTTGGTCATTAATTATCCGTTGGTGGCAAAATACCAGGATTCCACAAAATACGAATCCCACTTCTGTTATCTATAAAAATAAAAAAGATCTTAAAAAAACGTTAGTTTGGGCTCTAGAGGTAACAAAGCTCATAGGCCCAGTTAGTGCAGCTTGCACTTCTAATGGACTTGTCTAAAGGGAAACGAGAGAGAAACAATTCATTGTCAAAATCACAAAGCCAAACCCATTGCAGCTTCTTTGAATTACAATTCGCAATGATCTAAGGTTTAATTGAGTGGAACACCTCTCAGCATGTTCATACTAATTCTACCACGTGTCAACGTATTATTGCTAGAGCGACAACATCAATTAAGAAGAGTAGTACCGTAATGAATAATCTTTTGTAGTGAACACCCTATATTTTTTTAATAGAAATAGCCAAATAATGTTAACACTTATCTTTTTGTTTGGTTAAAATGTTACAGTAAATAATCAGTGTGATAATAATAACAAGGGATAATTTTAGTTAATTATCCTTTAAATTTTCGATCAATTTTAAAATTTTCTCTACGTAAAAAATAAAAATTAATTTTAGTGTGCGAATTTTATAAGAAATATGATCTCCCCCATTCATCCAAATTTACGTCCAAAATAACCGAATTTATTTTTAAAAAAACTTTATAAAATCCAAAAAAAAAATGATATGATCTTTTAAATAAATTAAAAATTGAAAAGAATAAATAAAGTCCTTTTTTATAAAAAAAAATCAGTCATCATAATTCTAATTTCATATTCTAAGTAGTCATTTTGAACTTCACATCCTCCTTTCTTGTTTTATCACATTAAAAAATGTTATTTTTATTTATCTGGACGTTTTATGTTCTTTTCCAATTTTTTGAATTTTCTATTCTTTCAAAACAAAATCAAGGAGGATTGCATTTTTCCTTAACTTTATACACTGAAAATTAAAGTCTCTGATTTTTTTGCATTTGATTTTTACGGAAAGTTGAAGGGTTACACCTAGATAATAATAAAAATTAAAAAGGAAGATCGATACCTCTCCGCAGAGTCTCTGTCAAAAGGTTGTAAACCTAACACTGAAAAAAGTTCCCATAAATTTGTTCTCTGTACATATCGATCCTCAGCCTTCGATCTGCGCCAAGGCTTTATAGTGGTTTGATTCAAGAGACAGACGGCAGATTTCGTAGTGGGTGTTTTCTTGTAAAGGCTTCGTCAAGAAGCCAATGCCGGTGGTGGAATTGGGATTTGAAGTTATTGCAGCTAAGAAAGACTAATCTCGATGTCGTGGGCTGGCCCAGAGGATGTTTTCCTCTCCACTTCGCTTGCTAGCTATCTTGACAGTAATGTTATTCTTTATCTTAATTCTTTTGTTTGCGGGTTCTGTTTTTTCCCCCCTGTGTATATGTGTTTCTTGAGGTAGTAATGGGGAGGCAATGCAATAATGCAATTGGGGTGCTTGGTACTTTGGGAGGATTATTCAAAGTTTGAATCTTTAGTGAGTTTTCAATTGTTTTGTTGATTCCTTGATCTGGGTATATTGTCAATCCTGTGCTGGACCTTCTTGTTTGATTTAAAGGGTCCTTTTTTGCATTCTTAAGCATCTCCTCTTTACTTCCCTTGCTAGTTTTGCCCTCAATTATTGCTTTTTGGATGCTTTGTTGGGTGCTGTATCTTTTAGGTTGTTGCTAACCTGAGTCTTTTTACTTAGTCAGGTTGATTTGAATAGGGTTGAATGCCTTTTCTTGTTATCTTTCTTGCTTCCATCCTGAATTCACGCCATCTTTGATATGATGACTTTACATTGTGGGGTATGTTATTTGGATAATTGTGCTTTTCTACTAGATTCTAGCATCGGGTATGAAAATAGTCTTCTCAGAGTCTTCATGTGATGGTTAGGATTTTGGGGGCAAAAGTTGTCTATATGGGAACTATTTTCATCTACTTGGGTATGAGAATCATCTTTTCAAAATTGAAGCTATATAAAATTATGTTCCCTCTAGTTCTTTCTTTTTTCTCTTTCAGTTGTAACATGGGCTGCTGATTTGTAAATTTGTCTACAATTGCCATACTTGTTTTGTGTTTTCTGCGATTGCTAAATGTCTTTTGTTTAAGTTCTTCACCTCCTAATCTGCTTTTTGCAATCTTATGTTTGATGGTTGTGATTTCTTTTACTTTTTATGAGAATTCAGTTCTTGATACGTAGAAAAGTCCCTTGTTGCTACATACTTGACTCCTTACAGTTTTTTGTCCATTCTGCAGAAAAACTTCTCATATTACTGCGTGATGGTCGAAAACTGATGGGGATACTTCGATCTTTTGACCAATTTGGTAGGCTATGCGTTTAAACAGCAGATTTTTCAGACTTTCTGTTTGACATTAAGTTCTTATGGACATCTTATTTCCCTTTCACAGCGAATGTGGTTCTTGAAGGTGCATGTGAACGAGTTATTGTTGGCCATCTTTATTGTGACATCCCCTTAGGTCTATATGTAATTCGTGGAGAGAATGTTGTCTTAATCGGAGAGCTGGTATATATTTGATGCCATTCTTTGCTATGCATAACTTGATTGGCTTTTACTTCTTCTAAAAAAAATTCTCTTGTTCTTTGTTATAGGACTTAGAGAAGGAGGAGCTTCCCCCCCATATGACATGTGTGTCAACAGCAGAGATAAAAAGAGTAAGTAGCGTGTATAATCCAGAACTGAACATACTGATACACCCATTTTGCATTATAACGTTTAATGTAGTTATACATTGGTCAAACCTGGTAGAAGACTGTCCAGATCTTAGGTTGCCTTCATTGAATAGTGTCTTGCTAGGCATAACTAGGCGCTCCACTTTTAGTTTCAAAAGCTATTGGGAATGGCAACTGATGAATATGCTTTGTATTTCTGTTGGGAATAACAGTTGTTTCATTGTGTCTAGTTTCCAATTCTCAATAGTTTAGCTTTTGACTTTGGTAATTCATGGTTTCTCTCCTTTTCTATTCTTTAGTAGTTAGATGTAATGGTGTCTATGTCCTTTAAACTGTAAGCACAAAGAGTTAAATCACTTTTCAGCAATTTGAACTCAGCACCTATTAGATTCAAGGTCTGACAATTGACAGTTTGGTATATGAGTATGTGGTATGTTAGAATCACCTCATTGAATTAACTTCTTTCCTTTTGCATCAGGCACAAAAGGCAGAAAGGGATGCTAGTGATCTAAAGGGCACCATGAGAAGAAGAATGGAGTTCCTTGATTTTGATTAGCAAATGCTGTCATCATTTTACAATTTCATGCAATGTCTGCAAATTTTTGTGCCATGTGTAGCCTAAAGTAGGAAAGAATGGCATAAACATTAGATTTGTTACATTTTATATGTTGTTGGAGGAGGTAGCTGTCTTGGTGGAACAGTAACAAGAGTTCTGAAGACCTTGGTTGCTAAGGTTGGGATGTTGAAGTTGGCATGTCAAAAGAAAAAGACAATATTCTTCTTCCTCGGGTACTTCTTGCACAAGTTGGGATGCGTGATGCAATTCGCTGGATTCCTGAGTTTTCTTGTTCTAGCCCAGTTACTGGGTTCCTCGGTTTAGTGTAGGTATTGGATGTTTTTCATCAATCCAAAGTTGGATGTGCTATCTCCCTCTGTGCCGCTCCTCTGTCCCTTCCTTGGTGACTTCACTCCCGTTTCTTACCAATTGTTGAAGTTAGCTGTCTTTGGTGCCGAGTTTAGCAATCACAGTGTTTCATTTGTAAACAATGTTCTTTATTCTAATCAACATGGTAACTATGCTCTGGCATCTCTTGGCAGATTTGTGCTTAAATATCTTCATTCTCGCTGAGCTCTCTTACTTCATTCATGAAATCTTGAATACCTCACAGACACTAAAACAGACTACCGTGCATTGATAAGCAGAGAAGATGGAGAGAAACAAACCTTTCTTGGTGTCGGAAAAACGAGATTGGAACTTAACCGGAACCACCAGGAGGCTAACTTTAGCTCACAAATCTTTGGAAAATATATATTAGCAGTTGGGTATTTAACACCTGAAAATAACTCTAACTCCGTTACAGTGCAAAACAGTTTCAATTTCTCACAAATTATTTTTGCAATTTCCCAATCACCATCACAAGGCAAGCAAGTATAAGTGTTATCCCTCTGCTTGCACCGAATAAAAATATCCTTATACCTTAAAGCATTCTCAAGCATCACATAGGTGGAATTCCATCTAGTCGGACAATCAAGAGATAACTTTTTTGAATATATAACACGCAATTGTCTACATGTTTCTTCAAACTTTTCATCTCTTTTAGGGGAAGCAGTCCAAAATGCAACACTTTGACGAATCTTTTCAATCCCCTCCTTAATAACCTCTAACCCCTCTCTCACTACTAGATTCAAGATGTGAGCACAACACCTCATGTGAATTAAAGAACCAGATAATATCAAAGACTTTCTATCCAAATCAATCAATAGTGAAGAAATCATTGCATCATTAGTTGAACAATTATCCACTGTAATAGTAGATAATCTCCTATCTATATTCCAGTCCATCAAGCAATTGAATAACACCGAACAAAGTACTTCTTTAGTGTGAGGAGAAGGCACATATGCAAACCTAAATTAATAATAAATTGAAATTACAATCGGTATAAAGCTAAATTAAAACATGTAAGGAGTTATTTATAAGTTAAAAAGTTACCTCAAAATGCGGCTTTGCAACTTCCAATTGTTGTCAATGAAGTGTGCAGTAATTGCCATATAGCCTTTCTTTTGGTTATCTGCTGTCCACATGTCTGTAGTAATAGCAAATCTACCTACACTCTCATCAAAAAACTTCATAACTCTCTCCTTTTCTTCCATAAAAATATTCAATATATCCTTCTTAATAGTGTTTCGGGAAGGGCATTTAAATTCAGGTTGAAGTGAAATAATAAATGTCATAAACCCGACATGCTCAACAATAGACAGGGGGTACTCATGCATGAAAAAATAACAAACACACATCCGCTCCTCCTCCTCCAATTGGGTCCTCGTCATTATGCACAAATCCGCTCAAATCAAACACACATTACAATCAAACAGAAAAAGAAAAAAACACAACCAAAGCGAGCAAAGCATACCTGGAAAAAAGGACGAGAGTGAAAAAATCAGCACGGCTGCGACTGGGTGCGTTCTTGTGTGTAGATTCGATTAATAGAGGCGACGCGAGAGAGAGGGAGGAGGGAGGAGGAGGACGACGGCGCCAGAGAGAGGGAGGGGGAGGACGGCGGCCAGAGAGGGATTGAGAATGGTGTGAAAGGACAAAGGAGGAGGAAATAAAGTGGATATCCATTCGAGTATTTTCGGGTATTATACTCAGTGATACCCGAATGGGTATGGGTAATATCCAAACCATAACCAATTAAATCGGGTATGGTTTAAGTATTACCCGGTAAAATATGTACGGGTATGGACGGGTATCCAGGTATGAATACCCGTTGCCATCCCTACCCGGAACGTTTCTCTCACTCTCAACTCAACCGAAAACGCTAAACACTAAAGGAATATAGATTTCAAGAAAAATTCCAACAAAAACTTGTTGAGGGGCTTATTTGCCAATAATGGAAGTATAGGGGCTGCTACGCTAAATGGAAGTAATGGAGTAATAAATAGTAATGCCCTTTGCACTTTTTTTCCCCCGAGTAAATAGCAGACTCAATCGACATAATTAAAAGGAAAGATGTTATCTTCCCGCAAAGTCTCTTGTCAAAAAGTTGTAAACCTAACACTCTGAAAAGATCCAATTTATTTGTTCTACTCTGCTGTATATAATTCCTTTCCAAAATCATCCTCAGGCCTTCTCGCATAGGCTTCAATGGTGGTTTGATTCAAGAGACAAGCAGAAGATTTCGTGGTGGGTTTTTTTTTATAAAGGCTTTGTTAAGAAGCCTATACCAGTGGTGGAGTTGATATTTGAAGTTGTTGCAGCTAAAAAGATAAATCTCGATGTCGTGGGCTGGCCCAGATGATGTTTTCCTCTCCACTTCGCTTGCTAGCTATCTTGACAGTAATATACACATCTTTCTCTTGATGCTTTTCTTTGTGATTCTGTTTCTTTTTTCTCAGTGCATATGTGCTTCATGAGGTAGTGGTAATGGGGAGCCATTGCAATAATGCAATTGAGGTGCTTGGTGCACTGGGAGGAATTTTCAAAGTTTTTTTTATCTTTGGTGATTTCTTCAATTGTTTTGTTGATTTCCAGATGATGGGTATATTGCCAATTCTGTGTTGCGGACTTCCTGTTCGAATTAAAGGCTACTTTTTGCATTCTTGAGTCTTTTTTTGCCTTCACTTTCTTGTTAGTTTTGCACTCAATTACTGCTTTTTTTGGATGTTTCGTTTGGGTGCTGTGTGTTTTGGCTGCTGCTAACCTGAGTCTTTTAACTTAATCAGGTCGGTTTGAAATGGGAAGAATGCCCTTTATTGGTTATCTTGCCCTCCTGCCATCCTGAAGCTTTACATTGGTGTCATAGTCTCATGTTTGATAGGATAGCTTTACATTGGTGTCATAGTCTCATGTTTGATGGTTGTAGTTTTTGTTACTTCTGTTAGAATTGAGTTCTTGATTGTGTAGAAAAGTCCCGTATTGCTAAATATTTGACTCCTTACAATTCTATCCATTCTGCAGAAAAACTTCTCATATTACTGCGTGATGGTCGAAAACTCATGGGGATACTTCGATCTTTTGACCAATTTGGTAGACTATGCATCTTCAACAGCAGATTTGCAGACTTTGATCCACTTTCTTTTGACATTAATTTCTGATGGAAGTTTTATTTTACTTTCACAGCCAATGCAGTTCTTGAAGGTGCATGTGAACGAGTTATTGTTGGCCATCTTTACTGTGACATCCCCTTAGGTCTATATGTAATCCGTGGAGAGAATGTTGTCTTAATCGGAGAGATGGTATATATGTCATCCCTTTCTATGTATAACTTGATTGACATTGACTTATCTAAAGTTTCTCTCTTATACTTTGTTATAGGACTTAGAGAAGGAGGAGCTTCCCCCCATTATGACACGTGTGCCAACAGCAGAGATAAAAAGAGTAAGTGCTATACATAATCCAGAACTGAACATATTAATAATTTTGCACTATAATGTTTAATGTATTTATAGTTTTATACAGTGGTCAAACCTGGTAAAAAAGGGATCATACGGACCTTAGGCTGGCATAATTAGTTTCTTGCTAGGTATAATGAGGCCACTTTTAGTGTCAAAAGCTATCATCTCAGATCTGATTGGGAATAACAACTGGTGTATATACTTAGTATTTCTTCACTTAGTAATTTGTTTCATTCTAAAGAAACAAATAATTGTTTCATTGTATCTAGTTTCCAACTCACAATAGTTTAGGTTTAGACTTCGACAATGATTCTATAATTAATAACCTAACAAGTGAGTTTGAATTCTTTCCGCTCTCTCCTTTTGCATGTTTCAGTAGTTAGATGTAATAGTGTCTGTGTCCTTTAAACTGTAAGCACAAAGAATTAAATCACTTTTTAGCAATTTGAACCCAGCTGTCCCCACTCCCCCCACCCTATTGTACCAATTAGATTCAAGGTCTGGCAACAGACAATTTGGTATGTGAGTATGTGACTTGTTAGAATCACCTCTCAATGAATCAACTTCTTTTCTTTTGTACCAGGCCCAAAAGGCAGAAAGGGATGCTAGTGATCTAAAGGGCACCATGAGAAAAAGAATGGAGTTCCTTGATTTTGATTAGCAAATCCTGCCATTATTTTACAAGTTCTTGTGATGTCCGCGAATTTTTGTGCGGTGTTTAGCCAAAAGTAGGAGAGGATGGGATAACCATGAGACTGTTACATTTTGTATGTTGTTGGTGGAAAACCTATGTGGAACAGCAGCAAGAGTTCTGAAGACCTCGGTTGCTAAGGTTGGGATGATGAAGTTGGCATGCCAAAAGTGACCGGCAATATCCTTCTTCCTCAGGTATTTCTTGAGCAAGTTTGGATATGTGATGCATGTGACTAGGTTCCTCGTTCTCTTTTCTCGGCCAATTTACTAGGTTCCTCATTTTAGGTTAGGTATTGAATAATTTGCGTTATACCAAAGTTGGATGTGTATCTCTGCCCGTGCAGCTCCTCTTTGTTGAAATTGCTGTCTTTTTGTTGTTCAGTGTCAAGTTTTGCGATGGCACGCTGTGTTTCATTCGGTAAATAATGTTCTATATTCTAATCAACATGGTACCTATGCTTATGCGTCTTTTGGCAGAATTATCGTACAATATTCTTTGTGCTAAATATCTTCATTCCTGCAAGCCTTTGTATAGATCCATTACATAGTTATATCCACGAACTTGAAAGTGAAACATTACAATATAACATATCACATGTACGATTAGCTTTAGGGTAGAACATCACTTATCAGCCTGCAGATGCAATCAAACTAATTGATTTACTAGAATCATCCAACATGTCAGAAGACTCATCTGTCTCTGCTACATTTGGCATTTCATCGGGACACAAAGCAGGTTTAGGAGGAATTTGTAGGTTTCCAGAATCTCCTTCAAGCATCTCCACCACTTTGTTCATCGAAGGTCGATTGATGGGGTTCATTTGAATGCACCATAGTCCCACAATAACCATCTTCTTCACAATTATAGTTTCCTCCTCTGTGGCACTATCTACGATTTCCATATCATCCCCGTTTGAGACCTGGTCATGGACCCAAGATGGGAAGTAATGGCTGGAATTTCCTCTCGACTTATTCAAACTCCTCCTTTTCCTAGCAATTTCCAGTAGCAACATCCCAAAGCTATAAACATCTGCTTTGTAGGATACATGTCCGATGTTTTTGTAAAATAGTTCTGGAGCCATGTACCCTATTGTCCCTCTCGCTGCGGTAAAAGAGGCAATGGTGTTTATGGCCGTTGGATATAGTTTCGCAAGCCCAAAGTCTGAAATTTTTGGGATGAAGTTCTCATCGAGAAGAATGTTATGAGGTTTTATATCAAAGTGCAGTATCTGCATATCACAACCTTGATGCAAGTATTCAATCCCACGAGCCACTCCAATAGAGATGTCCAAAAGTTTTTCCCAACTTAAAGACACAAACCCTTGCTTAGGAAAAATGTACTTATCAAGAGATCCATTAGGCATGAAATCATAGACAAGAGCACGATTTGATCGCTTGACGCAATACCCAATTAGCTGAACCACATTAACATGGTGAATCCTTCCGATTGTGGCAACTTCATTCATGAAATCTTGCCCGTTTGTCACTTTGGACGACTTGTCCAAAATCTTGATTGCTGCAAGTTCACCACTTCGGAGCTTCCCTTTATAAACACAACCAAAACCTCCTTCCCCTAACTTGTCCTTAAAGCATTTTGTAATCTTCTTGATATTCTTGTATGAATACCTTATCGGCACCAGATCGGTGTGATTTTGTAAGAATTCTTCAATTGAGTCATCCGACGATAAATGTCTCCTATGCCACTTATAGATCAAAAATGCAAAAACGCATGGGCCACATAATATAAATATTGCCGCATGATAGATTACTGCATACAAATATAAACAGTAATAAGTTATCAAGACTTTTAATGACTTTACTCTTGTAAATATGAACAAACATGAAAAAAAAAACAAGTAAAATTTACTAAAATGAAATAACAAACATAGATTTATATGGACATCGCTCTTGCATTGTCAAAATCAAATAAATAAAGGCTAAAAGACTTTTAGGGTACCTAGTTTGTGTTATTGTTGTAAATAGATCCTTACATTCACATGTGTTTGATATTGGTCCTTATGTTTATCCAAGAATCTCTAATTAATTTATTTATTTATAATTTCCAAAATTCTAAAAAATAATTTACAATAATAATAAATGAGGTGATTTCAGAAGTAATAAAAATAATAGTATTTGCTAACGTGACAAATAATAATTAAAAACTAGTCTCTCAAATAGTCCCGAACTATGCCACGTTTACTATAGAAGTGCATGGGTTTGGTCTTGGACATAATAGAAATGGTGGTAGAGAGGGGTTGCTTGTGGTGCGTGGGCTCTACTCGTGCCTAGGCGGGGCCCACTTAAATGAGGGACTATTTTATTATTATTTTTTCTTATGCCACGTCAGCAAACATTTCTATTTTATTGTTTTTTTTTCTAACGGCACAACAAATATGATTAGTGGAAATGATTTTTTAAAATTTTGGGAAATTAAAAAATGAATTAGTTAAATTAATTGGAGCTATTTGGAACACTTAGATAAATAGAAGGACCAATACTAAATACTTGCGAGTATAAGGACGTATTTAAAACAAATAAGGCAAATGTAAAGATGGAGTGATCTTTTAGGCTAACTGCTTTAAAAAAGAGAGTAGTATTCTAAAGGAAGTAAATCGAGAATATATAATTTTCTTACCAAAGAGAATGAGTATCAACAAGACTGCAAGAATAAATGTGATTAGTGTCGCAACCTGCCCTGTAGAAAAAACTTCAAAAAAGAATAGTAAATGAACATTAAGAACAAAAGCATGAGAAGATGAAAGAAGGGAGAAGATGCACGAGACTGCTGAGTGCCTTGCACTGTCAAAATCAAGACCTCTTTACATTTACATGTGTTTGATATTGGTCATTCTGTTTATCCTTAGAGTCTCTAATTAATTTATTTTTTTAATTTCTCAAAATTCTAAAAAATAATTTACAATAATAATTAATGATGTGGCTTTAGAAATAATAATAAAAATAATAGTGTTTGCTGGTGTGGCAAATAACAATTAGAAATTATATCACGTCAACAAATAGGGCTTAATACCAAACACTTGCAAATCGAACAAATAACAAAAACGTAAAATGATCATAAATAAATTTCAATTTTCCAAGAGGAGTATGTTAACTGCTTTAAAAAAAGGAGCAACATTCTAAAGGAAGTAAATTGAGTATTTTATTGATCAAACAAATCCACTGTAAGAATAAATGTAAATATTAGATGTTGTTAAATAAGAGAAGCAAAATAACAAAAACATAAATAAAATTGACAGGATGAAGAATAACTCACTTGCCATATATTCCAGCTTATAATGCATTCCCAACTTTCCTATAGAAAAAAGATTAGTAAATGAACACTAAGAACAAAAGCATGAGAGGATGCACAAAATTGCTGGGTTTTTTTAATTATTTTATTTTTTCTTAGGCACATCAGCAAGTATTTTTTTAAATCTTGGGAAATTAAAAAGTGAGTTAATTAAATTAATTGGACATACAAATGGATTATGGATCAATACAAACATTTGGGGAACTGTAAGGATGTATATAGAACAATAACGTAAACAAAAAAACCCAAATGATCTTTTAGCCATAAATAAATTCTAAATTTTCAAGACTGTAAGTATGCTAACTTCTTTAAAAAAGGGAGTAGTATTCTAAAGAAAGTAAATTGAGAACGTATCATTTTCTTACCATAGCGAAGTAAAAGGAGCAACGAGTCTACAAGAAATGTAAATATTAGATGTGGTTAAATAAGAGAAGCAAAATAAGGAAAACATAAATAAAATGGAGAATAACTCACATTCGATTTGTACCAGCTTCAACCATCCTATAGAAAAAACAATAGTATATGAACATTAAGAACAAAAGCCTGAGAGGATCAAATAAGGGAGAAGATGCACATAAAGCTTTAACTTTTAATAGATAACATGGCCAAACTAATACGATAAAACAATATGATAATTATTAAATAGCGAGAGAGATTAGTGTATGTTCAGGTAAAGTTCAAACGAATTTTGGTTGAAATGAAAACACAGAATGTTACCACTTTCGTCGGCGCAGGTAGGACGGTTTGCTTCGTCCAGGACGCAATTCGAGGATTTCCAGCAATTTTGAGGACAGTAGACATGGTACCAAGAAAGATGAAAGCCATAAGAAAGCTGCTTGTGAATTTCCAGGTAGGACAACGTCGTCGTATTCCTGGTATCTTCTGGCAATGGGACCAACGTTATCATATCTACGATGCACGATTTCTCCAGATCAGATACTGACACCACCCCCCATGACTGGCGTCCAACGATCACATAAGAGTACATTTTGGAATGAATTAGGCAAGAAGCAGTAGTAATATCCACATAATTAACTGATGAGGAGGAACTAGTCACTTGCTTCTCACAGCGAACGAAGACTATAGGCTTAGACAAGAAGAGAAAAGGAGCACTCTGTTTGTTTATGTAGGCGGTGTACACCGCGTATGGATTATATATGGAAGATATAGGAGAGATCGGAAGAGAGGAGCAGTTGTGTTCTTGAAGGCCCGGATCGACAAGATGGATGGTGAAGTTTTCGTAATCGATACCCTTAACCAAGAATCTTCCTAAATTATCATTTGGGTACAAAGAGAGACTAGAATTGTTGTGGCAGAAGAGGGTAAAGTTTCCTTCCCTGGAACCGCAATTTGGTGGATCGGTATCTAGACGGAAAGGGTAACTGATGTTTCGGATTTTGCCGCATGAGGAAGAGGGGCAATATCCTTTCTTGTCTGCAAGACTACTACCACAGTTGCAAGAGGCAATGATCAGTATTAGCCACAGATTTAGAGACAAGCTAATCCTTCGTCTAACTCTACCAGCTGCAGTAGTAGACATGGAACGCCGATCGGAGAATTAAAGCGATTGAGAGATATTTTGCATCAATCGTCCTCTCTATTTGGCTTAAACTTCAAGTTCAAAACTCTCCTGTATGTGTTTATTATTTTCTTTGGAGAGCTGCCGAATGTCCTAGTTGAAGAGAAACTAGAATAAACAAAAAGGTAATAATATTTTGAACCTTCAACTCCACCAAAATTGTTATAATAGACTCTCACAGAAGGTCTAGTATGACCAAAAAAATAATAGAGGGTCCATTATAACAATTTTGATTGAATACAATGTCCAAAATATCATTACTCCAATCAATAAAATCTTGATTAGTACTCCCTCCGTCTTTTTTTATATGACGTTTACTGTTCATGCACGCATATTGAGGAAGCCGGATGACGCACTATTTGACCTCAAAAAATTCCGTACTTTTTTTTTAACGTGAGAAAAAATTAAGAATTTTAGGAATTTTTTGAGGTCAAATAGTGCGTCATCTGACCTCCTCAATATGCGTGCATGAATAGTAAACGTCAAACAAAAAAGGACGGAGGGAGTACATAAAATTAATTTGGCTGGTTGGCATGGCATCCTTTGTCAAGCCGGCCACAAGTTCGGGTAACACTTTTCACATGGGTGTTGACTCAATACCAACTTTCACTTTTTCCACCACACTGATCTGTTGACAAAATTTTCATATTAAATATAGCATAGAGGTAAATTAGGATCATATTCAAAAAGAATAATGCACAAATGCTTCATGTTCTTGGTCTTCTTGATCACGAATCTATCCGTTGCAGTTGCAGATCAAGAATTAGGCCTTCTTCAATGCTCAGAATCAATAAGATGTGCAGCCCACGGTCCAGATATCCGGTTCCCGTTTCGAATCAAAGGGAAGCAGGTAGAGGATTGTGGGTTTCCATTACATGGGTTTCAACTTTCCTGTACAGATGAGACCAACCAGACGCTGCTTGAGCTACCTAACTCAGTGAAGCTGTCTGTGGAAAGTATTGATTATGCATCCCAAGTAATTTATGTAATTGATCCTGATCCTCATCAATCCTGCCACCCTAAACTGCTCCTCCACCTCAATCTATCCGCTTCTCCTTTCCAAATTGCTGACGATGACCCCTTGAACTTTGCGGTACTGAATTGTAGCTCGAGCAACCGGGAAAGATATCTGCAGCGGCCCAACAATTGCCTCGGGGCTCTTGACTACGAAATTCGGTCAATGTCTGCAGAAATTGACACTACCCTCATATCTTGTACCGTGATGTACAACTTCTCTGTTCCAAATGAGATGTTTTACTACCCTTATAGGCTTGGTTTGAGATGGACAGATCCAAACTGCAAATTTTGTGAGGCAAAAGGAAAACGTTGCCGATTGAGGAACCACCACAGCTTTCACATTAATGAAACTGAATGCTATAGATACCAAACTAATGGTATTTATCTTCTTAACGTTTATATTCCCCAGATTAGGTCAATTATGTTCCATGTTTTTTAATTTTATTTTTCAATTAAGAGCTAATTAAACAGTGTATGATGGTTCTTTACAGGTATGCCAAGGAAGCCACTGGTTATAGGTCAGTTGGTTTTTTTTCATGTATCCAATTGGAATAATATTACTAGCTACCTATTAATGTGCTCTGTCTATTATATATGTGCAGCAGCTTCGGTCTTCGGTTTCTTGCTATTTGTACTGGTTGTCAGCGCATTCTATCGCTTTTACAATTCTGATAAACTTGAAAAAGAATTCCAGGCCAAAATTGAGAGTTTTTTGGATGACTACAGAGCTATGAAACCCGCTAGGTACTCGTATGCGGACCTTAAGAGGATCACGGATCAATTCAAGAATGAAATTGGGCAAGGAACTTATGGGAATGTGTACAAAGGGAAGTTAACCAATGAAATTGAGGTAGCGGTTAAGGTTCTGAACAATACCAAAGGAAATGATGAGGAGTTCGTCAATGAAGTGGGAACAATTGGGAAGATCCATCATATCAATGTGGTTCGCTTGATTGGTTACTGTGCTGATGGATTCCGCCGAGCTCTTGTCTATGAATATTTATCGAATGATTCGCTGCAAAAGTTCATAACGTTGCCTGACTCGAAGGATCATTTTCTTGGTTGGAAAAGGCTCCAGGATATTGCCCTTGGCACTGCCAAGGGAATTGAGTATCTTCACCAAGGGTGTGATCAGAGAATTCTCCATTTCGACATCAAGCCTCAAAACATTTTGCTTGACAATGACTTCAATCCTAAAATAGCAGATTTTGGCCTAGCAAAATTGTGTTCCAAGGACAATAGCGCGGTCTCGATGGCAACAGCTAGGGGAACCATTGGCTATATTGCCCCAGAGGTATTCTCTAGGAACTTCGGTTGTGTGTCGTATAAGTCTGATGTTTATAGTTTTGGGATGCTGGTGTTAGAAATGGTCGGAGGAAGAAAAAATGTTGATGAAACAAGTGAGAATGCGGACCAAATATATTTCCCCGAATGGATTTATAATCTTTTGGAAGTTGGAGAGGAGCTAAGGTTCAATGTTGAGGAAGAAGGGGATGCGATAATGGCAAAGAAGCTAGCAATTGTAGGGCTGTGGTGCATTCAATGGAACCCAATGGCCCGGCCATCCATGAAAACTGTTGTACAAATGTTGGAAGGAGATGGGGAAAATTTGACAACACCTCCAAATCCTTTTAGCTCCACCATCTCCAAGAGAACAACTGCAACTATACGAGGAAGACCCTTGCGTGGAGGGATGGAAGTCATAGCAGAGACAGAGTAATGTTAGTAGACGAGGAAGACATTTTGCATGGAATGAATTTGTTTCCTGGTTTTACGGAACTGATGTGGTGCTTATTACTGGATAAATGTTGTTAGTGTTAGAGTTACATGTGTATGCTTATTACTACTTTTTTTCCTGAAGGAGTAGCCAGATGTTTTGATGTTGTGTTTTTTATCTATTGGATTTATTTGTGAATTGCAGTGGATTGAGTTGAGTGTTCCGATCGGATGCAAACATGGCACCTCTATTCTTTTTCCTATACATAATCCATCATTTTTTTATGCTTGCGGGGGAAAAATTATTACTTTCCCCTCCACGTTTCTTAATTGGTTTTGGATAGGCTTTTACCATCAAGCCATAACCAATCAACCCACTATACAATTGCCATTTTCATCTCTCAAAGTCTTTTTTTTTTAATATATCTAAAGAAAAAAAGCTAAGCCTAGAACACCACTCGCCTAAAAAATGAGCGTCCGTCTTATCTCCAAAGAGAATAAAAAATATTGACGACAAAGGAGACGATACCCACACATAATGAGGCTACCTATCGAGGACTAAGTTGGTCATATTATTTTTAACCATATTGACTTCTGTAGAGATATGAACAATTTTCACATCCTTTTTCCCCACCCCCACCCCCACCCCAACCCCAACCCCAACCCCAACCCCACGTAGAAGAGTTATATATATATATATCACATAGAAGAGTGTTTAATGGTTACAAGTTTCAATATGCATATATATATTGTTAGAAGTTTTGGGTGGAGTTTAGGATCGAATATGGGAAGTTGGTATTTAATGAATAGTAAAATGGCATTATGAATAGTAAGGAATAGTAAACATTATGAATAGTAAACAATACAGAAGGGAAAGCTTCATTGGCTCTGAGAGCCGGATACAGAGACTACATTGTGCTTAAGTTTTATATATTTTAATACAAAGGATTACTACAACTATTTATAGGAAATGAGATGCACTGTGTCCTTGCATGCGCACTGCGGTAGGTGGTGCAATTGTCTTCGATATCTCTGCAATATCTTAGACTTGGACTTGCTGCACATGCAGGTGGAGGTGGTGCACGCTGGAGGAGACTTTGGTGTATGACATGCGGAGGTGGTGCATTTGTCTTCAGTCCAAGATATTGCATATCTTGAACTTTGGTGGCCTCTACATGTTAGGTGGCCATGTGCATGGTTGGTGGTGCAGCAAGGTTTGACGGAGGTGAAGATGGGCTTGGGCTGCTGATGATGGGCCATAGATTGAGTTGTTGAGGATGTGCCTTACACCATGGGCTTAGGCCATATATAATATTCAACATCCCCCCTTTCCGAGGGAGCTCTTTCCTATTTTGAGGTTTATTTTGAGGGGGGATGTTGAATATTATATATGGCCTAAGCCCATGGTGTAAGGTCCCCCCAAATCTTCTAACATGGTAGCGGGGTCAGACTCCGAAATCATTTTCAATTTTTTCGCTCCGACAAACTTCATTTTCAGTCTTCCGCTGTAAAACTCCGAAATCTAAACTTTTTTAAATCTCACACGAACCATACCATTAGACTCACAATATTTCTTATCACCAATCTGGAAAATTTCAGGCCATTCTGAGGTCCTAGGCGCCGTCCAGGCGGCCCACACCCTGCCTACTCCGGTGTGATAATTGCTACTGTGTGAGAGTTGGTACTGCTAGTACCAATTAATTAGTAATGGCATATTTGTAAATATGATCATTGCTTGTCATGGATGACACATGTCATCTCCCAATTTGCCATACAATGACACGTGTCACCCAACCATTGGCTCTACTAGTCCACATGTCGCCCTTTCATGGGTCCACATGTCACCATTCTATTGTTCGAAGCTGTTTTGTTGACTTTTCAGCAGCTGACTTTGACCGATCGGTTCAACACTTTGACCGATCGGTTCACCATCATACAGGCCGGTTTTCACGAAATTCCTACCGGTTCCTACCATTTTCTGGCATGCTCTTTCTGATTTCGGGGTCCATTTTGTCTAAATCGGCCTCAACCTACCCGGTTCAACTCTTTCCTCGTCCGGTTTCTTACCATTTCTACTGGTTTATAAGCCGGTCCGACCTGTTCCTACCATTTCCGAGGGAGCTCTTTCCTATTTTGAGGTTTATTTTGACCAATTCAGCTTTGGATGACCCGGTTCATCCCTTTGATCCTTTCGGTTCTTATGCGGTTTCGTCCGCTTTATTGCACACTTTTATGTGTGCCTTCTCCGGTTTCTTTGCGGTTTCTTCCGCTTTATATGCCACTTTTATGTGTGCATCTTTCCGGTTCTTCTAACGGTTTCGTCCGTTTTATATGCCACTTTTATGTGAGCATCTTTCCGATTTTTCAGAGGGTTCATCCGTTGTTTCAATTTTTATCCGGTCATCACCTCAAACACACATCCAACAATATTCCGCTTTGTAAACTCAAGTTGTCGTCAATACTCCATCTTGAGTTTAAGGGGGGATGTTGAATATTTTATATGGCCTAAGCCCATGGTGTAAGGCACATCCTCAACAACTCAATCCATGGCCCATCATCAGCAGCCCAAGCCCATCTTCATCTCCGTCAAACCTTGCTGCACCACCAACCATGCACATGGCCACCTAACATGCAGAGGCCACCATAGTTCAAGATATGCAATATCTTGGACTGAAGACCAGCCACCATGCCATACACCAAAGTCTCCTCCAGCGTGCACCACCTCCACCTGCATGTGCAGCAAGTCCAAGTCTAAGATATTGCAGAGATACCGAAGACAATTGCACCACCTACCGCAGTGCGCATGCAAGGACACAGTGCATCTCATTTCCTATAAATAGTTGTAGTAATCCTTTGTATTAACATATATAAAACTTAAGCACAATGTAGTCTCTGTATCCGGCTCTCAGAGCCAATGAAGCTTTCCCTTCTGTATTGTTTACTATTCATAATGTTTACTATTCCTTACTATTCATAATGCCATTTTACTATTCATTAAATACCAACTTCCCATATTCGATCCTAAACTCCACCCAAAACTTCTAACATATATCACACACAAAAGAGTGTTTAATGGTTACAAGTTTCAACTTTGCACAACCCAACCTTGGCCTAGTCAGTGTCTGCAGGCGTTTTGAAATCTCTCAAGGTTTTTTATCCAACTTTAGTTTCGTAATTTTTTTTATTTACAATGATTTATACCTCTTAATTGAGATTAATTATGTTATAAATCTGCCAGTAGTGACCCTTACAGTATAATTTTTTTATTATTTCCAAAACTCAAACTCGACACTTTAATTAAAAATGGAAAAAGCTTTAACCATTTGACCACAATTAATGCTCGTTCACTGATAAATTATTAGTCTTTCTATTAAAATTTTATGCAAGATATGTTGATGTATTTATTTATAATATTTGTAATACCCCTAATAATGATATATTTCACAATTTTACAATAAATAACTATTTTATCATGAAATAATTTATTATTTAATTACAAACATATGAAATCTTCTTTATCAAAGTGAATTTTTTTGTCTTCTGGTTAATGCTAGCTAGAGACTTTAGAGTTTAGCCCACAAATGTCTGTCAAGGATCAAAATTGACAATAAAAAACTTTAATGATGAAAGTGTAGAATTCACTAAAAATTATAGACCTTGGACTATTTCTTCTTCTTTACTTCACGGATTAGTGCCTTTCTTAATCTTTGATTCAAACATAAGAATAAATGTATAGATTTGGTTTATCTAACATGAGAAACATGAGAATGTGCCTTTTCCTGCTCGGCCCAAGATTCCCACCTCTACATAGAGCTCCAATAATGAGAATGCGCTCTACATAGAGCACCACTAATGAGAATGCGCCTCTTCCTGCTCGGTCCAAGATACCCACCTCTACATAAAGCACCACTAATGAGAATGCGCCTCTTCCTGCTCGGCCCAAGATTCCCACCTCTACATAGAGCTCCAATAATGAGACCTCTACTTAAAGCACCAATAATGGCGCCACCCATCCACCATCCTCTAGTGACTGCAAAGACTAACACAGTAAAACTATGATACAATCAACTTAAACAACAAGTTGTTCACGACAACTAATAATCTGACAAGGAATAGAAGAAGTGGAGTGATAGTTAGCCACATTCATCACTATAATTACTGTCTGAAGGGGATGCAAAGAAGCTAGCAATTGTTGGTTTCGCTACACTACAGATATCTTTTGCAGAATGTGTGGCTTAATAAAAATGGATAATTGATATAATCTGGAAATGAAGTTTGCTTATGATGACTCCGCATGAAGATTCAATCAAACTAATTGATTCGCTAGAATCATCAGACAAATAAGAACTGACGAATATATTTCTGCTACATTTTAGGTTACATAAGACTATCATCAACTTCGTAGCATAAGACTGTCATCTTAGGTTACAAGCACGAGTTGGCTGATTCGTTGAGTTAGCTTCCAGCCTCCCCGACGACTGTTGTCTCCAAAAAAATTCAAAATTGGCAACTCTTTTTTCTTTTCGGGTTTAGAATTGATAAATATAATCTGGTCCAAGACCCTAATTAAGTTTACCCAATTGAAGTTGAATAAACAATTAAGTTACTTATTTTGATGAACATTATCAAAATGCTTTAAAAGATATCAGATCCTTACCTCTGATATGATAGTACAGCATATCAGCATCTTCTGAGAGAAAAAATAAGATGAAAAAGGAGTTAATTAATGTTGCTTTTCCATTATTCACACAAAATCACATACAATAAAATACAACTGATTTCTGTAGTGAATTAAAGTGAGCAAGTGATCACTTACAATAAAACGGAATTTTCTTACAGCAAAGAAGACCAAGACAGCCATCTTAAACAACAACCGTTAAGGAAAACTAATACTATCATGAGCCACACTGGTCCACTGATTTTCTTTTATTTTCACTCTCACCATGTATAGTCAAGCATCATCTTCCTAACTAGAGACTATTCTCGAGTGCTATACACCAGTAAAATTCTCATTTTATTTAAAATGTTTTCTTGTCTCGTTCTAATTGACCTATTCCACTTAAGTAAGTGCACATTTTCAATGATTACAACTGGTGTAGAGTCATTATTGTGGAAGATGAATATGATATGGTGAGAGTGGCATCATCTCCGGTTTGTAAACCCAACCGGAAATGTTGAGGGTCAAGGTTAAAAACTAACATAAAATGAAAGTTACAAGGGATAACTTGGTAAACAACCCATCATGTTCTTTGTCCACATTATCAGGATAACACTAATCCATCACTTTCCAGTAGAGAGAAGATACAAGTGCTCCATCGATGGACAATGTTCACATAGAAACTTCTAAAGCAATATTTATTACAAGAACTGGATGACTCGGTGTTGCACAACAGAAAGTTATTAAACATTGTCCACCAGAAACTCAAGCCATACACAACCTAGACCATCCCATGCCACCATGATACAAGCTTTTATTTTGCTTTTCGTAACGGACAACAGAAATTCAATCAGAAAGAGTGAACAAGGAGGTGAGAGGCGCATGATTGGGGAAGAGTGAAACCAGCTTAGAACGCTGTGCCAGCTCAAAGTCCTCGAACTGAAATGCAGGTGCACAAGTGCAGCCTACTAACGAGTAGTGGCTCTTGTTGTCCCTTGGTGTGACTTTGACAACTGACCCCTCGGGGGATATGTCGTAGTCCTTCGTTGGAAATGCACCAAACCATACATTTGGAGGCACAATATACTGTGGTTTTTCACCTCCAATTAGATCAGATCCAAGGTATGTTAATTTGAACTGCCCATCCGCCTCATTCAGTTCCAGTACCTTAAGTAAACTCTCTCATAAGAAGCAACAAAAAAGATGTAAGGTAATGGGAGACACTTTAATATTTCTGAAATGGGATCAGACTTTGGGCATATGATATGGTTCATAGCTAACATAGCATTTCTTCACAATGAGCATGCGTTTTAGTTTTAGGAATGAAGACCAATCAATTCAGGAGATATGGTATCAAACATACAAAAACAGAAAGTGGATATCCATTGAGCACACTGGCAAATGGGAAAGTCTTTCACCAGAAATTTATACAAAAGACACTGAAAGAGATGCGCAAAAGCAAACGTGATGTGAGAAAAGTGGAATGGTGACTTTTCATATGCCTTTACTAGTTATAGGGATCATAGGTTCAAGACAGGAAGATTTCTGAAAGAAAGAAACTCTGATGGATTACTGGAAGAAGAAAGCGAGGCACCAAAACATAAACCACCCAATCACGTTTAATGCCTAAAGACTTGCAGGAATGAATCTTACATGCATCAACATGACTAAAACATACACTAATATCAGTGAAGTAGAACGCTTACTCGTTAAAATGGTTTTATCAAATCAAAAGAGCTAACAATGACACAAATCCTACTTCAGAATCAAACTTCAGTGTTATGATCAGCCATTCAGTAATAGGTCCTCCCAAGAAAATTGCCAGGCTCGATGCACCAACATGTCTAAAATATACCACTAAACTATAGTGAAGCCGAATGCTAACTCATATGGTTGCATATGAGCTGAAAAGAGCTCACAAACACAACTTCTACTTAAGAATCAAGTATTCAGCGTAAGATCAGCTATACCGTTAGAGGTTCCCCCAAATAAAAATGCCAGGTTTTTGCACAAGGGATGCGATGAAGGAGTGACACATTCCCAGAAGGAAGCAAGAAGTAGATGGACGTGCTGACATGCCGATCAACCTTATCTACATGGAAGCTCAAGTAATATTAGTAAAAGAAAAGGAAAAACGAAAACATATGAGAGTCAAACTGTAAAAACATTCAAGTTAACCCCTAAGAATTTTGGAAATTAAATCAAATAATTTAGCTTTGACACTTGAAAAGTTTAGTGGCCTGCACTATTCCTCGATCAAATTACTACACTACATTGAAGCCATGAAGATCCTAACAGAAGTACATTAACCAAGTCTTTGATATTGTAGGAAATAATAAAACTAAAATGAAAGCGACTTGAGATAATGCAGAAAAGTTCACAACTTTGGCATGGGTTATCACTTAAATTTCAAAGCAGAAGAACTGACAATTGACGTCTGCCTGGTTATATGGGCAGCACTTAATTCAGAGCTCATAAAAAGCAAATCCAATTTGGTATGGAAATAGGCATAATTAGAACCTAAATCGGTAATTGTTTGAAAACCAACGAAAAACGCTACATTACCGAAGCAACAAGACATAAGCGATTGCTGTCGTTTGTCTTATACTGAGATCCCATACTACGAAACAACGAAAATAGAACTTCTTCAAGAAAGAGAATCATAAAGAACAGAAACCGAGATAAATCATAACATAGAAGATCCATAAAAAAGGAATATATTACATAGTACAAAAGATAAAGGAAGAATGAGAAGGAATCCTTACATCCAGAAGGAAGGTGAGAAGTGGAGAGAAGTACAGATATGTCTCTGAAGGTTTTTGAGTAGAAGCCACCTTCTAGGTGGGGATGAAGATTCAGTTTCTTCACAATCTCAGAAGTGGAAGCCATGCTTGTTAACAGTAAAGTAAGTATTCTTGTCGCTTCTATGTTGGTGTGGTGGTCGAGGCTAGTTCTTCAAACTCTGTTCAGTTTCTGATTAAGTTTCTGATTAAATTGTGGCCCAAAATGTCAGCAGTCAAAGCCCACCCCCTTCTACCCATACCAAAGAGCAAAGTTGATGCGATCCTGCCTAGGGTTAGTAGGCCGGATTACATATGGAGCTCATGGAGGATCTAGCCAAGCGAATCATCTAGCACACACATGACCACAAAGAGGGAAATAACAAGATATGGAGATGCAGCGGAGAAAGAGACACAAAAGAGCGATGGAAAGATGGGAAATTACCGGGAATTAGAAGATGGATGGAAGGGACGGAGATGAGCACACACGAAGTAGCGGAAATCACACGAACGATTGCTTGATCAAGATATACTCCGAGGGCCAAGATTGAGACTCGTTTCTATGGATGATCAACCAAATAAACATATATTTCATTCAACAAAATCGTCACAACCAATACAAACATGGATTTCCCGGAGAGAGATCGGGAGGAGTAATCTCAAACTCAAGCGATCCCTCTCAAGGAATTAAAGTGTTGAGCCAAGGCTTAGGATGATAAGAGAAAGGAGTAATCTCACTTTACAAACATCAACCAAATGTCTAAGCTCCATGTGTATAAGGGGGGAGTATTCTCACTCAACAAAACACACATAAAACTGTCCAAGCTCCCTAAAGAAAGAAACACAAGAGCTATTTATAGTTCGTACAAAAGATGGGCTTGAAAAGCCCAAAAATGGCATTTTTCCTCATGTCTGGCGGTATACCGCCTGGGAGGGTTGAGGGATGGCGGTATACCGCTAGACTCGGCTCTTGGAAGCCAAAATAATTCATTTTATGGCGGTATACCGCCCCAGTCATGTCATTCCTGGCGGTATGCCGCTAGGCTCGCTCACACTACGCGCTAAAATGTCGACGAGCATAACTTTTGATCCACCCGTCCGATTGCCCTGAAATTTGTCCCAAATGAAAGCTAACATCTTGAAGTTTCCAGCAAGACTCTGATCGCTCAAATCAGACACCATTTGCTTGTCCATATTCTGGTGGCAAATATGTGACGCAATTCTGACTTGCATAGGACCTCTTGGATGGAGCTTTTGATGTCAAGGCCTTGGGATGGGTGAGCGTGGCCTGGTGACTTGCTTGGGTTAGACACGCCTCTACTTCATGGCTTTCTCGGCCATCTTGGGAGTTCCGCGTGTCTAAGCCTAGGGATTGCGAAGGTTTAGCACTCGATCCTCGACCTTGGGCATGATTTACGCGCATTTGCAAGGCTCGGCTGCCCGTGACCGGTTCTCTTGATTGCACGACATGTATTTCTGATTCGAAGGGGGTCGTGATCGCATCAACCTCTCCCTCTTCAAAAGGATTCGTCCTCGAATCCATAGCCTCAATCTTCTCACCTACACACTTAAAAACACTTGGAAACAAAGGTGAGAAACCCAAGAGGCGCAATAGCGCATGCTTATGCATAGGGGGATCCAAGGAAGAATCAACAACAGTAATTGTACAGGGATGCACATCGTTTTGAAAAATTTCATGCACAATACGGATGGCATCACAAAGTGTAGAACATCCGACATAATAAATCATCTTTTCTCTTCGGCTCATAATAACAAGCCAAGAGAATTGAGCACTACACACAAGCACAATGCACTTGAAAATACCAAACAAATTCCGCAAGAGAAAACACAAATTCTCGTAAGAATTAAACCAGTTAATTCTTGACAAATTCGGTCCAAGAATTTGTGTTCTCCTAACACACAACATATCCATGGTATTTAAGTGCATATTATCCACAAATAACTCATGTAGGCTACAATTAGCAAAATAAAATTCATTCAATTCAAAATCATGCACATCCATTTGATAACACACATGGGTCTTCAAGACAATTTTAAGGATGCGCACGGGGTCATAAACTATTAAACAACATAGGCGGTGGGTCATTTTCTCAAAGCGGCCTATAAGGATCAACCAAGAAAATTGAGCCACACGCCCATGCACAAAATGTTTTGGAATGCCTAATAATCGACACAAAAATGAATACAATTCCACGCGACAATTAGGCCAAGAAAAGTGTGCACTACAAGAAGGCATCATACATTTGGAAATACCAAACAAGTTCAGCAAGAGATAACACAAATTTTCATAAGAATTGAACCAATTAGTCCTCGACAAATCTAGTTCAAAAATTTGTTGTCTCTCAACATACAACATATTCATCATGGTATTCCAAGACATGTCACACATAAGCACTTCATGTAGACTATACTCAAAGAAGCATAAATTTTCATGTCGGAGCAAGGATGGGTTTTCCTTGTCAATTCGGCTAATGATAATTAGCCATGAGAATTGGGCTTCACATGCCCGCATACCACACATCGGAATCATAGACAATTGGCACAAAGGGAAAAACAATTCATTGCAACATTTTAACCAAGAAAATTTTGGCAAGTTGAAGCCAAAGAATTATTTCCATGCTTCATGCAAATTAATCATAGATTCTAAGTCTAAACAACCTACAAATAATTTATACATACTATCCGAAAAATTACAAAAATTAGCACGTTTGAGCAAGAAAGGGTCATACTTGATGAAATGTAAATTAGGAATTTTAACACATGCCTCAAAATTTTCATTCAAGTAATGTTCATGCTCAAACCAAGAAGATTCATGCTTGACGAAGGGTACGAAAATGTTTTCGGCGCATGCAAATAAATTCATACCCAAGTGGTTTTCAAACACACGAACAAATGGATCATGCTCAATGAAATGTAAGAATGATTCTCTATCACACAATAAATGTTTGTCATAAGAAATTTCAGCATGTGAATAGAGATGAGTGAAACAAGCAGCCTCAAACATTTGAGCATTCAAAGAAGGATTTGGTACGCACCTTTCGGGCAAAGCGGAAGGTTGGAATGGTTTACCTCGAGGCCTTGCCGTTGGGAGCACCAATGTTGAGCAATTGAACTTCCAATGCCTCATAGGATTGATGGTTTAGAGCCACCTTCGCTCTTTGGAGCATTCC